>CM074724.1:242351226-243040810 GCA_037306005.1 Rhinophrynus dorsalis | reverse complement strand
TGTTTTGTATAAGGATTCCTACAAGTCAATTTAAATCCCACTGAATAATCGTTTTCTCACCTGCTGCCATTCACTGTTGGTGAGCTGACTGGGCTTCCATTGCCATTACCATGTGGCGAGTAAGCAGAATTATTGTTGTTATCTTGTGGAGAATGTTTACTTCCTAATCATAAAAACAGTGAATAAAAAAAAAAAAAAAAAGAAGGAAATTAAACAATTGTAGACAGCATTATTTAAGATTAGATAGTCAGATCGGATGCAATGCATCTCTCCTAAAACTGTTTGTGACTCTGTGAGTTATATATGCACACATCTCTTCTGAGTTTGGTGCTTTCCCTGTGTTAACCCTTTAAGTGACAAAGGGGGTCCAACATATTCCTCTGGAATGCTCTCATTCCCACTGCCCCATGTGTTTTCCTAAAGTTCCCCATCTCTTCTCTGTCCTCCAAGCTGTTTCTATAGGAAGCGGGTGCCGTGGATGGAGCAGACAAGTCCCATCTGTTTTAATTGGGTGCCAGTGGAGCTTAAGATGACCCCAGGCCTACCATCAAAATACATAATGTTACCACCATGAATGTGTCAGGACTTGGATCCCATCTTTCTATCACGTCAGGTAGTCACATATGCCCCATCTTTCCTTTCCACTTAAACTGCTGTCAGTACAGAGAAGCTGCTGTCTGGCCCTGGATGTTCGTGTATAAAATGGCCTTCTTGACTTCTGTCAAAGCACATCATGTAAGGTGCTGACAAACTTCTGAACTGATCAAACACTGCAGTGCATTGCTCTCAGTCTCACTTTAGTTCCCTTAATGACTGGCGGGCGCACGCTCGGCCGTCACCTGACGACCACAGGGCTTTTTTTTTTTTTTTTTTTTTTTTAGTACTTCCGGTTCAGGGCTCCTGGAGCAGCGAGCCCTGAACTCCATGACGTGCCAGAACCGTCACTGGTCCTTAAGTGCCGGACTGCCGTGAAGGTCTTGGCACGTCAATGGTCGCGAAGGGATTAAAAGCAGGCAGACTAGAAACTGTCTCCAAATGTAAGAAGATTAAACTGAGAACATATTGCTACTGCACACCTGCACCTTCTGAAGCCTTCCCCTGGTCCCAACAGAAGCAGACAGAGTAGGAAAAGAAGTACTTCTCCACTGATAAATCAATTATATTTAAAGGGATAGTAATGTTTCAATACAAAAACAGCACCAACTAATCTTCATAGTATTTGGGAGAGTGTTATTTCAATACTGTCAGAGTTGTAGTTCCCCACCCCTTTTACCTAGTGTAAGCCACCTACTCTAAGATGTGGAATCTGGTCTTAAGACCAGACAGTTCACAGCAAGGGACAATCTTCTTGCTGTGAAAACAATGAAAACCCTACCCCCTTGACAGGTTTTTCCCTTATGCCAACTGAAGAGTGTCCCTCTCTGCAAGCCATATGGACACCACCTTTCTGTTCTGAGGTGAGCAGTGTTACATCAGCAAGAGAGACTGGAGGGGGATATTTTATCATTCAATTACTCTTGAACTACAACTCTGACAGTATTGAAATAGCACTCTCCATTGCCCAAATACTATGAAGATTAACTGGAGCGGCTTTTGTTTTGAAACATTACTGTCCCTTTAATGAGTGCAGACACCACCATATGTCAGTGATGGACAACTTGAAGAGGTCTATCAGCTGCAATACCACTCTCTTTATATGGAGTGGCACGAAACACAAACTGAGGAGGAATGCACTGGTGTTTAACCTTACTCGCTCTTGTCCATCTACCCCCTTCTCTTCAATGTTTCTACCCTCATGTCTCTCCTGCCATCTCCGTGGTTGTTTCCTTCTTGTGTATTAGTATGTCAGGATGTCAGCGTGGAATGTATGTGATCATTGATAAATATGTAAATGTCATACCCTTGATAAATATTAATAAAAGTTTATGGAAAAAAACATGACTATACTATACAGTCAATCACTGATACATTTGGAAAGACACGTGTACAAGCAAAATGCAACCCTATCCAGTATTTTCCTCAGTTAACCCTTTGAGTGTGGTATGGAATGCATTGCTTCGCAATGCATTCTGTGGCACTCAAAGGGTTAATACTATGCTGAAATATTTAAGTACATATTTTCTTTTTATCAATTAATCATTACCAATATCTCTCCTGTATACCTGATCTGAACTGAATTTTGAGAGGCCTTCCAAAAAGTTTGATTCCATTTAGCAGACTCATTCCATATGGGACAGATTCTTCATGTTTGAAATTAACAAAAGCAAATTGTTTTGGTTTACCATCTTTATCTTTTGGAATTTTTACGTTAATTGCAGGACCTGCCTGTAAACAAAGAGGCAAAGCAGTTAGCAAAACAAGCAACTAAATGATACAAAAATAGAGAAGCATTAAAAACCACATTATTCCATGCAAACGAGAAGAGGTGTTTAGCACAGAAACAGGGCAATGATTTGGGTTTTGTAAAATTATGATCTATAGGGCATATCCCGAATCATGACGTTAGAGTGGGGTGTCCAACATATTGAAAAGATACAATCTAGCACTGAAAGTATCAAGTTCAACACTCCAACGATTTACTTGCCAACATTTCAAAAACATTTTTTGGACACTTTTCCACTCAGCAGTCAAATTGAAGAATGCCACTAGTGGTCAAAAGTGCCTACTAGCTGGATGCCAACAGACAACACTATACAAAATGATTATGGCTGCACAAATGCAGCTGAAAAGGCATTGCCCAAACCTAAGTATCAGGTGAAATTATGTAAACGTGCAGTATCAAAACTGGGAAGATTATAAAGCCTTATATAAATATATATATAAAATATGGGACAGAAATTCAATTTTAAAATCAGGAAAAGGCAGGCAAATCCAGAGACAGCTCCTAGAAATCTGGAACTTTTTGCAGGTATGCAGTACTGGACTACCTAAAGGAACAAGGCAGTGGTTTATCCTAGACGGTGTAACACTTAAGAAGTGAAAATTACGCTTTTTGCTAAATAGTCACCACGATCCATCGTTATAAAATCGAACTAAAGTTATTCTTGAGTAAACCAACTGCGCTATAGGGGACAAATAAAAATTATTGTTAAAGGGATAGTAATATTTTCAGAATGAACAACACTGCAATCCTGCCTTGTAGTGCATACTAATGTTCAGTTACTTCAGTAATGCTGAAATCACTCTATATTCACTGTAATATTATAAATTGTCCCCCTCACACCCCTTATACTTATGTCATCCTTTGTGCCTCACAGCTGGAAGTGGATTGTCAAGAGGCAGTGTTTTCCTTTATACTGAATTAAAGAGGAACTTTCACCTGTAATAAACCCTGGCTCAAATTATTAGTGCAGTGTAAAAGATATCTAGATTACTGGGTTGTTTTTATTGTAAGTCCATAGTTATTGAGAAATTTGCTGTCAAAATTACATTCCTAGACCCCTTTCCTCATTCTGCGGTACGGGGGGCAGGACTTCTCAGTCCTGAAATTCTTGTCCCACCTCTACCAGGTAGAGTGTGCTCTTCCCTTCGTACTGATGTGCATCACATCTACCATTATACTGAGCTTGCAAGAAGTGTCATTTTGACAGAAAATTCCTCAATAACTATGGACTTACAATAAAAACAGCCTGGCGGTCTCAACACACTTACACTGAACTAATAATATGAGCCAGGGTTTATTACAGGTGAAAGTTCCACTTTAAAGGGATAGTAATACTTAGTTTTGTCTTTATTTTGTAGGCATTAAAAAAACATGAAGAACGATATAAGTCTTATCACTCAAACCTTTATGGTTTAAGAGATATTCACAAGCAAAGTACCCCCCCCCCCTTCAGCCAGATCAGAAGGGAGGTGCCCAGGTAGATTGCAGAGAGGGACAATCTTCAATTAAGATAAGGGAAAAAGCTGAAAAACTTGTCAAGGGGGGGGGGGGGGAGAGGGCTTTCATTCTTTTCATACAAAGAAGATTGTCCCCTGTTATCTGTCTGGTCTTATAACCAGATTCACATCTGAGAAGAGATGGCTTACACTAGGAAAAAGGGGCGGGAGGGGAAAACTTTGCTTGTGAATATCTCTTAAACCATAAAGGTTTGAGAGATAAGATATCATTCTTCATGTTTTTTTAATGCCTACACAATAAAATAAAGTTAAAACGAAGTATTACTATCCCTTTAAGGAAGATTGTGTTTCGTAGCAATCAGTTAGGTCTAGCGACCAGATTTCAGATCTGAGGGGCTGTGGCTTGGCATACTGAAAAAGGTGGAAGGGGGACAATTTCAGTGAATATAGAGCATATCATTACTAAAGTAACTGAACAATAGTATGCACTACAAGGAATGATTGCAGCATTTTCACACTGGAATATTACTAGCACTTTAAACTGGGCTCTTGACCCCTTGAATGCAAAAGGTCTCCAATACACTGCTAAGCAATGCATTGGCGGTGTTGAAAAGCTCTATTAACCCTTTGAGTGCCAGAGTGGTACGCAACGCACTCTGTGGGTTAAAATTGATGGACATATAGGAACTTTCATTTGTACCGTATGACACAGTTGGATTATGCCAGAAAAACTCCAGTTTGCGTTTATAAATATGGACCCATGGTCCGTATTTATAAAAGCAAGCCGTCATTATTGTGCAGATAACAAGTAAAGATTCCTTTTAAGTGAAATCGGGCTTTTAACCCCTTGAATTCCAGGTCTCCAACAAATTACGAGGACTTCTCGGGCGCTTAAGGGATTAAAAAGTTATATTAAAGTAAATGGGAATTTATATTTGTGCCTGTTGTATCGTTGGTTTACTCCAGAATAACTGAGGCGTACGTATATAAATATGGGCCACGTTCCTTTTACGCCCTACCGAACGATTTCATAGACGCATACAGCTCTCTAGATTATTCATAAATACAACCAACCTGTAAAAACAGCTCGAATAGCAACTCCTCCGTAGCTCTAGGATCCAGATTCCCTACAAAGAGGGTTCTATCAGCCTCCGCAGCTCCCATTTCACCAGCGATACTAACGACAACGTAAACCGAAACAAGAACCTCCCAGTAAATATAAGGCCACTACAATGGCTGTTACTATAGTCTAGTGGCAAAGAGGACCTTTGTTGACATCATCAATCACGTGATCGTGCTGTGCCGGAAGATGATTTAAGGAGACCTGCAGACAGGGGGTGGAGTTGTATAATTTGATTAACACGCGAAACCGGTTAAGGTTTTTGTTATTTTATCTGTATATGCGAGAACTGTGGTAATTCTGTGTTTTATTTTAAATAGGATACCTGCGGATTCCATTAATTTAAATCTTCCTTTGTGAGGTTCCGGAAGGCATCACTGCGTTGTTTTTTAATTAAACTGGGACATCCTTATGGGGGTGTTATGCCTGGAATCTTAAAAATAAGATGACTGAAATGTTTGAATATTAATCCTTAAAGTCTCTGATAATATAGGTGGTAGCTATTCCAATCTGTCCTCCGCAATTTTGAAATGGATGTTACTAGTTGAACGTAGGCAAGCAGGACGTCTACTTTTGCTTTACTGGCTGAATTGGCTCAAGTTTAGAGACTAAAGAAGCAAACAAATGTGTATTTTAGTGCAATGTAACATACTTGCATACAAGCTACACATTCTGGTCTGATAACGGACATTATGATAGGAAAGAATGACCGAGGGATTTTGAGTCTCAAAGGGGACACTTGGGAGGTATGCTTTCGAGGGCAGCATCAGTGGCTGTTGATGTTTGAACTATTTTGTTAGGGACCTCTGGAAAGAGGAGTAAAGTATAAGTAGTATGCTTCTTTGCTCTGGATTTCTGATTACTAGCTTCCAGCACAGTAATTCTCAGCTCCAGTACTTGGGACACACAACAAGTAATCTTTTAAGGCTATCCCAAATTAAACACCAGTAGTGTAATAAAAATGACACTACAACTGATAATCTATCTGTACAACCAGGGGTGTATTCAAACCATGACGTAGTGTTGAAAATCACTGCTATGTACGTGCGAGAGGTATGCACCTTTTGGCGCCCAAGCTGTATGAGACTTCAACCGCCATCATCTCCCAAAAGATGCAGAGTGAAAGGGATAGTAATGTCTCTTTTGAAGTGCGGTTCTGAGTCTTCCTTATGTTTTTTATAACACATAGGCTATGTTTAATTACTTATATTTGTAGTTTAAGCGCCATTGAAGCTGAAAGGATCCCTCTCCTGCCTCTTTCCTTGTGTCACTGATCCTCTCATGCAGGTCCAAATGGAGAGCAGTGAGGGACAATCTTCACTAAGGAAAATCCTGCACTCCTTCGTCAAGGGGGCAGGCTTTTCCTTACAGTTACTGATTGTCCCATGATTGGATTGCTGATCTAAGGTCGGTGGCCAGAAGGGGTGGGAGGGGGATCCTTTTGACTTGAATAGCATTTAAACTACAAATATGTAAGTAATTAAACATCTGAGAATCAGAGGGCGGTGACTAGAAAGGGGCGGGCGGAGGATCTTTACAGCTGAATAACTTTTGAATTACAAAGACGTAACATATGACATATTGCATTGTGTTTCTATTAATATACAGAAGACTCGGATACAGTATTTTAATGAGGCATTACTATCCCTTTAAATGTTTTGTGCACCTGCTCTAGAACGTGCAAACTAATTTAATCTAAATTGGAATTTGACCCAGAAGGACTGCTGAGGTCCAGAGTTTATAAGCTAGTGGACTGCATGTTGCTCCAGAGTTGTATGTTTTACATGTCTGATCTAATAGTAATGGACTCACCCTAAGAATTTGTCCCTTCTCCCTGAGATTTGGGCAAACCATGACTGAAGTCAGACGGGATTTGATAGTGAAGGGACCCAACTTGCAAGAAGGCTGCTTAAGATGGAGTTGTGTGGACAGAGAAATCTCGTCACCAGGCTGATATAAAGGAGCCGATTGTCTCCCTTTGTCCTCAGCAGACTTGAATCTGGTAGATACTACCCGCAAGGACTGATGAATAGTGGACCAGTATAGCTGAAGATCCTTCACCCTAGCATGAGCTCCAGGAACATCCATAGGTATTTAGGTCAGGGAGAGTCTGGGGGTGATAACCCAAAGCTGCATGGAAGGGAACACTTTTTATAGAGGAGTGGTACGGATTATTGAAGGCAAACTCAGCCAGAGGAAGTAATGATGCCCGATTGTTGTGATGGTCATTGATGTAATGACAAAGAAACACTTCCAGTGATTGGTTGGTTCTTTGTGTCTGGCCATTGGACTGAGGATGGTAAGAGGAAGAAAAGTTTAGCTGGTTTCCCAGGTGAGAACAGAAGGCCTTCCAAAACCGAGAGGTAGTTTGAGTACCCCTGTCGGAGACAACTTGAAGTGGAACTCCATAGAGGTGGAAGATTTCTTAGAGAAAGATGTCTGCCAGAGTTTATTTGGGTAACCCCCAAAGGGAAATAAAATGTGCTTTCTTGGAGAAGCAATCAACTACTACCAGGATCACGGTACACTGATCTGAGACTGGTAAATCAGTAATAAAGTCCATAGCTAATTGGGTCCATGGAACACTGGGTGAAGGAAGTGGTTGTAAACTGTCGGAGGAAAAAGTAAATGTTCTTGGTGATACCTGGATGGTCAAACATAAGAAAACAATGTGACCAGTGCAGAAGAAGAGATAGGGAACATACAAAAGATTATGTGGTTTCCCTTTCATCCGTCCACTGTAATGATGCTGGAGGGACCTAATTCACTGTAAGGTGGACAAGGACAAACTGACCACAATATGTTTTGCTTGAATTATAGGTTCAGTAGGAGGTGAAGAGTCGTGATAAAGCATCTGCTTTAAGGATCTTTGATCCAGGTATGTAAGTGATTATGAAATTAAAACAGGTGAAGAAAAGAGCCCACCGGGCCTACCCAGGATTCAGGAGCCGAGCTTGTTCCAAGAACTGGAGGTTTATGTGGTTGGTATGTATGATGACCGAACTTGAGAACCCTCAGAAGATGTCACCATTCCTCTAAGGCCATCTTTATGGCCAATAGTTCACAGTCACCAGCATTGTAATTTTTTTTTCTGAAGCATTGAATTGTTTGGAAAAGTATGAGCAGAGATGTAGACTGTTAGTAACCTCATCTCTCTGAAAGAGGATGGCACCGGCTCCCAAATGGGAGGCGTCAACCTCAACGAAGAGAGGTTTGGAGGGGTCCGGATAGCGTAACAGAGGTGTAGAGATGAAGAACTGCTTCAATCGCTTAAATGCGTCTACAGCTTCAGGTGTCCAAACCTTGGGGTTGGTATTTTTCTTAGTAAACACTACCAGAGGTGCGACAATAGAAGAAAAGTTCTTAATAAATCTTCTATAGTTGTTTGCGAACCATTCAGTGCTTCCTCTGCTTCACAAAGTGGTCAGTTGTGGCCATTGAGAGACTTCTTCCACTTTAGCTGGGTCCATCAAGAGACCGTAATCTAAGATAATATATCCTAGAAAAGGGAGCTGGGAGTCTCAAAGATGCACTTCTCTGCTTTAATGTAGAGGTGGTTCCTCCAAAGGCGATGTAGAACAGAGCGGACATATTCTTTGTGCTCATGAAGGGAAGAAGACAAAATCAATATATCATCAAGATATACAACCACGTAGGAAAGTAAGATATACCGGAAGATCTTGTTGATAAAATGTTGGAACGCTGCAGGAATGTTACAGAGACCGAATGGAATGATGAGGTACTCGTAGTGGCCGTACTGAGTGTTGAATGCAGTCTTCCGTTTGTCTCCTCATTTACAAATCAAGTTGTATGGCCCTCACAGGTCCAGCTTAGTGAACACTGGCTCATTTCAGGGCATCAAAGAACTCTGGTGTCAGAGGCAGAGGACATCTGTTCTTGATAGTTATCTGGTTCAGCCCTCTATAATCGATGCAGGGTCTCAGGGACCCGTCTTTTAGAAACAAAAAAGAATCTTGCACCGGCAGGGAGGAATGTCTGATGAAGCCTCTAGGCAAGTTCTCTTTTATGTATTCCAGGAGAGATTGATTCTCAGATTCAGACAGAAGAAAAGTCCTTCCCCTGGGAGGAACTGTACCTGGTAGCAGGTCAGTTGGGCAGTCAAATGTTCTGTGAGGTGGCATAACCTCAGCTCCATGTTTAGAGAAGACATCCAAATAGTCCCTGTAGGGTTTTGGAATAGTATCCTCAGGAGTAGTAATGTTACTGATGTTAAGCCTGGGAAAGGTGATTTTAGCCAAACAAGTGGAATGACAGGCTGGGCTCCAGGCTGTTAATTGATGGTCTTTACAATTAATCACAGGGTTTTGACGACAAAGCCACGGAAGGCCTAGAATCACTGGCGCTGAGGGACACTTGATAGTGTAGAATTGAATGACCTCAGAATGACTCCCGTATTGAGGCGAATCTGTGGGTTTCAGTTGTGACCCCCATCTACAGTGGAGACTGTAATGGATTGGTCTTACAGGTGAGGGGAATCAAGTGTAGAGAGGCAAAGTCTGTGTCCAGGAATACTCCAGCAGCGCCAGAGTCTATGAAGGCTTTGATAGAGACTGACCCTCCTAACCAACTCAATTGGACAGGGACCATCAAGCAGTTAGGATCGGATTGGAGGGTCTCAGGGATTTGGCTCAAAGAGGGATCTTGTCAAAGCTTACCTATATCCAGCGTTGCAGTTTTGGCTGGCGCAGGAGTTGTATCGCTCTGTATGACTCTTCTGCATCATCCCACACTTCCCTGTTTGGACTGGGCTTGAGTGCGCTTGGCCTCCGCAGCGGACGCCCATGTCCTCCTACTTGGTGATCCGGATGCTGCGATTGATGCAGCGGTTGTGCAGGCATACGATGCATCTCGCGGTAAGATGCGTCAATTTGGGTGCGAGGAAGTGTATCTGACACAGGCTCCTCCTTATTCCTTGGGTTCTGGTCTGACTCCTCCTATCTACTTCCTGGTGCCTTGTATTTAAAGGGAACTGGATTTTCATCCAGTTACCCTTATGTTGAGTCACAGTACAGTCCTACTACTTGCTCCTGATAATTGTGTATGACCTGGCTTGTCTGACCATCCATCATGGTGCTGACCAGTGGCACTGACTGACTTCTCACGTGTTGCCCCTTGTAGTGGACACCCAATCTGGTGCAGACCTGTGGCTCTGGCTGACTACCCGCTTCGTGTATACCTAAGCTTGTCGGACCATCGATCCTGGTGCTGACCTGTGGCTCTGGCTGACTCTGAACCTTACTGACTGCAGACGCGAGTCAGTAGGCTCTTTGGTTGTCTCTCCTAGCGACGGTCTTCTCCTGGCTGACTGCAAGCATGAGTCAGTCATCTTCCTATTACCATCATTAGGGGAACCATCTGGCTTAATCTTCCTCTCTGACTTAGAGACTACCATTGGCTTCGGCTTAGTCTCTGTAGTTCTGGGATCAGGAGACATATAGAGTCCCTATCTCTTGGTTACCCTCTGCTCAATCCTGTGTATTGTTATTATTACACTTACGTTAATAAAGGTGAATTTTACTTTACTATCTGACTCTTGTTTTTGCGTGCAAACAGTGACAGGTCTCCTAGACTCTTTAAGCCTGGGAGTTTCCTGGCCGTGTTGGGCACTGGCGTAGTAGGTGTCCTTTTAAGTCACAATATAGGCATAAGCCTTGACTCTGTCTCTGGCGTTTCTTCCTCTGAGTTTGGCAACAGACCCTATTTCCATAGGCTCTTCATGAAACTGAGAGCTCTCTGCTGGTAGAGAAGATTGAGAAACTGTCACAGATCTGTAGTGGCTGGAGCAGACTCTCTCAAGTTGACGCTCGTGCAGGTGACAAGTTCCAGGCAGAGAGTAATGAAACCCTCTAGGTCATCTGGTATCTCTCGATTAGTTAGGGCGTCCTTAATTCGCTCACTTAGTCCCCTACAAAAGGTGGCTTTCAATGTCCTAATATTCCAGTCTGTTTTGTAAGAAAAAGTATGGAACTTCACCGCATATTGAGCCACCATGCAAGCTCCCTGTCTTAATTCCAGTAAGGAAGCTTTGGCGGACACATGGTGCCCAGGCATATCAAACAGTTTTCAAAGCGGTTATGAAAGCGTTTAAGTCATTAAGAAGTGAGACATCTTTTCTAAAAGGGGATAAGCCCAGGCTAGTTCCTCATCCTTCAATGAATTTCACTGGTGCTGCATGAGTGCTGAAGGACTGGGGCAAGGTCCTGAAATGCAGCTGGCATTGGTTCAAAAAGCCACAACAGTCTTTAGGATGCCCTGGAAATTGTTCTGGTAGGGGTATTTTGGGTGGATTGAACCTTGGAGGGGTTCCAGAGGTTGCAGTGACCTCAGGAGCTGGTGATGGTGGGTCCTGTGTTAAGGAGGAAGAGCGCAACATCTCCAATATAGCTTCAAGTTTATGATCTAACATCTGTAGATGTGAAGTGTGAGAGGACAAGACCTGCTCCTGCTTTTCTTGTCTGGTTGAGATGTGAAAAGCCTCTGCAGAAACCATATGTCTAGCTCGATCTACCTGTCAGTTTCTCTTGGTGGTAGGATTCCACAGAAAGATAGCTGGTAGAATCTTCCTCTAAATGCCACTGAAGGTTGATAGCGGAATTCGAAAGGAGTCAATGGCGTTCGACTATTGGAACTTCGAAGAGTAGTTCTAAACTCCGGGCTACCAAGTCATAGAGTTTCAACTACCACTACCCTCAGCAAGTTGGAAAGTCTTTGACCCACAACACTCTTGACAAGTTCGTCAGGCAAGACAGGAAACTCTGGTTCCACAGAAACACGGACTCTCAGGAACTTGGCACAAAGATCGAGCAAGTGGTAGAGCCTCAACCAGGAAGATAAGGGCAACAGCGGCCAATGGCGGCTCGAGTTAGGAGTAGCAAGTAAGAGCGTGACACAGAGCAGAGACTGTAGGAAGATCTCTGCATGCTTTTGTAGCTGTGGATATGTATATGTATGTATGTACACAATGTCTCTCAAATGTGAGTGTGAATTATATATTTTACCAACGTAGTTTATATGTGTGATAAGGCACTATTGGCACCTCCTGTTTTGTTTACTTTGTTCCAGTTATGATGTATTCTCTGAGGTGAAAACATGGCCTGGACACGTCTCTTAGTTTTTAGATTTTTTCTTGTTTTCTGATAGATATGGGGCTGTCAAAATTCCCCCATTTGGCGGGTTACCATTACTTCCCCTGGAGTGGATTGACCAGTGTGCAGGTGCTGTATAGACCTTCGCAGCCCTATGGAGAGAATCTTGCAACCCAAGTTGAGTCCCTCAATTGGGGCTCTGCTTCCTTCAGAATGGTAACCTAAAGAATATGAAGATTGCGAGTAACTCTGAGTTCCTTGGTACACGTTGTACCTCTCATACAGAGGTTTTCTCTGAGCCCATGGGCTCAAATTCACGTTGGGTATTTTGTCATCATGTTATTGTTCAGTCCCTGAGTTATGGAGCAAGGATGGCTGCATTTGGGAGATGTAACCCCTTCCCTGCTCTTCTATTCGAGTTGGGGACCCTTCCTGGGCTTTTACCTTTTAGGGGCCAGTCTTTTGGGTATCCCCCACATGTTCCCTGGGGTCAGTGGGTGTCTTGGGGTACGCCTAAAATTTGTCAGTTTTTAGGTGCGTGGCTCCATTAAGAATGTTTCTTGTGCCTCCACAATCTTTTCCTCCACTAACTTCTGTGATCAAACTTCATTGGGACATATATCTGCAACTGTTTGAGATACAGAAGTCAGAGTGAGCTCTTTCTTCTTGTCCCCCATGCCTTTTCATCTGGTCCATGTCCTGAGTGTCTTGGGGTCCATGGCATTCTTCAGACTGAGTTGTAGACATTGCTAGGTGCAGCAACAGAGAAGACTACAGTAATGTGCGAAAGTTTTAGGCAGGTGTGAAAAAATGCTCTAAAGTAAGAATGCTTTCAAAAATAGACATGTTAATAGTTTATATTTATCAAAATGCATAGCGAGTGAACAGAAGAAAAATCTAAATTAAATCAATATTTGGTGTGACCACCCTTTGCCTTTAAAACAGCATTAGTTCTTCTTGGTACACTTGCACAAAGTCAGGGATTTTGTAGGCATATAGTCAGGTGTATGCTTTAAACAATTATACCAAATAGGTGCTAATGATCATTAAATTAATATGTAGGTTGAAATACAATAATTAACTGAAACAGAAAAAACTTTATAGGAGGAATAAAACTGGACGAGGAACAGCCAAACTCCACTAAAAAGGTACAGTTGCTGAAGACCGTTTAATGTCAAAATTCATACACCATGGCAAGACTGAGAATGCAACAAGCCACAAGGTAGTTATACTGTATCAGCAAGGTCTCTCCCAGGCAGAAATTTCAAGGCAGATAGGGGTTTCCAGATGTGTTATCCAAGCTCTTTCGAAGAAGTCAAAGAAACTGGCAGCGCTGAACACCACAGATACAGTGGTCATCCAAGGAAACTTTGTGCAGCAGGTGAAAGACGCATCATGCTTCCATTCGCAATGGGAAGATGCCATCAGCTTGGCAGAAACAGTGGAACCCCGGAACACCCATCTTCTGGTCAGAAGTGGTCTTCATGGAAGACATGCAGCCAAAAAGCCATACCTCTGATGTGGAAACAAGGCCAGGCGACTCAACTATGCACAAAAACACAGGAACTGGGGTGAAGAAAAATGAGAGCAGGTGCTCTGTACTGATGAGTCAAAATTTTAAATATTTGGCTGTAGCAGAAGGCAGTCTGTTCACCGAAGGCTGGAGAGCGGCACAAGAATGAGTGTCTGAAGGCAGCAGTGAAGCATAGTGGATGTTCCTTGCAAGTTTGGGGCTGCATTTCTGCAAATGAAGTTGGGGATTTGGTCAGAATTAATGGTCTCCTCAATGCTGACAGATACTTATCCATTATGCCATACCATCAGGGAGGTATCTGATTGTCCCCAAATTTATTCTGCATCATGACATTGACTCCAAACATACAGCCAAAGTCATTAAGAATGATCTTCAGTGTAAAGAAAAAGGAGTGCTGGAAATGATGGTATGGCCTCACAGAGCCCTGGTATCAACATCATTGAGCATGTCTGGGATTACATGAAGAGAGAGAGAGAACTGAGGCTGCCTAAATCCACAGAAGAACTTTGGTTAGTTCTCCAAGATGTATGGAACAACCTACCTGCCGAGTTCCTTAACCCCTTAAGGACCAGCGTTCATGGGACATTTCCGTCCCATAATGACCGCATAGGCGCACTTGGACGCGCCGGTACACGTGACCTGTCACGTGTATCGGCGCGTCATTATGGGGCTTGAAAGAGATCGCTCCGATCTTGGAGCGGCCTATTTCAGGCCATATTTTTACTTACAGCGCTCCCGGTAGAGCGCTGTAAGTAAAAAGTACGTGACGTACCATGACCGTCATCGGTCCTCGAGTAGTTCAAGGACCGTGACGGTCCTGGTACGTCAAGGGTCCTTAAGGGGTTAAACTGTGTGCAAGTATACCTAGAAGAATTGGTGTTGTTTTGAAGGCAAAGGGCGGTCACACCAAATATTGATTTGATATAGATTCTGTTTACTCAGACCATTAACACGTCTACTTTTGAAAACATTCTTACTTTACAGCATTTTTTCACACTTGCGTAAGACTTTTGCACAGTACTGTACGTTACATGAAGAGGCAAAAAACACCAATCTATGGCATTAAAGGGATAGTTATGTCCAACAATAATATACCCTAGTTTGATTCATTAAAGTTTTTCAGTAGTCATGGCCCTGTTTGTAATGTCTGTACCTGTATCCTTTTGCTGAAATTCCTTGTGAAAGTCTTCCCCTCCCGCCCCTTTTCATCAAACTCCCTGTAAGTTGGTTAGAGCCAACTTGGTGTCGGCCGACACAACGGGTCATTCAGGGGCACAAACTTCTGTTCAGCCTGTATGTAATCCTGCCCCCTCAGCGGTGACATGTCGCCTCCTCTGCACCCTCTCCCATCGGCTAATTCAGTGGAGCGTGCATAGAAGACACAGACTTCATGAGCACACGCTCGATTGGAGGACTTTTAAATATGGCGGATGTGCTTCCATTGCCACTAAACTTTAAAAGTTAAAAACTAAAGAATGACTAAATGCTTTTCAAAATGAAAGCTACCGATCTACTTTATTGAATTTGGAGATTCAAATGGAAGGTTTATGTATTAGGACATTACAAACACTTTAATAAACAATTTGGAAACTGAAGTCTAAAGTTTATATTTTTAAACACACCATATTACATTGCAACAGACATTTCTATGCTGATGAACCATTCTAATTATGTGAAGGCACTTGTTACATTAGTTATTTTTTCATATAAGCATCCTGTTTTATAATTCTGTGGACTGTATTCAATAAGAAAAAGAGGTGCCCTTCTGAATCAAACCAACTGTGTCATATGGATCAAATAAAAATTCCCTTTTGGTTTAAATTGAGCCTATAAACTGTTGAATACTAGAGAGATCTCCAGTGCTTTGAGAAGCAATGCAATGGAAACCTCTCTAGCATTCTAGGGATTACAAGCCCAATTTTAATCACTGGGAATCTTTATTTCTACCCAGTGGTGCAGCTGGTTTGTTCCACAATATATATATACACTAAACATTTTTCATTAACGTCCAGTGACGTGCCAGGACCGTCACTGGTATTTTCCGTTAAGGACCAGTGACGGTCCTGTCACGTCACGTACTTTTTACTCACAGCGCTCCTGCAGGGACTGAAATTGATCGCTCCAAGACAGGAGCAATCTCTATCAGTCCCCCGTTTGACGTGCCGGCACAAGTGATCGGTCACGTGGGCCGGCACATCAAACTTTCCTCTCTGGTCCTTAAAGGACCACACACCCCAGGACTGCTGGTCCTTAAGGGGTTAATAATAAAACAAAACAAAGAATTGTAAGAAATTAACAATACATTATCTGTACATTACAGAAAGCTGAATATCGTGGAATTATTTTGTGGAATTACATTGACTGTCATATTAATTTTAAAAAGTATTTTGTATGAATCTTCATACTTTTAAACAACACTTTCCTTTATAGCAACAAGAAATAGTACAGCTGTACAATCTGCAGTGTTATTCAAGGGTATTGATTTAACCTCCTCATGTTTGATACAAAAACCAGCATTTTTTACAGCATTTTCCACATCTGTTTTTTCTAGATATAAGCAAGAGAATTTCTTCTCTCCAACCATGTAGAATGTCTCCTGTAGGACAGTGACCATGACCAGGTGTCCCTTTGGTTTTATTAGTGAACCGATGTGTTTCAGGGCACAGAAGAAAATGTCTATGTTTCTGCAAGCGGCTTCTAGACACAGAGATGTGATCAGACAGTCAGCTGGCTCCAGCACCAGTGGATCCATAGGATTACTCTTGTTGACATCACATTTAAGGACTTGTTTTATTACTCTTCTTAACTTGTCCTGCTTCTGTATCCAGTTCTCCCTTCAAAACAGTACATATTATATTAAGTGCCCAATATAATAGACAATTAAAACAGTTAATATCTCTGTAACTGTATCCAGTAAGCATGAATGGTTTTAGTCTGGGGAAAAAACTAAATTTCTTCAGCACAGATATGGCATCCAATACTTTTTCAAAATGTTGTTTTTAGGTGATCTGGTCCCTTTAAGGAGATAACACCTTTAAAATAAAAATATTATATATATGCCTGCCACACACTCTATAGCCTTGTTAGTTAAATATTATTATTTATCATATTGTGTATTATGGTAGTTCTAAGCACTATCCTGAAACTTTAGTCTAGACCATACCAAAGAACATGCAGGTTAGGGAGAAACTGAGCCTAGTTCTGTGAATTAAAGGGCTATTAATACTTCTTTTTATCTTTATTTTATTTTGTAGGCATTAAAAAAACATGAAGAATGATATAAGTCTTATTTCTCAAACCTTTATGGTTTGAAAGATATTCAAAAGGAAAGTTTCCCCTCCCGACCTATTTACCTAGTGTAATCCATCTCTTCTCAGATGTGGAATCTGGTTGTAAGACCAGACATATAACAACAGGGGACAATCTTCTTCCTATGAGAACAATGAAAGCCCTGCCCCCCTTGACAAGTTTTTCAGGTTTTTCCCCTTATCTTAATTGAAGATTGTCCCTCTCTGCAGTCTACCTGGGCACCTCCCTTCTGATCTGGCTGAACAGTGTTACATCAGTAAAAGGGGCGGGAGGGGGATACTTTGTAATTGAATTACTTTTGAACTACAACTCTGACAGAATTGAAATAACACTCTCCAAAGTCCAAATACTATGATGATTAATTGGAGCTGCTTTTACATGAAACATTATGATCCCTTTAACTCCAATATGTGTTGGTATTTGGAGTTTTGAACCCGCAACTTACAAAAGAGCTACTTTATAGCTGATTGAATGTACAAGAGTAGCACCCAAGCTAAGGTAAGATCTGAGAGAGAAGGGTAATCTAACACTGAAAAAGAGGCACGTAGTACTAGGAGGCAGGTGAGAGAGATAGACTCAAAGAGGTTTGATCAGGGACCTAGCTGAGAAGCATGATTGGTGAGAGACGCCAATGCAAGACATGAAAACCAGTGTTTTCTGTCCATACTCATGCAATGTGCAGGACCAAGCTAGCACCATCATGAGTGGGTGTAATGTGAGTTCTGTGTTTCATGTTTCAGAGATTGTTAGATATTATTCATACCTATTTGTTTGCATTTATTTCTGAGGGAAGGATTTTAAAGCCTGTTTCTTCATATCATATCCATCTTTCAAATGTTTTCATTTATCCATTTAATTTTTCAATTAAATATGGACAATTTGAATAGATATATTTCAAAGATATAGATAGTGTTTTTTCATAATTATTCTATTCAACATTGTCTGACAATACAACTGGTTGGATATTATCTCAGGGCATTATGTGTTCACTATCATTCTGAACAAGAGAACTAAGTAGATAATTGAATGTTTCAGGAGGCTATCTATAGATTGAGTTAGTACCGTTTATTGTAGAGCTTTTCATTTTTGCTTGTGTATATTGTTTTGGTTTGAGTTTATTTAAAGGGGAACTACCACCCCGCAATAACTTTACATGTATTCAGTCTTCATCTGGCGACTAGCTGCTTAGTAGCGCTAGTCACCAGAAATATTACCTGGTTCCAAAGATTTTGCAGTTTTTCCGAGGCTCAAAGGAGCAGGAAGCACAGACATCTCGTCACAGTGACGTCCGTGCGCCTGCGCTGTCAGTCCCTTTTGGAGCCGGACGGCGGGGTGGTAGTTCCCCTTTAAGTTTGAAAGTTATTTGGCAATAATTTTATGGGGCCCATAAGATGTTTGGTTTTTTAATAAATATGTTGACCCTTTTTCTAACATTGATAAGACAGATGTAATGTAGCCCAAGGTAGATTTCAGTGTGAAATATACAAATGTCCAGGGCTGTTAAAATATTAGGGATGTACCCCAGTCAAAAAAAACAAACAAACAAACAGGAGGGTTAAATTTACAAGTCTACCCAATGTTAAACATTAGCATTATTTCTTATTCATCTGCTGGATGTTTTAATAGTCACAGACTAGTAGACTAGTGGAAGTATTCAGCCCTGCACATTTCTTATGTTTAAAGGGTTAGTAATGTCTCTTTAAAAGTCTTTTGCAGAGTCTTCTTTATATTACAGATTGCGCTATATCTAAGGCCTTGCTTTCGTGTAGTTCAAAAGTTATTAAAAGATAAAGTATCACAGTGCTCCTGATCTTAGCTGCAGGGTGACATTGCTACTTCCGAGTTTCATCCAGCATGATTCTTATTGGCCATTGGGTTCTGGCTCCACCCAGGGCTAGCCTTTTTATACTGGGTCCTGTCATTCTTTCAGCACCCTTTCGTGGTGTACCTGTACCTAGTGTTTGAGCTGCTTCATGTTCCTGCTCCGTGTATGACCCGGCTCGCCTGGCTTTGCTCCTGTTGCTCTTGAGTTTTGCTTCCTGTTGCTGACTAGGACTGGCTGGCTACCTCCGTGTGTACTGATCTGGCATTCTGGCTTCTGACCCTTCTGTGTGCATACCCTGAGCCCGTTACTCTCGCTCTCGTTACCTCAGCAACTTCCGCTACAGTGCCTGTTTGGCCTGTCACTCCCTAGAACACTTGGGAGACTGAGTTGCGAGTAGCTCCAGTCACTTGCCGGTATCCTATCTGTGTTGCCTCAGCTATCCCCAGCGTTCTAGGAACTCGGTCACTTGCCAGCGTCCTATCCGTGTTGCCGCCGCTATACCTAGCATTCTAGGGACTCGGTCACTTGCCAGTGTCCTATCTGAGTTGCCTCCGTTATCCCTAGCGTTCTAGGGAATTGGTCACTTGCCAGCATCCTATCTGTGTTGCCTCTGCTATCCCTAGTGTTCTAGGGATTTGCCCTGCGGTTATCTGCCGCTATTCTTGGTGTGCCTTTCTGCGGTTTGGTACTGTTGTGGTTTACTCTGTTCCAGTATCCAGTCGACAGATCAAACCTACTTAGTTCTTGTTGTATTGCTTCTGGCATATTATTTCTGTTCTTCCTGACCTGTGCCAGATTTGGGAAATACCACGGTACTGTCCTTATCTGGGCCTGAGTATGGTGATCTTTCTTTCCTAATTACTTTCAATAAAGCTGATCTTAACCTTCCCTAATTTGTCTCAGTGTTCTTATAAAACCGTGACATAAAGATCCCCCGTCTGCCCCGTCTAGCCACTTCATGCAGAAGCTGCAGTTTGGGCAGGACAGCTGCCGTGAGGGACAAACTTGAGCAAGCAAAGGTAAATCCTGCCCTCTTTCATAAAGGGGGGACAGGATTTTCCTTATACTTAGTTACTGAAGTTTGTCCCTCGATGCAGCTGTTGAGTCACATGACCCAATTACAGATTCAGAGGGAGTCAGCCAGAAGGGGCAGATGGGAGAATCTTTATCTCTTACTAACTTTTGAAGTTAGAAGGACTTAGAAATAGGGCAATTTGTTACTTGTAATATAAACACATTAAACCATTCACTTAACTTAGAACGGTAGACAGCCTACTTTTCAACATGGACAGCAGAGAATTTACTGTACCCGGCCGAATTGTTGTAGTTGCCCAGCCCCAGGAGCTGGCACTTCCCCCAGTGCTTACCAGTCTTTTGTGTTCTTTTCCATGGCTCTTACAAGAGACCCTAGTAACGGCCTATGGTCCTTTACAGGACACTTTACATGACGACCAGCTGTGCCTTTTCTTCACATTATATGGAGTACCTTCACTATCCTGAATAGAAACAATTTAATTTCTCTGTGTGTGCTTCCATGAGGTTGTTGGGAATATTCCCATCCTGACCACATTGGTTGAGAGTATACTCATATTATTGTTCACTAATTGTTTCAGATTGCCTTCAGTATTATACTATTGAGAACACTCCTTTCTTCTTTTCTTATTTCATGATTCAAGTTGAATATACTTAAAAAAATGTTTTTTAAAAAAATAAAACCTAATATGACATTGCAAATAACATACAGGAATGGCACTTAAGGTGAAAAGGAGGAAACCCCCCGGTAGCCAGAAACTTCATACAAAAGAAAAATAGGATTAATGGGTGAAAATGTTGACCCTGTGAAGTGGAGAGACAGGCTTTATGGGGTGGGGATCGACAGAGAATTAAGGTTATCCAAAAAGGAGATGTTCTGGATACACAAACTGGGAACCTTGACTCTGAAGGACCTAAACAAACAATTCAGCCTAATCAGTTACATATAACATATCGTACTATTACATTGTTCACTGATTGGTTGTTTAATTTTGCTCTGAGGAGGTTGTGTGCTGATCTTGGTCACTGCTGATGCAATCAGACAAGAGCTACCTTGGTGCCATGTTCAACAATGGGGCTATGTAAAAGCAACAGAGGAGAGTGTTCTGTAAACAAGAGTCCCTGCTAAAAGTCTAAGATTGTGATTGAAATGCCAGACAAAAGATTTCATTGTTTTTATATGTACTAGGTAAGTTTTAAATGCTGAGTGTGTATGAGTGTCATGATGGCATGTTGAATTCCTACAAAAACTAGGCTTCTGCAGAGCAGTTGTGCAAGGTGGCCTTATGGCTGTTACTTCTCACATTTACTAAACTTTACAGAGTCTATGTACTGGCCTCAGCTGAGCACAGTTGGGAGAAAGGTCCTCTAGGTTGTAGTGCCTCTATAGATTTTATTCCTTCCTCTCTAGTAACTTTTCTGCTGCTACTTTGTTTTTGTGTGGCAGTGTCCATTGTCACCTGAGGTTTATGGCTTTATCTAGTTTGTAACTGTTGAGACTGGTTTTATTGTTAGGAATTTTTCTCCACCTTTCTGTGTTCAACAATGGACAAAAGAGAAAAGGGGATTTTGTGCATTTACCAATAAACCCTTTTCTCGAAGACCTTGTGGAACACAGGACATTCCTTCTGGAGAAAAAAAACCCTGTGGATTGAGTTCAGGGCAGAGGTAGTATTTGGTTTCTCTGGCCTGCTTCTGTTTTCTTGAATCTTTGTTATATGTAAAACTGAAGACTCTGCTGCTTGTAGTGGGTTAAGTGGATCCAGGAAGGAGTCTTCTCCTCCAGAGATCTTTAGTTTGCAAGTGTCTTGAGTCATAATGGTAGCTACTTAACCCCATGGTTTTTATGTTCCACAAGGACCAAGAGAAGATTATTTATAGTAAGTACACAAACATTTTTTTTTACTATAAATAAATATTGTGCAAGCTATGATTTTTCTAGAAAGTCTGACACCTCTCCAATGATAGGAGTGCAAAAAAGACAAAATCTAAAAGCACTGTTTAATCTTCAAAGATAACTGACACGCAAGATGAAAATACACTTACAGGATAATTCAGAGAGTCTGCACTTATCTCCTTCCCGGCGCTAACACAGCTGTCAGACATCCGTCTGTAATCAGCACTTAATATCTAAAATCCCATTGTCCAGTATAACTATATACCTAAGTACACAGTCCACACTTATCTTGTAAGGCTATTATTTAGCCAATACAGGTAGTCCATACAGTCTTGAATGAAATTAACATGAGGGATGATATGAAATAATGGAGATGAACTATCACTTGATAGAAATTCTGTCAGAATATATTACTTTTTGATAGTCTTAATGCCACTTCCAAACATGGCCTCGTCCATACAGTATAGAAATCTACAGAAAAACAGGAGCACAAAAAAGACAAAATCTAAAAGCAGTGTTTATTCTTCAAAGATAACTGACACGCAAGATGAAAATACACTTACAGGATAATTCAGAGAGTCTGCACTTATCTCCTTCCCAGTGCCAACACCCTTGATGTTATAGAGTACTAACTCTCAGCTGTCAGACATCCGTCTGTAATCAGCATCCATTCTCCTTCTGTGTGACCTCGGTATCTGTATCCACCAATCTCCAATAATGGAGCGGCAATGAACTTCTCCAAAATAGGCACGCAGCCTCTGGTGGCTGGATTCTGCGGAACCGAACTGATCTTCAATTTGCCAGGGAGTTCGCAGGGAAGAACCAAGTCTCTCAATAAAAAACACACAATCTTATTGCCCAATGCGTATCATGGGTCTCTCTGCTCGCTTCATCAGGGGTTACGGAGAGCTGACCTGCCAGCATTTAAATACACTTGTGTATCCAACGAGTCTAATTATCGCAACCTCTTCAAAGCTGACCGGTCAGATCCCCGGAATACTGACACCATCTGGGCTCCTCGATATAGCAATTGACAAATCAGATAAATTAGATAAATGAATGAACCCATCCAAATGATACCCATACACAATAAAAGAAATATAAAACAATCTCTACCCATCCCAGCGGGTTATTAGACCTATAGTATCTGGGATTGATTCTATGACTAATAATTTATCCCAGTATATAGATCTGTACCTACAGCCGTTGAATACCAAGAGTGGGGTAGGTTTTTGGCATTGTAATGTTTACTGAAAACATTGATGGAGTTTTATTTACAGGATTTACATGGTCTAACTAATGAGAGAACTGTAATGAAGAATAGAAAAATATAACTTGACTAGAGAAGTATGTAATACACTCTGTGCATTTCTCTGGTAATTAAATGGCTTCAAGGTTGTGTTTACTTTAGGAGATATTATAGATAGTCATCATCCTCAGGTCGGTAATGTTGCCAAAAGTTGCTGCTGGAGCTTAGTTCATGTGGAGATGTGCCACATTAACATATAAACACCCTCACATGAATACAACAGTGGCTCATTAACCTGCATTTCTACATGCAAATGAGTTATTGTCGAACAAAATAGTAAACATGTTGAAGGCATGGAGAATTCTTGACGATGTTGGAGAATTGTGTTGGATTGGTGGAGGAGTCACAGGGATATGGTGACAAAGACACCTTAATGAAGTGGTTCTCAACCTTATTTTGCTCACTACACTCCTAACAATGTCTAGACTTTTTGAGGCACCCTTAACATCTTATAGATCAATTGTCAAGGAGTAATGAATGGTAGAAATACATAAATATATAGTTATGTTTGGGTTTCTCAATCAGAATAACAAAAGCAAACATGTTCTGCATAAAAATCTCAGTAAATACACAACTGAAACTCAGCATGCAAGAAGAGGCACCCTAATTGGATGCCTACGGCACACCAAAGTGCCACGGCACATTGATTGAGAACCACTGCCTTAATGAATGCTGTTGATATATCATTGACACCACTTCACCACCATATCACCACCCTGGCCCCTTATTGCCTCATAGTACATCTAACCCTATGTCATCCACTCCTATTAAGGCCCCAGATAGAGCACTATCCTGTTTCTGTTGCAGATTTCACACCTAAGCCTAAATTATTCTTGTTATGTACACTACCTCATTCCTTCTATTTCACAAGCTTTTTTAATTGTTGAGCTCCAGTCAAATGCTCCAGGTTCATTCCTTAACCATCGTTCCAGTTCCAGACGATTCTGATCAGTAAAATCTGTACAGATAATCTCTTTGAATTGTTCACAGGCAGCAAGGAGTTGGTGAATAGTTGGACCTGTTCCAATATCTATAAGAGTACCTCCTTTAACATCACCTAAAGAAGAGACACACAAAAGAATACAGTGTATGTGAATTAGAAATTCTCTATTTCAAACAGAAATGTGTTAGTCCAATGCTTTTCATGCCTAGCATTCTTTTCAGTGTATTATGGTTCATTCTGACTCTGGAAGAGTCAATTTTCTAGCAAATGTCAGATGTTCATTTTCTTTTTTTAGTTGAATTAATTATTACTACTGGTACTGAAACTTGTTCTAGATTGCTGAAATGGAGAATATATCTCATCTCATTAAAAACTGAGTTTACATTAAAAGAATATAAATTACACTCATGTGTAGTGATCAGAGTGGGAGAAAATAGCCTGTTTACATTCGGGGACCAAAGTATACTGAAATACAAAACAGCTGCTCTCCCCATGCCGATAATCCAAAAAAAAAAAAAAAAAAAATGGCTAAAGTACAATCTTTTAAAAACATATTTTGTGACTGAAATGCCTCTTTGTCAAAGGCTATGGGCTTACAAAAGAGAGCCGTCGCTTGAGACATGCTGTGGAGTAAACAAACTAATAGTGTGAATGATGAATCTCATGTTCTTCACAATATCCCTTCTGAGCTTCATAGATCATTGCCCCAACCAATCCTCATGTCAAATGTCACATTTTCTAATGTCATAATTATTATATCGGTACACTTTCTTGTTCTGTGGTGTAATCCAGGTCTCTGCTGCTCAAAGGTGTGCCAGTTGTGTCTCTGGTGCATCCTGTAGCCTGTGAATACCTACTGTTTATCCCTCCTCCCCTTGTCAGATTTATAGCCTTTTACTATAGAGGATTTGCCTGTGGTTAACCCTTTGAGTTCCAGAAGGGTACATATTATGCATTACTCTGCAATCCGTTTTGTACCCCTCTGGCACTCAAAGGGCCTAGGAGAGCACTGTTTAACCCTTTAGGGCCAGAGGTGCAAGCAAAGCAATGCATATTGTACCCCCAGTGGCACTGAAAGGGTTAATATCCTCTTGGAAACAGAGTCCTAAAGGGTGAAAGGCAGTCAGGCGGCAGGGTCGCTATGTATGAAGTTGGCCATAAAAACACACTTAAGCTGTTGCCATGGAAGCAATTGTGATATGCACCGCTGCTGCATGGATGTGTCTGACAGAAGCTCTGTGTGTCTTTGCAGTGGGTGTAGTCATTGGGCATGTTTGTTATTGGAAGGAAAAAAAAATATAATAATAAAAGTGTAATTGTCTGGTTTTTAAGTAGTATATGTCTTTTGTGTTGGCCATTAAATCTTTGAGTGCCGGAGGGGTACCCAACGCATTGCACCACAATACATTGCGTAAACCTCTGGCACTCAATGGGTTAAATGTGACATGAGTGGGGCATGTATTTATAATGGAGTGTGTTTCTTTTTCTAAAACATGGACTGTGAAGTGATGTGTGTGGTGGCATGAGTCAGCTATGTTTTTTGTTTGGAACAGGGGAAGCTGAGGACAAGCCAAGTCCATGCAGTGATTTCAACAGGAGTGGGCAGGGGGGCTTTGGTCCCCTGGCCACTCCTATCAAAATCACACCCCCTTGCATGTTGCTACCAGGCAGCATAGAGTTGTTCAGCATATCTCCTCTTTACTGCCGCCCCAGGGTGTGTCAGGCATGGCTGGAGAATTTGTTGTCACGTGACCAGGTTCTCTTTTATAGTGTGTGTGTATATATATATATATATACACACATTGAGGAACACACAGGCACACACAGAGACACACACACACAAGTGAGTCATAAGGGGGTGACTTATGTGTCATTGTAATGAGTTTGTGTTTGTACTTATGCCTTCACTGTGGCATTCATTCATATAGTTGAAATGCATGTGGTAATTGCACATACTATGGTGGAAGGTGGATCGTGCTAGCTCCCGGGGTGTGAGTGAGTGTGAGTGAGTGAGTGGCATTCATTCAGGTAGTTGAAATGCATGTAGTAATTGCACATACTATGGTAGAAGGTGGATCGTGCTGGCTCCAGGGGTGTGAGTGCGAGTGAGACTATGGTGGAAGGTGGATAGTGCTGGCTCCCGGGGTGTGAGTGAGTGCGTGAGTGTGTTAGTGTGTGTGATTGAGTGAGTGTGTGAGTGTGAATGTAAGAGTGTGTGAGTGAGAGGGTGTATGAGAGTGTGTGAGAGTGTGTGTATGAGAGGGTGTATGAGAGTGTGTGAGAGTGTGTATGAGAGTGTGAGTGAGAGTGTGTGTGAGAGTGTGTGAGTGAGAGAGAGTGAGTGAGAGAGTGTGTGAGTGAGAGTGTGTGAGTGTAAGTGTGTGAGTGAAAGATTGTGAGTGAATGTGTGAGTGAGAGAGTGTGAGTGAGAGAGTGTCAGTGTGTGAATTATTGTGAATGTGTGTGATTGAGTGTGTGTGTGTGTGGTTTTTGTCTGATGTGTTTGAATCTGTGGTGTAGGAGCAGGTGGCAGCCATTTTATTTTTTCAGTTACTTGGATAGTGGTGGGCGGGCTGGATAGTGGGGGTAGGCCAACTCCCTGCATGATTTAAATAACTCCCCCATTTAATCACCCAATGGGAGCAGTAACTTCCCCTTACTTAACCCTTTGAGTGCCAGAGGGGTATGCAGCACATTGTGTTGCATACCCCTCTGACACTCAAAGGGTTAAGTTATAGTAACATAGCCATATAACACACAGTGGCTCTTCAGTTGAGGCAGCGTAGCAATATGCTGAGGGAACAAATAGATAGTGGTGTTTGAGGCTTGCCCTCTGTAACATACAGCAAAGCATCTCTCTCCTTTTAAGGAGAAAGGGCGGGAAGCAGGAAGTGGAGGAGTGACAGTTGAAAACAGACAGTTAGTGAGGTTGACTGAAGAGATGAAAAGCATTAAATAAAAGAGTTGCTATTAAGTTTATCCCTGAGTTTGTATTTTATGAAAACATTACACCCTCGTACTGAAACAGGGTGTATGGAGGGTTACAGTTATCTGTGGGAGGTGAAACAGTGTATTTGTGGGGTCATGATCCTGAGTGAGAAGTTATTCATATCCCCTACTTCAGGCAGCTATATTTTTTTTTTGTCAGTTGGATAGTGGTGGGTGGGCTGGAGGGGGTGGGCCAACTCCCTGTATGATAAACATGCCCCCATTGAATCACCCAATGGGAGCAGTAAAGTCCCCATTGAATCACCCAATAGGAGTTGTGTCTCCTAATGAGACATAAATTATGTAATGAGGCATTCTGTTCAATGTGTGTTTGTTTTCGGAGGAGACATAAATTATTATGCAATGAGGCTTATTCTTTTATATATAGATTATATATATATATATATATATATATATATATATATATATATATATATTATTTTTTTATTTTATTTTTTATTTATTTATTACATTTTTTATTTTATAGATCTTTTTTTAAAGGTTATTGTAGTAAAAGGGTTACTTTGGTTATGTTTGGGAAAGATGCTATTCTTATTAACATCATGATTAAGGGTAGGCGAAAGCTCTTGCTGTGTTCCCGATAAAAATCCTGAGAAAACCACATTTTTGTCTGTTTTTCGCAGGAAAGTTCGCTTTAAAACCAGCAATTAAAGTCTTAAAATTGGCCAAAATTCTTTTTTCAATGTCTACAAAGTTTCTGCCCATTGATTTATGTTTTTTTTCACCTTTTCTCTATAAAAACGTGACATTCCAGGAAGTGAAACACAACAGAAGCAGCTACAGCTAGATGTGGTGTGCTGTTCTGCTGTGATCTTTTTGAAAAATCGAGACAGGAGAGGCTCATAGTGACTGCTATAAGAATGAGAAAGTTTCAGAATAGTAAAAGGAAGTATTGGAAGGACCCTTATGTGCCCACTGCGTGTGAGGAGGAGGAAGTGAACACTACAAAACCAATGCTGGCTAGTCCCCCTAAATCACTCCTAGGGATCTTGGGGAATTTAATGGGAAGGGAGGGAAAAAGGGTAGTAGTGAGAGCAGCACAGGTCAGCTGCCTGTGCCTGTTTCCAGACGTGCTGCCATCATTTCTGCCCCTGCTGCCACTAGTGCTGTGCCTGCTGTCAGATGTTCTGCCCCTGCTACCACCATTGCTGTACCTACTGTCAGATGTGCTGCCCCTGCTGTCACCAGTGCTGTGCCTGTTGCCAGTGCTGCCCCTGCTGCCAACAGTGCTGTGCCTGCTGCCACCAGTACTGTGCTTGCTGCCAGAGCTGAACCACTGCTACCAATACTGTGCCTGCTGTCAGACGTGCTGCCCCTACTGCAAGCAGTACGGAAGCTGCTGCTAGTGTGTCTTGTAATACTCAGGAGTGGAGGAAGGAAAAGATGATGCCAAGTGTGACAGCAGGGGACCCTAAGTTACACTTGCCATCCCCAAGCAGTACCACCAGTGCTTGTACTACTACTACTACTACTACTACTACGATGGCCCAGCAGCTTATTAGTGTTAGGAGTAAAAGAGGGTGTATTCAATATCCTCATATTAATAGTGACTTTGAGGAGGAAGACTCTGAGGCTGAACTTGATGTGGTTGGTGTTAGTAGTAGTAGTAGCAGTAATGGTGAAGCAGCCGGTGGGACTAGAGTTAGGGGAGTGGTTGGGGAAGCATTTAAGAGCATCCAGACTAGCGGTCAAGGTCAGGGCCGGCCCAAGACACTGTGCTGCCTGGGTCCAAAGATGAAATGCTGCCCCCCACACCAAAACCATGCCCACATCCATTATGTTAACTAATTCGACTCTGATGTGATTTATGGTCACATAACAGCTGAAGAGCCACAAATTGAGCACATCCACTCTTCCACTCTCTAGCTCTTCTTGGGTCTATAACTTCTATCATTCATAGCCAGGTTGTGCACAGCTAAACCCAACATTTCCAGAAAGGGGTTTTAAAATAAAATGAAATAAGCTTACAATGACACTGCCTAGCAATTAACCCTCTGAGCACCAGAGAGGTATCCAACACATTGCATTGCAATGCATTGGATACCTCTCTAGCACTCAAAGGGTTCATTTGTGTGATTCTACAATAAAATGTTATTGCATCTACTCCTGCCTAGGCCTGGTGTGCCGAACCACTGTGGCGTTGCTGCACCTATTGCTGAACTACAATTCCCATCATCCTTCCGTTGGCTGAAGGTGATGGTAGTTGTAGTTCAACAACATCTGAAGGGCAATCGCGATGCCCACCCCTTTCCTTAAGGGACGAGTGCCACAGGCCTGCAGGATCCCAGTCTACCCACTGCCCTTTAACCCCATGAATGCCAGAGAGTTATCCAACACATTGCATTGCATACCTATCTGGCACTCAAAGGGTTAACCCACAGGGGACCAGACAGCTATGAAGGGTATTGCACACCTCACTGGTACTCAAGGGGTTTAAACATACATAGAGTGTAATATATGATACAGATGACAAATCAACGTTACCATCTGCTGTTCTCACTTAACCCCATGAGAATCCCTCTGGTTCTTAAGTGTTTGAACCATTAAATCAAAGTTAATATTGAGAAGGTTAGTTTGCCCCATATGGTGTAGATGGCTTGACTCAGAAATACACCTTTTTAGCTTTTTTATTTTTTTTAATATAGTCCTAAAGGGTCAACACTAAAGTACATAATAAAAAATACATACACATCAATATACATACTTACAAACATACTGATATACACACACAGACTCATATACATACACACCCACACACTTACATAAACATACACACTCATATACACATTTATTCACACAGACACAAACATACCCTCACTATACAGCAGGGTGGATAAAGAGATGCCCTCAAACTGTAAGCCAGACTACAATGCCCATCCATGTAGACTAAAAACACTTATACCCATAGACAGGGAAAAATACATTACCTAAGAGAGACACTCTTCCCCCCAACAACACCCTCACCCCTTCCCATTTTCAAAGAAGCCTCCATTAATTGGCTCAGGGCAAAGCACTGGCAAGATACGAGTGCACTTTTTTTTTTTTTAATTAAGATGTAACAAAACGACCTTGAACCTTTGAGTGCCAGAGAGTTACAAAATGCACTGCGTTGAATTCCTCTCTGGCACTCAAAGGGTTAACCCTTTGAGTGCCTGCAATGCAAGAGGGGTACATGCATTGCACACCCTGGCAATCTCTCTGTCTCAGAGGGTTACGAGGCGAGCGCTGACTGCAAGCACTAAGTACTCCACTTATGAATGGAGAGCCCACCCCCTGCATGCCGTCACCCCGTCTCTGGGAAGCAGGTGAGCTGTGGGAAGAGTGGGGGCCTCAGAAGCTCCTCTGCACCTTCCTCAGCTGCTCTCTATTTTGCAGCTTATGTCCCTCTCTCAGCCTCACTCCATTACACAGCTCCCCGAACGCCCGACAGAACATGCCTTGGGTTGGCAATTTGCCGCCCCTGTCAAAGTGCTCCCTGGGTCTCATGGACCCACCGAGACCCACGTAAGGGCCGGCTCTGGTCAAGGGAGCCCACACTACTCCTCTGGCCTTGGGAGTCCCCTTCCCTTCACTACAGTGTGCAAGTGGAACATGATCCTGAAGAGGAGAGAACTGTTGGTGGATAGCAGGCGCAGAAATAATAATAACACCACCACCACCAGGAACGCAGATCAGCTGCCTATGCCTGCTGCATGAAAACAGAGACACTATGACATTTATGTCAAACATGTTAAAGCCAAATACCCACCACAGAAATCAAGCACTGCTGTTGCTGTACCCCCTGAGTCTCCAGAAAGGCAACAAGAGGTGAGACGGAGATCAAAGAGGAGGAAGAACAGAGAAACCCAGGCAGAGACTGGAAGTTCCATAATGAGTGAAACAACTAGCTCGCCATCACCTTCTTCCTCTAGGGTAACTACATCTTCTGCCAATCAACCTAGTTCATCATTACCTCCCCAGACAAATCATAGTCACTCTGTTGATGTTAGGATGTGGCAGTTCATGTCCACCCATTGCACACTGTGTGGTGCACTGACCACACATGGCAGTTTGGTGGAGGAGAATCACATGCAGGGCATCAAGCGGCATCTGAGGAGATTCAGTTCCGCAGAATATGCTAAAATGGTGGCAGTGAGGGTTCATCATTACTATTAAACTGTCAGCAAGTTGTCATGTGTCCTTAGCGAGGTCAGGACAAGGGGTATAGTGACAGTGGCAATACTTGGGTTCTGGTGTCATGGTGTTTGGATACAGTTGTGCCAGGTGTTATTTACCACACACACTTTGCACATTGCATTTGCTGATGAGAGGCACATTTCCTGCTCTCAAGGGAAAAATGTATATTCTAATAACAGCAACTGGAACCTTCATCACCTACCATCACCCATGTTACTGCTGTTTTTGATCCCATTCGTTTTCAGGTGCCTAATCATCCTGCCGCTTAAACAACTCGGCAAGAACAGGATTTGCAAATTCCGCAATTATGGACTCAGGAGGACATTTGACAATGACCTGCTGGCACTAGGCCGGCCAGTAGGGCATTGTTTTTTTTCTTAGGGCTTGTGCTTTAAAAAAAAAAAAAAAAAACATAGTCCTATAAAAAAAATAATTTTCGGGGGTTTGTTAGAAACAAGCTTAAAGGGATAGTAATGTTTCACAAAATGTCACTGTACCTTGTAGCACCGTCGCTTCTGGTGATGCTCACAATGACGCTCCAGCATCATCTCCACGAGCGGTTGGACGCATCAATGCTAGATGCATCATCTGCAGGAGCGAGGCTTCAGCATGCTGTAGGCCTCTGTTTTATGTGTTTGAGGCCTGTAATCTCCTTCTACCTACTTCCTCCCTCTGAGCTGCTCCTCCTACCTACTTCCTGAGGAGGGGTTTAAAGGGCAGACTGAGTCCTGACTCAGTTACCTTTACCTTGTTGTTGTTCTGAGCAGTTCATTTATTTGGTATTCCTGATTCCTGTGTATGACCTGGCTTGTCTGTCCATCCATTCTGGTGTTGACCTATGGCTCTGTCTGACCATTCTCCTTGTGCGTTCCGATTTGGCTTAGACATCCTTTCTGGTGCAAACCTGTGGCTCTGGCTGACTACCTGCTCTGTGTATGACCTGGCTTGTCTGACTAACCACTCTTGTGTTGACCTGGGGCTCTGTCCACTGCGCATCCAGCATATTAACGCTTCAGTGGATATCCTATCTGGTGCAAACCAGTGGCTCTGGCTGACTACCCGCACAGTGTATGTCCTGGCTTGTCTGACTAACCACTCTTGTGTTGACCTGGGGCTCTGTCCACTGCGCATCCACCATATTAACGCTTCAGTGGATATCCTATCTGGTGCAAACCAGTGGCTCTGGCTGACTACCCGCTCCGTATATGACCTGGCTTGTCTGACTACCCACTCTCGTGTTGACCTGGGGCTCTATCCACTGCGCATCCTGCATACCAATGCTTCAGTGGATATCCTATCTGGTGCAAACCTGTGGCTCTGGCTGACTACCCGCACAGTGTATGACCTGGCTTGTCTGACTATCCTATCTGGTGCTTACTAGAGGGCTCTGTCTGTGCGCTCTGTGTGTTGGTCCCGTTCCAGAGACATCTTTCCTAGTACTGACCTGGGGCTCTATCAGACTCCTAGCTATTGACTGCAGGTGTGAGTCAGTAGTCTCCATAGTTGCACAAGATATTGAGACTCCTTTCCTAGACTGACTGCAGGCCGAGTCAGTGCTACCTCTGGTCGTTACCTTTTACCACGAGACTCCAGTGGCCTGAGACCTAGTCTCGGACAGTGTGGTGCATCTATTGGAAGACTGCGATTTCTGATACAGTGCTTGCTTCTTTGATCATCCTTTGTGTGTTATTTTGTTATTTGCATTACTGTTTGTATATTTCTAATAAAGGTGATCACAGTTTGATTGGCGAAAGTGTGAAATCTCTGCTTGGTCTCAGTATTGTATGGAACATTGTATATCCCACCTGGTTAAGATTCTGTGCACCTCTCCTTCATTGCCAAACGAGTACCAACAATTCAGTGATGTGTTTAGCAAAGGAGAGGCTGGCAGCCTACTCCAGCACAGATCTTATGACTGCGCTATTGAGTTGCCTCCGGGGGTGGTGCCCCCTAGGGGACGCACATATCCATTATCTTGTGATGAGAACCAAGCTATGGAGGAATATATTTCAGATGCCCTCAAGAGAGGGATTATAAGGAAATCCAGCTCCCTGGCGGGGGCTGGTTTCTTTTTTGTGAAAAAAAAGAATGGCGAGTTGAAACCGTGCATTGATTACCGTGGCCTAAATAAATTAATGTCTAAAAATGCTTATCCGATACCACTCATCACTGAATTATTCGACAGGTTAAAATGGTCCTCAGTCTTTACTAAACTGGACCTACGTGCTGCTTATAACCTGATTCGGATCAGAGCTGGTGATGAGTGGAAAACGGCCTTTAACACTAGATCCGGGCACTATGAATATCTAGTTATGCCGTTTGGTCTCTGTAATGCACCCGCAGTATTTCAAGAACTGATTAATGATATCCTCAGGGATATGCTGCAGTCCTGCGTTGTTGTCTACCTGGACGATATACTCATTCATTCAGAAAATGTGTCACAACACATTAAAGACGTGTCAGAAGTGTTGCTTTGCCTAAGAGAAAACAAGTTGTATTGCAAATTGGAAAAATGCGAGTTTCATAAATCCAGTGTGCCCTTCTTGGGGTTCGTGATTGCCAGAGAAGGTATTGCCATGGATCAGTAGAAACTTGCGGCAGTTTTGCAATGGCCTTGGCCTAAGGGTTAAAAGCAATTCATCGATTTCTGGGTTTCGCTAATTATTTGTCTGACCTTACTCATAAGGGCGCTAACCCTTCCCAATGGTCTGTAGCAGCTGAAGATGCTTTTGAGACTTTGAAATCCGCTTTTGCAACTGCTCCCGTGCTTTACCACCCCAACCCATCTCTCCCGTTTACATTAGAGGTTGATGCCTCAGAGATTGGGGTTGGGGCAGTACTCCCTCAACGACCTGTTAAAGGAGGAACTCTCAGACCATGTGGGTTTTTCTCCAAGAAATTGTCTGTGGCTCAAAGTCATTATGAGATAGGTGACAGAGAACTACTGGCTATCATTCTCGCCCTGAAAGAATGGCGTCATTTACTTGAGGGCAACAAAAATCCAGTATTAATTCTGACTGACCACAAAAACTTGACCTATCTTTCTGAGGCTAAAAGATTGTCCTCTCGCCAGGCCAGATGGGTGTTGTTCCTCTCTCGATTCAATTTTATTGTATCATACCTGCCTGGGTCCAAGAACGTTAGGGCTGATACCCTGTCTAGACAATCTGAGCCTGAAGTGGACAGGGACGATGTCACAGTTTTTAAAGACTCTCAGACGTAAGGTTTGGTAAAAACGTAACGTTATTGAAAAGTTAAGGCAATCCCCATAGGGAAACATACATAACAATACAACAATAATAGTATACAATAGGTTCTACCGGCTTTGCCTAAAATACCGGGCAAGGCAACCCAAGTGACAGTAGCAATAACAGGCTCTACCGGCCTTGCCTATACCGGGTAAGGCAACCGTGAGATGACATGTACCGGTTCTACCTATACTGGGCAAGGCAGCCCAAAGGAGTACTGAGAGTAGGCTCTACCGGCCCTGCCAATACGGGTAAGGCAACCTTAAGGATGGTAATGACAAAGGTTCTACCGGCCAGCTGTCAGATGACTATGACAGCAGAGAGGAATAGGAACAAGGTCTTACTCAGCAGAAGTCTATTGCCAGGGAAAATCGGACAACTGCATAGGAGTGGACAGCGACCTAGCCTCAGTACTGGATAGATCAGGAGCAAACCAACGTCCGTACGTTGGGACCAACAATAAATATCGCCACCAGGTTAATGGAGTAAACCAGCGTCCGCACGCTGGAACCAACAGAGTATCGCCACCAGGTTTAATGGAGTAAACCAGCGTCCACACGCTGGAACCAACAGTAAAATGTTGCCACCAGGTTTAATGGAGTAAACCAGCGTCCGCAAGCTGGAACCAACAGTGTATATCGCAACCAGGTTTAATGGAGTAAACCAGCGTCCTCAAGCTGGAACCAACAGTGTGTATCGCAACCAGGTTTAATGGAGTAAACCAGCGTCCGCACGCTGGAACCAACAATGATAAGCAGCAGCGAAAAGAGCAATGTTGCCAGAGCGACGGGGCTAGAGCAGGAGCCCTACACTCCAACGGGGAGGCCACCAGGGCGAGACTGATGCACTGACAGATGACTGGAACCACCGGAACTGCCGGTGCAGATCGAACCGGCTGGAGAAGCGGCAGGCAGGAGACTCAGGAACTCAGTAGATTAACCCGCTAGGTGCTGGAACACGGGAACACTAGCATACAGGAACACCGGAATGCAGGAACAGCAGGATCAGCAGGCCCAGAAGCCTGACAAGCAGATCAGGCCAAGTGGAGTCAGAAACACCACGAAAGGGCAACCTGGAAGTGCTCAACCTGGGTTTAAAAAGGCTGTGTGAGGAGGGCTAATAGCAGACAGCCAATCAGGAATACTCAGCCAGTGACAGACACAGAACAGCACAAATCACGGGCACCATGATAGTACCCCCCTTTCAAAGACCCCCTCTCCTAGAGTGGAGTCTGGGCTTCTGAGGGTATTTGGTATGAAATATTCGTAGTAACTTGGGTGCATGAAGGTCATTACTGTCTACCCAGGAACGATCCTCAGGACCATAACCTTTCCAATGCACCAGATACTGTACCCCTCCTCTATGCCTACGGGAATCAATAATATTTTGTACTTCATACTCCTCCTGCCCTTCAACTTCAACAGGACCTGGCATCAAAGGTGTGGTAGTATAATGGTTACAAACCAGAGGTTTAAGGAGAGACACATGGAATACATTATGAATGCGCATAGAAGCAGGTAATTCCAAGGCATAGGAAACGGGGTTAATTTTACGAATTACCTTGTACGGACCAATGAACCGAGGTGCCAGCTTATTAGATGGGACCTTGAGCTTCAGATTCTTAGAGGACAGCCATACTCTATCCCCGACTTGAAAGGAAACAGCTGGAAGCCTTCTGCGATTGGCATGACGCTGATGTCGCTGAAAAGACTGACCCAATGCCCTCTGAACTTGTGCCCATGTGGAACGGAGTTGCTCTATATGCTCATCCAGAGCTGGAATCTGCTGTGTCTGAAAGGAATCCGGGAGCAGACAGGGTTGAAACCGACAATTGATCAAAAACGGAGAGCTCCCGGTGGAAGAATTAACTGCGCAGTTCCTGGCGAACTCTGCCCAAAGCAACAAGTCGGCCCAATTATCATGATGGTCAGTCACAAAACATTGCAAAAACTGTTCCAACCCTTGATTGTCCCTCTCAGCGGCCCCATTAGTCTGGGGATGATATGCAGAGGAAAATGATAGCTGTATGCCCATCTGTTCGCAAAATGCCCTCCAGAATCTGGACACAAACTGGCTCCCCCTGTCAGACACCAGCACCCTGGGTACTCCATGCAACCGAAACACCTCTCGAGCGAATACCATTGCCAGTTCTTTGGCCGAAGGAATACCCTCTAGACCTGGGCAATTCTCCCATAAAGTCGATAGAGACGTGAGACCAGGGGCTTTCACCATTAGGCACCGGCTGAAGTAAGCCCACCGGGAGATGTCTAGGGGTTTTGGCACGGGCACAGGCATTCGTAAAATTGGCACAATCTGCTCTCATAGAAGGCCACCAGAATAGCTGAGAGAGAGACCAAAACAATTGATCTCTACCAATATGTCCCGCAGCCTTAGAGGAGTGGTAGGTTTCAAGTAGTCGAGTACGGAATGGCTCAGCGACAGAACATTTGCCCGCTGGAGTTTCATGGGGAGCAGAGGCTTGGGATGACAAAATTTCCTCCCCTAGTGGTGAAGTAATACTAGTACGTATGGTAGCCAATATTCGATCAGGTTGAATGATAGGTGCTGGTACTTCTTCTCTGTCAACCTCCACCTCAAATTGTCTAGACAGAGCATCAGCCCTAACATTTTTTGATCCAGGCAAGTATGATACAACGAAATTGAATCGGGATAGAAACAGTGCCCATCTGGCCTGGTGAGGAGACAATCTCTTGGCCTCAGAGAGATGTTAGATTCTTGTGATCAGTTAGAATCGAAACGGGGTTTTTTGTGCCTTCAAGTAAATGACGCCATTCTTTGAGAGCAAGAATAATGGCCAGTAATTCTCGATCACCAATCTTGTAATGACTTTGAGCACTGGTTAATTTTTTTTAAAAGAATCCACAGGGTCTGAGTGTACCACCTTTAACCTGTCGCTGAGAAAGCACCGCCCCGACCTCAATTTCTGAGGCATCAACCTCTAAAGTAAAGGGAAGTAGTGGATTGGGGTGGGACAACACAGGCGCTTCAGCAAAGGCTGCCTTCAACTTCTCAAAGGCCTCTTCAGCAGCCACCGGCCAGAGAGATGGATTAGCGCCCTTATGCGTGAGGTCAGACAGAGGTTTCACGATAGGTATGACTAGGTATTCATAATGCCCAGATCTTGTATTGAAGGCAGTTTTCCACTCATCACCGGCTCTGATACGTATCAAATTGTAGGCTGCCCTTAGGTCCAATTTCGTGAAAATCGAGGACCCTTTAAGTCTATCAAACAGCTCGGTGATGAGTGGTATCGGGTAGGCATTCTTTGCAATCAGCTTATTCAGCCCACGATAGTCTATGCATGGTCGCAGTTCGCCACTTTTTTCTTAACAAAAAAGAACCCAGTGCCGGCCGGAGAAGTAGATTTCCTTATGATCCCTCTACTGAGGGCATCCGCTATGTATTCCTCCATAGCTTGGTTCTCCTCACAAGACAATGGATACGTGCATCCCCTCGGTGGTACTGCTCCAGGACTTAGTTCTATACGACAATCGTATGGTCTGTGCTGAGGTAGGGCGCCAGCCTCTCCCTTACTGAAAATGTCGCTGAACTGCTGGTAAACATCAGGTAGTGAAGGGGAGGTGCACAAGACCTTAACAGGATGGGTAACGCACTTATCCATACAGAACTGAGACCAAGCAGCAATCTCACATTTCTGCCAATCAAATTGTGGGTTGTGCAACTGTAACCAAGGAAAGCCCAAGATCACTGCATGGTGAGGAGAATTAATCAATTGGAACTGTTGCTCTTCCTTGTGAAGAGCCCCAATAGTCATGGACAAGGGCATCGTTTCAAAGGTAACTTGGGCGGGTTCCAAAGGTCTGCCATCAATTGTTTCAATAGCAAGAGGGGTTTCTCTATGAATCCATGGTACCCCATGCAATTCGGCAAAGGTATTATCCATAAAATACCCGGCTGCACCAGAATCAACCAGGGCCAAAACCTCAACTGAGCGTTGTGCCCATGACAATACCACCTGTATGGTGGGTTTAAGTGTGCCCAACACTGGGGACGATTGGACACCACCTAGGGCCTGTCCCCCAAGGTACCCTAGGTGTGTTCGTTTCCTGGACGTACCGGACAAGATTTTAACAGGTGACCATTTTTACCGCAGTACAAACATAATCCCTGTATCTTGCGATACCTCCTCTGTCCCTTGGTTAACCTAGTGAAACCCACCTGCATAGGTTCACCTGGTTCATGAATTGGTTCACTAGCTTTGGATACCAAGGGAGGGTTGGGTGGGCAAAATGTGCTACTGGACCCATTATTTTTTAGCCGTACTCGTCGCTCTCTGGCGGTTAATCTTTCTCGTATTCTGGAGTCAATTAGAATCACGTATTCGATATAATCATCTAGGTCAGTAGGTAAATCTCTTGCTGCAATCTCATCTTTAATCTGGTCACTCAAGCCTTGGGCAAAGGCTGCCAACAGGGCCTCGTTATTCCATCCTACCTCTGCTGCCAAGGTGCGGAATGCAATGGCATAATCGCCAACCGTGCGTCTGCCCTGTTGTAGCTCCATAAGACCTTTAGCAGCAGAGGTGGTTCTACAACGAGGCTCGAAAACTCTCCGAAAGGATTGTACAAAATCACAGAAATTTTTAGTACAAGGTTTAGCGTTTTCCCTCAGTGGGTTAGCCCAGGCCAATGCTCTACCGGTCAGTAGGGATATCATGAACCCAACCTTGCTGCGGTCACTAGGAAATGCGTGTGCCGTCAATTCCATAAATATTTCAAGTTGATTAATAAACCCTCTACATAGTTGAGGGTCACCGTCATATCTCAGCGGCAAGGGTGCAGAAACCGTTAACCCTTTGACTGCGGTCCCTGGGGACCTAGACTCTCCGGTGTCTCAATTGGCGAGACCACCGGGCTAGAACCGGACTTATCAGCAAGTACCGTGCGTTCAAGAACAGATTGAATAGCAACCGCCAGCTGATCCAAACGTTGCTCATGCATATCCATCCCCCAATGGATATTTTGTGTGTTACCATCACTCTTATTGTCTGAGGTCATGGCCCTTTCGTACTGTCACGGTTTTTAAAGACTCTCAGACGTAAGGTTTGGTACAAACGTAACTTTATTGAAAAGTTAAGGCAATCCCCATAGGGAAACATACATAACAATACAACAATAATAGTATACAATAGGTTCTACCGGCCTTGCCTAAAATACCGGGCAAGGCAACCCAAGTGACAGTAGCAATAACAGGCTCTACCGGCCTTGCTTATACCGGGTAAGGCAACCGTGAGATGACATTTACCGGTTCTACCGGCCTTACAAATACCGGGCAAGGCAGCCCAAAGGAGTACTGAGAGTAGGCTCTACCGGCCCTGCCAATACCGGGTAAGGCAACCTTAAGGATGGTAACGACAAAAGGTTCTACCGGCCTTACCAATACCGGGCAGGGCAGCCTGAGCGAGTAGACCAGCTGTCAGATGACTATGACAGCAGAGAGGAATAGGAACAAGGTCTTACTCAGCAGAAGTCTATTGCCAGGGAAAATCGGACGACTGCATAGGAGTGGACAGCGACCTAGCCTCAGTACTGGATAGATCAGAAGCAAACCAACATCCGCACGTTGGTACCAACAATAAATATCGCCACCAGGTTAATGGAGTAAACCAGCGTCCGCATGCTGGAACCAACAGAGTATCGCCTCCAGGTTTAATGGAGTAAACCAGCATCCACACTCTGGAACCAACAGTAAATGTTGCCACCAGGTTTAATGGAGTAAACCAGTGTCCGCACACTGGAACCAACAGTGTATATCGCAACCAGGTTTAATGGAGTAAACCAGCGTCCGCACGCTGGAACCAACAGTGTATATCGCAACCAGGTTAAATGGAGTAAACCAGCATCCTCACGCTGGGACCAACAGTAAACATCGCCACCAGGTTTTAATGGAGTAAACCAGCGTGCGCACGCTGGAACCAACAGTGTATATGGCAACCAGGTTTAATGGAGTAAACCAGCGTCCTCACGCTGGAACAAACAATGTATATCGCAACCAGGTTTAATGGAGTAAACCAGCGTCCTCACGCTGGGACCAACAGTAAATGTCGCCACCAGGTTTTAATGGAGTAAACCAGTGTCCGCACGCTGGAACCAACAGTGTATATCGCAACCAGGTTGAATGGAGTAAACCAGCGTCCTCATGCTGGGACCAACAGTAAATGTCGCCACCAGGTTTTAATGGAGTAAACCAGCGTCCGCACGCTGGAACCAACAATGATAAGCAGCAGCGAAAAGAGCAATGTCGCCGGAGCGACGGGGCTAGAGCAGGAGCCCTACACTCCAACGGGGAGTCCACCGGGGAGAGACTGATGCACTGACAGATGACTGTAACCACCGGAACCGCCGGTGCAGAGCGAACCGGCTGGAGAAGCGGCAGGCAGGAGACTCAGGAACTCAGTAGATTAACCCGCTAGGTGCTGGAACACTGGAACACTAGCATACAGGAACATTGGAACGCTGGAACACCGGAACGCAGGAACAGCAGGATCAGCAGGCCCAGAAGCCTGACAAGCAGATCAGGCCGAGTGGAGTCAGAAACACCACGAAAGGGCAACCTGGAAGTGCTCAACCTGGGTTTAAAAAGGCTGTGTGAGGAGGACTAATAGCAGACAGCCAATCAGGAATACTCAGCCAGTGACAGACACAGAACAGCACGAATCACGGGCACCGTGATAGACGAAGTCCCAGCACGTATAATACAGCCTGATCGTATATTGTCTACACTACGCACAAGTATCACTTCGCCACTGGGGGAAGAGATTTTGGCCTCCCAGGCTACTGCTCCCCCGGAAACCCCAGTGGGCAAGTGTTTTGTTGATGAGCCATTCCGCACTCGATTACTTGAAACATATCACTCCTCTAAAGCCGCGGGGCATATTGGCAGAGATCAATTGATTTGGTCTCTCTCAAGTTTTTTGGTGGCCCTCCCTGAGGGCAGATTGTGCTGCGTTTACTAATGCCTGTACCACCTGTTCCCGTGCCAAGACCCCTAGACACCTCCCTGTGGGCCTACTCCAGCCGGTGCCTAATGGCGAACGTTCTTGTTCTCACGTGTCCATTGATTTTATGGGAGAGTTGCCAGTATCCAGAGGGTATTCCTTCATACTGATGGTGGTGGACAGGTTTTCTAAAATGGCTCATTTCGTGCCTCTCTATGGCCTTCCCTCTGCCAAAGAATTAGCGGTGGTTTTCACTAAAGAAGTATTTCGGTTGCATGGAGTACCCAGAATGCTGGTGTCCGACCGGGGGAGCTAGTTTGTGTCCAGATTTTGGAGAGCATTTTGCGAACAAATGGGCATCCAATTATCCTTTTCCTCTGCCTATCAACCCCAGACCAATGGGGACTGGAGCAGTTCCTGCGCTGTTTTGTTACTGACCATCATGATAACTGGGTTGACCTGTTGCCTTGGGCAGAGTTCGCCAGGAACTGTGCGGTTAATTCTTCATCCAAGAGCTCCCCTTTTCTGATCAGTTATGGGTTCCAGCCATGTTTGCTCCCGGATTAATTCCAGTCTCAGCAGATTCCAGCTCTGAATGAGCATATCGAGCAGCTCCGCTCCACATGGGCACAGGTTCAGAGGGCACTCAGTCAGTCTTTTCAGCGCCATCAGCATCATGCCAATCGTAGATGACTGCCAGCGGTTTCCTTCCAGGTTGGGGACAGAGTATGGCTTTCCTCCAGAAACCTCAAACTACAAGTCCCATCTAACAAATTGGCTCCTCGGTTTATTGGTCCTTATAGGGTGATTCGTAAAATCAACCCTGTCTCTTATACCTTGGATATCCCTGCTTCTATGCGTATTCATAATGTGTTCCATGTGTCTCTCCTCAAACCTCTTGTATGCAACCGTTATGCTACTAACCCTGTGGTGCCAGGGCCTATAGAGGTAGAGGGTCAGGAGGAGTACGAAGTTCAACGCATCATTGATTCTCGCAGATTTAGAGGAAAATTGCAGTATCTGGTACATTGGAAGGGTTATGGCCCAGAAGAACGATCCTGGGTCGACAGTAAGGACCTTCATGCTCCCAAATTACTGCAAATTTTTCATTCCAAATACCCTCAGAAACCAGGACCCTCTTCTAGAAGGGGGGTCTTTGAGGGGGGGTACTATCACTGTGCCCATGATTGCTGCCTTTTCCTGTCAGTTATCTGTGAAAGTTCTCCATTGGCTGCCTGTCTTGTGTCCTCCCAGTATTGCCTATATAGACTGGGTTCTGGCACCCTTTGGTTGCCCTTTCATGGTGTCTCTATGTGTCACGGTTTGTTAAGACTCTCAGGTGCAGAGTTAGGTTAAAAACACAACTTTATTGAAAAGTTAATGCAGCCCCGTAGGGTAATATACACGTACACACATATATCTTTATTAGACAGGAATACAATACAAATAAGAGCAATATTGGCTCTACCAGCCCTGCCAATATACCGGGCAAGGCAGCCAAAGGATTGGAACTCGTGAGGTGAGGCTCTGCCGACCTTGCCAATATACCGGGCAAGGCAGCCCCTGGTTAGGAGGTTAAGACTGGCTCTACCGGCCTTGCCAATACCGGGTAAGGCAACCCAAGGAAACAGGACAGGTTCTACCGGCCTTACCATATACCAGGCAAGGCAGCCAATTGACAGGAGACCACACAGGCTCTACCAGCCTTGCCAATACCAGGTAAGGCAACCCAAGGAAACAGGACAGGTTCTACCGGCCTTACCATATACCAGGCAAGGCAGCCCGTAGACAGGAGGTAATAGTAACCACTCGCTAAAGTGACTGAAAGGTGTAACAACAGTCACTATGATGGTAAAGAGGCTAGGTCAGTAAGTGGGCCGCCAGCAGCAGAGATAGTGAAGGATGTGGAGCTCACCAATGCTGTCACAGATGGAACGCCATACCACTATAGTAGCAATCAGGTGTGCATGGAGCGAACCAGTACGCAGTACGTGGAACGCTAACGATACTGAGACGGCCGGATGGCTTAAGGAGCGAACCAGTACCCCGTACGTGGAACGCGATCAATACTGAGACAGCCGGGTGGCTTGAGGAGCGAACCAGTACCCTGTACGTGGAACGCTATCAATCTGAGACAGCCGGGTGGCTTGAGGAGTGAACCAGTACCCTGTGCGTGGAACGTGATAATACAGAGACAGCCGGGAGGCTTGTGGAGCAAACTAGTACCCTGTACGTGGAACGCTATAACACTGAGGCAGCCGGGTGGCTTGAGGAGCGAACCAGTACCCTGTACGTGGAACGCTATGACACTGAAGAAGCCGGGTGGCTTGAGGAGCGAACCAGTACCCTGTACGTGGAACGTGATAATACAGAGACAGCCGGGAGGCTTGTGGAGCGAACCAGTACCCTGTACATGGAACGCTATAACACTGAGGCAGCCAGAAGGCTGTCAAGCAACCAGCACCCGCGTACTGAATAACCGGCAAGTTAGTAATGTCGCCAAGGCGAATCAGGAACGTCAGATGACTGAAGACGACTGGACAGGAACCAGCAGATGGAAGCAGGAACCAGCAGGCAGGCGGTCAACCGGAATCGGGAAAGGCAGCTGAGACTGGCAGCAGGAAGCAAAGGCTCAACCGGATCAAACAAAGGCAGGAACTCTTCAACTGGAAACACTGGAACAGGTTTAACACAGGTCGCAGGAACACATCAGAGGCCCAGGATACTCAGGAACAAGGTCATATTCAACAGCATAGAGACAACACGAAAGGGCAACCAAAGGGTGCCCAGGCTAGGTTTAAATAGGCAATACAGGGCGGGCTGAAGGCAGCCAGCCAATGGAGAGCCCCCTACTGGTGATAGACATGATGAGAGCAATCACGGGCACCATGATACTATGTCTATTGCCACCTGCATTCTTTCTGAGTTCCCTGGGCCTTGGCTGCATACACTACCTTCCAGATTCCGCCTGCTGTAGTGGTTCCTGCCTCCGTTCCTGATTCGGTTTGGGCTGACGTTCCTGCCTCTGTTCCTGATCCGGTTTGGGCTGACATTCCTGCTTCCGTCCTGATCCGGTTTGGGCTGACGTTCCTGCTTCTGTCCTGATCCGGTCGTCTGCCGTTACTGTTCCAGCTTCCTGTCCTGGCCTGGCTGTTGTTCCTGCTTCTGGATCGTGTGCAGAGTTTCTCCGCCTTCATTTCGCCTGGGCGACATTTTCATCCCTGTGTGTTATCTGTTGGTCCAGTACGCGGGTACTGGTTTGCTCCCCAGCAGCTCCGGTTGTGACACTTGTGTCCAGTACGCGGGTACTGGTTTGCTCCATGCACACCGGGTGCCTGCTGTCGCAGATGTAGCACTGGTAAGGCCTCCGTGCATCCAGTACGCAGTACTGGTTTCCTCATACGGCCTACCGGTTGTTCGTTGCCTCTTGTTTCGCTCCATTGCTTATTTGTGTAGTCCAGTACGCGGGTACTGGTTCGCTCCATATATCACCGGTTGCTTGCTGCTGCCCATACAGCACCGGTAGTGTCATGGTATACTCCAGTACGTGGGTACTGGTTCGCTCAATATATCACCGGTGGCTTGCTGCTTTCCATACAGCACCGGTAGTGTCAATGTGTAGTCCAGTACGCGGGTACTGGTTCCCTCCATATATCACCAGTTGCTTGCTGCTTCCCATACAGCACTGGTAGTGTCTTTGTGTACTCCAGTACGCATGTACTGGTTCGCTCCATATATCACCGGTGGCTTGCTGCTTTCCATACAGCACCGGTAGTGTCAATGTGTAGTCCAGTACGCGGGTACTGGCTCGCTCCATATATCACCGGTTGCTTGCTGCTTCCCATACAGCACCGGTAGTCTTTGTGTACTCCAGTACGCGGGTACTGGTTCGCTCCATATATCACCGGTTGCTTGCTGCTTCCCATATAGCACCGGTAGTGTCAATGTGTAGTGCAGGACACGGGTACTGGTTCACTCCATATATCACCAGATGCTTTCTGCTTCCCATACAGCACCGGTAGTGTCTGTGTGTAGTCCATTGTGCGGGTACTGGTTTGCTCCTATATTCACTGGCTGCTTGCTGACACCATATAGCACCGGTAGGCCTCTGTGTATTCCAGAACGTGGGACTGGTTTGCTGCACCACTATCCCGGTCGCTGAGGCCATTTACGCTACTGCACTAGTACTTGCCGCCTCTGGGCTCAAGGCTGCCTTGCCCGGTATATTGGCAGGGCAGGTAGAGCCTTCTCTCTCGTTGTGCCAGTCTCCAGGCTGCCTTGCCCGGTATATTGGCAGGACCGGTAGAGCCTTCTCTCTCGTTGTGCCAGTCTCCAGGCTGCCTTGCCCGGTATATTGGTAAGGCCGGTAGAGCCTATTTCCATGTTGTACCAGTCCTATTCTGCCTTACCCGGTATTGGCAAGGCCGGTAGAGCCTCTCTATTATTCACTTTACCCGTGTTCACCACTGCATTGTACTGGTGGAGATATATGTGTAATGTCAAACCCGTGTGGGTTCACTTTAAACTTTCAATAAAGTTGTGTTTTTATCTTAAAGGGATAGAAATACTTCGTTTTAACTTTATTTTATTTTGTAGGCATTAAAAAAATATTAAGAATGATATAAGTCTTAACTCTCAAACCTTTATGGTTTAAGAGATATTCACAAGCAAAGTTTCCCCTCCAGCCCCTTTTTCCTAGTGTAAGCCATCTCTTCTCAGATGGGGAATCTGGTTGTAAGACCAGACAGATAACAGCATGGGACAATCTTCTTACAATGAAAACCCTGCCCCCCTTGACAAGCTTTTCAGGTTTTTCCCTTATCTTAATTGAAGATTGTCCCTCTCTGCAGTCTACCTGGGCACCTCCCTTCTGCTCTGGCTGAAAAGTGTTACATCAGTAAAAGGGGCGGGAAGGGGATACTTTGTCACTGAATTACTCTGGAACTACAAATTCAAAGGCTATTGGTTAGCCTGTGATTGTGGGAGGACCAAGTTACCTCTCTTATACGTCCATCAGGGAACCAGAAGCACGCGTCTGTGAAGTTCCCCACCCTTAACATGAGTCTCCCCCCCACTTTTCACCTTTCATACATCTTCCTTTCCTCACTACTTCATTAGGCCCTCTCAGTAGGCCTTTTTAACCTTCGGATAGAGCACACTCCTTCCGATTATCCATATTCAAGTATAGTTGGGTCCGACCACAACTGTGACAGAATTGAAATAACACGCTCCAAAATCCAAATACTATGATGATTAATTAGAGCTGCTTTTATTATGAACCATTACTATCCCTTTAACTCTGTGTCTGAGAGTATCACGGTCCCCGTGATTCCCTGTCAATCTCTGACTGTGTACATTTGCATTGGAGGATTCTGATTGGCCCGCCCAGGATGTGCCTTTATATGCTCGGGTTTGGGCACTTGTCAGTTGCCCTTTCGTGGTGTTCATGTTGCTGCGCCTAGTTACTGATCTCCAGTGTCTCCTGTGTACCGACCCGGCTAGTCTGACTCTCCTCCTGTTCCTGCTCCGTGATCTGACCCGGCTCTGGCTGAAGACCCTGCTCCGTGATCTGACCCCGGCTCTGGCTGAAGATCCTGCTCCGTGATCTGACCTGACTCTGGCTGACGACCCTGCTCTGTGATTCGACCCGGTTCTGGCTCCTGATCCTGCTCTGTGATTGATCCGCTCTCCGGTGGTGTTCCTGCGACTCTGTCATCCGGTTCCGGCTATCGCTCCTGGCCGGTTGCTGCTCCAGTGTCCTCCGGTCGCGCTGGCGACATTCTGAACTGTTCTCTGTTTCCTCTCGCTCATTTAGCTGTAGCCAAGGTTGCCTGCCTTGTACTCGCTGAGCATTGCTCTTTTAAATGTACCAGATTAACCCTTGCACTGCCTGTAGTCTCCGATTACGTGGCACTTGTTAAATTGCCAAGCTCCTGTTGATTCTCTGAGCTGTTACACTTTGAGTCTCCTCTTGTTTGGGGTGCACCGTGATCACGCCGGTTGGCGCTGGCAGTCTGTTCGCTCTTGCTATAAGGATTCTGAGCGTCACCGGAAGGGTGTCTGGGCCGTCTCTCGTTTGCTTAAAGTGCTCAGTTCCAGCTGCACTACTCTGTGCATCGGCTCTCCTTAAGCTTGGGCAACTACTATCTACTGTGGCCTCCCAAGGTCTTGCATACTTTCCGTGGCACACGCAGGGTTACTCACTACTCATTCTGGGCGATTCCTATTCTGGTTACATCATATTGGCAGTAGCATTCCTTCTAGCCCACGGTGGTGGTACTGGCTCAGCTCAGAGCAACAGGGGCTCATCCTGCTTCTGCTTAGAGAGTGATACAGCGCTGATCCTGTGTTCCTGTTCTACATCTAGAGACTGTTTTCAGAGACTGATATATCTCCTGGGCGTTGGCCAATCTAGCCTGAGCCTCACCAGTTGCTCATGTTAACCCTCTGAGTAGCTACAGTCTGTAGCTATATTCATCTTCTGTTTATATTGCCTATTCTTGTCTGTTATTGTCAGCATTGTTCTTACCTATACTGGCCCCTAGGGGCACTGTTTATCATTCTGTTTCAATAAACTGTGTTTTTACTTTACTACCTGGTCTGAGTGTCAGAAAAACCGTAACAGAGAGTCAAAACAAACAGTGACATCTCTCCTCAGATGTGTAATCTGGTCTGGTAGACCAGACAGCACACACCAGGGGACAATCTTCTTATTGTGAGAACAATGAAAACCCTGCCCCCCTTGACAGGTTTTTCCCTTATCTTAATTGAAGATTGTCCCTCTCTGCAATCCACTTGGACATACCCTGCTGATGTGAACTGAGCAGTGTTACATCAGTGAAAGGGGCAGGAGGGGGATACTTTATCATTCAATTACTCTTGAACTTCAACTCTGACAGTATTGAAATAATACTCTGCATGACCCAAATACTATGAAGATTAATTAGAGAGGCTTTTATTATGAAACATTACTGTTCCTTTAAGTACTACAAATCAATTTTTCCTTAGGGCTTGTGCCAAACACACTTAAAGGGATAGTAATACTTCATTTTAACTTTATTTTATTTTGTAGGCATTAAAAAAACATGAAGAATGATATAAGTCTTATCTCTGAAACCTTTATGGTTTAAGAGATATTCACAAACAAAGTATCCCCCCCCTGTTCAACCAGATAAGAAGGGAGATGCCCAGGTAGACTGCAGAGAGGGACAATCTTCAATTAAGATAATGGAAAAAGCTGAAAAACTTGTCAAGGGGGGAAGGGCTTTCATTGTTTTCATACAAAGAAAATTGTCCCCTTCTGTTATCTGTACTGTCATACAACCAGACTCACATCTGAGAAGAGATGGCTTACACTAGGTAAAAGGGGCGGGGAGGGGAACTTTGCTTGTGAATATCTCATAAACCATAAAGGTTTGAGAGATAAGACTTATATCATTCTTCATGTTTTTTTAATGCCTACAAAATAAAATAAAGTTAAAACGAAGTGTTACTATCCCTTTAAGTCCTACAAATCAATGTGTCTTCAGGACACAGAGGAGCGGACTTTATCGGTAGATCTAACCTGAAGGGAACAAAGGAGGTTGACTCCAAATACCCCAACATTATCTCTGTGCTGGGGGAGTTTGGGGAAAAAAGTCTTTTAGTTTTCAATTATTTTAATTTTTTACATGGTGAACAACAAAAATAATAAGGTGACAGCTGACTTTGATCCTGACATGAGCTGTTTAACTGATGCAGACTTCATTGACCCCAAATATCCCAACATTCTGTCTGACCAATCTGATTTAAAAGACAGGAAGATGCAGTCCAAATTCCTTGCTGATCTTGCTGTTATTATCTTTGTGTTGAAGGTGCCTGGGGGTGAGTGAGAAGGGACAAAAGAGGTTCACCACAAATACAGCAACATTCTCTCTGACCAATTTGATTTGAAAGATACAGGCAGCTGCTGCCCAAGTTCCTTGCTGATCTTTCCAGGGCTGGATTTACATCTCAGGAGCCTGTATGCACAGAAATTTGAAGCTCCCCCCTACAGTGGGCCATCTGCACTGGATACCTCCACAATGCTCCTAATCTCCACGTTGCCCCCCCATCATCTCCATATTGCCCTCACATTGCCCCCATCATCGCCGCATTGCCCCCCATTAGCTCCAGCTTGCCACCATCATGTCTTATATCGCCCTCACATTGCCCCCATCATCTCCATATACCATATTGCCCTCACATTGCCCCCATCAGCTCCATACTGCCCCTATCACCTCCATATACCATACTGCCTTCCCACTGCCCCCCATCAGCTCCACATTGCCCTCATATTGCCCCCCATCAGCTCCATATTGCCCATTCAGCGCCACATTGCCCTCACAATGCCCCCATCAGCTCCACATTTCCCTCACATTGCCCCCCATCACCTCCACATTGCCCCATCAGCTCCACATTGCCCTCACAATGCCTCCCATCAGCTCCACATTGCCTTCACAATGCCCCCATCAGCTCCATATTGCCCTCACAATGCCCCCCATCAGCTCCACATTGCCCCCCACCATCTCCACATTGCCCTCCATCGGCTCCAACTTGCCCCCCATTAGCTCCACATTGCCTCCCCCCGTTGTCCGTTTCCTACCTCCTTGGTAGGAGATCTGTATGTGCCTCCTTTGGCACAGTCTTGTACCTGATGGAGCTCCCGTGCGGTCTCCTATTCAGGAATGCAGAGCGCTGGGAGATGATGTCATCTCCCAGCGCTCTGCATTCCGAAAGAGGCGACGAGGGAGCTCCATCAGATACAAGACCGGGGGGGCGGGCAATGTGAGTGGGTGCTGCTGGCGCAGCCAGCAAGGTGGCTAGTTCTTTTTTTGTTTTTTAAAGAATATTTAAAAAAAAAAAAAAAATACAAATGGTTGGCGTGTGCCTGTAGGCAGGTGCCTACTTTGCCTAATGGCAAATCCGGCCCTGGATCTTTCTGTTATTATCTGTGTTTTACGTGTCTTGGTGGTGTGAGTCAGAAGACAGCAAAGGAGGTTGACCCCAAATACCCCAACATTCTGTCTCACAGGTAACTGAGCAGAAACACAGCACAGCAATACTGGCTCAGGAACACCACGAGAGGGCACCTGACAGGTGCCAATGGCCAGGTATAAAAAGGTCACCAGGGGCGGGCCAAACAGGCTCAACCAATAGGAGCGCAGCACAAGTGAGAGTGACAGAAAGAAGATCACGGGCACCGTGATAGTACCCCCCTCTCAAAGGCCCCCTCTCCCTGCAGTAGGTCTCGGCTTCTGGGGGTATTTAGAATGGAAGTTGCGCAACAGTCTAGACGCATGGAGGTCTTTATGATCTACCCAGGAACGTTCCTCAGGGCCATAGCCCTTCCAATGGACCAAATATTGCAACTTCCCCCTAAATCTCCTAGAATCAATGATACTCTGGACTTCGTATTCCTCTTGGCCCTGAATGTCCACCGGCCCAGGAACTACTGGAGTGGTTGTGTAGCGGTTGCAAACCAAGGGTTTCAATAGAGATACATGGAACACATTATGTATGCACATAGAAGCTGGGAGTTCCAGAGCGTATGAGACAGGATTCACCTTGTGGATAACTTTAAATGGACCAATGAACCTAGGAGCCAGCTTATTGGAAGGCACCTGCAAGTTAAGATTTCTGGAAGAGAGCCATACCCTGTCCCCAACCTGGAAGGAGACTGCTGGCAGCCGTCTAAGATTGGCATGCCGCTTATCACGGTGCCCGTGATTGCTGCAGTTCCTTGTCTGTCACCAGTAGGGGGCTGCTATTGGCTGTCTGCAGATAGCCCGCCTTTCATTGCCTATTTAAACCTGGATTGGGCACCCTTTGGTTGCCCTTTCGTGTTGTTTCTGACCTTCTTGCTATCACTATGCCAGTGATAGCTGGGCCTCTGTTTCAGTGTTCCTGAGTTCCTGATCTCATGTGTTCCTGAGTTCCTGATCTCTACTGTTCCAGTGTTTCCTGCATACTGAAGTACTTCCAGTCCTGGTTCCGGCCTAGTCTCTGGTGTTGCAGTTCCTGCTGAACTTCTTCTCTGCTGTTTCCTGACCTGACTGATCGTTGCTGGTTCCTGTCATCGCATCGCCTGTCTCCTGTATCCTGGCAACCTCCTGCCTGGTCGCATCGGCGACATTGCTTATTACTCCAGTGTGCGGTCACTGGTTTGCTCCACAGCCTATCGGCTATACAATTCTGTGTTGGTCCCAGCATGCGGACGCTGGTTTGCTCCTAAGCCTTGTGGCTAGGCAAACTCGCTTGTTACACCAGTGTACGGTCACTGGTTTGCTCCAAAGCCTATCGGCTATACAATCCTGTGTTGGTCCCAGCGTGCGGACGCTGGTTTGCTCCTAAGCCTTGCGGCTAGACAAACTCGCCTGTTACACCAGTGTGCGGTCACTGGTTTGCTCCAAAGCCTATCGGCTATACAATCCTGTGTTAGTCCCAGCGTGCGGACGTTGGTTTGCTCCAAAGCCTTGCGGCTAGACAAACGCGCTTATTACACCAGTGTGCGGTCACTGGTTTGCTCCAAAGCCTATCGGCTGTACTATCCTGTGTTGGTCCCAGCGTGCGGACGCTGGTTTGCTCCAAAGCCTTGCGGCTATACAAACTCGCTTGTTACACCAGTGTGCGGTCACTGGTTTGCTCCAAAGCCTATCAGCTATACAATTCTGTGTTGGTCCCAGCGTGCGGGCGCTGGTTTGCTCCAAAGCCTTGCGGCTATACAAACTCGCTTGTTACACCAGTGTGCGGTCACTGGTTTGCTCCAAAGCCTATCAGCTATACAATTCTGTGTTGGTCCCAGCGTGCGGACGCTGGTTTGCTCCAAAGCCTTGCGGCTATACAAACTCGCTTGTTACACCAGTGTGCGGTCACTGGTTTGCTCCAAAGTCTATCAGCTATACAATTCTGTGTTGGTCCCAGCGTGCGGACGCTGGTTTGCTCCAAAGCCTTGCGGCTATACAAACTCGCTTGTTACACCAGTGTGCGGTCACTGGTTTGCTCCAAAGCCTATCAGCTATACAATTCTGTGTTGGTCCCAGCATGCGGACGCTGGTTTGCTCCTAAGCCTTACGGCTATACAAACTCGCTTGTTACACCAGTGTGCGGTCACTGGTTTGCTCCTAAGCCTATCGGCTATACAATTCAGTGTTGGTCCCAGCGTGCGGACGCTGGTTTGCTCCAAAGCCTTGCGGCTTTACGATTCCCCTGTTAGTCTCAGTGTGTGTACACTGGGTTGCTTACGATACTGTCAATTTGCCATTACCATCTGACTGCTGCTACTATCTCTGGGCTGCCCTGCCCGGTATTGGTAAGGCCGGTAGAACCTTTTGCCACATTCCATCTGAGGTTGCCTTACCCGGTATTGGCAGGGCCGGTAGAGCCTACATTGTGAATCTGTTGAGGCTGCCTTGCCCGGTAATTTGGTAAGGCCGGTAGAACCGTTATGCGATTCCATCTGCAGGTTGCCTTACCCGGTATTGGCAAGGCCGGTAGAGCCTAACATTCTATTACTTCAGACTGTCCTGTCCGGTATATTGACAGGACCGGTAGAGTCTGCCTTCTGTCTTGTTATATTCTGTATATATCTGTATGTATGTGATTGCCATCCTACGTTATCAATTTATTATTTCAATAAAATTGATTTTTACCTAAAACTTGTGTCTGAGAGTCATAATAAACCGTGACACCGCTGTTGTTGCTGAAATGACTGACCGAGGGTCCTCTGAACCTGTGCTCAAGTGGAGCGAAGCTGCTCGATATGCTCATCCAGAGCTGGAATCTGTTGCGACTGAAATGAGTCCGGGAGCAGGCACGGACGATGAATTAACTGCACAGTTCCTGGCGAACTCTGCCCACGGCAACAGGTCAGCCCAATTGTCATGATGATCGCACACAAAGCAACGCAGGAACTGCTCCAGTCCCTGATTGGCACGCTCAGCGGCTCCATTGGTCTGGGGGTGATAGGCGGACGAAAAGGACAATTGGATGCCCATCTGACCACAAAATGCCCTCCAGAATCTGGACACGAACTGGCTCCCACGATCAGACACCACCGCTCTGGGTATCATAGCCAACTCCTGGGCCGACGGGAGACCAGAGAGGCGTACGAAATGAGCCATTTTTGATAATCTGTCAACCACCATAAGAATAAATGTGTACCCCTTAGAGACTGGCAGTTCTCCCAGAAAGTCAATTGATATATGGGACCATGGACATTCTCCATTAGGCACAGGTTGGAGTAGGCCCACTGGGAGATGCCTGGGGGTCTTGGCACGGGCACAGGTGGCACAGGCTGCAGTGAAAGTGGAGCAATCGGCTCTAAGGGAGGGCCACCAAAATAACTGTGATAGAGACCATATTAGCTGATCCCTTCCGATATGCCCAGCAGCCTTAGATGAATGGTATGTCTCTAACAGACAGGTACGGAATGACTCGTCCACGAAGCACTTGCCCATAGGAGTTTCTGGGGGAGCCCTTGCTTGAGACGCCAATATTTCCTCCCCCAGTGGTGAAGTGATGCTAGTACGTACCGTAGCCAAGATACGATCAGGCTGAATAATAGGTACTGGTTCCTCCTCCCTCTCAATGTCCGAAGCAAACTGTCTGGACAGCGCACCTGCTCTGACATTCTTAGAGCCAGGTAGATAGGACACTACAAAGTTGAACCGAGACAGAAAAAGTGCCCACCTAGCCTGTCGTAAGGACAGCCTTTTCGCTTCAGAGAGATATGTCAAGTTCTTGTGGTCAGTTAAGATTGATACTGGGTTCTTAGTGCCCTCCAAAAGGTGACGCCATTCTTTAAGTGCTAGGATAATAGCTAAAAGTTCCCTGTCGCCAATCTCATAATGGCTTTGGGCACTGGAGAGTTTTTTTGAAAAGATCCCACAAGGCTTCAGGGGACCACCTCCCACAGGACGTTGGGAGAGTACTGCCCCAACCCCAACTTCAGAGGCATCGACCTCCATTGTGAATTGTAGGGCAGGATTGGGGTGGGACAGCACTGGAGCAGAAGAAAAGGCAGGTTTCAGAGTCTCAAAGGCAGTCTCAGCTGCTTCGGACCATTGAGAGGGATTAGCGCCCTTATGTGGTAAGTCAGACAGTGGTTTCACAATAGTAGAAAAGTTCTGGATAAACCTCCTATAATAATTGGCAAAGCCCAAAAAGCGCTGGATGGCCTTTAACCCCTTAGGACGAGGCCACTGTAGGACTGCTGCCAATTTTTCTTGGTCCATAGCAATGCCATCCTTAGAAATCACGAACCCAGGAATGGTACTTGGGACCTATGAAATTCGCATTTCTCTAGTTTGCAAAATAGTTTATTTTTACGTAATCGTGACAAAACCTCAGAAACATCCTTAACATGCTGTGTAAGGTTGGCAGAGTGAATCAATATATCATCTAGATATACTACCACGCAGGATTGAAGCATGTCTCGAAGGATGTCATTAATGAACTCCTGAAATACTGCCGGAGCATTACTTAAGCCAAATGGCATTACCATAATGCCCTGATCTGGTATTAAATGCCGTCTTCCACTCATCCCCAGCCTTGATTCTGATCAGGTTGTATGCAGCCCTTAGGTCAAGTTTAGTGAAGATGGAAGATCCTTTCAACCTGTCAAATAATTCGGTTATGAGAGGAATGGGGTAGGCATTCTTTGGCATAAGTTTGTTCAAGCCCCGGTAATTGATACATGGCCTAAAGCTCGCCATTTTTCTTTTTCACAAAGAAGAAACCGGCACCAGCCAGAGAGGTAGACTTGCGAATGATCCCTCTCTTGAGGGCATCCTTTATGTATTCCTCCATAACCCTGTTTTAATCGCACAACAGTGGATAAGTGCGACCCCTGGGAGGCACCACACCCGGGGACAGAACAATAGAGCAATCATAGGGTCTATGCGAAGGTAATGCGCTAGCCTCCCCCTTGCTGAATACGTCACTGAATTCTCGATATTCGGCTGGCACAGAGGGGGAGGTACAACAAATCTTGACAGGGTGGGACAAACAGTTCTTAGAACAGTATTCAGACCAAGACTTAACCTCACGTCTCTGCCGGTCACACTGGGGGTTGTGTAGTAATAGCCAGGGAAACCCCAGTATGACTGCATGATGAGGAGATCAAATTATTTGGAAGCGTAATTCCTCCTTGTGGAGAGCCCCAATAGACATAGAAATAGGAATTGTTTCCATAGTGATAAAAGCAGGTTCCAAGGGTCTGCCATCAATGGCTTCAATGGCCAACGGAGATTCCCTTTTGAGTAACGGAATCTTGTGCAATTCGCAAAAGATTGGTCCATAAAGTATCCTGCTGCACCGGAGTCCACCAGTGCCATGACCAATATAGACAGATCTGCCCAGGAAAGTGCCACCTGGATTGTGGGTTTCTGTGTACTAGAATCTAGGGACTGCTGTACGCCACCTAGGGCCTGTCCCTCAAGGTACCCTAGGTGCGTCCGTTTCCCGGTCTTACCGGACACGTGCATATTAAGTGCCCAGCCTTGCCACAATATAAAGCATAAACCCATCCTCTTGCGATGTGCCCGCTCCTCCTTAGTAAGTCTGGTAAAACCTAGCTGCATAGGTTCACCCACCTCTGGGGATTGTTCAGGAGGAATGGGAGGTGAGGGTGGGTTAAAAAGGTTACCATGCCCGATAATTCTGGATTTCGCCCTTCTTGCCAATCGTCTCTCGCGGATGTGAGAATCAATGAGCATAACATACTCAGTGTACTCATCCAAATCACTGGGTACATTCCTGGCAGCAATTTCATCTTTGGTGGAATCAGACATACCCTGAGCAAAGGCTGCCACCAGTGCCTCGTTGTTCCATCCGACCTCTGCTGCCAAGGTCCGAAATTCGATGGTGTAATCACCCAAGGTACGCTCGCCCTGCTGGATCTCCATTAACCTTTTAGCAGCAGAGGAAGCTCTACCAGGGACCTCAATCCTCTGCGGAACTTTCTTACGAATTTATCAAAGTTCAGAGCGCAGAGTTTGGCATTTTCCCAAAGAGGACTGGCCCATGCCAGTGCTTTGCCCGTTAGCAGGGAAACCATAAATCCGACCTTACTACGGTCGCTAGGAAATGCCTGGGGCGTTAGTTCCAGAAAGATCTCTAATTGAGTAATAAAGCACCGGCATAGGTTAGGTTCGTCATCATATCTTAATGGTAACGGCGCCACCGCCGTTAGGCCTCTGGAATGAGCGATAGGAGATACAGACTGATTATCCGGTGTCATAACTGTGGAGACCACCGGATTCTGGTTAGGTTTGTCAAGGTGTACCGTTCGCTCAAGTAATGTTTGTATGGCCAATGCCAATTGGTCTAGGCGCTACTCGTGAACATCCATTCTCCAGTGGATGTATTGTGTATTACTCTCACCCTTACTGTCTGAGGTCATGGCCCTTTCGTACTGTCACGGTTTTCAAGACACTCAGACCAGTTGGTGAAATAAAACACAATTTTAAACAGAAAAATAAAAGGAAGGATTGCCCTCTGTAGGCAGCACTGAGTAATAACAAGGAGGCAAAAATAGGACCAATATACAGATAATAACTTAGCAGCTCAGGAAAATAACAGATACTGAGAACAGAGATACAAGGGTTAACATAGTAATCAGTCCGTCTCAGTTGTGGTGTTTGGCACGCCCAAGGTGGTAATAGGCAGTAAATGGTGGAGAGAACTCAACACCTAAAGTTCATAAAATGGAGATAACGGTTCAGTAAAAAGGACCTGCAACCCAGAGCCTGCTGGAACTTGAACCTGTAGCCCCCACGGGTGTAATAACGGAAGCAACTGGATTGCAAGAGCTTGAGCCAAAAGCCCCCACGGACGTGATAACGGAAGCAACTGGATTGCAAGAGCTTGAGCCAACAGCCCCCACGGGTGTAATAACAGAGACCAGCACAGTAGTAGCTAAGCCCTAGCGCCTACTCTGGGCACGGTAACGTAAACCAACTATAAAGCAAGGAGTGGAATGAACCGTCGCCTCACAAGGCTACTATGAACCGGCTCAGCAGTAATAGTGGCTGGAATGTAACGGCTCAGCAAGAGTAAGCAATGCTCTGTACCAGACTGGAGGCTCAGAATTGGAGGCACAGCTCTGCACGGGTGAACGGCTCAGTTTACCAGAATACAGCTCTGCACGGGTTAACGGCTCAGTAGGAGGAGCACAGCTCTGCACGGGTTAACGGCTCAGTAGGAGGAGCACAGCTCTGCACGGGTTAATGTCTCGGTAGCTGGAGTTCAGCTCAGCACGGGTTAACGGCTCAATAGGAGGAGTACAGCTCTGCACGGTAACGGCTCGGTAGCGGGAGTTCAGCTCTGCACGGGTTAACGGCTACAGCAGCAGGAGTACAGTTCACTGAAGACAGTCAGAATGTCGCCTCGGCGACAGCAGGAAGCTGAACCATTGTCTGGGTTGGTGAAACCGGTGCAGGTCAGCGAGCAGGAACGTCCTCCAGGCCGGGTCGAATCACGGAGCAGGGTTCTGAGACAAGCCAGATCAGGTCACGAGCAGGAACATCAGCCAAGCCGGGTAAAGTCTCGGAGCAGGAACACAGCACAGCAATACTGGCTCAGGAACACCTCAAAAGGGCACCTGACAGGTGCCAATGGCCAGGTATAAAAAGCTCACCAGGGGCGGGCCAAACAGGCTCAACCAATAGGAGCGCAGCACAAGTGAGAGTGACAGAAAGAAGATCACGGGCACCGTGATAAATGCCCTCCAAAACCTGGACACAAATTGGCTCCCTCGATCAGACACCAGCACCCTGGGTATGCCATGCAACCGGAACACTTCTCTGGCAAAGAGAACAGCCAACTCCCTGGCAGAGGGAAGGCCAGGAAGAGGCACAAAGTGTGCCATCTTAGAGAATCTATCGACTACCTGTGCTCAAGTGGAGCGAAGCTGCTCGATATGCTCATCCAGAGCTGGAATCTGTTGCGACTGAAATGAGTCCGGGAGCAGGCACGGACGATGAATTAACTGCACAGTTCCTGGCGAACTCTGCCCACGGCAACAGGTCAGCCCAATTGTCATGATGATCGCACACAAAGCAACGCAGGAACTGCTCCAGTCCCTGATTGGCACGCTCAGCGGCTCCATTGGTCTGGGGGTGATAAGCGGACGAAAAGGACAATTGGATGCCCATCTGACCACAAAATGCCCTCCAGAATCTGGACACGAACTGGCTCCCACGATCAGACACCACCGCTCTGGGTACCCCGTGCAAGCAAAACACTTCCTTAGCGAAAATCATAGCCAACTCCTGGGCCGACGGGAGACCAGAGAGGCGTACGAAATGAGCCATTTTTGAGAATCTGTCAACCACCATAAGAATAAATGTGTACCCCTTAGAGACTGGCAGTTCTCCCAGAAAGTCAATTGATATATGGGACCATGGACATTCTCCATTAGGCACAGGTTGGAGTAGGCCCACTGGGAGATGCCTGGGGGTCTTGGCACGGGCACAGGTGGCACAGGCTGCAGTGAAAGTGGAGCAATCAGCTCTAAGGGAGGGCCACCAAAATAACTGTGATAGAGACCATATTAGCTGATCCCTTCCGATATGCCCAGCAGCCTTAGATGAATGGTATGTCTCTAACAGACAGGTACGGAATGACTCGTCCACGAAGCACTTGCCCATAGGAGTTTCTGGGGGAGCCCTTGCTTGAGACGCCAATATTTCCTCCCCCAGTTGTGAAGTGATGCTAGTACGTACAGTAGCCAAGATACGATCAGGCTGAATAATAGGTACTGGTTCCTCCTCCCTCTCAATGTCTGAAGCAAACTGTCTGGACAGCGCACCTGCTCTGACATTCTTAGAGCCAGGTAGATAGGACACTACAAAGTTGAACCGAGACAGAAAAAGTGCCCACCTAGCCTGTCGTAAGGACAGCCTTTTCGCTTCAGAGAGATATGTCAAGTTCTTGTGGTCAGTTAAGATTGATACTGGGTTCTTAGTGCCCTCCAAAAGGTGACGCCATTCTTTAAGTGCTAGGATAATAGCTAAAAGTTCCCTGTCGCCAATCTCATAATGGCTTTGGGCACTGGAGAGTTTTTTTGAAAAGATCCCACAAGGCTTCAGGGGACCACCTCCCACAGGACGTTGGGAGAGTACTGCCCCAACCCCAACTTCAGAGGCATCGACCTCCATTGTGAATTGTAGGGAAGGATTGGGGTGGGACAGCACTGGAGCAGAAGAAAAGGCAGGTTTCAGAGTCTCAAAGGCAGTCTCAGCTGCTTCGGACCATTGAGAGGGATTAGCGCCCTTATGTGGTAAGTCAGACAGTGGTTTCACAATAGTAGAAAAGTTCTGGATAAACCTCCTATAATAATTGGCAAAGCCCAAAAAGCGCTGGATGGCCTTTAACCCCTTAGGACGAGGCCACTGTAGGACTGCTGCCAATTTTTCTTGGTCCATAGCAATGCCATCCTTAGAAATCACGAACCCAGGAATGGTACTTGGGACCTATGAAATTCGCATTTCTCTAGTTTGCAAAATAGTTTATTTTTACGTAATCGTGACAAAACCTCAGAAACATCCTTAACATGCTGTGTAAGGTTGGCAGAGTGAATCAATATATCATCTAGATATACTACCACGCAGGATTGAAGCATGTCTCGAAGGATGTCATTAATGAACTCCTGAAATACTGCCGGAGCATTACTTAAGCCAAATGGCATTACCATAATGCCCTGATCTGGTATTAAATGCCGTCTTCCACTCATCCCCAGCCTTGATTCTGATCAGGTTGTATGCAGCCCTTAGGTCAAGTTTAGTGAAGATGGAAGATCCTTTCAACCTGTCAAATAATTCGGTTATGAGAGGAATGGGGTAGGCATTCTTTGGCATAAGTTTATTCAAGCCCCGGTAATTGATACATGGCCTAAAGCTCGCCATTTTTCTTTTTCACAAAGAAGAAACCGGCACCAGCCAGAGAGGTAGACTTGCGAATGATCCCTCTCTTGAGGGCATCCTTTATGTATTCCTCCATAACCCTGTTTTAATCGCACAACAGTGGATAAGTGCGACCCCTGGGAGGCACCACACCCGGGGACAGAACAATAGAGCAATCATAGGGTCTATGCGAAGGTAATGCGCTAGCCTCCCCCTTGCTGAATACGTCACTGAATTCTCGATATTCGGCTGGCACAGAGGGGGAGGTACAACAAATCTTGACAGGGTGGGACAAACAGTTCTTAGAACAGTATTCAGACCAAGACTTAACCTCACATCTCTGCCGGTCACACTGGGGGTTGTGTAGTAATAGCCAGGGAAACCCCAGTATGACTGCATGATGAGGAGATCAAATTATTTGGAAGCGTAATTCCTCCTTGTGGAGAGCCCCAATAGACATAGAAATAGGAATTGTTTCCATAGTGATAAAAGCAGGTTCCAAGGGTCTGCCATCAATGGCTTCAATGGCCAACGGAGATTCCCTTTTGAGTAACGGAATCTTGTGCAATTCGCAAAAGATTGGTCCATAAAGTATCCTGCTGCACCGGAGTCCACCAGTGCCATGACCAATATAGACAGATCTGCCCAGGAAAGTGCCACCTGGATTCTGGGTTTCTGTGTACTAGAATCTAGGGACTGCTGTACGCCACCTAGGGCCTGTCCCTCAAGGTACCCTAGGTGCGTCCGTTTCCCGGTCTTACCGGACACGTGCATATTAAGTGCCCAGCCTTGCCACAATATAAAGCATAAACCCATCCTCTTGCGATGTGCCCGCTCCTCCTTAGTAAGTCTGGTAAAACCTAGCTGCATAGGTTCACCCACCTCTGGGGATTGTTCAGGAGGAATGGGAGGTGAGGGTGGGTTAAAAAGGTTACCATGCCCGATAATTCTGGATTTCGCCCTTCTTGCCAATCGTCTCTCGCGGATGCGAGAATCAATGAGCATAACATACTCAGTGTACTCATCCAAATCACTGGGTACATTCCTGGCAGCAATTTCATCTTTGGTGGAATCAGACATACCCTGAGCAAAGGCTGCCACCAGTGCCTCGTTGTTCCATCCGACCTCTGCTGCCAAGGTCCGAAATTCGATGGTGTTATCACCCAAGGTACGCTCGCCCTGCTGGATCTCCATTAACCTTTTAGCAGCAGAGGAAGCTCTACCAGGGACCTCAATCCTCTGCGGAACTTTCTTACGAATTTATCAAAGTTCAGAGCGCAGAGTTTGGCATTTTCCCAAAGAGGACTGGCCCATGCCAGTGCTTTGCCCGTTAGCAGGGAAACCATAAATCCGACCTTACTACGGTCGCTAGGAAATGCCTGGGGCGTTAGTTCCAGAAAGATCTCTAATTGAGTAATAAAGCACCGGCATAGGTTAGGTTCGTCATCATATCTTAATGGTAACGGCGCCACCGCCGTTAGGCCTCTGGAATGAGCGATAGGAGATACAGACTGATTATCCGGTGTCATAACTGTGGAGACCACCGGATTCTGGTTAGGTTTGTCAAGGTGTACCTTCGCTCAAGTAATGTTTGTATGGCCAATGCCAATTGGTCTAGGCGCTACTCGTGAACATCCATTCTCCAGTGGATGTATTGTGTATTACTCTCACCCTTACTGTCTGAGGTCATGGCCCTTTCGTACTGTCACGGTTTTCAAGACACTCAGACTAGTTGGTGAAATAAAACACAATTTTAAACAGAAAAATAAAAGGAAGGATTGCCCTCTGTAGGCAGCACTGAGTAATAACAAGGAGGCAAAAATAGGACCAATATACAGATAATAACTTAACAGCTCAGGAAAATAACAGATACTGAGAACAGAGATACAAGGGTTAACATAGTAATCAGTCCGTCTCAGTTGTGGTGTTTGGCACGCCCAAGGTGGTAATAGGCAGTAAATGGTGGAGAGAACTCAACACCTAAAGTTCATAAAATGGAGATAACGGTTCAGTAAAAAGGACCTGCAACCCAGAGCCTGCTGGAACTTGAACCTGTAGCCCCCACGGGTGTAATAACGGAAGCAACTGGATTGCAAGAGCTTGAGCCAAAAGCCCCCACGGACGTGATAACAGAAGCAACTGGATTGCAAGAGCTTGAGCCAATAGCCCCCATGGGTGTAATAACAGAGACCAGCACAGTAGTAGCTAAGCCCTAGCGCCTACTCTGGGCACGGTAACGTAAACCAACTATAAAGCAAGGAGTGGAATGAACCGTCGCCTCACAAGGCTACTAAGAACCGGCTCAGCAGTAATAGTGGCTGGAATGTAACGGCTCAGCAAGAGTAAGCAATGCTCTGTACCAGACTGGAGGCTCAGAATTGGAGGCACAGCTCTGCACGGGTGAACGGCTCAGTTTACCAGAATACAGCTCTGCACGGGTTAACGGCTCAGTAGGAGGAGCACAGCTCTGCACGGGTTAATGTCTCGGTAGCTGGAGTTCAGCTCAGCACGGGTTAACGGCTCAATAGGAGGAGTACAGCTCTGCACGGTAACGGCTCGGTAGCGGGAGTTCAGCTCTGCACGGGTTAACGGCTACAGCAGCAGGAGTACAGTTCACTGAAGACAGTCAGAATGTCGCCTCGGCGACAGCAGGAAGCTGAACCATTGTCTGGGTTGGTGAAACCGGTGCAGGTCAGCGAGCAGGAACGTCATCCAGGCCGGGTCGAATCACGGAGCAGGGTTCTGAGACAAGCCAGATCAGGTCACGAGCAGGAACATCAGCCAAGCCGGGTAAAGTCTCAGAGCAGGAACACAGCACAGCAATACTGGCTCAGGAACACCTCAAAAGGGCACCTGACAGGTGCCAATGGCCAGGTATAAAAAGCTCACCAGGGGCGGGCCAAACAGGCTCAACCAATAGGAGCGCGGCACAAGTGAGAGTGACAGAAAGAAGATCACGGGCACCGTGATAAATGCCCTCCAAAACCTGGACACAAATTGGCTCCCTCGATCAGACACCAGCACCCTGGGTATGCCATGCAACCGGAACACTTCTCTGGCAAAGAGAACAGCCAACTCCCTGGCAGAGGGAAGGCCAGGAAGAGGCACAAAGTGTGCCATCTTAGAGAATCTATCGACTACCATCAGAATAAATGAATATCCCCTAGACACTGGTAGTTCTTCCAGGAAGTCGATCGAGACATGGGACCAAGGACGCTCGCCGTTAGGTACTGGTTGGAGCAAGCCCACAGGGAGGTGCCTAGGGGATTTGGCACGGGCACAAGTAGAACATGCTGCAGTGAATGTGGTGCAATCAGCACGCAAGGAAAGCCACCAGAATAACTGTGAGAGAGACCAGATCAATTGATTTCTGCCAACATGCCCAGCAGCCCGAGATGCATAATAGGTTTCAAGTAGGCGGGTACGGAAAGGCTCAGCTACAAAACACTTGCCTACTGGGGTCTCAGGAGGTGCCGTAGCCTGGGTAGCAAGAATCTCCTCCCCCAGAGGCGAAGTGATACTGGTCTGCAGGGTAGCTAAAAGGCGATCTGGCTGAATAACAGGTACTGGAGTCTCATCTCTCTCTGTCTCTGGACCAAATTTCCTGGACAGGGCATCTGCCCTAATATTCGTGGAACCAGGCAGGTAGGATACAATGAAATTAAAATGGGACAGAAACAAAGCCCATCTGGCCTGTCTAGAGGACAATCTCTTCACCTCAGAAAGGTACGTTAGATTTTTATGATCAGTCAAGATCAATACCGGGGTTCTAGTACCCTCAAGTAGGTGTCACCATTCTTTAAGGGCCAGAATAGTTGCCAAAAGCTCTCTGGCCCCAATTTCGTAGTGGCTCTGAGCACTAGACAACTTTTTAGAGAAAAAAAAACACACGGTCTTAACATACTCCCTGGGTCCAGACTCTGTGACAACACTGCCCCTACCCCGGTTTCAGTGGCATCGACCTCCAAAGTGAATGAAAGGGAGGGGTTTGGGTGGGACAGTACAGGAGCAGAAGCAAATGCGGATTTCAGCGTCACAAAAGCTTTTTCAGCTTCCTGAGACCATTGGGAGGGATTTGCACCCTTGTGTGTCAGGTTGGATACTGGCTTCACAATCGTGGAAAATCTTGAATGAATTTCCTATAGTAGTTGGCAAAGCCAAGAAAGCGTTGGATCGCCTTGAGCCCCTTAGGACGTGGCCACTGCAGGACTGCTGCCAGCTTATCATTGTCCATCGCAATGCCATCCTTAGAGATCACAAAGCCCAGAAACGGCACCATAGGCTTGTGGAACTCGCTTTTCTCGATTTTGCAATAAAGTTTGTTCTCACAGAGTTTGAGCAAAACTGCAGTCACATCCTTGATGTGTTGCGACAAATTGGATGAATGTATGAGAATATCATCGAGATAAACAACTACACAAGACTGTAGCATGTCACGTAGGATGTCATTAATAAATTCCTGGAATACTGCTGGGGCCTTACATAGCCCAAAAGGCATCACCAGATATTCATAGTGGCCTGATCTGGTATTGAATGCTGTTTTCCACTCATCACCAGCCCTTATTCTTATCAAGTTATATGCAGCCCGTAAATCCAGCTTGGTAAAAATGGAGGAGCCTTTCAATCTGTCAAACAGCTCCGTAATGAGTGGTATAGGATAGGCGTTTTTGGGAATAAATTTATTCAATCCACGATAATCTATACATTGTCGTAATTCGCCACTTTTCTTTTTCACAAAGAAGAAACCACTCCCCGTGGGCGAGGATGACTTCCTGATAATACCCCTTTCCAGGGCATCTGAAATGTACTCCTCCATAGCCCGATTCACCTCGCAAGACAGCGGGTACGCACGACCCCGAGGAGGAACGGCACCAGGAGGCAGATCAATAGCTGAGTCACACGCTTGATGCTGCGGCAAAGCACTAGCCTCTCACTGAAAACGTTGCTGAATTGGCGGTATTCAGACGGCACGGAGGGAGAGGTATACATAATCTTAGTGGGGTGGGAAATACAGTGTTTATCACAGAATTCAGACCAAGCCGTAATTTCACAAGTCTGCCTGTTGAACCTGGGGTTGTGCAGATGTAACCATGGAATACCCAGGATGACGGCATGGTGAGGGGAACGGATAATCTGGAAACATTGTTTCTCGGAATGGAGCGCCCCAATACGCATAGAGAGAGGTATCTTTTCCATAGTAATTTGGGCCGGTACCAACGGCCTGCCATCAATGGCCTCTATAGTCAAGGGAGATTCTTTCTCCACCAGTGGGATTTTGTGCAAGGTAGCAGATGAATCATCCATAAAATACCCGGCTGCACCGTAATCTACTAGGGCCAGAACTTCCAACATAAGTTCTGCCCAGGAAATTACAGCCTGGACAATAGGCTTCTGATTCATCGGATCTAGGGACTGCTCAACGCCACCTAGGGCCTGTCCCCCAAGGTACCCTAGGTGCGTTCGTTTCCCGGCCGTGTAGGACATGAACGACGCAAATGACCAGCTTGGCCATAAAATAGACAGACGCCCTGTCTACGGCAATGGGCCCGTTCCTCATTTGACAGCCTAGTGGACCCTAACTGCATAGGTTCACTATTCTCACAAATACGTTCAGGAGGCTTGGGAGGTGAGGGAGGCATGGGTGGGAAGCTTGGTCTTGCTTGTCCCAATTATCTGGCCCGCTGCCTACGGTCCTTAGCCACCATTCGCTGTCTAATACGGGAATTGATCAGGATCGAGAAATGAATAAACTCATCTAGATCTGTCGGCAGGTCTCGAGCTGCAGTTTCATCCTTAATGTGCTTGCAAAGTCCCTGAGCAAATGCTGCCACCAGCGCCTCATTGTTCCAGCCCACCTCTGCTGCTAATGTACGAAATTCAATGGCATAGTCAGAGACCGTGCGAGACCCCTGTTGGATCTCCATTCATTTTTTTGCAGCAGAGGTGGCTCTCCCTGGGACTTCAAACACTCTACGAAACGCCCTTAAGAACCAGCCGAAGTTCCTTGTACATGGTTTAGCTGCCTCCCATAATGGATTTGCCCAAACCAGTGCTCTGCCGGTCAGCAACGAAATCATGAAGCCCACCTTACTTCGGTCGCTAGGAAAGGCTTGGGGTGTTAATTCTAGGAATATCTCCAATTGATTTATGAACCCTCTGCACAGGGTGGGTTTGCCATTGTACCTTAAAGGTAGTGGAGCCGTAGCAGTCAACCCTCTGTTTGAGTTAGCTTGCAACAAGGACTGAGCTCCCAATGTGGTAACGGGGGAGACCACCAAGGTTTGCATTGGTTTATCCAAATGGGCAGTGCGCTCTAGAATTGTTTGTACGGCCAACGCCAACTGGTCCAAACGCTGCTCATGTAAATCCATCCTCTAATGGATACTTTGTGCATTACCATCACCTGTACTGTCTGAGGTCATGGCCCTTTCATAACTGTAACGGTTTTATGTACACTCAGAAGCAGAAGGTTTTGGTAAAACACAGTTTTATTAGCACTCTCAGAATGACAGTAACCCTCGCGGGTCCAGCATACGAATAGAATATAAAACTGACACAGGACAGGTCACAAAGACATGATTAACCTACACATTGTGTCTGATGAGACAGGAAACCTTCTGTTTCCAAGAAATTTGACAAGCTTTATCCCTTCTCTGAGGTGGCGCTTGCTTAGTGGGTTCATCCCCCCAAAGTGGATGCTCCTGTCCCCAGGCTATCTATGTCTACTGCCTTGCCAGTTGCTGATGCTTCCGCTCTGAAAGACTGGACTGACAAGAAACTTGAGGTCTCCCTCAAGTCCATTTTTTCCACTGCTGGTACTGTCTTGCGTCCAGTGTTCGCTGCGGCATGGGTGAACCGGGCCATTGAGGTCTGGACTGAACAGCTCACCCTGGCTGTCTGTCTGTCACGGTTTTATTGAACACTCAGACAATTTGGTAGGATAAAATAGAAAAGCTTTATTAGGCAATATAAAGCACAACAAGGCCCTTCACTGGTCCAAACTCTACAAGCAGCAGTAAGAAAGTTTGACACAGGTCAGGGCATACAAATAGCAATACTAATAATGCGGCTCTACCGGCCTTACCAAATACTGGGTAAGGCAGTCTGGAGACTGGTGCAACAAGGAACAGAGGAGGCTCTACCGGCCTTACTGAATACCGGGTAAGGCAGCCTAGTGACTGGTGCAACAAGGAACAGAGGAGCCTCTACCAGCCTTACCGAATACCAGGTAAGGCAGCCTGGTATCTGGTGCAACAAGGAACAGAGGAGGTTTACCAGCCTTACCGAATACCGGGTAAGGCAGCCTGGTATCTGGTGCAGCAGAGAGAGTACTGACAGGTAGTAACACCGTAGGCCGGTGCGCTCAGGAGGTAGTACTGGCAAAGGCCCCACTGGATCACAGGCTGAGCGTAGTGTAATGAGCTGACAATGGTAACCGCTAGTGACCAGATAGCACAGACTGGGTGTACGTAACGGAGGCCACAGAGAAACACAGGCTGAGTGTAGTGTAATGAGCGGACAACAGTAACCGCTGGTGAGCGGATAGCACAGACTGGGTGTACATAACGGAGGCCACAGAGAATCACAGGCTGAGCGTAGCGTAATGAGCTGACATCGGTAACCGCTGGTGACCGGATAGTACAGACTGGTATCACATAACGGTGGCCACACTGATACACAGGCAGAGAGTAGCGCAATCGGAGGCAAAAAATATGAGAGAACTGACAACAATAGCGAGGGCAGCACAAGAAGCGTTAGTCAGTCAATGCCTGGATCAGTATCAGAGAGTGGTAGTCAGCCAAAGCCTGGGTCTGTACACAGAGAGCGGTAGTCACCCAGAGCCTGGATCGGTACACAGAGAGTGGTAGTCAGCCAAAGCCTGGATCGGTACACAGAGAGCGGTAGTCAGCCAAAGCCTGGATCGGTACACAGAGAGCTGTAGTCAGCCAAAGCCTGGATCGGTACACAGGGAGCGGAACAGGAACAAGGTCAGACGAAAACCAGATCAACACGGAACAGGAGCACAGAATAACGTAAGGTCAGGAACACCACGAAAGGGCACCGGCCTAGTGACAGGAGGGCGTATATAAAGGCTAGCCCTGGTTGGGGATAGCCAGCTAGCACCAATAAGAGACAGCCAAACACAAACCCGGAAATAAGAATGTCGCACAGAGAATCACGGGCACCGTGATACCGTCAGGATGCTCCTACTTCTAATATGTTGTGGCTTCTTGCCAACATTTCTGAGGCCCAGCACTATGTTTCTGCTGCCTTTTTTTAAGCCATCCATTTGGTGGCAAGGGTTTCCATCATGTCTGTGGATGCCAGACGAGCTCTTTGGCTCAAGATCTGGTCTGCTGACACCGCTTCCAAGAAAACTTTGCTCTCATTGCCTTTTCAAGGCACCTCTTTGTTTGGGCCAGATCTTAAGGATCTGATTAGTGAGGCCACATGGGGCAAGAGTACCCTTCTGCCTATGGTCCTCAGGAGGAAGACGCCTCTCAAGCATAATCGACATTTTCGTTCCTTCCAGACTGAGACACGTCCGGCAAAGTAGGCGGTTCCCTCAGCTCTGCGTTCCTCCTCCAAGCCCAAACAGCAATGGAAGCCCAAGGTCTCCTCCAAGCCAAAAGCTTCCAAGCCTTCTTCGGCATAACTCACCAAACCCAGGTCTCCACTTGGCTGAGGGTGGCCGTCTGCGTCACTACCACAGTGTCTGGGAGGATTCAGTGGCGGACCCGTGGGTTTTACAGGTAGTGGTGGAAGGGTACAGGATCCCTTTTGCCTCTCTCTCTTCCTCCCTTTTGGTTTTTCCTCTCTCATATGCTGTCTGCTCATTGGCGTTATCCAGGCCTTCTGGACAAGGATGTTCTGGAACCTATTCCAATTCGGGACAGAGGTATGGGTTTTTACTCAAACCTCTTTGTGGTCTCCAAGAAGGACGGCGTCTGTCATCCCATTTTGGATTTGAAGGATCTCAATTGCTGCTATGTTCCCGGGGAAATCCCTTGCCTCTCTGGATCTTCAGGACGCGTATCTACACATCACCATTCATCCAGAGAGTCAGCAGTGTTTGCCTGAGACCAAGGGCACTTTCAGTTTTCAGTTCTTCACTTTGGTCTGACTACATCTCCTCAAGTCTTCAACCATGTCCTGGGAGCTTTGGTATCTGTCCTCCATCGGAACGGCATCAGAGTTACTCCATACATGGAAGACCTGCTTCTGAAAGCCCATTCTGCTGATCCCCTTCATCAACAGGTTCAGGACTGCGTTCATGCTCTCACCCATCACGGGTGGATCATCAACATGGACAAGTCAGCTCTTGTCCCATCCCAGCATCTGGTCTTCCTGGGCCTTCCCTTCAACACTCAGCAGCGCATGGTATTTCTCATGGACGAGGTGGCTCACCAGATCACCCACAGGGTTTCTGCTGTTCTGGCTCATGATCCAGTTCCAGCCAAGAAGCTGTCCTCTCTAGCGGGGAAATTCATCTCCACCATAGAAGCGGTCCCCTTTGCCATGGCTCACTCCAGGGAACTCCAGAGGTTTGTGATCCACATGTGCACAGGTCAGCCAGACCTTCTGAAGATGTAAGCATCCCTCCCTCTTGATGTGGAATGGAGTTTGTCATGGTGGCTTGACCTCTCCAATCTGCTGAAGGGCAAGTCCTTCCTGGTATCCTTCTGGACCACGGTGACGACGAATGCCAGCCTCTCCGGCTGGGGAGCGGTCCTGGGTCACCCGAGTGCTCAGGGTCAGTGGTCTCTGGAGGAATCTCTCCTTCCCATCAACGTGTTGGAGCTTCGGGCGATATTTCGTGCCCTTCATCATTGGACACCCCAGCTGGAAGAATGCCCAGTCCGGGTCCAGTCTGACAACGCCACAGCCATGGCTTATGTCAACAAACAGGGCGGAACAAGAAGTCTCGCCGCTTGGTTAGAGCTGAAGGCTATTTTGTCCTGGGCAGAAGAACACATTCCTGGCGTAGACAACGTCATGGCAGACTTCCTTAGTCGACATATGGTGGACAGTGGAGAGTGGGAACTGCACCCAGAGATGTTCAACCTCATTGTTCAGAAGTGGGGTCTTCCTTACATCGATCTGATGGCGACAAGACACAACCGGAAGGTTCTGAGGTTCTTCTCTCACTGGAGGGATCCTCTAGCTCTAGCGGTGGATGCCATGTCCATTCCTTGGTTATTTCCTCTGGCTTACATTTTTCCTCCCTTTCCCATGTTGCACAGGGTGTTACAGAAATTGAGTCTGGAGCACTGTCCAGACATTCTGATTGCTCAGTACTGGCCTCAACAGACTTGGTTTCCGGAGCCTCTGGATCTGTCAGTGGTGGAGCCATTCCGTACCCTTGCCGTCTGGAATGTCTTCTGCAGGGTTACCTGTGGAAGGAGGATGTTCACCATCTAGCTTTGGCAGCTTGAAAATTGAATCCTCAGTATTGAAGAGGAAAGGTTTTTCTTCTGGTGTGGTGGCTACTATGCTCAGTGCCTGCAAACCTGTTTCTTCTAAGGCCTACCATCGTGTCTGGTCGACCTTTCTGGTATGCTGATAGGGATGTTTCTCAGGATTTTGATCTGCCTACTGTCGTGGCTTTCTTGCAGGACGGTTTGGATAAGAGCCTCCGTTTGAGTTCTCTTAAGGTTCAGACTTCTGCTCTCTCTGTTTTCTTTCAGAGGTACATTGCTATTCTTCCTGATGTCAAGGTTTTCTTCCAGGGCATTGCTCATACTCGTCCTATTTTCAAGACTCCCGCTTCTCAGTGGAATCTTAACTTGGTTCTGGGCGTCCTTCAGCACAATCCCTTTGAGTCCTTGACTACTATTCTTCTATGCCTGCTGACATGGAAAATGGTCTTTCTCCTGGCGATCGTGTCTATTCGCAGTGTCGCAGAGTTACAGGCTCTGTCTTGTAGACCATCCTTTTTGGTGTTTCACAGAGACAAGGCGGTGCTTCACAGTTCGAAGGGGTTTCTCCCAAAGGTGGTCTCTGAGTTACACATTAATCAGGAGATTGTGGTGCCTTCTTTCTGCCCTGACCCTAACTCTGACAAGGAGACGGATCTCCACTTGTTACATGTGGTGCGTTGTCTCAAGTTTTATGTACATCGCACTGAGTCCATTAGATAGTCTGATGTGCTGTTCATCATTCCTTAGGGCCCCAGGGCAGGGAGACCTGCATCCAAGTGACTATTGTGTCTTGGATCAAGTCCACTGTTTGTAAGGCTTACACGCCAAGGAAGAAGCCTGTTCCCTTTCAGGTCACGGTTCATTCTACTAGATCTTTTGAGGCTTCTTTGGCTTACAAGAATCAGGCCTCCGCTGATCAGTTGTGCAAAGCTGCCACTTGGTCGTCTGTGCACACCTTTTCGAAGCATTACCGTGTTGATGTGCTGGCATCGGCTGATGCCAGTTTTGGGAGGAAGATCCTGGAGGCAGTCTTGCCTGTCTAGGATCTTTTTCGGTTCTTTGGTGCTTCCTTCACTTTTGAGTCCTGTTGGCTCTAGTTCAGTGTGCTGTGTAACAGTTCCTGGGGTGTTGTTACCCCTGTTCAGTGTCCGTTGACACTTCACTGCTCTGGTGACTTTGGGGACCTTGCACCTGGTCTTTGCCTTACTTTCCTCCTCTGGGAAACTCAATGGTTGGAGATTCCAAAGTTACCAGTAACCTGTATTGGACGAAAGAGAAAAGAGGATTTTAGTCTTACCTGTTAAATCCTTTTATCTTAGCCCATACAGGTTACTGGTCTCCCACCCTGTCAAGGGACCATGCTTGGCTCTCCAGTGGCAGACCGTGGGGGTCCTTCGGGGTCATGCTCACAGGAGTCTTCTTTCCCTTCTACTATCTAGTCAATAGTTAGTGTCTCAAATCTTACTTGAGCTGATTGGTTAGCTGCAGCCAAGGAGGGAAGGTAGGGTCTACCCCCTGCATTCACTTCTAGAATTGTTCCTGCCTAGTTACAGGGGCGGATACGATAGCCTACCCAAAGTTACCAGTAACCTGTATGAACTAAGAGAAAAGGATTTAACAGGTAAGACTAAAATCCTCTTTTTAATACCACACCCATGATTTTGGAGGAGGGGCAGGTAGAGAAGCATTATGGTCAACTTCTTTTCTCCAAATATAACTGAAGTGGTGGGGCTAGTTGTGGTGCTACTACTGCTTCAGGCACATCACTGGCTCTAGTAGTGGCAAGTAGAACCATTATCATCCATCACCCAAGTTACTGCTGTTGTTGATCTCATTCCCTTTGAGCTGCTTAATCATCCTGCTGCTTAAACAACTCAGCAGCAGCAGAACAGCAGTCTCAAATTCTCTAATAACACTGGGGTATTTGACAATGGCTATGGCCACTGGCCTCATGACCTGCTGGCACTAGGCCAGTAGGGTATTTTTTTTTCTCAGACTAGTTCTTTCAAAGAAACCCAGAGGCCTACAAAAAATTGGAGGTGCTTGTTTCTAACAAGCCTAAGTCCTACAAATCACTGATTCCTCAGGGTTTGTGAAGCTAACAAGCTAAATTGATAATAATTATAGGTGATTCCTCAGGGCTTGTGACTTTAACAAGCAAAGTCCTACAAATCAATATTTCCTCAGGGCTTGTGCCTAACACAAGTTTAAGTCCTACAACAAAAACATTTTCCTTAGGCTTGTGATAATCAAATCTATGTCCTAAAAATCAATATTTCCTCAGGGCTTGTGCCTCTAATAAGTCTAAATCCTACAAATCTTTGTTTTCTCAGGGCTTGAGCCTCTAACAAGAAGTCTAAGGGCTAGATTTAAAGGCTCCCATTAAACCAGCCGCTAAGTGAAAAAGGCACATCGCTCACATGATGTAATATCATTGTCATCGTAAAAAGATGTGTCTCAATGTAAGTCCTATCCCCCCAACACTCATGGTTATACAGATATTGCTGTATGTGACAGGTGGAGATATCTTTCATTTGACCACACGGAGGCTCTTCAGCAGAGCAAAATTCGAAACATTTCAAGATAAATACCTCCTTGGAATGGTCCACAGAGTGTGCTTGCAAACCATGCACACTCTGTACACCAGTCCAATTAAGTATTGTTCTCTAAATGGGGCGATTTTGGCTCTGCTGAAGAGCCTTCATGTGGGCAAATGACTGAAATCTGTCACATAGAGCAATATCTGAATAACCATGAGGGTAGGAGGGATAGGACTAACAGCGAACAACATCTGTTTTCACAATGTCTACAATATGACATTAAGGTGGACTTAACCTTTGCTATCCCCTTGGAGGGATAGCCAACCCTAAAAGTTGTAAAGACAAATAAATGTTGTAGGATTCACTCCCAGAGTTAAACAATGGTATTCCCACTGCTGAAAGGTGTGTTCATTCATAAGGTATCACAGCTCAGACATGGATATGTCAGGGGCAATATCCCAGTGGCCTGAAATTGTACAGTGGTGCTGTTACTACACTATCATATTGACAGCTCTGGTACAGGGACCAGAAATCTACATGGGAGGGTGTTCGAACAGCCCCACTGTACTGTTTCAGGTCACTGTGATACTGCACCTCAAAATGAAACCTTTACCCGTAATAACTCAAACAACACCTTTCAGCAGTGGGAGTACCCTTGTTTACCTAGGGGGATTAACCCAAACACATATATTTTTCTTCACCAGATATCAAAGTATAAACCTATGGCTAAGTTCACTAATAACAACATCTCATTTCTCCACACAGCTTACGGCCCTCAAGCCCAGCGGGAGCCCGTGGAATAGGCTACTTCTCCCCCCAGTGAGGAGTACACAAAGGAGGGGACCAGCCGGTGGTCACCATACCCACCATACCCATGTCCTCCAACACATGCTGCACCCCTCCAAGCTGCACCCCTCCAAGCTGCACCACCACAGACTGCACCCCTCCAAGCTGCACCTCCCCAGTACAGTGGCTGGATGCAACAGGAGGAGAGGTGGATGTATCCAGCCACCTCCACCATCTACTACCCTCCAGCAGCAGCACCACCACTGCCAGGGAGGCAATGGCTGCCAGGGACAGTGGCTACCACCCAATATGGGCCATATGCCTCACAGATCAATCCACCCTTCTGGATGGCTCCACAGCATGCCCCAAGGTATGATCCCAGGTGGGGTCCAAGCACCTATCAGTGGCCACCATGACCCTTGGCCACTGGACTACCCACGCCTGGGCCTGATTGGTGAGCCATAGCGTCCTCTACCCAGGGACATATTCACACCTCCACCAGCACACACATCACTGGGCAGCTCGGAGTCACTTGATGTGGTGGGCATATGCCCATCATCTGCACCAGCCACTCCAACAGCTGTCACAGCAGCCACTGCATCTCCAGCAGCAGCAGAGGAAACAGCACTTCCAGCAGCAGCAGAGGAAACAGCACCCTCAGAAGCAGAGGAAACAGCAGCACCAGGGTCACCGGGCACATCTGCCTCCAGCACTGCACGCCTCACAGGGATGGAGGCGGAGTGTATGGCCCTGCAGAGGAGACTACTCCAGTCGAGCAGGAGCACAGATGTCAACATCACCAGGAGCAGGAGGGAATCCAGGAAGAACACATCCAGATTGGAGACCAGAATCCAAGCCCTGGAGTCGGAGGTGGCCAGGGTGAACACACAATTCCACCAGCTCCAGACAGGTATCATGGACATGTTCACACAGGTACTTGTGGACTTGAGAGAGATCAACCACAGGGAGAAGTTGAGGATGGAGAAGGAGAACTTACATTCCACGGAGGGGTCTACTGCACCCACCACCCCCTCCAGTGTTACCCCTGAAGCCACACCTAGGGGGCAGAGGGTGACCAGGCCATCAACAAGGGCATCCACCTCTGGCACCCAGTCTAAGGCCCCCCCAAAAAAAGAAAAAATGAAAGGCCCAACCTGTTAACTGCTCCCTCAATAAAGAAACATTGTGCTTTTCATTCCTGTCTGATCTGCTGTATCTTCAGTTATGGATTGGGTGGCAGGGTTGTCTCCAATGCATTGCCATACAATGCAGTGAACACAACCTCTGCCTGGGTGAAATGTTTGTGGGATGCTACAACATGGGTTCACACACACACACACACACACACACACACACCATTGTCCAAATTCACCTGGCAACCCATCCCTGTTGCCATGTAACACAACAGTGTTACATGGCCATGTTCTGAACATACCCCTCATCACAACAACTGGTGTAACACTTAACATTCATCTGCATCAATTGTTGTGGTTCAAGGGGAAACCAAACAAACAGCTATGTGACTTAGCAGGGAAATAACAAGCAGGACAGATGGAACATGCTTCACTTTTGACTTTGGATCAAACTCCCATTGTGCAGCTGACTTACTGGTGAACACAATGTACACCCTAGGATCCCAGTGTGTGTGCTAGTTCTCCAGTAAGTCAGTTGCACGATAGGTGTTTGAATCACAGCCTAACTTACTGGATAACCCAATGATTTTCCTAAGATGTCAATGTGTAGCAAACACATTAAAAACTTAGGTTGGGCATTGGGTTATGTACTCAGTTGTGTTGTTGTTTAACTAAGGTTGTAACACACTTCACCAGTGATAACACTTGTCCACTTGGGCTTGTTGTTTTTTTTTATATAGCCCATGTACTGAGATATGTCAACCTACAGCAATCTCAGGACATTGATTATATTGAGCAAGACACAAACTGTGGACGTGACATCACTGTGGAAGTAATGATGTCCCCTGTATCACCTGTTTTCACCACAGCACCCATTAGTATATCACTGCCATCATCCCATTGCATGAACACATCACAATGTTCACTCATGGTCAAACAACCAGTGGACTCCTGTGATGTGGGTCATGCCTTCCTATGTATGAGGTATACTCTAGCCCTGAGTATGGTTCATAATTGAGAGATGTCAGATCCAACATTTATTCATACAGACAGACACATACTAAATAGTTATGGTACTCCTTTATTGTGTCTCAAACTACAGTAACACATACATGTGTTTTCCGGGTATATAGCCTATATGCATGAAACACTTGTATGAGCACACAAACGGTACATCTGAACTAAATAAGGATACTCTAGTAACACTGGGGAACTGCTCATGTGTTGTCCACATGGTTTGTCTACTCTGTGATGAGCAGTCTTACTGTACAGGTCTGATACCTGGGTGGTAGTACACACATGAATGCTTGTCTATATGTGAATGTTCCAATAGAGGTTGCTGTGAACATCAGGTCACACATTTCATTACCAACACAATCACTGGAAACACCAAGGGGTAAGCTTCATGGAAGTGTTGTCCAGACTTCATTCCAGTCACATGGAAACTCCTCTGTTCAAGGGTGGATCATGCTATGGATGCCTGTGGGACAAGAGGGACAGGATTTGGAACATCACCCTCGAAGTGTTCATCATGCAACAGCTACAACATCATGATCCTCTTCGTCTTTCTCCTGACATGGGGCTACACGAACCATTGCTATGGAATGTATTGTGTACTAGTCTATGAACCATCATGGGGGATACCTAAGGGGATGTTAACCATCTTTAGGGATATATGCTCCTGACATGGTTACACACATCAACAGATATGTCCTGATAGCTTCCTGACAACAATATATTTGGTCTGCCACTGTCAGAGACAGTCCAAATATGTTTGGATCGTGGCGCTATCAGGACATATTTGTTGATGTGTGTATTTCTGTCTGGGGCACATATCACTGCACAAACACACAGGTCAGCATGGTGTCCCTGGAGACGTGATCCGCATGTAATGAGCTCTATGTTGTGTAACGCACTACCACTGTAGATCCATCCCTCTGCTGCTCTTTTTAGTTCTGGCAAACTACAGGTCCCATGTTCGCTCATATGTCCCCTTAACCCCTGATGTGATAGAGTGTTATCCGACGCATTGCCTTGGATGAGACTCTATGACTACAGGGGTACTACTGTTGCTATGGGTGTGATCCTAGAAAAACCACTTTAGTTGGTGCCTGGGGAGCTGTGGAATATGTTGCACAAGGTTAAAGTGTTGTACTTTGGTTTCCAGGGGAGCATGCATGATATCCTTGGGGTGACAGTATCAACATGGAAGACAGGCTGTCAGATGTAATCGAAATCTCTAGGCCCAATCTGACTGGTCCATGGAATGGTTGATGGTGGTGGTCCATACTGCATCCAGTGTCAGGGCTGTGTCACTGATCCTGTGGGGTGAAACAGAAGATGTGTGTTGTGGTGGGTGTGCATGCATGGATTGTGTGCATACATGTATTATACTCACAGCTAAAGTGATCCATGATCAATCTGTGTCTTGTCTACATCCCTGTTAGGGTTTCCTCACCCTGGACAATGTCCAGTGGGTCATCAGGTCTGGGTGGGGGCTGTACATCGTCGATAAGTCTGGTGGCGGCCGCAATATTATGGAGGATGGCACATGCCATGACAATGTCGCAGACCTTGCCAGGTGCATACTGCAATGCTCCCCCCAAGTGGTCCAGACATCGGAATCGGGACTTGAGGAGGCTGAAGGTACACTCAATGGCATTGCGAGTTCTGGCATGAGCCTGGTTATATCTTTCCTGGGCATCGGTTTGGGGTTTGGCGAGCGGGGTGAGGAGCCATGGTTTGCAGTCATAGCCGGCATCACCTGTTGGAAGTGAGTGACATGGTGGGACAAGGAGCACATGTGTGAATGCTGTTTCATGAGGTGAATGTACTTGCACTTGTGTATGTGGTGTGATTTGGTATTGTTAACTCACCCAGAAGCCATCCGCCTGTATAGGTCCCATTTTCAAAATCTCTGTGCACAGGTGAGTTTTTGAGTATATGGGAGTCGTGACAGCTTCCGGGATATTTTGCACAGACATTCATGATGGCCAAGTTGCTGTCACACACCATCTGCACATTCATGGAGTGGAAGTTTTTCGGTTGATGAACACATGTCCCCGACGTGCTGGTGCTTTGATTCTGACATGGGTGTAATCTATTGCACCCATGACCCTGGGCATGCTTCCCCTTTCGTAGAAGCCCTGCTTGAGATGTGTCCAGTCCATGTTGGTGGTGGGGAAGTGTATGTACCTACTAGCCTTGCCTTTGAGGGCTGGCAAGACCTGGGCCAGCACCCTGGAGAATGTGGTCTGGGACATGCAAGATGCCTAACCCTCTGTCAACTGGAAGGCACCACTTGCCATGAAGTGTATTGCACACAGGAGTTTTTGCAGGCCAGTTAGGGCATGGTTGGGGGTGCCTATGGGATCCACCTGATCCTTGATGACCTCGTACAGGGCAATGATGCTGTGCGGCCTCAACCTGTAGCGATCAATGACCTCGTCATCGGTCATTCCAAAGAGAGTGACCCTTGGGCAGTATACCCTGGTCCTTGGTGGTCGTCTATGCAGCCTGGGCTGCTCCAAGGGTCCCTGTGGCAGCTGGGGAGCATCCTGTTGCGGCAGCTGTGCATCTGCAGGCAGGTGTCCTCCAGGTGGGGATGGACTGCTGTGTGGCTCATGAGCCGGAGCCTCCTCACTTGCAACAGGTGAAGGCTGTTGATCAGGTGTGCCTGGGGGTTGCTGGTGTTCCCTAGCTCTCTCCCTTGCATGCCTTCTCCGCAGTCTTCGCAACAATATGTAACCCAACATACTGATTGTGCTCTCTCCCTCACTTTCTATCTCTCTCTCTATCTCCCCTGAGTGGAAAACAAGCCACAAGTGAGTGTGGTTAGCTGTCCATTTAAGTAGGTGGTGGGGCGTTGTGTAGGTGTAGTGATGAGGTGAGTGCTGACGAATGGGAAGGTGTTTGTTGTCCAGGTAAGTGTTTGCAGGTGTGTCTGTGTTTACAAGTGTGCTGTGTTGTGGTTGCTGTGTCCCTGTCAGTTGCGGGTGTGGAGCTTTGCTGTGCAGGTTGTGTCTGGATCGTGTGGCGATGTTGCACAGGTGAGCTTGTGATGACAGGTGTCCTTGTTGCGTGCTAACCCCCATTGTTCCTTGGCATGTTGTGTTGGTGTTTTTTTGTTGGGCCATGTCCACGTGGTGTTGCTTGGTTGTTGTGTTATGTGCGCCAGTGATCTGTGGTGCGTGGACATGTTTTTTGTGTTATTTTGGAATTGCACGGGTTAATTTTCCCATTTGTATTCTTGTGCGGGGAGCAGTTCGTCTGTTTTACCATGTAGCGGGTTATTTTTTTGTCCGTTAGATGTCTAACGCCTAACAAAACTGGGTCTTAACTCTTGGCCTTTAAATGTATCTTTTTTGCTGCCCTTAGCAGTCCCACACTCCTTTGAATTGCTCTGGGGAATTTTGTTCTACGGGTCCCAATGCATGTAAATGTATCGGCCGTCGTGACTTGTGCTCTGCCGTTAGCTGAACATAACGCGGACCTTTGAATGGCTTACTGCACCTTAACGCACCCGTTAGTCTTTTTTTTGCCTAACGGCTGCCTTTAAATCGAGCCCTAATTCCTAGAAATCATCCTCTACTAAATACTCTATCCCATCAAGTATCAGTCTGCCTCAGTCACAGCTTATGTCAGGTGTCCCTGTCTCTCTGTCACGTTACATACCAAGTTCTTATATTATTTTTAATTTTAGTTATTTTATTAATTGCCCCTCCAATAACAATCAACAACCCCCCCAAAACTATTCAACTGATTCTTTCCACAGACTCCACCCACCAACACAGGCATCCTCCTCAGACCCCTTTTATACCATGTATTTTTTTATTTATTTTCCCCCCAATCCCAGTCAAGAAATCCCTCCAAAAATTACCTGTTCAACCAATTGTTTCCCAACACAGGCAACCTCCTAACCTTTTTATACCATTTCTTTGGGAAATAAAATAACATTTGCTATGTGTTGTGTGTAAATTCATTGTTCCTATTGATTTGAATGCAACAAGCTATTCAAAAAAAGCAAAAAAATTGCACTTTTTCTCTGGAAATTATTCACCAAGCGGGAAGAGCAATTATTTGCCGATTTTGGTTTGAGGAGAACATTTTCACCTATCCTTAATGTTGAGTAACCAGCACACAGGTGTGACAGCTTACCTTGTATCCAGCGACGCTCTGCGTCATTCCACTTGTCATCTGCAGGCGTGAGGCTTCAGAGTGAAGCAGGCCTCTGTTTTATGCCATGCTTCCTGTAGTCTCCTCCTACCTACTTCCTTCCTCTGAGCCTGCTCCCCCGACCTGCTTCCTGAGGAGGGGTTTAAAGGGCAGCCTGAGTCTGACTCAGTTGCCCTTGCATTGTTGTACAAAACAGTTCTGTGTCCTTGGGCTCTGTATATGACCTAGCTTGTCTGACCATCCAATCTGGTGCTGACCTGTGGCTCTGCCTGACTATTCTCCTGCCTTATCCTTATAGTGGACACCCAATCTGCTGCAGACCTGTGGCTCTGGCTGACTATCTGAACTGTGTATGACCTGTATTGTCTGACTACCCTCTCTGGTGCTGACCTGTGGCTCTGTCTGACTATTCTCTTGTTATTCCCCTGTAGCTAGCAGACACCCAATTTGGTGCGGACCTGGGGCTTTAGTAGACTAGCTATTTATTGACTGCAGGCATGGGTCAAGCTTCCGCTTTCTCCATACTGACTGCAGGCGAGAGTCAGGTATCCACTGCTACATTGCTGACTGCAAGCGTGAGTCAGGTAGCGCCTCACTACGTCGGATCGAGATCCTGTGTTCTAGTTCCTGCTCCTGGTTCCAGCAGAGACTACCAGTGGCTGAGGTCTAGTCTACAGCTTTGTGGCCAATCTGGGCAGCCTACTCTTTCTGATAGCAGTTCTTGTTGGCTTAGGACCCTCTGCTTGTTCTTGCTATATTGCTATTGTGTACTACATTACTTATACTTTAATAAATTGCATTTTACTATCGCGTACTGACTCCTGAATATCTCTGGTGAACTGTGACAACAGGTTACTACCATCCACAACCATAGCTATGATTAGTGCCTCAGCTGCTGGAAGTATTGCACCTTTTATACCTAGTAGTAGTAGTTGTAGTAGTAGTAGTAGTAGTAGTAGTACAACAATATCTAGCCCAAGTAGTAGCAGCAGCCCCTCAGGAACCCCACAGCCCATGAGGTCCACAGTATGGAGATACTTCACTTACGATCCAAAAGCTAAGCAAGTTGCTATTTGTTGTCTGTGCAAAAAGCACGTGAGCAGTGGGAAAACAGGCTCACAACTAGACACCTCCTCTATGAGATCCCATCTGATGCACAACCACGGGTCTGATTGGGAGATACACTATCAACAGGTCAGAGGTGCCACAGCTAGCAAAAGTAGAAGCACACCATTGTGCAATGTGCACAAAGTGTGTGGTAAATAACACCTGGAACAACTCTATTCAAACACCATGACACCAGAAACCAAGTACTGCTGCTGTCCCTATACCCCTTGTCCACACCCTGCTAAGGACACATGACAGCTTGCTGAGAGTTTAATAGTAATGATTAGTGATGAGCGAGCATGCTCAGCCGAAGCTCGGTTCGGCTCGAGCATCGCTCTGCTCGGCACATGGCGGTACTCGTACGAGTACCGCATGTGCTCGCCCGCCATGTTCGGGTCTCCTCCCCGCACGTTTCGCGGCTGCTGCGCAGCCAATAAACGTGCGGGGAGGCTCTGACATCAGTGTAATGCCAGCAGCCATGTTGGCTGCTGGCATTACACTGATTGGCTGGCCAGAACCCGTGATCGGGTGCTGTATAGCACCCGACGCGCGAGTTCTGCTCATTCTCAGCCAGGGAGAGATGCGATCAGGCAGGGAAAGTCAGTGTAGGGAGAATAAAATTGTTGGTACTCTTTCAAGACCCAAAAGTCCTTTTTAGGACTGCTGTGTGTGGGGGCAGCATTTATATTTTGTTTGGGGGGGCACAATTTCCTTTTTTTTTGTGGGGGGGATATTAGTAAGGTGACATTGTACTAGGTGCACAGGGACAAATATTTTACAACGCAGCGACAAAAAGGGCCATTTTAAACGTGTGCCTAGCCATAGATTATTGTCACATTCTGTTTAGTGTGCAAATTCACAAATTAACGTCACATATTGTTTAGTGTGCAAATTCACAAATTAACGTCACATATTCCGTTCACTGTGCCTAGCCGCAGATTAGCGTCACATTCTGTTTCGTGTGCCTAGCCGCAGATTAGCGTCATATATTGTTTAGTGTGCCTAGCCGCAGATTAACGTCACATATTGTTTAGTGTGCCTAGCCGCAGATTAGCGTCACATATTGTTTAGTGTGCAAATTCACAAATTAACGTCACATATTGTTTAGTGTGCAAATTCACAAATTAACGTCACATATTCCGTTCACTGTGCCTAGCCGCAGATTAGCGTCACATTCTGTTTCGTGTGCCTAGCCGCAGATTAGCGTCACATATTGTTTAGTGTGCCTAGCCGCAGATTAGTGTCACATATTGTTTAGTGTGCCTAGCCGCAGATTAGCGTCACATATTGTTTAGTGTGCAAATTCACAAATTAACGTCACATATTGTTTAGTGTGCAAATTCACAAATTAACGTCACATATTCCGTTCACTGTGCCTAGCCGCAGATTAGCGTCACATATTCCGTTCACTGTGCCTAGCCGCAGATTAGCGTCACATTCTGTTTCGTGTGCCTAGCCGCAGATTAGCGTCACATTCTGTTTCGTGTGCCTAGCCGCAGATTAGCATCACATATTGTTTAGTGTGCAAATTCACAAATTAACGTCACATATTGTTTAGTGTGCAAATTCACAAATTAACGTCACATATTCCGTTCACTGTGCCTAGCCGCAGATTAGCGTCACATTCTGTTTCGTGTGCCTAGCCGCAGATTAGCGTCATATATTGTTTAGTGTGCCTAGCCGCAGATTAACGTCACATATTGTTTAGTGTGCCTAGCCGCAGATTAGCGTCACATATTGTTTAGTGTGCAAATTCACAAATTAACGTCACATATTCCGTTCACTGTGCCTAGCCGCAGATTAGCGTCACATTCTGTTTCGTGTGCCTAGCCGCAGATTAGCGTCACATATTGTTTAGTGTGCCTAGCCGCAGATTAGCGTCACATATTGTTTAGTGTGCCTAGCCGCAGATTAGCGTCACATATTGTTTAGTGTGCAAATTCACAAATTAACGTCACATATTGTTTAGTGTGCAAATTCACAAATTAACGTCACATATTCCGTTCACTGTGCCTAGCCGCAGATTAGCGTCACATATTCCGTTCACTGTGCCTAGCCGCAGATTAGCGTCACATTCTGTTTCGTGTGCCTAGCCGCAGATTAGCATCACATATTGTTTAGTGTGCAAATTCACAAATTAACGTCACATATTGTTTAGTGTGCAAATTCACAAATTAACGTCACATATTCCGTTCACTGTGCCTAGCCGCAGATTAGCGTCACATTCTGTTTCGTGTGCCTAGCCGCAGATTAGCGTCATATATTGTTTAGTGTGCCTAGCCGCAGATTAACGTCACATATTGTTTAGTGTGCCTAGCCGCAGATTAGCGTCACATATTGTTTAGTGTGCAAATTCACAAATTAACGTCACATATTCCGTTCACTGTGCCTAGCCGCAGATTAGCGTCACATTCTGTTTCGTGTGCCTAGCCGCAGATTAGCGTCACATATTGTTTAGTGTGCCTAGCCGCAGATTAGCGTCACATATTGTTTAGTGTGCCTAGCCGCAGATTAGCGTCACATATTGTTTAGTGTGCAAATTCACAAATTAACGTCACATATTGTTTAGTGTGCAAATTCACAAATTAACGTCACATATTCCGTTCACTGTGCCTAGCCGCAGATTAGCGTCACATATTCCGTTCACTGTGCCTAGCCGCAGATTAGCGTCACATTCTGTTTCGTGTGCCTAGCCGCAGATTAGCATCACATATTGTTTAGTGTGCAAATTCACAAATTAACGTCACATATTGTTTAGTGTGCAAATTCACAAATTAACGTCACATATTCCGTTCACTGTGCCTAGCCGCAGATTAGCGTCACATTCTGTTTCGTGTGCCTAGCCGCAGATTAGCGTCACATTCTGTTTCGTGTGCCTAGCCGCAGGTTACCGGCATATATTCCGTTTAATATGAAGAAGGCGGGTAAAAAGGGATGGGGAAGTGGACGTGATCCTGATAGTTCAGGGCGCGGGTCAGGACGCGTAGAAACTGTGCCTGGTGCCAGAGCACAAGACAGAAAGACATCCACCATACCTAGCTTCATGTCTCAGTTTACAGGGCGTCGCAGGACATCACTCTCGAGGTCAGACCACTGCGAACAGGTGGTCGGTTGGATTTTAGCTGATACTGCTTCCAGTCGGTTAAGCACCACCCTGTCTTCCACCAAGTCCACTCTCACTAGCCAAGAGTCTGGTCAACATAATCCTCACCCTGATCATCCTTCCTCCCACCATAGAGGGTCTGGCCAAAGAAGTGATCCCACACTGGGATATAGTGAGGAGCTCTTCTCATCACCAATCCTTGATTTGAACCTCTCTCCAAGCACGCTTGCAGAGGAACATGAGATCTTGTGCCCTGATTCACAACCTCTAGAGGGTACCCAATCACAAGAAGATGACAGAGGGGAATGGCATTTAAGGTCAAAGGAAGTGGATGATGATGATGAGACACAGTTGCCATCAAATCAACCACAATTACTGTCTCAAGACCTTTATGAGGAGGATGATACACAGTTGTCAATGACTGAGGATGTGGTGGGATCAAAAAATGAGGAGGATGATCAGAGTGAGGAAGTGGAGGAGGACTTGGTGGACGATGAGGTCACTGACCCCACCTGGGAAGGTGGAAAGCCGAGCGATGACAGCAGTCCTGAGGGTGAGCCATCTGCAGCACCGCAACAGGCTGGAAGAGGCAGTGGTGTGGCTAAAGAAAGAAGGCGGACCGCACCAAACCTGCCCGCAAATGTTCCACGGAGCACCCCCTTGCGTAAATCTCCCTTGCCAAGGGCTAGGTGTTCCACGGTATGGCGTTTTTTTTAAGGAAAGTGCGGACGACAAAAAAATTGTAGTTTGCAACCTGTGCCACACCAGAATGAGCCGAGGCAAGAACACTAGAAACCTCACCACCACCAGCATGATCCGACACATGGCATCCAAGCACCGTAATAAGTGGGAGGAACGCCCGGATCGCCAATCTGTGTCTGCAGGCCACACCACTGCCTCCTCTTCCCCTGTTTTCGGTGCCGGCCAATCGCCTGTCAAAGGCGCAGGCCCGCATACTTCCCGCCCTGCACCTGTACCATCTGAAGCACCATCAGCGACCACATCCACTTCCCTGTCCCAGCGCAGCATCCAAATGTCGTTACCCCAGGCATTTGAGCGCAAGCGAAAATACCCAGCCACCCACCCACAGGCCATAGCACTAACCTCACACCTTTCCAAATTACTGGCCATCGAAATGCTGCCATTTAGGCTTGTGGAGACTGAGTCCTTCCGCAGCCTGATGGCAGCAGCTGTCTCTCGGTACGCAGTCCCCAGCCGCCACTACTTTTCCCGGTGTGCCGTCCCCGCCTTACACCACCATGTGTCCCTTAACATCACCCGTGCCCTGACCAACGCAGTTACTGGGAAGGTCCACTTAACGACTGACACATGGACAAGTGCTTGTGGCCAGGGATGCTACATTTCCCTGACGGCACACTGGGTGAATGTCGTGGAGGCTGGAAGCGACTCGGACCCTGGGATGGCACAGGTGCTACCCACGCCGAGGATTGCGGGCCCTACCTCCATCAGGGTTTCCGCCAGCACCTACGTTATTGGCTCCTCCTCCTCCGTTTCCACCTCCGAATTCTCTGCGCGCAGCGCCACTCACCCATCAGCCGGTAGCTGGAAGCAATGTAGCACTGGGGAAGCGTCAACAGGCCGTGCTGAAGCTGATCTGCCTTGGGGACAAACAGCACACGGCCTCAGAGCTGTTGCAGGGGATTAGTCACCAGACCGAGCAGTGGCTCTCGCCACTCAACCTGCAACCAGGCATGGTTGTGTGTGATAATGGGCGTAACTTGGTGGCGGCTTTGGAGCTCGGCAAGAGCACACACGTACCATGCCTAGCGCATGTATTTAATTTAGTGGTTCAGCGATTTCTAAAAACCTACCCCAATTTGCATGATCTCTTGACGAAGGTGCGCCGCGTGTGTGCACATTTCCGTAAGTCATCTACAGCTTCAGCCGGCCTGTTGAAGCTGCAGCAGCGCTTACAATTGCCAGCTCACCGGCTGCTGTGTGACGTGAGCACGCGCTGGAACTCCACCTTCCACATGTTGGCCCGGCTTTGTAAGCAGCAGAGGGCAGTAGTGGAGTACCAGCTGTTACACGGTCGTCGCCTCTCCGTTCAACTTCCTGTAATCAGAAGTGAGGAGTGGGAATGGATGTCAGACCTCTGTGAGGTTTTACGCAATTTTGAGGAATCGACACAGATGGTGAGCGGCGATAACGCTATTATCAGTGTAACCATCCCACTTCTGTGTCTACTGAAACGCTCGCTGCTCACAATTAAAACCGACGCTTTGCATGTGGAAGAGGTGGAAATGGGGGAGGAAGAGCTTACACAAGGTGATAGCCAGAGCACCCTCACTTCGTCTTCTCAGCGACAATTGGAGGAGGAGGAGGAGGAGGAAGAAGACACGGTTGCCTCCGCTACAGAGGGTAGCCATGGAACTTTATTTCCATCTCTTCAGCGTGGGTGGGCAGAAGAGGAGGAAGAGGATGAGGAGATTGAGAGTCATCCTCCTGGTGAGGACAGCGAAATCTTGCCTGTTGGTACTCTGGCACACATGGCTGACTTTATGTTAGGCTGCCTTTCCCGTGACCCACGCGTTATACGCATTTTAGACAACACGGATTACTGGGTGTTCACCCTTCTGGACCCCCGCTACAAAGAGAATTTCTCATCTCTCATTCCTCCGGTGGAGAGGACAAGCAAAATGCTGCAATACCAGAAGGTTCTTGTCGAAAAAATGCTCCAAAATTTTCCATCTGACAACGCTGGCGGCAGAGTACGTGCTACCTTGGCCAACCGAGAAGGGGAGCACACAGCAGTTCCGACAAAGGCAGGGCAACACTCTCCAAGGCGTGGGACACCTTCATGACACCCCGCCAGCACCCTCACCCTGATGCGCAGCCTAGTGTCACAAGGAGGGAAAAGTTTTGGAAGATGGTGAAGGAGTACGTAGCAGACCGTGTCAGCGTCCTCAATGATCCCTCTGTGCCTTACAACTACTGGGTGTCCAAGCTGGACACGTGGTATGAACTGGCACTCTACGCCTTGGAGGTGCTGGCCTGCCCTGCCGCCAGCGTTCTGTCTGAGCGGGTATTTAGTGCTGCTGGTGGCATCATAACAGATAAGCGTATCCGCCTTTCCACCGAAAATGCTGATAGGTTGACACTTATAAAAATGAACAAGGCCTGGATTTCCCCTGACTTCTCCACTCCACTGGAGGAAAGCCCCGGGTGAACATAAAGTCACTTTAGATATGTTATTTACAATGATGGGAATACTCTGTATTCCCATTCACCCCTTCCACCCAAAAAACGGGTATATGGTTGACTCTTAATCTTCTCATCCTCCTCCTCCTCTTCCATATACCCTGTGATATAATTTTTATATAGGGCCAGCTCACCAGCGGGCCCTGTGATATAATTTTTATATAGGGCCAGCTCACCAGCGGGCCCTGTTTGACAATTTTTGTATAGGTCAGCTCACCAGCGGGCCTTCTCATATAATGTTTTATTGGGTCAGCTCTCTAGCGGGCCCTCTCATATAATGTTTTATAGCGTCAGCTCACTAGCGGGCCTTCGCATATAATGTTTAGGATGGTCAGCTCCGCAGCAGACCCTCACCCATAATGTTTTAGATGGTCGGCTCAGCAGCAGACCCTCATTCCTAATGTTTTAGATGGTCAGCTTAGCGGCATGCCCTCGCCCCTAATGTTTTAGAGGGACACCAGCAGGCCATTAATCCTAATTTTTCAAGGGTGTGTATGATGCCCTCCTTTATGTGTAATAAAGGGTGTATTGGAGTGACATTTCAGTCTAATTTTTGGCAGCCCTTTCACTTAGTGCATAGGCTTTATGAGTGTTGGACCACTACCTGAACTATTGCACCACAATGTGAATGAGGCCCTCCATTTTGTGATATACAGGTTGTATCGGAGTGCCTCAGGTCCTCCCATTGAATTAAATAGGGCTGGGGTGTTCGACAGAGCAGAAGGTAGTTCTTGGCTTCATCCACTAAGTCACTTCGTCACTTTTACTCAATGGATCAGACCCCACTGTTCCGACTATAAATTTTGGACTTAACAAGGGCAAACGGACATGTTGTAAAACCTGTGGTAGCTGCGGCCTCCGTTCCTGATTGCTGTACCTTACCCGGGCCATAACCACGTTGAACACCTGCTTTACGCTGCGCACGTTTCCCTCTTAATCATGGCCCCAGTTCCGAAAAATTGATGAAATTTTTTGCAGAATTTGCAGATGATATACAAGTAAATATACAGCAAATACTGTTTGGTAACAATTTTTCGCCTAAAGTCGTTTTTATCTTCCTTTTTGTGTGTTTTACGGTCAGTCTGTAAAAATGGCGTACTACGGGCGAAACATCGTTCCCAGCAGCGACGTTGGAGTCCAAGATGCATCCAGACATCCTCCCTATGCTGTCCCTGAACCATTTCTGTGGTGTTTCCATCATTTTCTGACCTTTTCCTATGAACCAGGCACCCTCCCCTCATCAGAGCAGGGGGTGCCTGGTGTAATGCTCGAGTCCTCCCATTGACTTCAATGGGGCTCGGGTGCTCGGCCGAGCACTCGAGCCTCCGGGGGCGCTCGGGCAGAGCACCCGAACACCCGAGCATCGGGGTGCTCGATCATCACTAGTAATGATGAACCTCCCTGGCACCTGCTTAGCATATTCTGTGGGATGGAACCTCCTCAAATGCCTCTTGATACCCTGCTTATGATTCTCCTCCACCACACTGCCATGTGTGGTCAATCGGCACGAATATCTACAGATTGGCTCTCATTTGGTGGGGGAGGAAAAGATGAGTGAGGTGGATTGGTAGAAGTTGTAGTTACCCTAGAGCAACAAGGTGATGGGGAGATAGTTGTTTCACTCATCCTTGAACTTCCAGACTCTGGGTTGTTCTACTCTTCCTCCTCTTTGATCTCCGCCTCTTGTTACAGGTGGTGATTTCGGTGGTGGATGTCTGGCTTTAATATGCGTGACATAAATGTCATGGTGTCTGTGTTTTATGTGTATTATCAGGGCGGATAAGCCAAGACGCATTCCCTCCTTTCCCCTTCTCACTGACTTGTCACAAATTGTGCACGTTGCTGTTGTTGATGACTGCACTGTTCCTGCCCCAAGCGAAAAATAGTCCCACACCCATGACTTCAGGGGAGAGGGAGAAGGTGGAGAAGAATGACCTCTTTCTTCTTCTCCTCCACATTCCCCTTCACTGTTTGGGGCAGAGGATGTTGTTGCTGCTGTTGCTGCTACTGCCTCAGAATCAGCACTGCAACTAGGACCAGGAGCTTTGCTGCTGCTGGCAAGTGGAACCTGTCCTAGTCCGTCACCACTTGTTGACCCCATTCCCACTGTGCCCGCAGTGGTCTGTGGCACATTAGCCTGCACCTCAGCATCCTGCCGTCCTTGCAATTTAGCATCAGCAGGAATTAGAGCAGTTTCAAATTCCGCAAATTCCAAAAGCTCACTTCTGATGGTGATGCCCATCCCCATCCCTGTGTCCCATTCCTTCTCAGTTTCGATAATAAGGCTATCATTGTCTTTTCCACCCCGGGTTTTGCACCATCATCATCACCACAACCACTAGTCCCTATGTGCTGCTGCTGCTCTATTACAGACATCTCACTACTGGTTGGAGGAGGTGATGAGAAATGTGACAGAGGGTCCCCTAATGTCACACTTACCTTTTCTTGTTAACCTGAAGAAGGCAGAGTGGCAGCCCTAGCAGCAGGTGTATTATTGCTGCTAGGTAGAAATTCTGCCTTCTTCAGGATTATGTTCCGCATGGACAATGCCGTGGTGGTGGTGGGGGGGACAGGACTCCCAGGGTCAGGGGAATTGTGTGGGCTCCCTTGACCCCTAGTCTGGATGCTCTCAATTTCTTCCCCTACGAATCCCCTAACGCTATTCCCACCAGCTGCTTCACCATTACTGACAGCAGGCACAGCAATGATGGCAGCAGGGGCAGCACATCTGGCAATAGGCACAGACAGCTGACCTGTCCTGTTCTCACTACTACCCTCTTCTTCCTCCCATTACATTAATTTCCCCAAGATCCCTAGGGGTGATTTAGGGGGACAGGCCAGCATAGGTTCTGTAGTGCTCACTTCCTCCTCCTCAGACTCAGACTCAGTGGACACATAAGGGTCCTTCCAGTTCCTCCTTTTATTACTTACTGCCTCAATTTTCCTAAAAGATCACAGCAGAACAGCACAGCACTTCTACCTCACTCTGTAGCTGCTTCTATTGTGTTTTGCTTCCTCAAATACGTCATGTTTTTATAGCGAAAAGCACGTAAATCAATGGGTGGAAACTTTTGAGCTATTGAAAAAATGGCTAAGAATTTTGCCAATAGATTTTAATCGCTGTTTTTAAAGCGGATTTTCCAGTGAAAAAGCAGACAATGAGGGAACACAACGCAACCTTTCGCCCACCACTAGTCTTCATACTGATAAATTAACTTCCAAACTTTATCCTAAAACGGGTACTGTCTGATGTGCTAAGAAACAAATCCCAATTTCCCTGGTGAGAAAATGTATTGTTAAACAGATATTAATGCCAGTTATAGACTTTTGTTATGTAGTGTATGCTTCTGTGCCACAAATATATCTTGGTAAACTTGGCATCCTGTATAATTCATTATGTCACTTTGTGCTCTAATGTAATTAAACTACTCATCATTCTGATATGTTTAACCCCTTCGCGTCCTGTGACGTACCCGGACTGTCACGCTGGTCTGGCACTTAAGGACCAGTGATGGTCCTGATACGTCCTGCAGGAGCGCGGTGAGTAATACCGTTGACTGAAATTGATCGCTCCAAGACCGGAGCGATCTCTTTCAGTCCTCCTTTCGATGTGCCGCCCCACGTGATCAGTCACGTGGGACGGCACGTCGAACGCGTCTATCTGGTCCTTAAAGGACCAGACACCATGGGATCGTTGGACCCTAAGGGGTTAAATAACTAACACTTGAATCATAACATAATTTGCACCTTTCTATAACCACTTCTCTAGGAAGCTGCCAGACTACAGACTCGATCCAAATATTGGAGACGGCTGTTTTTTCTGCCAATGGCATTTTTTCATGCACAGTAAGAGCCGTCGGGTGATAAAGTTAAGAGGTGTTTTCATCCAATGAAAATGATGAAAACACCGTTAAAATCAATTCAGATGTCTGTGTTAGCCATGAAAACCTGATAAGGGACTCAAGTTATCGTAGGAAAGTTAAGACTCATTTTTTTTTTTTTTTTACTTGAGTCCCTTATCAGCTCTTTAAACAGCTGACGCAGACACTTGAATGAAAAGAAAAGTGTAAACCCCCCCCCCCCCCCCCAAGTCCTCAGTGGATGTATTGATATGGGACTCTAAGCCCCATATCAATACATCCAAAGTTTGAAAAATGTGTCAGACGTTAGTAGAATTAACCCTCTGAGTGCCAGTGGGGTATAATTACCCCGCTGGCATTCATAGGGTTAACTCGACTAAGTTAAAAAAAATCCCATTAAAAGTAACATTTACCATTAATCCTGATGTACAGCGGAGTCCTCAGCTTCCTGGTTCTCTTCTGTCCTTCATTTCAGCCTTCTCTTCAGTCTTCTTTCTTCTCTTCCTTCTGTCTTTTGCCTGTAAAATACAACAACAATATTATTACAAAGCATTAACAATGACACCATTTAACCCTCTGAGTGGCAGTGGGGTACACAACGCATTGCAAAGTAATGAGTTGCGTACCTCACTGGCACTCAAAGTGTTAAAATATTATTGTGTCATGAATATTCTGTAAATTAAATGCCTATATTTAATGCATTAAATAGAGGAATTTCATTTGCGGAATATTCATGGCAAAGCAATGCGTTGCGTACCTCACTGCCACTCAAAGAGTTAAATGATGCCATTGTTATTGCTTTGTAATAATATTGTTGTTTTATTTTACAGGCAGAAGACATAAGAGAAGAAAGACAATAGAAGATAGAAGAGAAGACTGAAGAGACGATGGGACATAGAAGAAAGAACTGAAGACTGAAGAGAAAGACAGAAGACTGAAGAGAAGGACAGAAAAGAAGGACAGTGGATGTATCACGGTGCCCGTGATTCTGCACTGAGCGATATTGTTACTTCCGGGTTTACCCTGGCCTTATTCTTATTGGCTCCGTGTTGGTGACTCCTCCCAGGGTTTGCCTTTAAATACACCCTCCTGTCATTCTACTAGTGCCCTTTTGTGGTGTACCCATATCTAGGGACTAGAAGTTCTTGTTCCTGTTTCCATGTATGACCCTGCTCGCCTGGCTACGTTTAGTTCCTGACGCTCCTGTGATCTGATTTCCGTTGCTGATCCTGAACTGGCTGACTAACTACTTGTGTACCGAACTGGCTTGACTGAGTATCTGATTCCATTACAGACTAAAGAATGGCTGACTGACTCCGTGTGTCTGACCTGGCATGGCTGAGTACCTGATTCCGTTACCGACTAAGGACTGGCTGACTACTCTGTGTGCACCGACCTGGCTGGGCTAGTGTCTGGTTGTCCATCTAGACTGGCTGTATATTCCGTGTGTGCCAACCTGGTTGAGCTTCTGGTTCCGTTGCTAATGGGACTGGCTGACTACCTCTTTGTACCGATCAGGGCGATACCGGTTACTGACCGGCTACATTACGTACTTTGCTCTCTCCCACTCGCTTACTGCACAGCATCTGTCAGGCCTACCTGCTCCAATAGTCTCCTGGGGCCTGTTGGAGCCCAATCACTCACCAGTGTCTGTGTTGCCTCCGGTAACCCTATAGGATTAGGGTCCAGTCTGAGCCAGACTTCTGCCCATGTTGCCTACGCTAACCCTAGTGGTCAAGGATCAATATACTGCTAGTGTCTGGTGTTTGTTGCCTCCATTAACCCTAGCGTGCTAGGGCCAAGTCGCTGCCAGAGTCCTGTCTGTGTTGCCTCCGTTAATCCTAGAGTTCTAGGGTCAAGCCACTGCCAGAGTCAAGTCCATGTTGCCTCCGTTAACCCTTGGCTTGGCTGAGTATCTGATTCCATTACCGACTAAGAACTGGCTGACTGACTCCGTGTGTCTGACCTGGCCTGGCTGAGTACCCGATTCCGTTACCGACTAAGGACTGGCTGACTACTCTGTGTGCACTGACCTGGCTGGGCTAGTGTCTGGTTGTCCATCTAGACTGGCTGTATATTCCGTGTGTGCCGACCTGGTTAAGCTTCTGGTACCGTTGCTAATGGGACTGGCTGACTGCCTCCGTCTACTGATCAGGGCGATACTGGTTACTGACCGGCTACATTATGTACCTTGCTCTCTCCCACTCACTTACCGCATAGCGCCTGTCAGGCCTACCCGCTACAATAGTCTCCTGGGGCCTGTGGGAGCCCAATCACTCACCAGTGTCTGTGTTGCCTCCGGTAACCCTATAGGATTAGGGTCAAGTCTGAGCCAGACTTCTGCCCGTGTTGCTTACGCTAACCCTAGTGGTGTAGGGTCAATATACTGCCAGTGTCTGGTGTCTGTTGCCTCCGTTAACCCTAGCATGCTAGGGCCAAGTGGCTGCCAAAGTTCTGTCTGTGTTGCCTCCGTTAACCCTAGCGTTCTAGGGTCAAGCCACTACCAGAGTCATGTCCATGTTGCCTACGTTAACCCTAGCATGCTAGGGCCAAGTCGCTTCCAGAGTCCTATCTGTCTTGCCTCCGTGAACCCTAACGTTCTAGGGTCAAGCCGCTGCCAGAGTCCTGTCTGTGTTGCCTCAGTTAACCCTAGCATTCTAGGGTCCAGTCACTGCCAGAGTCCTGTCTGTGTTGCCTCCGTTTACCTTAAACCCCTAGGGTCAGTTCTCTGCCAGAGTCTTGCCTGTGTTGCCTCCATTAACTCTAGAATTCTAGGGTCAATTGTCTACCTGTATACTGTCTGTGCTGCCTCCGATATCCCTAGTCCACTAGGGGATTGCCCTGCAGTTACCCATCGCTTGTGTCACCTATTGCGATGTGGGGCTGTTGAGGATATTCTTGTTCCTGAAACTATCTACTAATTTTGCCTGCAAGTCCAAGATCATCACATTTATCTTGTATTATTACAACTGTGTGTGTTCTCGCCCTGTCCCGAGTCAGATTTGGAAAATACTTGGTACGGACCTCATCTGGACCTGAGTGGGGCGATTGTTATTATTTTCAGTAAAGCTTTTCACCTTACCTAACTGTCTGAGCTTTCTTAACAAAACCATGACAGGAAGTGTAAGACAGATGAGTTAACGATCCGTGCTTGGCAGTATGTCAGGCACCGATAGTTAGCTTTTTTCCTATTAAGTTCCCAATACTGCCGTTATTTAGTGGCGTTTTGGGAACTTAACGCACAAAACGGACGTTTGGCCACAAGACCATTTTTGTGGCCTAACGTCTGTTGTGCTTTTAGCTGGTAGGACATTTGAATACCGACCAAGATATTTTCTTTTTGTCGATCGGTATCCATTTTGCCGTACCGGGTTTTTTATTGTCAACATTTGGATCGAGCCCTACATGAGCAGTATGCTCACTCCTTCTTTCCATACTAACTATGACCTCTGCTCCATTGCTAACAATTCACTGTGTACTCCACACTACAAGAAAGAAGCCGGATGATCTGCTGTCACGGTATTACTGAACACTCAGACAATTTGGTTAAGATAAAACAATGAAGCTTTATTAAACAACTCAATAAAGAACAGAGATTCCCTTCACGGGTCCAGACTTCAAACAGAGGATAGTAATATTGAATCTGACACAGGTCAGGGCATAAAAAGTGAACCAAATATGCAGTAATGACTGGAACAGAGACAGGAACAAAACCTCAGCAGTACAGGTCCGGAGAGGCCCTAAGAGGGAACTATACTGCAGGGCAGACACCTCAATATAGGGAAGAGAATAGGCTATACCTATTACCTATAACCGGGTAAGGCAGCCCAAGAGATAGTACCAACGAGTATATAGAGGAGGCTCTACCGGCCTTACCTATAACCGGGTAAGGCAGCCCAAGAAATGGTACCAACAAGTATATTGAGGAAGTGCCCGGAGGCACACAGAGTAGGCACCATCTGCACGGAGCGCAACAGGTGTAGATAAAGGCAGACTGCTCTAAATAGCGTAACCGGAGGTAGCAGGTAAGTGCAGACTGACAGGTGGTAGAACCGCTAGTGACCGTAGCGCACAGGCTGTATAGTATGCAAACGGAGACTGCAAGGAGGCACAGGCTGAGAGGTAGCGCAACCGGAGGCAGCGGGTAAGAGCAGACTGACAAGTGGTAGCACCGCTAGTGACCGGAGATCACAAGCTGTATATTATGCAAACGGAGACTGCAAGGAGGCACAGGCTGAGAGGTAGCGCAACCGGAGGCAGCGGGTAAGAGCAGACTGACAAGTGGTAGCACTGCTAGTGACCGGAGATCACAGGCTGTATATTATGCAAACGGAGGCTGCAAGGAGGCACAGGCTGGGAGGTAGCGCAACCGGAGGCAGCGGGTAAGAGCAGACTGACAAGTGGTAGCACCGCTAGTGACCGGAGGGCACAGGCTGCATAGCATGTAACGGAGGCTGCAATGAGGCACAGCTGACAGGTAGAGCAACCGGAGGCAACTGATAAGCACCGACTGGCAAGCGACCGTTAAGGCAAAGGCAATGGGCACAAGACAGGGACGACAGAAGCACTAGCGACAAGCAGACACTAGGCGTGTAGCCAAAGCCAGTAACGGTACACAGAGAGCGGAAGTCAGCCAAAGCCAGAATCGGTATACGGAAAGTGTTAGTCAGCCAAAGCCTGGATCGGTACATAGAGAGCAGTAGTCAGCCAGAGCCTAGATCAGTACACAAAGAGCGGTAGTCAGTCAAGCCTGGGTCGGTAAACAGAGAGCGGTAGTCAGCCAAAGCCTGGATCGGTACACAGAGAGCTGTAGTCAGCCAAAGCCCGGATCTGTACACTGAGAGCGGTAGTCAGCCAAAGCCTGGATCGGTACACAGAGAGCGGAGTCAGCCAAATCGGTAACGGGTCGTAGTCAGGCAAGCCGGGTCCAACAATACGAGCAGCGGAGACAGGAGCAAGGTCAGACGAAACTGGATCATACACGGAACAGGAACACAGCAACAAGCGTCAGGTCAGGAACACCACGAAAGGGCACCGGCATAGTGACAGGAGGGCGTATATAAAGGCAAGCCCTGGGAGGGGTTACCAACCCAGAACCAATAAGAAGCAGCCAAAGCAAACCCGGAAGTAGGAATGTCGCTCAGGCAGAATCACGGCACTGTGATATCTGCCTTCTCTTTTAGAGCGCCAAAAGCCTGAAATAGACAAACTGAAAAAATCATATCTTCTCGCAGACTAAAATACTGAAAACATGCTTTTTTTATTACAAAGCATTAACAATGACATTGTTTAACCCTTTGAGTGGCAGAGGGGTACGCAATGCATTTCAAAGCAATGCATTACGTACCTCAAAGGCACTCAAACATTTAAAATATTATTGTGCCATGAATATGTAATGTTTTTTAGGACACAGAAGGTTTGGGTAAAAACACAGTTTTATTGAAAACACAGAAATTAGAGTAACCCACACGGGTCCAGTGTATGCAGACAGAAATAATGCTGACACAGGTCAGGTTAGAAATAGATTTAGTAATCCACATGGCTCCAGTGAAACACAAAAGGTACAACACTGCCACAGGTCAGATTACAGTTTGTGTGAATCCTAGAAGAGACAGTGGAGAGACGGGTGCTATTAGGCCAGGATGTATGGATAGGACTGAGGCCCACAGGACACTCTCTCCGTAGAGAGTGACACAAAACGACAGAGGCCACAAGGAGGTATACAAAGTCCCTGGAAATGACAGACTGCCAGAACAGTCAAGGGTGACTGATACTGTATAGCAAGGAGTAACACCAATGTAACCTGCAGTACACTGTGACCCTAAGTGCAACCGCACCAACCCCAAGGGGTTAAATGAACGCTCAGATCTGAATATGGCTGCAAGGCAGTGGGGACAACCGAGGCGCCCAGGGAAAAAAACCAACCTCGGGTAATAGCAATGAACAGATCAAGCATACCGTGGTGCAACCTGATTGATCTAAACGACCGGGTTGAAAGGATCACGAGGCACAATAACCGGAGACTGGGTCACAGTAAGCAGGACTGCCGGAGCAGAGTATATGAGACTGGGTCACAGTAAGCAGGACTGCCGGAGCAGAGTATATGAGACTGGGTCACAGTAGGCAGGACTGCCAGAGCAGACATACAAGGCAACCGAGGACTGTCAGAACACAGTGCGAGCACTGGAGGCACGTACTCCAACCAGATCACCGGATGGAGCAGGAAATCAGGCCAAATCGGTACACAGAGCAGGAACGTCAGCCAATCCTGGTCGGTACACAGAGCAGGAACGTCAGCCATGCCGGGTTGGTACACAGAGCAGGAATGTCAGCCAATCTGGGTTGGTTAGCAGAGCAGGAACGTCATCCAGGCCGGGTCGGTACACAGAGCAGAAACGTCAGCCAGGCCGAGTCAGTACACAGAGCAGGAACATAATCAGGCAGAGTAGTCAGGCAGTCCGGGTCAAACACAGGATTCACACAGAAGTCTGGAGCAAGTGCTAGCGACAGGAACACCACGAAAGGGCATTGCAGCAGTGACAGGGCTCAGTATTTAAGGGCTAGCACTGGGCGGAGCAAAACCACAATAGCCAATAAAAGGAATCAGGAAGTAGCACTGAGTCACAATGTCTCCAGAGATAACACAGGCAACGTGATAGAATATTCCGTAAATTAAATGCCTATATTTAATGCCAAAATACATAAAAATACCATGAAGAAATACTATACATATACACTGAAAGAAATGTCATGTATAAATGCTAAGTAAATCTACTTATATCTTATATCTTCATGTCTCCACCGCATGGTGCGGCCGCGGAGGTGGTGGAGACACAGATGAGCCGCACGGGTGCCCTTCAGTCCTGCACGGGCCAATGCCCGTAGCACACTGAGGGCATTGGAAGTGAGCCTGCCTATCTAAAAACAACATGCAACTATTTAATCTTTTTGTACATTTGTGTATATATTGTTTCTCTGTATAAATATGTAGTTTCTCTGGGACATACTTAAAAACGAGAAATCTCAATACATTCTTCCTGGTAAAATATTTTCTAAATAAATACAACTTTACACTGATTGAATCACTTCTCTGCTAAGCCATTTCACCCCTCTGTGCTAAGCATGGTTTTGGTCTTTTGTTGCCATTTATAGTGTTCAAATGACGATTTTAGATTTTTTTTTATGAACAACCGACACTTTTCTCAGCGGAACCTGTACTTTTAGAAGATAGCATTGTTTTTTCGATATCCCCTAACATGACCAAGTCATTTTATCCAAAATTTTAAAAAAAATTCTATTGAAATTCCAGTATAGTGAATGACATACAACTTGGAGTTCCACAAACAAAAGGTTTTGGTTCAAAATGTATTATTTACTTGCCTTTCTAAAATACCAAAAATCTGTAATTTTACACGTAGGTCTTCCTGTATAATTAGCAATTGAAATACAAACATGATTTTTTTTTCTGTTTTGCACCATTCTGCGGATCAAACACTGAATTACAAGAAAGTAAACTTACATGCTATATATTTTTTTTATAGTATGCCAAATTCCAGTTTTGGTAACTGGTCATTTGCATTTATACCCAAAGGCTTATTTTCTATAACATTTCTAGAAGATGATGCTATAGTATTAAAAAATTTTTTTTTGAGGTTTCACTCCTTCAAATATATTGAAATTGCCGACAAGCCTACACAACAGGCAAGAAGGAAAGGTAGCTAAGGTGTACAATTTTGGAAAAAAAAAAAAAAAATTTAGTACAGGGCTGTCTACGTTTAGTCCTCAAGAGACACCAACAGGCAAGGATTTAATAATTTCCCTGATTAAGCACAGGTGGGCCAATCAAAATGAATGAACCACTGATTAACTCACCTGTGGTCTTTGAACTTGTACAGTCCATATCTACTACATCAAATGAAGGGTCGCTTGCCTTTCTATCCCTAGTGGTAGAAACACACATCAGCTAGAAACATTTTTAGTGCTCATAAATGTTTCCAGAAGATGGCACTACATGGTAAAATATGCTTTATTGTATTTATTTCCCTTCAGAAGTACTGCAGTCTTTGAATGTATGCAATTTCTTAATGTATTTATACGCTTAACTACCCTTTACTTCATGCCTTGTTTTCTAAGGCTTAAAATCTACTCTTGCATATACTCTGAGGGAAGAGTCATTTGTGTATTTTCAAGGCTGCCATTGATTGTCCAAGATTGTCTATGAAAGGGATAAATATACAAGAGTAGTGATCAGTAATCCCTGTCCATTAACTTTGTCTTTTCTCTCACTAAAAACAACACAAATAAGATAAATAAATGGTCTCTGAAGTGGACACTTTACAAATGCATTAAAAAGCAAGATTAGGATTATTGTAGGGTGTCATATTTATATACTTGCTGTAATTATGTGATATATAAAATTATAGCCAACAATTTCATTTTTTGATGTTAGTGTTCCTTTAACATGAATCACATACTATGTTATATCTGTATTTGCTTCAACTTTCTACACATTAATTCAGGGGTACTGAAAGCTTTCAGACTGTGCCCCCGTCCCTTGTAAATATCAGCATTTCACTGTTTCCCCTTCTCCTATATGAGATTAAGGGTGGTATTACCACCAAAAAAAATGTTCTGCCAAGTAATATATAGTAATTTCTGATGTTGCTATTTTAATCCAAACGTGTTTTGAACCAAAAATTTACAGTCAGAAAAATAAGCTTAAACATACATGAATATGTTTTAAAATCTTACAAATATGAAATTATCTCTACAACAGGTTATCACGGTGCCCGTGATCTCCATCTGTCACTCTCGCTTGTGCTGCGCTCCTATTGGTTGAGCCTGTTTGGCCCGCCCCTGGTGACCTTTTTATGCCTGGCCATTGGCACCTGTCAGGTGCCCTCTCGTGGTGTTCCTGAGCCAGTACTGCTGTGCGGTGTTCCAGTGTTCCTGAGTCCGGTATACCGACTTGGCCTGTTTAGACTATGCTCCTGTGTTCCTGCTCCTCGATCCGACCCGGCTGACGTTCCTGCTTGTGACCTGATCTGACTTGTCTGAGAACCCTGCGCCGTGATCCGACCCGGCCTGGCTGGCGTTCCTGCTTGTGACCTGATCTGGCTTGCTACTACCCCGCCAGCGTTCCAGCTTCCTACTGTCACTGAGGCGACATTCTGACTATCTCCGGTGGTTGTGGCAGGGCTGATTGTGAGCCTCCGTTAACCCGTGCAGAGCTGTACTCCTGCTGGCTGAGCCTCCGTTAACCCGTGCAGAGCTGTGCTCCTGGTCGCTGAGCCTCCGTTAGACATTGCAGAGTTGTGCTCCTGGTTGCTGAGCCTCCGTTTACCATGCAGGGTTGTGCTTCCATTACTGAGCCTCCATTCACAGGTACAGAGCTATAGCTTACTCTTACACTTGCAGAGCTGTTACCTTTCAGCTGCTATTACTGCTGAGCTGGTCCATCCTAAGCCTTGTGAGGCACGGTTCCTTCTATACCTTGCAGTATAGTCGGTCTCCGTTACAGCTCCAGTGGGAGGCGCCATTGCTCTAGCTCGTTCTGTGCTATTCTCTGTGATACGACTGGTGGGGCTATTGGCTCAAGCTCTTGCAATCCAGTTGCTTCCGTTATTACGCCCATGGGGGCTATTGGCTCAAACTCTCACAATCCAGTTGCTTCCGTTATTACGCCCGTGGGGGCTATTGGCTCAAGCTCTTGCAATCCAGTTGCTTCCGTTATTACGCCCGTGGGGGCTGTTGGCTCAAGCTCTTGCAATCCAGTTGTTTCCGTTATTACACCGTGGGGGCTATTGGCTCGAGCTCTTGCAATCCAGTTGCTTCCGTTACTACGCCCATGGGGGCTATCATCTCAAGCTCTTGCAATCCAGTTGGTTCCGTTACTACGCCCGTGGGGGCTACAGGCTCAAGTCTCTGCAGGGTTCTGGTCGCAGTTCCCTTCTGCTGAAGCAGTTATCTCTGTTATATGGACTTACGGTGTTGTATCAACTACACCACTCACTGCCTCATTACCACCTTGGGCGTGCCAAACACCACAACAGAGACTGATTGATTACTTGTGTTAACCCTTGTGTTCTCTGCCTTCAGTACCTGTTATGTGACAGTATCTGTAAAGTTTATTAATCTGTATACTGGGCAACTACAGCCTACTTGCTATTATTCTATGCTGCCTATAGAGGGCGATCCTTTCTTTTATTTTTTTGTTTAATAAAACTGTGTTTTATTTAACCTACTGGTCGGAGTGTCTTGAAAACCGTTACACAGGTGCTGTATGAAACAGCTTTGTTAATGTGTCTGAGTATCTATGTTTGTTGTTTTTAAAGATTTGTAACAATAAAATATCAGAAGTTTTATTTAACAAGTTGGTATGGCTAAAGTTTTGTTGGTGGTCCCGTGAGTGCTCCCATCCTGTTATCTTCGAGTTTGCTGAATCATTTTACTGCAGTTGTTTGAGGCAGTACTGAACCTACCAAACCCTCAGCGAACTGGGTACGTGATGTCTAAAGAATATCTTACATTCGAGAAGTGCAGTAGTGACTGTATATTTTGAGTGCCTTAGGCATTCATTGCTTTTTCTTGTCTTCTGGAACTACCAGTGGACAGTGGACAAAGTGGCGGGTATCACATGTATGTATGTGGTTCTCTGATTACCCATGATCATTCAAAAAGACTGGAGTGTCAGATTAACAAAGTTGGGGAGACAGTGTGGAGTTTTGCGTTTACTAGTAGAGAGCTGAACAAGGCTAGGGATTCAGATAGTGTATTTGTGGTTCTGTGACTATCAGTTAAACAAGGCTGGGAGTGAGAAACAGTGGGGCAGTGTGGCTACAGTGAATAATGAAACAAGGCAGGGATTTCAGACAGCGTTTTTTCATAGCTACAAGTGGACCGTGGATCAAGGTTGGGCTCTCGGTTTATGTGTAATTCTGTGACTACTAGTGGGTATAACTAGTGTTATAAACTGGAATGTAAGACAGTGGTTCTGTGACTACTAGTGGTAGTGGAGCAAGGCTGTGGTGTCGAACAATATTCTGTGTCTACCATTTGAAGAAGACTGGGGTATCAAACAGTATATGTGTGATTCTTTGACTACCACAGTGTATTTTGATTATGTGGCTACCAGTGGTACAGTGGAATAAGGCTGGGGTTTTAGATTGTGTGTGGGGTTGTGTGACTAGCAGGGGATAGTGACACAAGGCTGTGGTGTCAGTATATGTGTGTGTGGTTCTGTGATTACCAGTGGACAGTGTGAAAAGGCTGGTGTCCATACATGCTTTGTTCTGTGACTACCAGTAGAACAAGTAGTTCTGTGTCCAAGTGGAATAAGCCAGTTGTGTCAGACAGTGTATGGGTGGTTCTGTGGCTATCACTGGAACAAGGTGGGGGGTTCAGAAAGTTATTCTGAGTGCAATTTTTACTTTCATTACTTAGTACAGCTCCATCCTTCTCCTGTTTGCTGTGTATCAGGCCATGGTGACCCAGCCTTTTGGTGTCCTGACCTACTTGCTGTCTTTTATTGTTCTTCACTTTGGAGTGCCTGACCCATAATCTCTCTCTCTCTCTTTCATTCAGTGACCTTTTTAGTAATCTTCACACTCAAAGGACAAGCTGCTTACTATATAAACTATATATTTGTAATTAGGGGGGCTACTCCATTTTGAATTTGCTGTGCAACACCACAGGTTCCTACTGTACCTTCCAAGTATTGACCAGTAAAGATTAGTTTCACTTTCACTTCTGTTTTGATATAGTAGCTGGGATTTACTATATTTTTTGGGCCGTACTCAAAAAGAAGAGATGATCAATTATAGGGCAAAAAAAGTGCACCATATGCAGGAGATGTAAATCCCACTGATTTAAATGGGACATTTAAACTCTGGAATGCTATAAAGGTCTCCAGTGCATTACGAATCAATGCATTGCAGACTTTTCTAGATTTTAGTGAGTTAAAAGCCTCATTTAAATAAATTGGAATTCAGTTGGTCCTCTGTGGTACAGTTAGTACGTGTTAGAACTGTTCCTCTTTGCTTTAGTGTTTAGTGTCTAAGGTCCTTTATATATAAACAGGCAGTTTTTTGTAGGTAAAGTGTGTACACACTATATAAAACAAATGTGACTGTTAACCTGCAAATTGTAGGCTGCAAATTAACGCATGAGTGACATCTTAACCCTTTGAAGAGGGGACACTTATAAAATACACACATTGCAGGGTTGCTTTGATTCCTGTGCTGTCCTGCAATGTGTGTATTTTATAAGTGTCCCTGATTTAAAGGGATATGTGGTCACATTAAGTGTCTTAGGGGTATACAACGCATTACAAATTATTGCATTTTGTACCCCTCTGGCACTCAAAGGGTTAAGCACCAGACGTTAAACAACTCTTCCTATTTCAAACTCATACTACAGACACTTTATGAAGTTACAAGTTTATTCACACTGGATTGCTAACATTTTTGACTACAATAGAAAGAAAATGTAGCAACAATGTTTAACAGCGTTTGATTTCGTTTTGTGGCATTCACTCAAACTCCATGAACCCTTTGAGTGCCAGAGGGGTACGCAACACATTGCAAAGCAGTAACATTTAAAGGGAGTTAAACATATAGCAGAAACCTACAAAACAACGACTAAATTATGCTCACCTAATATAAAGGTCTTATATAAGCTCCGCAGTGTAAACATTAAGATTTCATTGCCTTCTATGTTCTTAAGGTAATATAGATCCAAGTATGCTCTGGGGTTGAAATCTTTCTGATAATCCTCAGGTCCAGTAAAACAATCCATTGCTTCGAAACTTAGTAAACAAACTGTAGCATTAGCTAACTCTGATTCTGTGGTGGTGCCTCCCTATTAAGAGGAGTGGTTAGCTGTGGGACGTACTGACTGCCAGTTAAACACAATTTTAAAGTAACCAACAGATGATTAAAAGTAGACCTACAGTATGCAGGTTTTAACCACTCTGCGTTAAAGGTACACTGCCTTCAAGATCTAAACTGGGTTTTATCCTATTGTTTAGCTGCTTAATTAGCAAGCTGAATATACACACTGTGACAGAGATATTATTATTAAATGTGCTAACCTTTTTTTAAAGTAGAATGGCCACATTGTAACAAATTAGTGCCTTTGAAAGACATTTTTTATTTGTGAGTCTATACACAGTCAAAGCTCCACACTGCATTATAAGGTAAAGTAGGGAAGCACCATTAGTCCAAGAAAGGACCCAAGGAGATCTCAAAGTTCTTGGTGATGTGTAATACGTACTAGACTTCCATCTGGGCCTAAAGTGCACTGGCCCAAGAGGAGAAGTGCATCTCACTGTGGAGTAAGGACTCACCAACACCGGGTTTCTACTTAGTTGCAGTGTAGGGTCTTCCAAACAGGGCAGCAAAATACATGTTTATACAAACACAAAAGAGTGTGCCTCACAGGATAATAACGTCCAAACAGTTGAATGTGTTAGATTAAGAAGTGTAATGTAAACATATAGGTTGTATCACCAATATTGGCTAGCAAATGTAAGGTATGTGGGGGATAGTCTCTCTGCTTCCCACGCAGATCAACTAATTTGAATAATCAGCTGCTCCCCGCGATGAATAGCCAGTTCCTCTGCCGAAGAAAGGAAACAGTCAACAAGAAATAAATATCCAAAGATAATCCGAAATTGGGTGGGGAGGAGGTTCACAATGACAAGGAAACTCAATATCATATATGATTAAAAGTACTTACACCAATTTTTTACCGGTAAGTACAAGAGTACAAATAAGTCTATGAGCCTCAGGGAATTTTCTACCCCTGTTTGGGTACATACAGTCTTTTTACTGTGCAAGATAAGATGAAGAAGCAAGTAATAATGTCTGTTGATAAATCTTAGCAATATTTCTTAAAATATTATTAATATTAATAATGAGATGCATTTCAAGGCCTATATAAGCCTTTTTTCAAACACTAAAAGCAATATAGATTTTACTATGGTCGCCCAAATATAAAGCTGTATTTATTTATATTTGGACGACCATAATAACATATACTGTTTTTAGTGTTTGAAATAAATGCTGGTATAGGCCTTGAAAAGCATCACACATTTAATATTAATATTTTACCTAAATAAAAATTGTCTTCTTCATCTTATATGTTGTACTTACTGGTGAAAAGTTGATGTAAGTACTTTTTAGTGCCTTGAATCCTTGTAGCTTTGCCCGAATTATTTTTGTGCCCGTGCTTGTGGAAGAAGTTTGTTGCTGTGTCTTCAGTTTGTTCCTGACCTTGGCTGGCTGACGTTGATTCCAGTGTATCCCCTGGTACCAAGCTTGTTTGGGCTGATTTTGTGTGTATCACTTCTGCCTGTTATGTACTCCTGAGTTATTTCCTTTTCTGGATTCCTCACCCCAGATGTTAATTCGATGTGCAGCCCTGCTGCTCTTGAGTGTCAGCCCACTGCCTATTTCTTTATTTTTTCCTGATGCTTTTTCCATTTGTAGTCTGCTGCGGCTGAGCTGTTCCAGCCCACTGCTTTAATCTTGTGTACTGCTAGTAGATCCTATCTACTTGGTGATTCTATCCCACTGATTGCAGCGGTTCCAGCCACTCACTACTAGCAGTCCTGCTCTATCTTCCACTTATTAATTGAGCAGTCCTTGCTGATCTTGAGCGGTCTCTGAGTGCAGAATGCAGATTTACTTTACAGTGTCATAGTGGTTCCAGCCACTTATTACCTGAGCAGTCTTGCTGCTCTTGAGTGGTCTCAGCCCACTGTCTGCAGATTTACTTAACTGTCATTGCAGTTCCAGACACTTATTTCCTGAGCAGTGTCAGACTGCTGTCTGCAGTATCACCTTACACTGTTTTAGCTGTTCAAAAGGATAGTAATACTTCATTTTATCTTTATTTTATTTTGTAGGCATTAAAAAAATACATGAAGAACGATATGTCTTATCTCTCAAACCTTTATAGTTTGAGAGATATTCACAAGCAAAGTTTCCCCTTCCGCCCCTTTTACCTAGTGTAAGCCATCTCTTCTCAGATGTGAAATCTGGTTGCTAGACCAGACAGATAACACAAGGGGACAATCTTCTTCCTATGAGAACAATGAAAGCCCTGCCCCCCTTGACAAGTTTTTCAGGTTTTTCCCTTATCTTAATTGAAGATTGTCCCTCTCTGCAGTCTACCTGAGCACCTCCCTTCTGATCTGGCTGAGCAGTGTTACATCAGTAAAAGGGACAGGAGGGGGATATTTTGTCATTGAATTACTCTTGAACTACAACTCTGACAGAACTGAAATCACACTCTCCAAAGTCCAAATACTATGATGATTAATTAGAGCTGCTTATATTATGAAAATTACTATACCTTTCAGCAGTTCATTACTTTAGAAGTCTTGCTGCTGTAAAGCAGTCGTAGCCTGCTGTATGCAGATTCACCTTCCACTGTCATAGCAGTTCCAGCTCATTGCTGAAACTGTCCTACCATTTGCAGCAGTCTCGGCCCGCTGTTGACTTATCTCCTTAATTACTGTTAGTGATTTCAACCACTCTATACTTGTGCAGTTCAGCTGCCCCTGAGCGGTCTCAGCCTGCAGCCTGTATCTGTCTCATATCCATTGATAAAGTGGTACCTGCCTGCTCTCAGATATGTATTGTCTGACTGTGCTAGGGGTCCCAGCCAACAATCTGACTCACAGTTCTGCTACATTTAGAGGTCCCAGCCCCTAGTATATTTAGATTCCTTTGACTTTAGCAGTCCTAGCCCAATTTCTGACATTTTTTCCAGAAGAGCTGGCAGTAATAGCTCTCTTTCTTACACTCATTTCTGCTGCTTTTAGCAGTTCTGCTGTTTCCTGATATTGTCCTTTTGCTGCCTGCAGTTCTAGATCTTTTTGCCATCTCTGCATTTGGAGTTCTCTCTCTCTCCACAGGTCTGGATCTATTCCCCAGCCCACAAGCATTCCTATTCAGGTCTAGGCCCTGGCTCAACTGGGGTTGGACCTCTGGTTTTGCTGTCAGTATCTTTAGTTCGGCTTCAGCCACAGCAAGGGAATCTGGTGGCTGACATTGTTCTTTAAGCTTGCCTCCCAGAGTCACTCCCTAGCATTAGTGATTCAGATCCTATTACGATAAACATTACAAATAGTCTATGATTCAGTCGGTCCATCCACCAGGTCAAAGTCTCCAATAAGGCATCTTCTGTTACACTGTGTGAGCTTCTAACCAAATAGTCTCTAGCAAGAGGACTCTGCAATTGAGTACTTGGCCTAAGAGATATATCCAGAATCTGGGCTAAGGGCTATATTCAGTTGTTTGCAGAATCTGTCAACAGCTGCAGTGTTTCTCACTGTGTAAGTTTCCCTTCATGGGTGATGTGGACACCATCAGGTAACCCTATATGTATGCATAATAATGCTCCCAGAGGACCTCTGTGAAATGCTTGAGCCCTGCTCATTTGTAGTGTGTATACTGATACATCATTTTATAGTTGTTTTTCCAAATATTCAGAGGTGAGTTTATGTAATTGGGATCTTGGGCACAGTGCCCTAAGTTCTCTTTCTATGCTGATCATTGATCTGTCCACTTCCAGGAGGTTTGTGAATATGATCTGCCATTTGAACTGGAGATCACAGGGAGGCATAGTCTCTGGGAGGTTATGTACCCTTATATTGTAACCTGCCTCGGTTCTCAGTGTCTCTGTTGTTACGTGTAAGGAAGGAGCTGCCCTCTCTCTTTGTACATTATTTTAATAGTCTTCAGTGGGTAAGAACTTGATATCCTCTTTAGTAGTGTAGTTGGCCATCTCCTTATGTTAGTCCTCTCTACCGGAGTTGGCCATGTCAGGGGCAGAGATAGCTGTAGTGGGAAAGGTCTTGGGCTGTGGTACAGTCAAAGTCTAAGTTAAATATGCAGTGATGGTACCCACTTATTCTTCTACCCAAGCATTTCCCAGCCATAGAGGGATATCAGGTGTACATGCACTGCACAAGTTCCCTGAAAATATAGGCTAAATTATTGCTTTTGACAGGTCCCAAGGCAGAGCACAACCATTACATGTACATCTTTGCTCAACCATATCTCCTCCCACATCATTTGCTTTTTAATTTACAAATAAAGGTTACGTTTTATTGTTTCTTTCCCGATTCTCCTATGTCAAAGGGAATTAGGAGATTCTTCTCTCTTCCACAGCTCTTACTACTGCAGGGATATCTTTCTCTTTCTTTTTTAAAGCCATTAATATACCATGTGAGCATCCCCACTTTGCATTTATCTTTTCTTTTAGTGAATATTTATTTATGTAATGATTGTGCACCAGTGATATCTATTATTTGCATTAGAATCAAAGCAACCTGGGCAGAAGTAACAAACTTTTGCTGTGCTCAGACGCAAACATTCTAGCCTTATCAGCAACTTATATTACAAGGGTAGACCTCTGGGAAGCAGGCTGTCTTAGCAGTGACACTCTGGATCCAGAACAATGGGAGCTGAAACAAGACAATAACAAATCATTGGGGAATGCCAGAAATCGATCTTAAGGCCGCTTGCCTCTACACAAAACAAGAGATCCAAGAGCAACAGTAGTGGATTTCATGTGGGTTCCTTGGGAGTATTCCCTATTGCATTTATTTCTCCAGATGCCATGTATCATGGTGCCCGTGCTTTCGCTGGCGACATTGTTATGTCTAAACTACTTCCTCATTTTCTTTTATTGGCTACTGTGGATTGTCTCCGCCCAGTCCTAGCCTTTTTTATACTGAGCGCTGTCACTTCAGAGCTGCCCTTTCGTGGTGTACCAGTTGCCAGTGCTTGTTCCTATTATTTCCTGTGAATCCTGTGTATGACCCGGACTGCCTGACTATTCTGTCTGATCTACATTCCTGCTCTGTGTACCGACCCGGCTCGACTGATGTTCCTGCTCTGTGTACCGAACCGGCTTGGCTGACGTTCCTGCTCCGTGTACCGACCTGTCTCGACTGATGTTCCTGCTCTGTGTACCGACCCGACTCGACTGACGTTCCTGCTCTGTGTAACGACTCGGATTGGCTCTCATTCCTGCTCTGTGTACTGAACCGGCTTGGCTGACGTTCCTGCTCTGTGTACCTCCCGGTACCATTCTTTCCTGTTGCCTGCCATTCGGAGGTCCTTCCTCCATACTGTTGCTGTCCCTGACAGTCACTGTTGCCTCCATCCATCTACGTGCAGCACTGCTTTGTGACCCTGCGATAATACCTTGCGCTGTTATCTTTTCACTAAGGTGTTAGGTGTTATATTGCACCCAGTACTCTTGACCTGCTTGTTACACTTACAGAGGTTGGGTGGCTACTGGGCGCCTTGGTTAGCCTCTGGTTCTAGGACACACGGTCCAGGTCTGAGTGTTCATTCCCTTTACGGTTTAGTGCTACAGTGCGTCAGGGTCACAGCCCTGCTCCGTTGTCCGGGAGTTTCCCATGACTCTCTATTGTCATTCTCATTACACTGCAGTCTGCCTTTGTTGCCTATATACCCTTCAGTCTGTAGCCTTCCCCAGACTGCTAGGTATTTGTCCACTAGTCTCCTGTTCCGGGCCTACGTTATTCTGTTGCCTAGTCTCTACCATACTGTGACGTCGGACAGTAAAGGCTTCCTTTCAGTCACCTACGGGCGATCTACTTATTGGGCTCAATCCCTGCGTAGGGAGCCTCCGTTGTTTGTGGCACTACTAGAGCCTGTTGTTGTTCCTGGTCTAGTAGTATCAGTGCCCTCTGTGTTACAGCTTCACACGAACTCTGACCTGACCTGTGTCAGTATTGAACCTTTGATACTTGCTGGGCCTGAGTGGGTTGTTGCGCTCCTTATGACCTGACCTGTGTCAGTATTGTACCTTGGGTACCTGCTGGGCCTGAGTAGGTTACTACTCTCTTCTGACCTGACCTGTGTCAGTATTGTACCTTGGGTACCTGCTTGGCCTGACTGGGTTACTACACTCCTTGCGACCTGACCTGTGTCAGTATTGTACCTTGGGTACCTGCTGGGCCTGAGTGGGTTACTACACTCCTTGTGACCTGACCTGTGTCAGCATCTATACATCGGTATATACTGGACCTGTGGAGGTTACTATTCATTTCTGTAGCCTGACCTGTGTCAGTATTGTATATTGAATGTACTGGACCCGAGGGGGTCACATGATCATTGTATTATTAATAAAACTGTGTTTTACCAAACCTTCTGTGTCTGATAAACCGTAACACCATGATTGCCAATCTTCTTTTCAAAATCTGCTAAGAATGAGTTCACTCACTGCTAGTAGCGCCATACTATCCAAGAAGGACATGGTTTAACTTTCTCCAGACCATGTCCATAGCAGACCCTTAGCATCTGACTCTACTGCTTGATCTGCTCACATAAAGTCCGATTTATCATTCCATCTAGCCAAACTGTCTTTTGATGGCTTGGTACTTGAAACTTAGATCTTAAACTGCAAAGATTTTAGTGATCCAGCTATCCACAAAATGTTGAAAGCATGCAAAAAGAGTATCCGCATAAACTTACCACAGAATATGTAAAACCTATTTTACATTTTGTGATCTAAACAAAATTGATCCTCTAAAGTTTAAATTTCCCTATATTTTGGAATTTTGCAGGCTGGTTTGGATAAGGATTGAAAGCAAGTTCTCACAATGTACAAATTCCTGCCTTACCTATTCTGTTCGAGAAAAAGATTGCCATAAAGTTCAGATATTCCCACAAAGTGTAATTCACATTGTCCCTACTCATGGAGAGCCTACTGCTCAATGGGATTTGAATCTGGCATTAAAGGTTCTGCAGTCAGCACCCTTCAAACCTCTTTCCTCAGTTTCTATAAAACATCTTACATGCAATAAGGTGTTTCTTACAGCCGTTTCCTAGGCTAGAAGAGTTTACACAATTTTTCATCTTGATAAAGTAGTTTTGTGAACTGCTCTGTATTTTCAACGCAAAGTTCTATCTTCCTTCCATATTAATCAAGACTCCCCTCATTGTGTCCAAATCCCTAGAACCAAAAGTAAGCTTTTTATATTCCTTGAATTTAGTTAGGTGACTCAAATCCTATTTGCAAGGCACTAAAGGCTTATGGGAAATTGATACCCTATTTGTTATTCTGGAGGTGTCAGGAAAGGCAGACCTAACTCCAAAGCTTCAATTGCTATGTGGATTAAGAGGACTATAAACAAGCCTATCTTCTTAAATTGTGTCCATCTTTATTCGGAAATCACAGCCCATTCTATACTTTTCCTTAGTACTTTCTGGGCTCCTAAACACCAAACTTCTATAGGACAGTTCTATAAAGCATTCACCTGGTTGTTAGTTCATACCTTTGGACATTTTTAGAATGTGAACCTTTTCGCATATGAAGATGCCAGTTTATTGTCTCGCAGTTTTGCAGGCCAAAGTTCTTTAAAATATATTTTTTTTTCCTGTCTACAATTTTGTGACTGCTTTCAGACACCCCATTAGTCCCTATATTCCTGAATGGACAACAGAAAATTGAATTTTTTAGGTTACTGATAAATCCTTTTCTCTTAGTTCAACTGAGAGATGCAGGACATCCCACCAACATTGCCTTCCATCCAAAATATTTTCTATTAACAAAACAAAAAAAAATTGTCAGTACAGACAAGGAGAGCTAACAGATGGCACCCTATCAGGAAGGGCTCAGTTACCAGTTGGTCTGGACATAAGCAACATCTTTTTGTTGAGAGCAACAAATCTGGGTATATATTGTTTGGTTCTTTTCAGACACTGTCACAGATCCTTAACTATTGCAAGTTTTTTTAGGTGCACCAGTCAAAGAGACATTATGTCTCCTTTCCATATGTATTTCTATTTTTCTTGATGCATATATTTTACCTTTATCATGTCCCTATATCTCCTGTGACTGTCACTCTCTTGATACAGTGGACCAAGGGCTAGATTTAAAGGCAGCCATTATTAAAAAAAATCACCAACGGGTGCGTTAAGTGTCATGTTGCAATTCAAAGATCTGTCTAAAGAACAGCTAACGGAAGTTGCAGAATCCTAACGGCCGATACACTTACGTGCATCCAGACGCATGGAACAACATACCCCAGAGCTATTCAAAGGCTTGCGGTACTGCTAACGGCTGAAAAAAAGACACACCTAACGGCAAAAAGTTAAGAGAGACCCACTTTTCTTAGTCGTTAGACACTTAACGGGCAAAACAAAACACCCGTTACATAGGAAAATACACAAAATGCTTACCGCACAACCATGTAAATGGGAAAATTAACCCGTGCAATGCCAAAACAACACAAAAACATGCACACACAACACAAATCACTCCACACACAACAACAACCAACACCACAGGGACAACGACACACAAAAAAACAACAACACAACATGGCACAGAACAATGGGGATTATCACACAAAGCGAACACCTGCAAATACAAGCTCACCTGGGCAACATCAACACGCGACCTGCACCCCACAACTGCACACCCGCAAATGGAACACACATAACAAGCACAACACACCACATCTTATAACACACACACACCTGCAAACACTTACCTGGACAAAAACAACTCACCATTGGTCAGCATTCACATCATCACCACGCCTACACAACGCCCTAGCAAGTACTTAAAGGGACAACTCAACACACTCAGTTGTGGCTTGTTTTCCACTCAGGTAGGGAGAGAGAGAGATAGAGACAGATAGAGAGAGACAGATAGAGACAGATAGAGAGAGCAAACAGTATGTTGGGTTACATGTTGTTGCGAAGACTGCAGAGAAGGTGTGCAAGGGAGAGAGCTAGGGAACATCAGCAACCTCCAAGCACGCCTGATCAACAGCCTTCACCTGTTGCAAGTGAGGAGGCTCTGGCTCAGCAGCCACACAGGAGTCCATCCCCACCTGGAGGGCAGAGGATGTATAGACAACCACCAAGGCCCAGGGTATACCGCCCAAGGGTCACCCTCTTTGGAATGACTGATGACGAGGTCATTGATCGCTACAGGTTGAGGCCTGACAGCATCATTGCCTTGTATGAGGTCATCAAGGAACAGGTGGATCCCATCTACATCCACAACCATGCCCTAACTGGCCTGCAGAAACTACTCTGTGCCATACACTTCATGGCAAGTGGGGCCTTCCAGTCCACTGAGGGTTACGCATCTGGCATATCACAGGCCACATTCTCCAGAGTGCTGGCCCAGGTCCTGCCAGCCCTCAAAAGCAAGGCCAGTACCTATATACATTTCCCCACCACCGACATGGACTGGATACACGTCAAGCAGGCCTTTTACGCCAGGGGAGGCATGCCCAGGGTCATGGGTGCTATAGATTGCACCCATGTCCGGATTAAGGCCCCAGCACGTGACGCACAGCTATTCAACAACAGGAAGAACTTCCACTCCATCAACGTGCAGATGGTGTGTGACAGCAACATGAGGATCATGAATGTCTGTGCAAAATATCCTGGCATTCTACAAAACTCCTCAGTCCACAGAAATTTTGATAAAGGAACCTTTACAGGGGGATGGCTAGTGGGTGAGTTCACAAAACAAAATCACACCACATACACAGGCGTACACACCACGCTGCTCAGCATGCACCTGACCCACAGCTACTACGTCCACCACACAAAACATCATTCACACAACATGTGCTCCCTGTCTCACCATGTCACTCACATTACACAGGTGATGCTGGCTATGGATGCAAGTCCTGGCTACTGACCCCTCTGGCCAATCCCCAAACACATGCCCAGGAAAGGTACAACCAGGCTCATGCCAGAACGAGGAATGCTATTGAGCAGACATTTGGGCTCCTCAAGTCAAGATTCCGATGTCTGGACCACTCTGGGGGAGCACTGCAGTATGCATCGGCTAAGGTGTGTGACATCATTGTGGTGTGCGCAATACTGCACAACATCGCAGTGGACACCAGGCTGCTGGAGCACATCCCGGACCCCCCCATACAGGAAGTGGCCATGGACATCGGGCATGTGGAGGAGACCATGAGAGGGGCACAGATCAGAGACAGGCTCATCACGGAACACTTCACCTGTGAGTATAACACACGCATGCAAACAATCCATGCAAGTCCCCCATCAGTCCTGTGACACTAACCACACTGCACATTTTGTTCTGTCTCACCCCACAGGAACAGTGACACAGCACTGCACTGGCAGTGGACATGGCAAATTGTGTGTGTGGACTCAAAAACCATCCTCCATTCCACTCTCCATGTTGACATACAGAATCCAAGGATATCACGCACACCCCCAGGAGAAACAAGGTACAACATATTACCCATGTTCATCACCTTACATGGCTTGATTGACAGCAACTAACTGGATATGCCATGATTATAGCCTGAACAACCCTGCTAGCCCAGTAGTGAAAGAGTATCATCTAATGATATGCATTGGATAATACTCAGGCACATCAGGGGTTAAAGGGACATTGGACTCAATATGGGACCTGTACTGTGCTACAGCTGAGAAGAGCAGCATAGGGGTGGATGTACAGTGGTATGGTCACGCAATGTAGAGGTCATGAGACGTAGATCAGATTACCAGGGACTCCATGCTGACCTGTGAGTGTGCAGACATATGTGTCCCCGACATGAATACACACATCAACAAATATGTCCTAACAGTTCCATGGAACAAATGACATTGGGCTGCCACTGTCACTTTCACAGTGGCAGCACAATGTCATTACCTCCATGGAGCTCTCAGAACACTTGTTAATGTGTGTATACATGTCAGGGGCACAAATCCATAGGGCTGGTGCACATGTCCTAAGTTCCCCACAGAACTGGTTACAGATGAGTACACAACACATTGTCAAGCAATGGTTTGTGTACTCACCTGTAACCGTGGCAATTGAGGGGATTAAAAAGACTAAATTGTTGTTGCTTGATGATCAGTTCAGGTCTACTGCTCCAAATCCTGTCCTCTTGTCCCACAGGCATCCATAACATGATCCATCCTTGAACTGAAGATCTTCCATGTGACTGGATTGATGTCTTGACAACACCTTCATGAAGATCACCCCTTGCTGTTTATGGTGATGTTGTTGGTGATGCAAAATTTGACCTGAGGTTCACACAAACCTCTCCTGGAACATTCTCATATAGACACAGAAAACACCATTTATTGAGTGTTATAACCTGTACAGTTAGGATGCTCAGCTACAGAGTTGTCAAACCTTGTGGACAACACATGAGCAGGGCAGCAGTGATACTGAAGTAGTACAATTTAGTTTCAAAGTACATTTAGTGTTCACATACAGGTGTTAAATGCATATAGGCAATACACACAGAAAACACATGTACATTCTAATGTACTTTGAGACACAATAAAGATGAACCATCACCATTCTATCTGTGTCTGTATGAGGATATATTTGAGAACACATTTGTCAATGCGTAACCACACCCAGGATAGAGTATCCCCCATACATGGAAAGGCATCACCCACATAACAGGAGTCCACCACTTGTTTGCCAGTGAGTGGACTCTGTGATGTATCCATGCAAACAGATGATGGTGGCAGTGATGCACCAATGTGTAGTGGGAGTGATAAAGAGGTGATACAGGGGACATACTTCCACAGTGAATACCTGTCAACAGTTTCTGTATTGCTCAGTATAATCAATGTTCTGAGATTTTGCTCCACTTTGACATATCTCAGTACATGGGCTATATCAACGAACAAACAGACTAAGTGGACATGTGTTATCACTGGTGAAGTCTGTTACACCCTTAGGGAAACAGCAACTCAACTTACTGGAGACACCAGTGCTCACCCCAGGATATCAATGTGTGTGCTACACATTGAAATCCTAGGTTAAAAACATTGGCTTCCCCAGTAAGTCAGTTGCACAATGAGTGTGTGAATCCAAGACAATATTGATACATGTTCCATTTATCTGTCCTGCTTGTAATGTCCCCGCTAAGTCACAGAGCTGTTTGTCTGGTTATCCCATTAACCCACTGAGTGCAAGAGTGGTCCCCAACGCATTTCTATGCAATGCGTTGCCTACCACTCTGGCACTCAAAGGGTTAAACACAACATATGATGTATATGAATGTTCAATGTTGTACCATTTGTTGTGCTAAGGGGTATGTTTTGTTGTACAAATTCAACACACAACACCGCCATATAACACAGTGGTGTAATATGGCTCCAGGGATGTATTACAAGTTGAATTTGTACAATGGTGTGTGTGTGAACCCATGTTGTAGCATCCCACTAACATTTCACCCAGGCAGAGGTTGTGTTCACTGCATTGTATGGCAATGCATTGGAGACAAGCCTGCCACCCAGTCCATAACTGAAGACACAACAGTTCAGACAGGAATACAAAAAAAGGTTTTTTTTATTGAGGGGAAAGTTGACAGGTTGGGCCTTTCATTTTTTCCTTTTTGGGTGGGGGGCCTTAGCCTGGGTGGCAGAGGTGGATGCCCTTGTTGAACTCCTGGTAATCCTCTGCCCCCTAGGTGTGGCTTCAGGGGTAACACTGGAGGGGGTGGTGGTTGCAGTAGACCCCTCAGTGGAACGCAAGTTCTCCCTCTCCATCCTCAGGTTCTCCCTGCGGTTTATCTCCCTCAACTCCACAAGGACCTTGTAACGGATCCTACCCATTACTGAGCCCTTGTCTGGACCACAAACTATTTACTTAAAAACTATGGACCTTGTTGCCCTGCTTGGATGTAGCTGTGGACTCTGGCATATGAACTGACCAGCTATTGCCAGGAACAAAGACTTATAGTTATGAACATTGGTTTGTGTATTAAGTTTGGTTTTATGTATTTTCAAATATTGTATGTGTTTAATTGTACTTGTCCAATTTGAAGGTTTGTGCAATCACCAACTACCAGGTATGCAAATATCTTCCTTAGCTTAACATGGGAAATGGTAGGCAGACCAGTGATTAATCAAAGTTGGGGCAGGGCATTCAAAATAGTCAATCAAAGGCTCCAACCTTGGGCCACTGTCCCTAAGATGTGGATTATAGCAACTCCAGCCATTCACTATGTTGACCCCCTGCTGTGTGTTAATCAAGCCATTTTGAACTGCAGTCAGACCCCCTGCCATGTGGTAATTAGTTCACGCCCTCAAGTCTTTGTTCAATCAAACCCCTGTGTATCTGAAATGTAACCCTGTCTGAGTCATTGTATCTGTTAAGACCATCTGTTGCTGGCTTTTGTCTGATGTGTTATGATTTAATCATGTTCCCTATTGTATCAGGTTCCCCATGTGATCCAATGTCCTGTACTATGTATAAATATCTGTGGCTTTGCCAATAAAGAGAGTTCTGTTTTGGAGTGAACAAGGAGTCCTGGAGTCTTGTATTGCTTATGATCTAAAGTATCCACTCTGATACCCATCTGCGCCAAGTATCCTGAATCGCTGACCGCCTGCTGCCAGTTCCTGCGACCTAACTTTGTGGACTGTCAGGCGGCGATGTGGACTCTTCCATGCTTCCCTGCTTCCAGCGATCCTGCGGCTGTTTCCAGTGACTGTCCATACTTCAACTGGTGCATCCGACGGCGCTTATCTGCGTCGAGAAGGAGAGACCCGGGAACGACGGCAGAAGGCGACGCGGTCCCTTCTCAGCTTCCGTTACATTGGTGGCATAGCGGTGGGATTTCTCCTTCATTCATCGGTTGCCTCGAGTGAGATATGGAGGATGCTTTTGGGTCATATGAGGATCGCTTCGAATTAATCTGGTCTCAGTGGAGTTTCTGGCTGGGCGATATTGTAAATGACTTTATTCCAGAACTGGGTGGTTGCATCACAGAGGAGCTACGGATGCAAGATGCCAACTGGATGCTGGTAAATCACATTGAACAAGAGTATGGCCCCGTGCTCCCAGTAACCTTCTCCCCGGCCCGCTTGCGATGTAAGATCCAAGGGCTGGTATGGGATGTTTATCTGTGGGATTCGAACTTTGGCAGTCCAGAAAACTACCGTTTCTTGGAGCTTTTGGCCAAACGAGAAGATATGCTAGGGGGGTACGTCCCCATGAGCTTGCAAGAGGACTTGAGCGACACAGTCAGTTGGGAGTGTGAGGTGGAATACATGTATGCCAAATTAGTGCAAGAAATTCGGGAGGCCCTACAGGAAGAAGAAGACTGGGGGGGTCACTCATCTGAGGAGGGCCTCAGTGAAGCTGAGGACCTGGATGGAGTTTCCCCTGTTCACTCCACACTGGTGAGTGGGAATGCGTTCCTCACCAGTGCCCCTTGTGTTACCCCTACATCCGGGAATGGGACAATGGTCCTCCCTGATACCCCCTTTCCCTTGGATTATACTTTTCCTGATCTGAGGAGTGGGAATGTGTTCCTCCTCAGCCAAGAAGATGTCTCTGCATCAGGGGATAGTACAGACGTCTCCCCTGATAGGCATGTTGCCCCTTTTCCCTGATTACCCAGCTGCGGTGGATGAGATGCAGGTCCCCACCAGCAGCAATTGTATGCCCCAACTGATGGGTGGGAGAGAGCCCATCAGTCCCTGTGAACCCCCTGCTGTGGTGAGGGGAGAAGAGCTCACCAGCAGCCCCAGAAAGATGCCCCCTGTTCTATTGGAGAATGCCCTGGGAGAGGAGCAGTGTGTGCACCCCAGGGCCATGGATGATGCCGCCTTGAGGGATGGGACTGCGGTTTCCCTCAAGGCAGAAAAAGGGCTTGTGAGTGATGGGCTACAAGAGGAGGACCCCAGCGCGTTGGGAGAAAGCAGTGCTGCTGGCCCTTCTGAGGACATGTTGTGTGAACTGGTGTGTGGAATGGAGTGCCCCACCAGCCCCCCTGCGACCCCTGGCCTGGTGAGTAGGAGCGAGCTCACCAGGGCCTGGGATACCCCTGCTGTGGTGAAGGAGATGCAGATCCCCACCAGCAGCAATGTTGTGCCCCAACTGATGGGTAGGAGAGAGCCCATCAGTCCCTGTGAACCTCCTGCTGTGGTGAGTGTAGAAGAGCTCACCAGCAGCCCCAAGATGTTGCCCCCTGGTTTGTTGGAGAATGCCCTGGGAGCAGAGCAGTGTGTGCTCCCCAGGATCACGGATAATGCCGCCTTGGGGGATGGGACTGCGGTCTCCCTCAAGGCAGAGAAGAGCCTTGTGTGTGATGGCCTGCAGGAGGAGGAACCCAGCGGACTAGAAGAGAGCAGTGCCGCTGACCCTCCTGTGGATTTGAACTGTGAACTGATGGGTGGGAATACGTTCCCCATCAGCACCCTTGTAACCCCTGGCTTGGTGTGTGGGAGTGAGCACACCAGGTCCTGTGAAGCTCTGGCTGGGATGAGTGGGACAACAGGCCTCATACCCAGCCCAACTTTTGTGCCCCTTGAATTCTGTGACCTCGGCCTGGTGGGTGGCAATTCATTCCCCACCAGGCCAACTGTTGACCCAGCCAAAGGGAGTGGGACCACTGTCCTCCCTAAAGAAGTTGGGTCTTGCCCTGGTTTTACGCTGTGCCCAGAGTCTGGTTGCCGTGGGTTGGTGAGTGGGAGTGTGCTCCTCACCAGCCCTTTGGATACCCCTGCCCTGACCAAACAAGTTCTTAGCGCTCTGGATGTTGCCCCAGCCCAGGAGAGTGGGAATGACATCCTTTCCTGTCCCTCTGGGGCACTGGCCCCACAAAAAGGGAGAGATGTGCCCCTCTCCCCACTACTTGATTTCCAGGCTATGGAAAGCCTAGAGTCTCTGTGGACACAAAGGGGTCCACCGTATGGACTGGCTCTGGACCCTGAGCCACTGGCCCCAGACCCAGGAGGGTCTGACCCCAGCACTGCCTGGAGCATGGCCCAGGAGAAGCCTCCCAACTTGATGATTGCCAGGAGAACCAGGCACCAATTTCCCTGGCCCAGAATTAAGAACAAAAGGTCTGATCATTGCTTCCCTGGCCCAGGACAAGGGCCTTGTTTTCTATTGCCAGACCTGGACAAAGGGCTCACGTTTTCTCCTGGCTCCGGACAAAAAGATTGCTTGCTGTTTCCTGGCCCGGACAAGGGACTGATGTTTTCCCCTGGTCAGACAAAGGACCCAACTCTTGTTCCTAGCCTGGACAAGGGGCATACTTGTTTATTGTTTCACTGGCCCAGGACAAGGGGCTCTACAATTGTGTCTGGCCTAGGACCAAGGCCTGGGGACTAACGAACTGTCCAGACAAGCGGCTCACAACAGTAATGCTCTTCTAGAGTTCCAAGCCAGCATTTACTATTGCAACCGCTGGCTTGGTACAAAAAAGGGGGAGAAATGTAACGGATCCTACCCATTACTGAGCCCTTGTCTGGACCACAAACTATTTACTTAAAAACTATGGACCTTGTTGCCCTGCTTGGATGTAGCTGTGGGCTCTGGCATATGAACTGACCAGCTATTGCCAGGAACAAAGACTTATAGTTATGAACATTGGTTTGTGTATTAAGTTTGGTTTTATGTATTTTCAAATATTGCATGTGTTTAATTGTACTTGACCAATTTGAAGGTTTGTGCAATCACCAACTACCAGGTATGCAAATATCTTCCTTAGCTTAACATGGGAAATGGTAGGCAGACCAGTGATTAATCAAAGTTGGGGCAGGGCATTCAAAATAGTCAATCAAAGGCTCCAACCTTGGGCCACTGTCCCTAAGATGTGGATTATAGCAACTCCAGCCATTCACTATGTTGACCCCCTGCTGTGTGTTAATCAAGCCATTTTGAACTGCAGTCAGACCCCCTGCCATGTGGTAATTAGTTCACGCCCTCAAGTCTTTGTTCAATCAAACCCCTGTGTATCTGAAATGTAACCCTGTCTGAGTCATTGTATCTGTTAAGACCATCTGTTGCTGGCTTTTGTCTTATGTGTTATGATTTAATCATGTTCCCTATTGTATCAGGTTCCCCATGTGATCCAATGTCCTGTACTATGTATAAATATCTGTGGTCTTTGCCAATAAAGAGAGTTCTGTTTTGGAGTGAACAAGGAGTCCTGGAGTCTTGTATTGCTTATGATCTAAAGTATCCACTCTGATACCCATCTGCGCCAAGTATCCTGAATCGCCGACCGTCTGCTGCCAGTTCCTGCGACCTAACTTTGTGGACTGTCAGGCGGCGACATGGACTCTTCCATGCTTATCTGCTTCCAGCGATCCTGCGGCTGTTTCCAGTGACTGTCCATACTTTAACTGATGCATCCGACGGCGCTTATCTGCGTCGAGAAGGAGAGCCCCGGGAACGACGGCGGAAGGCGACGCGGTCCCTTCTCAGCTTCCGTTACAGACCTGTGTTAACATGTCCATGAGACCAGTCCTGAGCTGCTGGAGTAGTGTGTTCCCCCTGGCCACCTCCGACTCCAGGCCTTGGATCCTGGTCTCCAATTGTGCAATGTTCCTTCTGGATTGCCTCCTGCTCCTTGTAATGTTGTTGTCAGTACTCCTGCTCGACCGGAGTAGTCTCCTCTGCAGGGCCATACACTCCGCCTCCATCCCTGTGAGGCGTGCGGTGCTGGAGGTGGATGTTCCCGGTGTCACTGGTGCTGCTGTTTCCTCTGCTGCTGAGGGTGCTGAGTCTTCTGCTGCCGAGGGTGCTGTTTCCTCTGCTGCTGAGGGTGCTGTTTCCTCTGGTGCTGAGGGTGCTGTTTGCTCTGGTGCTGAGGGTGCTGTTTCCTCTGGTGCTGCTGAGGGTGCTGTTTGCTCTGGTGCTGCTGAGGGTGCTGTTTGCTCTGCTGCTGCTGGAGGTGCTGTGGCTGCTGTGACAGCTGTTGGAGTGGCTGGTGCAGATGATGGGCATATGCCCACCACATCAAGTAACTCCGAGCTGCCCAATGATGTGTGTGCTGGTGGAGGTGTGAAAATGTCCCTGGGTAGGGGGCGCTGGGGCTCACCAATCAGGCCCAGGTGTGGGTAGTCCAGTGGCCATGGGTCATATGGTGGCCACTGATAGGTGCTTGGACCCCATCTAGGATCATACCTTGGGGCATGCTGTGGAGCCATCCAAGAGGGTGGGTTTAACTGGGAGGCATATGGCCCATATTGGGTGGTGGCCACTGTCCCTGGCAGCCATTGCCTCCCTGGCGGTGGTGGTGCTGCTGATGGAGGGTAGTAGCTGGTGGAGGTGGCTGGATGGGTCCACCTCTCCTCCTGTTGCATCCAGCCACTGTACTGGGGAGGTGCATCTTGTCGTGGTGCAGCCTGTGGTGGTCCAGCTTGAAGGGGTGCAGCCTGTGGTGGTCCAGCTTGAAGGGGTGCAGTAGGTGGTGGTCCAGCTTGAAGGGGTGCAGTAGGTGGTGGTGCAGCCTGTGTTGGAGGGGATGGTGATGGTGGGTAAGGTGACCACTGGCTGGTTCCCTCCTCAGTGTCCTCCTCACTGGGGGGGGACATTGCCTCCTCCACTGTCTCCCGCTGGGCTTGAGGGCCGTAAGCTGTGTGGAGAAATAAGATGTTGTGATTAGTGACCTTGGCCATATGTTTGTGGAAACAGTTATACTTTGATATGTGGTGAAGAAAAATATATGTGTTTGGGTTAATCCCCCTGGGTAAACAAGGGTACACCCACTGCTGAAAGGTGTTGTTTGAGTTATTACAGCTGAAGGTTTCATTTTGAGGTGCAATATCACAGTGGGCCGAAATAGTACAGTGGGGCTGTTGCAACACCCTCCCATGTAGATATCTGGTCCCTGTACCAGAGCTGTCCATATGATTGTGTAGTAACAGCACCACTGTACAATTTCAGGCCACTGGGATATTGCCCCTGACATATCCATTTCTGAGCTGTGATACCTTTTGAATCAACACACCTTTCAACAGTAGGAATACCACTGTTTAACTCGGGGGGGGGGGGTGAATCCAACAACATATATTTATCTTCACAACTTGTAGGGATGGCTATCCCTCCAGGGGGATGGCAAAGGTTAAGTCCACCTTGATGTCATATTGTGGACATTGTGAAAACAGATGTTGTTCGCTGTTAGTCCTATCCCTCCTACCCTCATGGTTGTTCAGATATTGCTCTATGTGACAGATGTAGATTTCAGTCATTTGTCCACACGAGGGCTTTTCAGCAGAGCCCAAATCGCCCCATTTAGAGAACAATACTTAATTGGAATGGTGTACAGAGTGTGCATGGTTTGCAAGCACACTCTGTGGACCATTCCAAAGAGGTATTTATCTCGAAATGTTGCGACTTTGGCTCTGCTGAAGAGCCTCCTTGTGGTCAAATGATAGATATCTCCACCTGTCACATAAAGCAATATCTGTATAACCATGAGTGTTGGAGGGATGGGACTTAGATCAAGACACATCTGTTAACGATGGCAATGATATGACATCATGATGACATTACCAATTGCTATCCCATTACAGTTACACACAAGTAGAAATGGTCATATATGTATGTGGATATGTACCCTTCATATGGATACAGTAATATCCTTCCAAGATGTGAAGCCAGAGAGCAGTTCAGTAGGTGTGATTGTCTTACTGGCTATACATGTGCACCCATCCAACAAGACATTGTATTGATATGATGGATATGAACATACCTCGTATATCCCATCTACATAGAGTGTGATATACTATGTATGTGTATTTGGATGGTAGCAATGTAGGTTGATTTGTGATGGGTGCACATATCTGGCCAGTAAGGCAATCACATCCAGTGAAGTGATCTCTGTGTTCACATCGTGTTGGAACATATTTAGTAACATTTGAATCCTAAGGGCAACAATCCAGCCAGTAGTGAGGGATATCTTTGATTGAGGCCTGTTTTTTTCTCTGTGTATGAGCCCATCCATCCTCCTAGATATCCATCAGTCATGGCCTGTTGGTGACCAAGGTACAATGATGTTTGCTATTTGTTTCCCATGTGTATCCTGCAAAGAGCGGCTGGTGTACCATCCATCCATGGCATCAGCACCCCTGTGGATCCATGTGGGAATCAGATATGGGATATGTAATTTCAAGTCAGAGTAAATGATTGCAGCCACAACACCAATGCCTACTTTTTCCAGCTTGAAATCTGTGGAATAGTTTTCGGCCTGTGTGTTGCACCTACAAGCACTTATTCTGTGGGACAATGTGATGTGTGACCTGATGCCCCCTTTTTGTGATTCAGTAAGCGGTGATGATGAACTGATGAAGTGAACATGATGGTGACTTCTCCAGTGATCTCCTTTCCCCATTTCCAGTGTTTTCCATGGAGTCTGTGCAATGGGACCTTATAAACTTGATTCTTGTTGTTGCATATTCTCCATGGACTAACACTGGTATTGGTGAAGTGAGGGTGTGTGAGGGTTACTTTGTGTCCACCATCTGTTTGTCACTGCTTAGTAAATGTCCCCTGTGTAGTATGTGATCGTTGGCCTATTGACTTGTTTGTTGTCTGGTTAACCCCTTGAGTACCAGAGGGATTGCCAATGCATTGTTGATTGATGCATTGATGATCCCTCTAGCACTCAAGGGGTTAGGGTGGGGGTGGGGACATGGGTGAAATTGTGTGTGAACAGTGATGATCTAAGACAGATGACATTTTGAACATAACGGTTTGTGTATTGTGTGTGATGAGCACAGCGACAGGAGGGTTGAAGTACGACTTTGACAGGTTTGTCCCAAGTTGGACGTTGCCATTTGTCCAGGTGTTGTGTCCTTTTTTTAACCCTTAGGGTGCTGTGTTGGTGCAGTTGTATGGCTGAGTGATGGACATGTGTTGAGGTGTGACTGTGTGTGCAGCTGGTGTTGGTTGCTGTAGTGTGTTGTTCTGTAGTGTTGCACTTACCGGTAGTGTGGAGGCTCCTCTCATCCCCAGTGTCAGTTCCTCAAATGACCACCTCGATCAGGATCGGGGACATGGTCTGCCGCACCATCTACTCCCAGCCTCAGAAGGTGATAGGGACTGCTGGTCCACCTCCAGTGCCTCGGGTGTGCTTGGCGAGCTCGGTCATCTTGTTTTTGACGACCCTCCGGCAGTCGCCCCATCTCTTTTTGATGGAATCCACGTCCTGCCTGCATGGAGCCACCGCGTTGACCCGGCTGCAGATCTGGTTCCAGGCTGCTTTCCTCCTCGCTGACAGGCCAGGGACCTTCGCTGTCGGGTGGAGAACACTCTGCCTCTCCAGGACAGCTTCCACGAGAGCCGTGTTCTCCTCCTCTGTGTATTTGGGGTCCCTGATCCTGCCCTTGTCAGCTCCGGCATGGGAGGATTCTGAGCCGGAGTGCCCTGCCTGGTCTGACCCTGACTGTGTGGGGTGCTCCCCAGCAACTACCCCTCGTCCCACTGCAGGTTCTGTCCCTGTCCTGTGTGTGCCTGCTCTTGTGGGCCGAGTCCCTCTCCACCCTGCAGATCTCCCTCTCCCACCCCTGCTCTGCTGAGGGATACCCTCCTGAGCTTCCTCCTCCTCCACTACTCTTCCCATCCCTCTCTCCTGTCCTCCTCTCCTGGCCATCACTCACCCAGGCACTCCCACAGGCCCTCACAGACACACTCGATCCACTCACTCTCTTTCACACACTTTCACTCACAGATTCACACTGTCAAAATAAAAAGTAAAATGTGTAAGGTGTTATAAAAAATAAGGACTATGTGTATGTATGTGTATGTGTTTGTATGTGTGTATGTAATATGTGCAAAAGTGTAATATGTGTATAGTAAGTGCACCTCTCTCCAAACTCCAAACTCCAAAATCTCCTTCTACCTCCGATGAATGCTCCTGTCTCCCTCTCTCTAATCACTATCCTCCGCTCCTGGGTCCTGATATCTGGCTCTGAAGAACTCGATAACAGACAGTGTGTGACGGTTATTTTTGGGTATATATAGGTGTATTTGAAGTTATTTGATACATTGGGGCTTTGTGATTGGCTGTGTGTTTGAATTTGTTTTTGCATCAATCATGGTTGCTAGACAACGGCAGCCGTTATGTTAGATGTTGTTTTGAGCGCTGTTATCGTGTGATTTGGCCGCCCATTGTGCATTAACATGAGCGACAACGGCTTTTGTGTTACGTGTTTTTTGTGTGCCTACGCTCGATAGCTATTCTCGTAGAGTAGCTATTGAATCTGCCGTAACTCCTGTATTATTTGCGAGCGATGTGCCTTTTTCACTTAGAGGCTGGTTTAACGGCTGCCTTTAAATCTAGCCCCAAGGCTTTTAGTTTCAGACAATGTATATGTTGTTTTATGGCTACCACTAGCATGGCTGTAGTGTCACAGTGTATGTGTGAATCTATGACTACAGTTGGACAGTTGAATGAGGCTATATTTGGGAGTATGTCTGCCAGTGGCAGAATGGAATAAGGTTGAGGTATCTCTACAGTATTTGAGTGAGTATGTGACTATCAGTGGGCAGTTAAATATGTCTCCCTTTCCCCAGATAATTTCCCACAAGTAATGCCTTGCTTCTTTTGATAGAAAAAGAAGCACAGAATTGCACATACGAGAAGATGGAGGGAGAAGGGAGAGATATTCTGCATTGTTCACTAGTCAACACTGACCCACACATATACTGTGTTACACTCCAGCCTTGCCCCACTGTCCAATAGTAGCCACATAAGTAAACATGTACTGTGAGACACCCCAAAATTGTTCCACTGGTAGTCACAGAAACAAATATACACTGGTTTCCACTCTAGCCTTGTTTTTGCTGTCTCGCGGATAACCACAAATCCTCACATTCACTGACACCGTAGCATTATCGCACTGGAAGCCAGAAACTCACATGTGCACTGTCTGAAACTCAAGCTTTTTTCCATTGTCCACACTGGTAGTCACAAAATCACACAGTCAGTGGGCATGTCCAGTTCATGCCAGAGGATCAGGCTACAGAGTGAGCATTCTGGGACCAGTTGTACCATGAAGGCCTCCCAATGCTGGGGAGGGAGAGGGCAGCTGGAGCTGCTACTCCAGGCCCTTTATTTGTGACCAGAAGCTGGGGCCTACCAAACAGAAGCCAAAGAGAGGATGCTTTAGTACTAGAGAAGGAAAGGTCTATACTGGATGAGCTTTTTAAAGTCTTGCGAGGGTTAGCACTGAAAGATCTGCTGCTATTAACAGCTGGAACATTCCTGGACTTCAAGAGACATGCTACCAAGAAAAGGTCTTGATGAATGTGATGACAGGCAAGATAGAAAATGGAGGGTGCCTGAATATTTACTTTGTAGGGTAGAAGTGTTAAAATGGGTGTCCCTGTGATGGTCTATTTTCTGAATCTGTCCTGGCCCAAGATTCAAGTTAGCAGCTGGTTACCATTTTTCTCACCCAATAATTGAATTCTTGGAATGTCTAAGAGCAAGCAGTGTCATAACAGGTGTGGCTTCAGAGAAATGGGGAGGGCAGATGTGCTTAACAGAGTAAGGGTGGACATTTTGAGTCTCTTTGTTCTGGAGTCACCAAAGGGAGATAAAGCCTTTAGGGCCTGCTGGAAAGGATAACAAGGCCCAAACACGTCAAATGCTGTGTTCTGCACTGCTGGCTGAGTCTCCCCAAAATGAGATAATGCAAAGATCTTCCTGAATTAGTACATATTCTTTAGTGTATATTTTTTTATTTGGTAGTCTAATGTGTATCCCTTAATTTACAGCTCCTTTTGAGGTTTTGCTGTGGTGTATATATTTTATATTAATGTATGAAATGTGTATATAAAATTACAACTGAGCCTTTTGTCTAAGGTTTTGATAGAGCTGCTAAATGTTCTTTAACACCGTTAAGAAGGTATCTCTAGGGATTTATGGTTATAGGTGTCTCTCAGAGGTGATGTTGATAGGTGAGAAACCCCTCTACCAGATGCTTCCCATCACAGCTGATGGCAGCGGCAGGATTAAGGAACCAGCGTGGTACCAAAAAGTTACACAACAGTTTTGCGAGATTTGAAAAGTGTGAGTTTACAAACTTTCAGATGGTTAAGGGATGTTGTTGGCTAGGATAATAAACACATCATCAGGGAATTAAGATAACCTATGTTGGCTTGTGGGGGGCTAGTATGACAGAGCTCTAGAACTATTGCACACAGCATCAAATTCAGCATGGCAAAACAAATAGCAGAGCAGTCATTGTTAAGTGGATTGCTGACTGGAGAAGGAAAAATTCACTAGCAGGGGCCACCCTACTTAAAAAAACCGTGTGTGTGTGGGGGGGTGCTACCACTCAAAAGGAAGATTCTCCACTGCAGGAGACACACAAACGTCCTGAAGGGGTAAGAACTGTTACAGGTATCCAGCAACTGACGAGAAAGGAGAGTGTCTCTGGCTCAGACCAGGAATTATACTAGAGCCTGGGCTACAGATGCTCCAACAATCCAAGCCCTGTGGCTGACTCTAAGCAACTTTATCTCCTTGTGGCTTCCATTGATACAGGGGAGTCCAGTGAAAGGGGAGCCTGACTGACTGGAGTGAGGGGCACAGGTCCAGGAGGAAACCTCTGTGGTGTTGGACTTTGTCTGCCCCACCCCCAGGTCTCATAGCAGGAGGCCTGACTGGAACCAGAGACTGAAAGGCACACTGCTACAAGCAAGAGATTCTCAGATGCTTCCGTTTATCCCCAGAGCTATGGATCTTCACACAGGTCTAGGGGAAGGGGCCCCAACAAGCAAGCTGAGAACCTGAGTGCCATGGCCCTCCAACCTCCTTAATGGAGATCCAGCTGAACTTGTAAAGAAAAAAGCTGGAACAAGAGAAGATGAGGCTAGGGCAAGAAGGCCTCCTGATTGTGCGGGAGAAGGGGCTATTGGCACCTCATGGGAATTCTACTTGCCCAGATAACAGGCCAGTAGAGCCTCTTGGGACTGATATGTTCCAGCAAGGAGGGGTTTTTATGCAACCTAGGGTGGAGGGTAAAGATGACCTGCTGGACTACCCTGAGCTGTTTGAGGGGATTTGTGCCTCAGCAGGTTTACCTGAGGAAAAAAGGGCACTGAGCTCTCTTAGCCTCCTGACTGGGTCTGCCAGAACTGATATTAAAGTGGAGGGCCCCGCTGTACTTTCTAACTATGTCACTATAACGAAAGTACTGCTTGGAGCCTTTCACTACACCCCAGAAACCTTCAGGTCCCAGATCAGGAGATCCAACACAACAGGATTCAATAGTTACATGGATTTGTGGAGATGTCTGTGTAGATTATGTAGTCTGTGGATGAGGAGGAAGGGACTATAACAGCTGATGCCATAAGGGCTGACTGTCCAGCAAAGATACTAGCTTGAAAGCCCATGTTTGGGAGAAGCACAGACAACAAACATCTGAGTATGTGAATAACCTGATGGGGGATGTCCAATAACTCTATCTTTTTATTCCTTTAGGCAACCACAGTACCTAAAAACTCACCAGTAGTGCAGTCCACAGCAGCAACCACATTTGAAGGCCTTTCATAATACCCAGGGATCTATATTCTCATCCCAACAGACTGTGGGGTCCCCTGTCCCAGGAAAGGGCTTACTCCCAGTGAGGTAGAATGTGTCTTATGTGCCATGTTGAGGGCCACTGGAACAGGGATTGTCCTCAGCAGGGTAAGAGAGACCAGGCTAAGGAGGTAACTGAGGTAGAGTACTGTTCAGTTTCTGAGGGCTGTGCATTTGTGGGTGGCACTGAAGGGCTTCATTCCAGCTTGAATTAGAGGCTGGTACCAGTGCAGGTAAATGAACACAGGACCCAGGATCTACATGACAGTGGTTTTAGCTTGACCTTAGTCGATAAAACAGGTGTCCCCACGACCAAATGCTCAGTGAGGCTGTGGAGATAACCTATGCTAATAGCAGCATAGGTTCACCTTCAGTGCGAAGATGAGGAGGGAACAGAAGGGGTCCTCACAAGGGTGGGGGTATGCAAAACTCTTGGGCTCTTATTTTTGTGTATTATATTCGTATATTATGGTGGGCTAATGCTGTGCGTTTTTTCTTCTTTTTTATTTTGCTCAGCAAATCTGGAGATGCTAATATGCACAGAAAACAAACAACAGTATGCAACAATTCTTGTCAAACTGACTCGACTTGAGAAAATAGCCAAACAGTCTGGTCCATGTGTTAAAACCAGGAGCTACCTCAAGCTGGTGATAGTGAGGCTGAGAGTGAAGGTGCCAAATCACTGCAACAGACATTGACTGACAACTGACATGGCTAGAGAGCAAATTAACTATTCTAAAAGCCCAAAATATGGTACCTTGCAATAACTAATTTGTTGCGCTGCAGGATAAACATAAATCAATATCAGAGAGCAAAGGAAGCAAGATTTAGAATTTATGGACTAATGAAAAGCTAGAGGCAGTAATAAACAGCAGCATTATGAAGACGTTTAAAGTATGTGCAATTTACTGAACAATGAAATGTGAAACCTGGATAGAAGATACAGGATTGATGGCAAAGCAATTACATAATGCAGGAATGTTGAGTGATATGGAGATGACTGTGTGCATGCGGAATACTGAAGAGGTTATCTTGTACATTTTAGAAGAAAAAAGACTATAGAGTTGTTGTTGGACATGCTCGAAGTCTTTGAGCAGCAGACTGAACTAATGGTTTTGTACAAGGCTGAGATCCTTGGCTGAGCAAAAGACTGTCTTTTACAAGTCGGCAGACTAAAGCAGTCATCTTACAACAGTCAAATAGATCTTGTGCTTGCCGATACTGTAACAGCTTTCAAAAACGAATGGATACCTATCTAGCAGAGAAATATATTGAAAATTATGACAGATGGCTTCAATGCAGATAGGTTATTGATCCGGGGAGCTAATCTGTCTGCCATTTGGAGTCAAGAAGGAATTTTTTTACCCACTTGGGGCTTAACTGGTAATTGCTTCCAATTTGCCTTCCTCTGGATCATCAGGGGTATTTTGGCATGGGATGAATTTGATGCACAACTTTTTTTATAGCCTAGTAAACTATATTACTATGTTAAACACTGTTACAGACATTGAATGCTGACAGTATTATTACTACATATTTGACACTGCTTTATTGGAGTCAAATAGCTTAGTGGGTGTGTTATGGCCAAGAAAATAAATGTAGTCAGGCTGAACAGTAGTTATAACTACAAGGAAACAACAGGCATAGATAAACAAAGCAGAGAGCAGTCATTGTCAAACAGAACAGTGGTTACATAACCAAAGTTCAGCTGAGCAGGATTACTAAACAAAACTGAAGTGTATTCATTCTAAGAATCAATAGCACAAGTCAAGAAATCCTAGATAAAGGAAAATGCATAATAATCTGTAAAATAGGATGTGTGCAGGAATGGCTTATAAAGAAAGTCAAGGGGGAGCCAGAAGGCTCTGGAATATGGCAAATGGAATATGTAGCCGGACATCCCAAGACTTAAAAGGATAACATTACACTGAAGACAGCTCCTGTCATCCGAACTCTGGTACTGTTCTGCATGAGTCTCAGTGGAGTTTTAATCATAAAACACCAAACAATTCATTTTTATTTGATCTCTTCAGCCCAGTTTTAAGCTATCTTTAGAATCCTGTATTTGATAATTCTAGTACTGATTGAAAGAGGTAGTAATGTTTCACAAAAACAGCAGCTCCAATTAAAGGGGAACTTTCACCCACTATAAAGTCGCCCTGTAATAATTAAGTAGGTAGCGACTAGCTTTATAATATATATGTTACCTCTGAAATGTAGCTGATTATGACAAAATCCTTTATTGTAGGAGACTGACGGGTAGGTTGGTGTAGTCTGCACGCCTGCGCCATCATTCCCTTCTGGTTACCATGTGGCACACTGCAGTGCTTCTCAATGGAGACCGGGACGGTCAGCGCAGGCACACAGACAAGATGTCTACTCTGATGCCTGGCTTCTGGTCTCCTACAATAAAGGATTTCTTTATAATCAGCTACATTTCAATGGTAACATATCTATTATAAAGCTAGTCGCTACTTGCTTAATTACTGCAGGGCGACTTTATAGCGGGTGAAAGTTCTGCTTTAATCTTCATAGTATTTGAGCCATAGAGAATGTTATTCCAATACTGTCAGAGTTGTAGTTCAAGAGTAATTGAATGATAAAGTATCCCCCTCCCGTCCCTTTTACCTAGTGTAAGCCACCTCCCCTCAGATGTGGAATCTGATCCACAGACCAGACAGCTCACAGCAAGGGACAAACTTCTTACTGTGAGCATAAGGAAAAAGTAGCTGAATGTGGCATTCTATGACATGCGATGGCTTTAACACGAAAAGGAACTCACTGTTTTTTGCGTAAAAATTGCGCCTAGAATACCTAGGAGTTGAGTCCCTAAATGCATAAAAAAATATTGACGTGTAGTAGAACAGTGTTTTCTAACACACATGCATGTTTGGCAAGTGATTCCTATACTAGTGACACATGGATGTATTGATTTGGGGCCCTAAGCCCAATATTACATACAAGTAACTAAAAATGTGAGTGAATACAAAAGAAGATTAGCCCTATGAGTTCCAGTGGACTAAGCATTGCAGATAGTTGAATAGCCCACTGGCAGTCACAGGGTTAATCCCACTAAAACTAACACCATCCAGTAAACACCTGTAAGTGTGATGTCTGCAGGTTCTTCAGCACCCTTGTCATCCACTGTCAGTCTTTCTCTGTCAAATTCTATCTTTTGTCTTCTTCTCATCTTCATTCTTCATATTGTAGTCTTCTTATCTTCTTGTTTCCGATATATTTTCTGCTACAATAATAAAAAAAAAGGTTCAACTCATCGATGCCCCCCCAGAAATCCAAAAAATAAGTCCAATATGCCCTAATAAATCCAATATATAAATCCATGATGCCCCAAATAAATGCAAAAATCTGTCCAAGATGCCCCAAAGAAATTCAAAAACATATTTCCATGATGCTCCCCATACATATGCCATGAATAAGTCCACAATGCTGCTGCTGCTATCATTGGAGGCAGCGGCAGGAAAACAGATCAAGAAAACCCCCTTACTTACCTCTCAGGCCGTTGCTTGAGCTTTACTGAAGGAAATTTGAACAGTAATTGGCTTTTAAATAGCCAGTCTCTTTTCAAAATATTTCCAGTACATCCCCCTGCTAGAAGCTGACTGCCTTGGAAGTGCGTAAGCACACATCCCAGCCATTTGTAGTTTGGGAACCATTTTGAACAGAGACTGGCCATAGAAAAGCCAGTCTCTGTTAAAATTTCCATCAGTATGGCTTGCGCAACGGCTCGCTAGGTAACTAAGGGGGTGGTTCTTGATCTGTTTTCCTGCCACCATCAGCATCATGGACTTATTCATGGTATATGTTTTAGGGGCATTATGGACATATGTTTTTGAATTTCTTTGGGGCATCACGGACTTATATATTGGATTTATTTGGGGGATTTTGGACTTATATTATGGATTTTTTGGGGGGGCATCAATGATTTTAAGCAGATATATAGGAAGCAAGAACATAAGCATAAAACAATATGAAGAATGAAGATAAGAAGAATACCTTAAATAGAAGATGACAGAGGAAGTGTGACAATGGATGACAGGTAAGTATTACGTCTATGGGATAGGGGTGTTAGGATAGTGTTAGGGCTAGTATTGTTTCCCTTTCTTGTTCATGTTAGGGGTAGTGTAGGCTTAGTGTTTGGGAGGTGGCGGGAGGGTGACTGTGTTTTGAAATCACTTTGTCAAACAAAGAGAGATGGCTATTTTCCTTTGATGTTCCCACAACTCACTCTGTTTAGTGTGTGCTGTGGGGACAAAAACTGCAGCAAGTGTTTGGCTGCAATGTGGGTTTTGGCCACCCATGATTTTTGCAGTGGATGCTGGTCAAGCCAAAGAATTCCAAGTGTGTTTGTATAGCCTGGAACTCCTTTGGCCCCTAACAACGCTTTTAGGCAGGTGTGAGATCCTTGCCCGCTATACAACTAAGAATAGAAAGCCCAACAAGTGAAACGGACAAGAGACTGTGAAGACGGGAGAGGTATTGTGCTACTACCGACAAATGATTAATACAGAGTATTGGTGGAATAATTAAGAAACCAACTAACCATTGTATAATGGTAATATCTCATTGAATCTTACTTTCAGCTTATATAAAGACTAGCAAACATTCACAAAAAAATCCTCTGCCCGCTACTCTGTTATACAATCTGGGCTGAAACAACAGATATATACAGACGGGAGGGTATACACCTATTTTCGTCCTAATTTTTTCATATTGGATCATGAGATATATATAACTGCAGTACCTGATTGGTGACTGTTCTTTTTTGATAATATCTTTATATTTTTTGAGCTCATATAAGTTTAGATTTTTATTTTTTATGGTGATATCACTACCTCATATTGATAATATATGCTGCTAATATATGGTCATCTACAGGGTATGTTTTAATATATATTTTATATGTTGTAGTTGTTTAATAAACAATAAGATTGTATTACCATAAGTACTGATTATAATTAGAGAATTTAGCGCTCTCCTAATATTCTTTTCTATCCATTCTTTATTTTGCCCTGTACAATAACAGGGCAGTAGGATTGTAGTGATATTTTCTCTTGTTGATATTCTTTGGTGCTGGGTAGGTGCCATTTTGTCAGTTGATTTTTTTGTGTTTTATATATATATATATATATATATATATATATATATAATACTAATAGCAGAAGATCATGGACTGGCACTTTACAGGATTTTTATAAATCAAACTTTGCTGATAGTATTTCAATGTTTTGGCTTACTCATAAGCCTTTCTCAAGGTTTCAGGGTCTTATAAAAATCCTGTAGAGTGCCGGTATCACAGTTCCTGTGATTGCTGTCACTCTCTGCTGTGGTGTGTTCCTATTGGCAGTACCTGTTATGCCCGCCCAGTATGGCCTTCTTATACCGGGCCTTTGGCACCTGTCAGGTGCCCTTTGTGGTGTTCCAGTACCAGTGCTTCCGTTGCTGTGTTCCTGTGTACCGATTCGGCTTGTCTGACACTTCTCCTGGTTCCTGGTCCGTGTATGACCCGGCCTGGCTGACTTTCCTGCTCTGCGATTGATCCGGCTTGTCTGACGTTCCTGCTCCGTGTATGACCCGGCCTGGCTGACATTCCTGCTCCGTGCTTGATCCAGTTTTTCTGACGCTCCTGCTCCGTGTATGACCCGGCCTGGCTGACGTTCCTGCTCCGTGATTTATCCGGCTTGTCTGACGCTCCTTCTCCGTATGTGATCCGGCCTGATCTACCTTACTGCTTGGTTCCTGTTTCTGGAGATCCGGCTTCATTGAGGCTTGTCTATGTCGCTTGGCGACATTTCGAACTGTCATCAGTGCCTCTATTGCTTACCTCCACCACGTTTGCTGAGCCTGTTGCCTCCGTTACCGAGCCTGTGCATTAACCCTTGACGTGCCTGTTGCCTCCGATTAAGGGCCGTCTGTTGCCTCCGTTACTGAGCCTGCTTGCTGACACTTGCAATACTTGTGGCCTCCGATTCTGAGTATTCCGCTACTCTTGCTGAGCTTGTTGCCTCCGTTACCGAGCCTGTCCATTAACCCCTGCAGAGCTTGTTGCCTCCAATACCGAGCCTCTCCTCTTACACTTGCTGAGCTCATTGCTATCCGTACCGAGCCTGTCCGTTCACTTGCAGAGCCGTGGTGTTTCCGTTACTGTCCACCTAGTGCTCTTGCCATTCACTCGATTCAGTTAAGCACCGGAAGGGTGCTACCGGCTCTGGTCCTATTCAGCTTTAGCAGTGTTGGTATATCCATTATGCACCGCGTGGTGCTACTGGCTCTGGTCCCGTTCAGCCCTGGCAGTGTGGGTACCCGTTGATGCACCAAGGGGTGCTGATGGCTTAGGTTTCATTCAGCTCACGCAGTGTCATTAACCCATTCTACACCGCGAGTGTCTTTGGCTCCGATTATACTCAGCTCAGGCAGTGTGGGTCCATTTACGCACAACCATAGTGTACCTGGCTCTTGTCTTAAGTGGCTCTAGCATAGTGGTTGGTCTTGCAAATCACCTATCCAGTACTGCTGTGTGGACTCACTTCAAGGTGCTTCCATCTGGCACCACAACCTTTGGCTGTTCTTATCCACCACTGGGCGTTGGCTAACACACCATCTCAGAGACTGATTATTACATTGGACTTAACCCTTGCTACACCTATTCCTTGTTGTACAGTATTGCTCTTTACCTGTACTGTGTCTACCTTGTTACCATATCACCTGTAATTACATGTCATTACCTATTTCTGCCCTTAGGGGGCAGTATTCTTTATTTTCTTCTTAATATAACGGTGTTTTATTTTTACCTCTGGTCTGAGAGTCTGAATAACCGTTACAACCGTTAAGATCCTCTACACTATCTCTCTTTCTCTCTCTCGCTCTCTCTCTGTATATATATGTGTATATCTTACTCTGATGAAGGTCTGTACTGGGGCCAGAAATATTTGGTGAAGGCTATTTACATTATCTTTTCCTTCAAAACTGCCATTGTGGTGTCTTACTGTGGATGCCCAGGTTGAATACTCTTGTTGATACATTGTTGGGCGTGCACAGATTATTTTATGGGTTGTACTGACGTTATGAGTGCCACTGCAGATTCTTACACACCATTTACTACGTGCATGCCAGAATGGGAAGAAGGTGTGCACTCCAATAACTATGTGAGTATTTCAATATGGTGGTGGTGCACCATTAACTATATGGGTGTCAAAATTGGGATGGCGATGCACCATTAACTGTGTGAGTGCCAGAACAGAAGTATGTGAGTTCTGGGGTGGGTGCATAACTAACCATTTGAGTGCCACAGGGAGGAGGTTTCATAGTTAATCATTTCCATGCTAGAATGTAGGTTGGAGTAGAACTTTGCACCATTCTCTGTTTGAGTTCCATAAAGGGGTGGGGGGAATGCACCATTAACCATTTCAGTGCCAGAAGCAGGTAGAGAGGTTGCATCACTATTAAAAAAAATTAAAATAAAATTGAAAAGGACACACACAATCTAAGAGTAAAAATGTACTTTATTTGGATGAAAAGACTGCCATCACAAACTCCCAAAAGCTCTAATGCACATCAAAGAGATGCTAGAATGGCCTCTTATAAAATGCACAGATCCTGGTACCCACAGGTAGGTATAACTGTATAAATGAACTCCAACAGAATAGTTCTGCCTCTTCACACAATAACAGTACCACAGGTCTTCTATGTGTAGTATGAAACAGGCTTAGAATGATCCACAACAGTATCACCCCCAACAATGGTACTCAGATAGACTACAGTTATTCAAGGCCTCGCACAGGGCTAATGTCATAGAAATACATTAATTAAAATATTTAAAACCTATTAGCAAAAAATATACAAAGAAAACCACTGTCACAGAAAATCCCCAAATGGTGGCCCAATGTGTTGATCAACTTAATACTGCTTCATCAAGGGAATAAAGGAGGGTACTGTCCTAAATTTGATTTAAAGAAATGTGACAGGGATGGGTGATTGTGTATGTATGAGAGAGTCACTGTTTAGAAGGCTGTTTGTATGAGTGAGGCAAAGACTTTGTGAGTGTATGTGTGAGATTGTGTGTATTTTAGAGAGATACTACTTGTGTGGGAGACAGACAGTGTGTGTGTGTGTGTGTATGAGAGAGAGAGAGAGACTGTGTGTGTATAACAGAGAGAGAGAGAGACTGTCTGCGTGTGTGTGAGAGACACAGACTGTGTGTGTTTGAAATACTTTGCTTGTGAGAGAGAAAAAGTGTGTGTGTGTGTCACAACCCGTTTTGGCGTCTTGCCTTCCTCGTGGACGCCTCTCCCTCATTTTTCCATGCTCGGCGGCATCTATGTCTGGCGCCTGAGCAGTGCGTTCTGTCCACGCACAAGCAGGACGGCAGTCATTTTCCCCCAGCATCTCATGCTTCCTGCGTCAGTCCACATTGGGCAGCAGTCTGCGTCAGGAACGGCTCCCAGACGAGCCCCCCTTCCTGGCTTCACCTTATTGACTGGCTTCTATATTTAAATGGGATACCCCAGTCTATGGGTGCTTATTCCACGAGCTAGTTCCTGAGGTTTTTTTTGAGTCTGCTTGATACCTGATTACTGGCTACTGACCTTGGCTTCTCTCTGACTATGGCATCTCATACCTGATTACTGGCAACTGACCTTGGCTTCTCTCTGACCACGGCATCTCATACTTGATTACTGGCTACTGACCTCGGCTTCTCTCTGACCATGGTATCTCATGCTTGATTACTGGCTACCGAACTTGGCTTCTCTCTGACCACGGCATCTCATCCCTGATCTCTGGCTTCTGACCCGTCTATCCTCTTGACTACGGCTCCGCAACTGTGACCTTCTGGCAACTGACCTACCTACCTTCTGACTACAGCTCTGATTACTCTATACCAGTCCCCGTTCCCGGCCCTGTTCTGTTCCAATATACCGTGGTCATGGTTGTACCTGGTTCCCTGAGAACTGCCATCCTGGATGCACCCTGACTCAACTGTGGTGGAACAATCTGGTTTCCTGACCAGCATCTTTACACAGCTTCGGCTGCAGCAAGGGAGTTCCTGGCACACCATCACCAATCCCTAGCATCGTTCCTATGCAACACTCCAGCAGCTGCACTAGGGCCAGGACTATCTAGGTTCCTACTCTCGCATAGTGACAGTGTGTGAGAGAAAGAGAGAAAGAAAAACCAAGACAGAGATACTGTGTGTGTGAGAGAGAGAGAAACTCTGTGTTTGTAAATGTGTGCATTTGTGTGTATGTTTATATGCACATGCATGTATGCGAGAGTGTGAGAGACTATGATATGCAAAGCATAAGCATAAACTGGCACACACTCCATTTGCTATTGAAAGCTTGATGTGTCTATCAATACTTTGGGGCAGTATCACTTCATTTGAGATGCTTTATCTACAGCTACATCTTGTTTGGATGAAAGTACACACAGACATAACAAAACACTGACACCTGTTCTGATAAAGGTTTCTAACTTTTTCTTCATACAAGACTGGATTTGCCATGAACTTTTCTGTGTAACAAAACTGGGGGTTGGCAGTGGTTCCTAATCCACAGAGCACTACACACTATAATATGAAGAAATATAGGTATCATCTATGAACTCATTATGGCAATGGTAATTTATCACCTGAAAGACTTTTAGTACCCAAAACTAGGTCACATTTTTGTGCATACTTACAAATTCCCTTAAGGGTCATATAAGTCTTTAACTGCTTAAAGTGGACCTTGATGTTTTCTGCAGATTTGAAAACTTAACAAACACATTTAATCCCTAGTTATGTAAGAAAAAGCAATTAAATGCAGAAGGAATTGTCAAAATGCAATTGTAAAATGCTTTTATTGATTGTTTCAGATTCATGTTTTTCACTGAAATAAACATTTGATCAGTGATGGACATTTTATTGTTTTGTCTTAATACCATGTGGAAAACAAAAAGATTTGTATAAGTTTCAATGTATCACTATATTATACTTGCATATAAACAGAGATCACTCCCATCTTAAATTAGGGAGTCTACACAAACATCAAACAGCAAAATGAGCAATACAAATTAACTGCAATATACCTCTTATATTCTCAATAGTCTCAGCGATGTTCAAGGTGAGATTATCAGTTAATTAATTGAAAGTATTATGTAATAGGAAAGAAAACATGCATTGCTGGATTTATCATATTTGTTGAAACACATGCACCATATCTCCCAACATTTCAAACAGCCAAAGAGGGACACTATTGTTTTGGTGTGAGAGGCATTTCCAAGAATGTAATTACCTATTGACACCTCTTTGTGTAACTGAATAAATGATTTAGAGCAAGACCAAAGTATTTTATTTACATTCACTACTATGTAAACCCATTTATATGAGTTTGATTGATATAGAAAATTGTGATACAATTACATATACACTGCACAATCTGATGTCCTAAAACGAGGGACACCAGGGTGGGAAAGAGGGACATAGGAATTTGGGACTGAAAGAGGAACTGTCCCTCCTAAAGAGGGACACTTAGGCCGTATTGTGTACACTCACTGCTGAGAGATGTATTCAAAAGCTACTACAGATCAGACTTGTAGTTTTTGGGCAAAGTAAATCAATGGATTTGCATTTTACAGTGATGCTGTTGCTACAGTAGTCTATGGAGGAGGATTATTTACATTGACAATAATTGTCCATTGACTGCTTTAGCAACAGCACCACCATACAATTTTGGGGCATGGAACTTCACCAAAAGTTCAGGTTTCACCTGCAATAACTTTGAATGAAACATCCTATATAATAATTTGCTAGGATGTTTGTCAGAAGCCATCATGCGCAGTAGAGACGGACAGAATGCTGGGCGCACAGAATGCTGGGAGGTGTAGGAATGCTGGGAGTTCTGTGCTGGGAGCATTCTGTGCTTTCGGGCAGTCTCTACAGTGCATGAATGTGTCGGTGGCAGGACGCAGAGCAGGACCGGCCTCTTAACCCTTTGAGTGCCAGAGGGGTATGCAGCGCATTTGAGTGCCAAAGGGGTACGTAGTGCATTGCAAAGCAATGTGTTGCAATCCCCTCTGGCACTCAAAGGGTTAACATCACCTGGACCTTGGCCCGTATACACGGGCTTTTACACTAGTCTCTAATAAATTAAAATATCCTTATTTGACTCACCAGGATAAACCTCACAAAAAATATGTTTTCCATTTAATTCAATACTATTCCTTTAACCCCTTTGAGTGCCAGAGAGGTAAACAACGCATTGCAGTTTAATGTGTTGTGTACCTCTCTGGCACTCAAAGGGTTAATGTTGTCAGCAGTTTAAACAGCTATGAAGAATAAGACAAAGCAGTGAGCAATACAGTTTTAACCCTCTTAGTGCCAGAAGGCTGTCCAGCACAACCCTCTGGCACATAAAGGGTTAAGGATCATACTTGCTATAGCTAATTATGAATTTTATCCAGTAAAATATATTGCAGTAATATAGAAATCAGTCAGCCTCAACTTAAATGGGTTACATACATCCCTCCGGCAAAAATTCCTCCCATCAATCAGTTTTTTTCTTTGAACTGACAAAAACAACTTGGTGAATGTATAAGGAATGTCAATGCTCTGCTTGCCAAACTTGTAGAACATTTATATAATTTGTTTTTTGTGCCCTTTTTTTGATGAGTATGACATGCCTCTTACAAACCATGCACACTATGCTAAAGAAGTAATTAGCATAGTGCAATTAACAATCTACAGTGTAAATGTGTGCACAGCTTTGTCTTCTATCAGTGCTCCCTGTAAAGTTAGGGACCCATCACTGAATGAGTTAAAGGGGAATGTTTATTCAGGGCTATTGGAATAACAGATGATCTGTGCAGTACTGCTTAGTTTAAAGGGATAATAATGTTTCACAAAAAACAGCAGCTCCAATTAATCTTCATAGTATTTGAGCCATAGAGAATGTTATTTCAATACTGTCAGAGTTGTAGTTCAATAGTAATGGAATGATAAAGTATCCCCCTCCCGCTCCTTTTACCTAGTGTAAGCCACCTTCCCTCAGATGTGGAATCTGGTCCTGGGACCCAACAGCTCACAGCAAGGGACAATCTTCTTACTGTGAGAGCAATGAAAGCCCTGCCCCTATAGACAGGTTTTTCCCTTATCTTAATTAAAGATTCTCCCTCTCTGGAATCCACTTTGACACCAAAGTGCTGCTCTGAGCTGAGCAGTAACATCAGTAAAAGGGGCAGGAGAGGGATACTTTATCATTCAATTAGTCTTCAACTACAACTCTGACAGTACCGAAACAACACTCTCCATGACCCAAATACTATGAAGATTAATTGGAGCTGCTTTTATTATGAAACATTGCTATCCCTTTAATTACCCCTTCAACAACATTTTGAATGTTGGATTGCTCGTCTTAACCCCTTAACGACAATGGACATACATGTACGTCCAAGGTGGATGTCCGTAAAGGACAAAGGACGTACATGTATGTCCCAGAAATCCAGGTCCCCACGTGGCTGAACTCCAATCGGGGACTTCGGAATCGATTCATAAAAAAAAAATGTTCCATGGACGTTAAGTGACGGCCGTGTGCGTAGTGGCCGGTCAATAAGGGGTTAAAGGTAACACTGGGGGAGATGTATGAAAACCATTCTTACAGTATGTTTAACAACTGTAGCTAAAATTTGCAACAATGGGTCATATTATTTAAACAGTAAAGCCAAGTTTATAAATGTATCTCTGCCAGAATATTCTGAGAAAATTCACTAATAAGATTTTTTTTTTCACATATCACTACATACTTCCATTAAGAGCAAGTTCTACCTTGCATTAAGATTTTATCACGAAAACTTAATTTACTTTTGGCTCAGTTTCATTATACATATATTATGACACACAATTACTATTTGGTCAAGACCATTTCTAATTCCTTTTTCAAAAGTGTCAACCAACTAGAGTTAGTACCTAGCAAAAATGTCGCCAAATGTTAATTTATAACTTTATGTCACATAAATACAATTTTATAGATGCTTTATTAATTATTCCAGTTTCATACATCCCCCATTAGAATTTATGAATAAAGGTAAAGTGGAGAGATACTGAGACAAACCAACTGTAATGTAGGGGACCCATCAATGCACAAATGTCCATTGATTTAAATGGCAGCAAACAAAAATGTAGACATTTCACTGCCACAGTAACATACCTCCCAAGTGTCCCTCTTTAGGAGGGACAGTCCCTCTTTTAAACACAAATCCCATTGTCCCTCTTTCCCACCCTGATGTCCCTCTTTTCAGGACATCAGACTGTGTGGTGTGTATATAAATGTATCAAATTGATCCAGAGCAATAAAACTCACATTAATGTTTGTTTAAACATCAGCATATGTGTTTATACATTAGTCTGTGTAAAAAAATACTTTGGTTTTGTTATAAGTCATTTATTAGCTTACACGAGGAGGTATTAATAGGTGATGAAATAGCCTAAAAATTATCGGTAATGCTCCTTCCACCAGCCATGCCCACAGCAACACCCCCTAAAACTAACATTTTATATTGATTTGTGTGATTATAAAATAGCTTTCAAAATCACCTCTATTTGTGTTAGTAATTCCTTATTTTAACTAGTTTAACAGCTATTCACCTTTATATATTTGGCAGCTTATTTCAATATGGCAATACTGGCTGCCACTGCCTGTTGTGTAAGATACTAACTTTGTTCTCTCCCTCCCAAATGTAAGTACTATCTAATTTTTGTAATCTGACAAATACATAAAGGTAAATATCTCAGACTATTCTTTTAAATAAAGAATGTCTGATACAAATATAGATGACTTAGAAAACCATTACAATATCATCCAGTTCATTAGGATTCAGTGTAGTAAAAAACTTATAAAGATGATACCTTTTAATGGCTAACTGAGGACATAACAAGTGCAAACTTTCAGGACACTAAGGTCTCTTCTTCAGGCATGGGTTAACAAACAAAGCTAGAATAATACTGCATTTATATTTACAGAGTATGACATACATTTGAACCAAAATATATGAGTACACAGTGGGGGTCAATTAACTTAGTAAACATACAGTCTGCAAAGATATGAACTGATATGCACAGGGTTAGATCAGAGTCATGGGAACAAGGAAATTGCATATCAATTCATATCTTTGCAGACTGTATGTTTACTAAGTTAATTGACCCCCACTCTAGGCTCATATACAGTGAGAGAAACTATTACTTGATCCCCTGCTGATTTTGTACGATTGCCCACTGACAAAGAAATGATCAGTCTATAATTTTAATGGTAGGTTTATTTGAACAGTGAGAGACAGAATAACAAGTCATTAAGGTTTCGAGGCTGGTGTTTGGCAACTCGAACCTTTAGCTCCCTGTAACGTGTTTTTAGGACACTCAGACCAGTTGGTAAAATTAAACACAATTTTATTGAATAGAAAATAATGCAAACGATCGCCCTCTACAGGCGGAAGGAAATAATAAAGCGGTAATGACTGATATAACTCAAAGGTTCAATACACAGGATAAGGTAACATATACTATCTCAGATAATGGTATACAGTCACCAAAGGGTTAAATGCAATAATCAGTCAGTCTCAGATGTGGAGGTTTGGCACGCCCAAGTTGGTAATAGGAGGTGCTGGATAGATGTAGCCAACACAGTGTTCTTGAGGTATAAATGCCGTAGCCAATCTGTGACCACTAGTGGATTCAGCAGAACAGTTACCCGAAATAGCCCCCGCGGGCGTACCCAATGAGACAACTGATTCTGCGAGTGCAAGTGTAGATAGCCCCCACGGGCGTAACGGAATCTGGCCTGAAATGCAAGAGCTGGCAATTAGCCCCCGCGGGCATATAACCGGAGACCAACACTAGCGGTAGTAGAGCCAATAGCCCTCACGGGCGTATACCAACGGGAACCTGCCAGAGCTTGAAGCCTACCCTTTGCTGCCACACGAGCCAAGAAGCCACAAATGGTGTCCACCGGTAAACTTAACGTAAGACCAAGAGCCAATGGCGCCCTACCGGACCATCTTAACATGACTACTCTGCAGTTGTATTGAATGAGTCGCCGTCCAACAAGCGGCCGACTCGGCAGACGTAGCACAGTGAGTAAGGCTCTATACCGGGGAATGAAGGCTTTGCGAGAGTAAAGCAGCACTGCAAGGGTTAAAATGCACGTTTAACAATACAAGGCTTAGTATGGTATCGGAGCTCTGCAAGAGTATGGAGGCTCAAGGAAGGAAGCACAGCTCTGCAAAACAGCACGGAACACTGCACTGTACTGAGGCAACCCAAGGCTGAAGTGGTCACACGGCAGCTGGATAAACGGCAACAGCAGAAGAAGAATGTCGCGGCGGCGACAACAGGAACAGGCAGGTCACTGGAACAGGCCGGTAGTCGATCACGGAGCAGGAAGTCAGCCAGGCCGGGTCGTAGCACGAAGGAGGTTCTCATACAAGCCGGGTCACACACGAGCAGGAACACTGGAGCGTAGTCAGGATGGGCCAAGTCGGTACACATGAATCCGGAACACAGGAACACAGCAACAGCAATACTGGCTCAGAAACACCACGAAAGGGCATCTGACAGGTGTCCAGGCCAGGCATAAAAATTTCCCCAGGGGCGGGCCAAACCAACTCAGTGTACCACAAGCGAGAGTGACAGGAGGATCACAGGCACTGTACCCCCCTCTCAAAGACCCCCTCTCCCTGAGGAGGTTTAGGTTTCTGAGGATATTTAGAGTGGAAGTTGCGTAAACTTCCACTCAAGAAGAACGTTCCTCAGGGCCATAACCCTTCCAGTGGACCAAATATTGCAACTTCCCTCTAAGCCTCCTAGAATCAATAATGCTCTGAACCTCGTACTCCTTCTGGCCCTGAACGTCCACCGGCCCAGGAATTACTGGAGTGGTAGTGTAACGGTTGCAAACCAAGGGTTTCAAAAGAGACACATGGAACACATTATGAATATGCATAGAGGCTGGGAGTTCCAATGCAAAGGTGACAGGATTAATCTTGCGGAGGATTTTAAAGGGGCCAATAAACCGGGGAGCCAACTTGTTTGAGGGTACCTGCAAACTGAGGTTCCTGGAGGAGAGCCATACTCTGTCCCCAACCAGAAATGAGACCGCTGGCAGCCGTCTACAATTGGCATTCCGTTGCTGACGCTGGAATGACTGACTGAGAGACCTCTGAACCTGTGCCCACATGAAGCGGAGTTGCGCCATATGCTCATCCAAGGCAGGAATCCAGGAGCAGGCATGGTTGGAACCCCTAATTGACTAGAAACGGGGAGCTCCCGGACGATGAGTTGACTGCACAATTCCTCGCAAACTCTGACCATGGCAACAGGTCAGCCCAATTGTCATGATGATCTGTTACAAAACAGCGCAGGAACTGATCCAGTCCCTGATTGGCACGTTCAGCGGCTCCGTTGGTCTGGGGATGGTAGGCGGAGTAAAAGGACAATTGGATGCCCATCTGGCCACAGAATGCCCTCCAAAATCTGGACATGAACTGGCTCCCACGATTGGAGACTGTAACTCTAGGTACCCCATGTAAGTCAATGGATATATGAGACCAAGGACGTTCTCCATTAGGCACTGGTTGGAGCAAGCCCACTGGGAGGTGTCTAGGGGTTTTGACACGAGCACAGGTGGTACAAGCGGCAGTTACAGTCTCTCACTGTTCAACTAAACCTAACATTAAAATTATAGACTGATCATTTCTTTTTCCATGGGCAAATGTACAAATTCAGCAGGGGATCAAATATTTTTTTCCCTCACTGTATTTTGTTTCAAATGTATGTCATACTCTGTAAATATAAATGCAGTGTTATTCTAGCTTTGTTTTAACCCATGCTTGAAGAAGGGACCTTAGTGCACTTTTTATATCCTCAGTTAGCCATTAAAAGGTATCACCTTTATACAACTCTTGTGAGTTTTTTGCTACACTGAATCCCATCTACTCCACTGACTAACATGGTACCATCTTTTTTTCTGCATCCAGTTCATTATAAAGTGTTCCTTTTTAAATCAATGGAAATGTGGGAAATTTTTATTTGCTGGTATGCCCCAGACTTGAATATTGTATCATAAGAAATATTTTCATTTAATACATAGATATACTAGCATTTTTGTGCATGAACAAAGTAAAATCCTTCATAATCTGAAGTGTCAAAGCTAGAGTCTTCTGGCTTACCAAAGGACACCAGGTCCCTGATGACATAGCCACTTTCACTTAGAGCTTTCCTCAGGAAACTCTCATTCACAGGCAGGGAGAAGACCTTGTTAGAGCCCACCTCGTAATAATTGGCTCCTAGGTCTCCAGACATCACTAGATGTCCCTCAGGTTTCAGCAGTGTGGAGAGGTTTTTTAATGCTTTGATGTATGAATCTTGATTCCTGCAGGCTGCTTCCAGACATACTGATGCAACGAGGCAGTCAACTTTGGGCAACACAACAGGCTCCAGTGGATTGCTCTTGCTGACATCACACATCAAAACCTGCTTGATTTTTCTTCTAAGAGTTTCCTCCTTCTCTTTCAGCTTCCCACTGCAAAATGCAATATAAAAAACTGTCACTTTAAAAAGTATATATACTTATATTAATATGGCAAAATCATTGTTAACCAACAGAGTGAAAAAACATTGTAAAACAACAACTCATAAGAGGGCTAGGAGACCTGTTCCATATATAATGAATAAAATGGTAGGTTGTCACTTGCTAAGAATTTACTTGCAGTGGTTCTCAAATGTCTTGTTATGGTGGAACCCATTTATCAGGTAACTGTCACAGGTAAAGCTTATTTTATAGGCAATATTATGTAAGAAATCTAACAGAAATTGAAATTGCAGAGTGTGAACATTTTCAATCTTCAGCATGTTCATTGGTAGTCACAAAACCACATACAAACTGACTGACAACCCTATCTTTCTGGGGTCCTACAGAACACTATTTAAGAAATACTGTTGTAGTAAAAGATTGTTGCAGATATCATATAATAAAAGAGCAAAGGACAATATAATAGTGAAGTACTGTAAATTATATCCAAGATTTTCAGTAAAAAGAAAGAGCTCGTGTATAATACACACCTCCCTTTCCCTCCCTCTACACCCTCAAAAATGCTCCCCTTGTATACACTCTTCCTTCTTTCCCCCTCCCCCTACCTCAATACACAAAGTTAATGCCCCTTCATTCTTTTTTACCCTTCACTCCCTCACCTCAATACATAAAGTAAAAATGCCCCCTTTGTTCCCTATCCCCTTTCCCTCCCCCCACCTCAATAAACAAATGCCCCCTTTGTACTCTAACCCCCCTCCCTCAACCTCAATAGAATTATCTGTGTGACCCCTTGCCCTCCATCTACCCAGCAGCGGAGAAGGCAAGCAGAAATTCAAGCATGCCGCCCGCTACTCAGATCTGCTGGCTGCCTCTGGAGGAGGGTCCTGGTCCTGGAGATTTGTAGAGGGAGGGAAAGGAGTTGCACAAATAATGCTGTTGATGTGGGAGGAGGGATGGGGAAGGAGAGAACAAAGGGGGAACACTTAAACTTTGTTTATAGAGGTGGGGAGGAAGGGAAGGATGAGAAAGAATGAAGGGGGCATTTTAACTTTGTGATGAAGTGGGAATGAGTGGGAAGGGGGAGAGAGAATTAAGTTTTTTTTTTTTTTATAATTTATTGTGTATAATATGCACCTCTCAATGCATATAAATAAATGGGTAAAATGTGCATATTATAACAGATAATTTACTGCATGTAACATACTAACATCCTTTATGTGAACATCCAGTTCAGCCTTTGCCATATCACTTCTGTTTGTCCAGGTGAAGACAAAAAAAAAACCCGTTGAAGCCATATTCAGCCAAACCATAACTAGAGAAAAAGTCATCCAGTGCAATTCTAAACGCATCAACAGTTTCTGTAAACTCATTCCCCTGAAGCAAGGAATTGCACAACCTTATTGCCCTTACTGGAAAAAAAATCCATACCTTAGTTAAAGTCAAAAACACGTTTTCTCTGTCGTCCAATACAGGTTACTGGTAACTTTGGGTAGGCGATCAGCCCCTTTAAATAGGCAGGAACAATTCTGAGAAGTGACTGCTGGGCAAAGCCTACCTCCTCTCCTTAGCTTGCAGCTAGCCAATCCCCAACCAGTAAGATTTGTTCCTTGGTCAATACACAAGTCAAGAGAACAGTTCTGCTATAGTTTTAGCTTTTTTATTATTTTTCTGTTAGATATGGAATACCACGATTAGGCGGATTAACATCACTGACAATTCCCATCACCCAAATGTGGATAGCTCAGTTTACCAGGTGATTTTGTGGACCTAAGCTCTGGGGGGAAAATATTGGCTGCAAGTTCTTTCCCCAGGAGTTGCCCAAGGAGGCTTCTTTTTGATATATGGTAATCTGAAGACAAAAGACCTGCTGAAAAAAGTGAGCACCCTTTGAATGCTGAGGTTCACATGTCCTATGCTTCCCCTCCACACAGGGGTCTCATTTAGCGTTCCTATTACATACTCATGCACTCATTGGGTTTATCTGTATGTCTGTGAGGTGTTTGGAGCAAGTTTCTGTGGTAACGTAACCCTTTTGTTGCTGGTTAGCATGTCTTGAGGGGTCTTGGGACTCTTTCCCTACTGGGACCAGTGTTTATTGGGTTTTACGTTTTGGTATTCACCTCATTAACTTTATGTTCCGCGCCTTTAAGGCACACGTTTACCGCATAGATGTCATTGCTCCATTCACTTCTATGGGACTTTAGAGTTTGGGACATATCTCTGAGACCGCTGCATGTAGCGAGGCTCATTTTGTGGGTTTGCCCTTGCTCTGTTATCCGATCAACATTCTGGGCATGTTGGGGGCTTCGGGCACTGTTGGGGTACTCCGTTAGTGAAACTACATTTCCCATGAGCGCTCTCTTCAGGCACTCATTTCTGATTGGCTCCCATCGTGGCAGCCATTTTGTGTATTCGCAGATCGAGTATCCTACGCACGGCTTGGACTCTCCTTCTCTCCTCCACATTTTAACCCTTTGCCTCCCAGATAAGTCTTATTTAGCGTTTCTGGGGTGCATTTATTTATCATACACACTATTTTGTGGGTGTTTTGATACTTTGACCATTTGACTCTGTGAGAATGTCTACTCTGTTAGACCATGGGGCTAAACCTAAGACTAAGGATACTGGGGTGTCTGTGTCCCTCATTTCTCATTGCTCCTCATGTCACTCAGGGTTACCTAGAGAATACTCAGGTCATGTTTGCCCAGGATGCGCTACTGCCCCAGAATCCCCTGCAGGGGCCTCCAGCCATGCACTAGAGCCAGTATGGATGCAAGAGTTTAAGGCTACTACCAGGGACCTCCGGTCCACCTTACAACTCCTTCCATCTACTTTACAGGGGGTCTTCCACTCGTGGCAGACCCCCGCCCCTATCAGATCTTCCCTGCCTAAACCGCCTGGTGTACCTGATATGTCTGATTACTTTGAGGAGGAATTATTGGTGGACTCTGATGATGATGACTGTTCAGCTGTTCCTTCATCTCAGTTTTTTGGGGACCCTTTTGACGCTGACCTCATTCCTTCGGCTAAGGGCCTGATCAGAGCTGTTTTGAACACCCTGAACATTCCCTTGGCGCAAAAGGCGTCTTATGACCCCTCTGATGTGTTTCAGGAGCCTGTTAGACCTCATACTAACCCCACCCTTGACTGCTTGGTGTCTGAGGAGTGGAAGTTTCCAGACAAGAAGTTCTAGGAAGTTCGCTAAGCTTTACCCCTTCTCTGAAACGGCTCTCACGCAGTGGGTCTATCCCCCCAAGGTGGATGTCCCTGTTTCCAGGCTTTCTAAGTCCACTGCCTTGCCTGTGGCTGATGCCTCTGCTCTCAAGGAGTGGACTGATAAGAAGCTTGAGACCTCTCTCAAGGCTATTTTTGCGATGGCTGACACTGCCCTCCGCCCTGCATTTGCTGCAGCATAGGTGAATAGGGCTGTGGCTGTTTGGACTGAACAGCTCAATTCAGCTGTCCGTCAGGGGGCCCCTACTGCTGACATGTTGCAGATTCTCGCTAACATTGCTGAGGCTCAGCATCATGTCTCTGTTGCTTTGTTTGATGCTGTGATTATGGTAGCCAGGGCATCTACCATGTCTGTGGTAGGCAGACATGCTCTTTGGCTCAAGATCTGGTCTGCTGACATGGCCTCCAAGAATGCTCTCCTGTCTTTGCCTTTTCAGGGCTCCTCCCTGTTTAGGCCTGAGCTCAAGGACCTCATCAGCGAGGCCACTGGAAGGAAGAGTACTAACCTCACAGTGGTCCTCAAGAAAAAGGTGCCTGTCAAAAGGAATCAGCTTTTTCGTCCCTTTCAAGCAGACTCACGCCAAGCGACCCAGACGGTCCCTCAGACTCTGCACTCCTCATCTAAGCCTAAGCACCAATGGAGATCCAAGTCCTCCATGAAGCCCAAGGCTTCCCAACCTTCTTCTGCATGACTTGCCGAACTCGGATCCCCACCCGCAGTTAGGTGACTGTTTATGCCACTACCTCTCGGCTTGGCAGGCCTCTGTGGCGGACCCGTGGGTTTTACAGGTGGTGGCTATGGAGTACAGGATTCCCTTCACCTCTCTTCCTCCTCCCAGGACCTTGGGTTCTTGTTCTCCTTTGGGAGCAGAAAAGCGCCGGCTTTTCGAGGAAGCTATACAGTCCCTTCTGGGCAAGGTGGTCCTGGAGCCGGTTTCTCCTCAAGAAAGGAGTTTGGGATTCTATGCCATCGTCTTTGTAGTTTCCAAGAAGGACAGTGGCTGTCTTCCCATTTTGAATCTGAAAGATCTCAAATTGTTTGTGGTCCTGTCCCAATACCGCCAGGAATATCTGCGCACTGTGATAGCGACCATGTCCCCTGGGGAATTTCTAGCCTCTCTGGATCTTCAAGATGCCTATCTGCATATCACCATTCATCCAGAGAGTCAGCAGTATCTCTGCTTTGCCTGCGACCAAGGGCATTTCCAGTTTTCTGCCCTCCCCTTTGGCCTAACCACGGCTCCTCAAGTCTTCAACAGAGTCCTAAATCGGAACGGCATCAGGGTGACTCCATATATGGACGACCTCCTTCTGAAGGCCTCTTCTCCGGAACTCCTTCATCAGCAGGTGCAGGACTGCATTCATGCTCTCTCCCATCACGGGTGGATCATCAATTTGGATAAGTCAGACCTTGTTCCTTCCCAGAGGATGGTCTTTCTGGGCCTCCTCTTCGGCACTCAGAGAGGGATGGTATTCCTCACGGACGAAGTGGCTTATCAGATAGCACTGAAGGTCCAGGATATCCTATCTCAGGATCCGGTTCCAGACAAGAAGTTGTCATTCTTGGTGGGGAAGTTCATTTCCACCATAGAAGCAGTTCCGTTTGCCATGGCTCACACCAGGGAACTTCAGAGGCTTCTAATCCTGGCATGCAGGGGTCGATCAGATCTCCTGGAGAGATCCCTATCTCTCCCTCTTCATGTGGAACAGATCCTTTCGTGGTGGCTTAAACTGAACAATCTCCTGAAAGGCAGACCTTTCCTGGTGCCCTTCTGGACCACGGTAATGACGGATGCCAGCCTCTACTGATGGGGAGCGGTCCTGGGGCACTTGAGTGTTCAGTGCTGGTGGTCTCAGGAGGAATCTCTCCTTCCTATCAATGTCTTGGAGCTTCAGATGATATTTTATGCCCTACAACACTGGACACTGCAACTGGAGGATTGCCAGGTCAGGGTACAGTCAGACAACGCCACAGCGGTAGCCTACATCAACAAGCAAGGCGGCACAAGAAGTCTTGCAGCTTGGCTAGAGGTCAAGGCTATTTTATCATGGGCAGAGGAGCATGTCCCTGCCATTTCCGCAGTTCATATTCCTGGCATAGACAACATTCTGGCATACTTCCTCAGTCGGCACATGGTGGACAGCGGAGAGTGTGAAATACATCCAGAGGTGTTCAACCTCATCATCCAGCAGTGGGGTCTTCCTTGCATTGACTTGATGGCAACCAGGCACAACAGGAAGGTCCCAAAGTTCTTCTCTTGCTGGGCGGATCCCCTGGCTCTGGCAGTGGATGCCTTGTCAATCCTGTGGACATTTCCTCTGGCATACATCTTTCCTCCTGTTCCCCCACGTCCAGCACCTTCTTCTACAGGATTACCTCTGGAAGGAAGACATTCATTGTCTGGCTTTGACGGCATGGAGATTGAATCCTCAGTTTTGAAGAAGAAAGGATTTTCTTCTGGTGTGGTGGCTACTATGCTTTGTGCCCATAAGCCTCTTTCCTCTATGGCCTACCATCGTGTTCGGTCTACCTTTCTATCATGGTGTGCTGACCAAGACCTGTCTCAGGATTTTGACCTTCATACAGTTCTTTCCTTCCTCCTGGATAGTGTGGATATGGATCTCAGTCTGAGTTCTCTTAAGGTTCAGACTTCTGCACTCTCTGTTTTCTTTCAGGGGCATATTGCTATCATTCCTGATGTCAAGGTTTTCTTCCAGGGTGTTGCTCATACCCATCCGGTGCTTAAGTCCCCTGCTCCTCAGTGGGACCTTAACCTCCCGAAGGTGGTTGTCACAGCTTACCTTGGTTCTAGCGCCGCCTCTTCAGTGACGCTTGGCGTTGTTACACGAGTCATCTGCAGGCACGAGGCTTCAGAGTGAAGCAGGCCTCTGTTTTATGTCATGCTTCCTGTAGTCTTCTCCTATCTGCTTCCTTCCTCTGAGCCTGCTCCTCCTACCTACTTCCTGAGGAGGGGTTTAAAGGGCAGTCTAAGCCCTGACTCAGTTTCCCTTGCATTGTTGTACAAACAGTTCTGTTTAGTTTGGGCTCTGTGTATGACCTGGCTTGTCTGACCATCCAATCTGGTGCTGACCTGTTGCTCTCTCTGACTACTCTTTTGCCTGCTCCCATTGTGTAGTGGACACCCAGTCTGGGGCGGACCTGTGGCTCTGGCTGACTACCTGAACTGTGTATGACCCGGCTTGTCTGCATATCCAGTCTGGTGCTGACCTGTGGCTCTGTCTGACTATTCTCCTGCCCGCTCCTTGTGTATAATAGACACCCAATCTGGTGCAGACCTGTGGCTCTGGTTGACTACCCGATTTTTGTATTATACGGCTTGTCTGACTCTCCAATCTGGTGCTGACCCGTGGCTCTATCTGTCTATTCTCCTGACTGCTCCCATTGTGTAGTAGACACCGAATCTGGTGCAGACCTGTGGCTCTGGTTAAGACCTTATTCCTTGACTGCAGGCATGAGTCAGGATCGCTCTGGTGCCTCTGAGAAAGGAGACGGCCGTCTCCTTAATGACTGCCGGCTTGAGTCAGTATTTCTCCCTTACCGTATCATCTTTAGGGAGATCCCTAGATCTACCTGCTGACTGTAGGCTTGAGTCAGTTAGTCTCTTACTGGGATTCCTTCTGGGCCTTCATTATATAGAGACTCCAAAGGCTTCTGCGGGTCTCTTTAAGAGTGTTCCAACTTTTGTCAGACTCCTACTTCTGGTAGTGTAGTTGGCCACTAGAAGGACTTCTGCTCATTATTCTGTGATTTACTTACTCAGTGTTCTGTGATTTACTGTATTTATATTTATTCAATAAAGATTGTTTTACTATACTGTACTGACTCCTGGTTTATTCCTGGGAAACTGTTACAGTGGAGTTCCACATGAATCAGGAGATTGTGGTTCCTTCCTTCTGTCCTAACACTACTTCTGACAAAGAGAAGGATCTTCATCTATTGGATGTTGTTCATTGTCTCAAGTCCTTAAGGCAGTCTAAATCTTTTTTTTTGTCATTCCTGAGGGTCCTAGGGCAGGGAAGCCTGCTTCCAAGGTAACCATTGCTTCTTGGATCAAGTCCACGATTCGTAAGGCTTATGAACTTTGGAAGAAGTCTCTTCCCTTTAGGGTCACGGCTCATTCTGCGAGGTCTATTGGGTCTTCTTGGGCCTACAAGAACTAGGCCTCAGCTGATCAGTTGTGCAAGGTGGCTACTTGGTCATCTGTGCACACTTTTCCTAAACACTATCATGTGAATGTGCTGGCATCGGCTGATGCCAGTTTTGGGAGGAAGACCCTGGAGGCAGCCTTGCCTGTCTAGGATCTTTTTTGTCTCGCAGTACTCTTTCACTTTTGAGCCCTGTTGGCTCTAGTTCACTGTGCTGTGTAATAGTTCCTGGGATTTGTTTTACCCGTGTTCAGTGTCCATTGACACTTTGCGGTTAGTGTTGAGCTAATTATGATCTGTAGGTTAATTGGGGCTCTTACTGGGAGCCTGCACCTGGTCCTTGCCTTTCTTCCCACCATGGAGAACTTAATGGTTGGACATCCCAAAGTTACCAGTAACCTGTATTGGATAACAGAGAAAATAGGATTTTAGTCTTAACTGTTAAATCCTTTTCTCTTAATCCATATAGGTTACTGGTCTCTCACCCTGTCAAGGGACCATGCTTGGCTCTCCTGTGGCATAATGTGTGGGTCCTTTCAGGTTCATGCTCAAAGGAGTCTTCCTTTAACTTCTTACTACCTAGTCAATAGTTATTCTGCAAATCTTACTGGTTGGGGATTGTTTAGCTGCAAGCTAAGGAGAAGAGGTAGGCTCCACCCAGCAGACACTTCTCAGAATTGTTCCTGCCTATTTAAATGGGCTGATCACCTACCCAAAGTTACCAATAACCTGTATGGACTAAGAGAAAAGGAATTAAAAGGAAAGACTAAAATCCTATTTTCCTCTAAGGATGGGCAAAAAACTTCAGTTTTGTTTCTGCTTGTATTTTCACAAAAAAGTATGATTTTCCACTTTTTCCATTTCCACCCATAGAGAAATCCACTGATTTTCCACAGCTTAGCTAACATGAAAATGGTTCCTTTTTCCCTGTCTATGATATCCAATAGTGGCCAAACTTCCTGCCTCTATACTAAAAAAATCCAGAATTTCTATCCATCCAGCATGGTGTATTTTAGGACAGAAAAACAGTGGAGGCAGGCAGAGTGAGGAAGAGAAAAAAAGCATGAAAATAAAAGTTATAAAATAAAAAGCAATTGTTTTAAGTGCTGGCAAACACAATGACCACCAGGAGAAGCTGGATGGACCCTGATACTGCTGATACAGACATGGAGGAGGAAGTCAGCAGCAGCAGAGGTAAAGGGATCCCACATACCCCGACCCAATATTTCCAGTCCCACTCTGGCATTGTCCCTTTGAGGAAATATACTGAAGAAGGTGGAGCTGTCTAACAATATGAGCCACAGCACACGTCAGCTGCCTCTGGCTGCTGTTACTGATGCCACTATTAATTCTTCTAAGGGGATGGCAAGTGTAACAGCAGGGAACCCTTAGTCACACATGTCATCCCCAACCAGTCCCAAAGAGCTACAAGAGACTGGTGGTGGTGTTGTTGATGAGAGTGAGGGTGATGGTGAAGCAGCCGCAAGAATGCATTGAAGAGCTACAACTGAAAAAGCAAAACGATTGGTATGAAGATGAATATCAACAAAATGCAAGTCACGTTAAACAAATGTATCACACCAAGGAAAATCACAGTCGATGGACAAGAACTAGAAGATGTTATCAAGTATGTTTACCTTGGGCAGGAAACTGAAATTGAGTGACAAGTAAAATTGGGATGGCAAATATTTGGAAAACGTAATACTGTCTTTAATACAAATTTACCACTCTGCCTCAATATATAGTAATGTTATCAATAAAGGTATACTAAAAACTAACATTTACATTGAAGAGTGGTGAGTGGGTTTCTGATAATAATTATAACAGTAAAACATAATATCCAAGCTCTAAACTTAGTATCCTCCTAGCGAACACAGAACTGAAACACTGGTGCTCAGTAATATAATCCAGTAGATACTTTTAGTGCTTGTTATCTTAACAATACAGGCCCCAGTGACTGTACAGTTTTTGAACTTAAGTGAGATACACACAATCCAAATATCCCAATAATTTGGGAGAGGGCAGGAAAGGGAGCACTCTATCTACTGATACAGTCAGCGGGATTTTATGTTTTTAGCTGTATTCCACTCCATCCCAATTTTCCTGCGGCCCTATATCGATATGGTGTCTGGCCGGAGCAGGGATAGTAACCTGTTGATGGGGCAGACTGGATAGACAGTTGCTATGGCACCAAAAGGTAGCGTAAGCTGAGGGAGCAGGAGCCCAGCATCCAGAGGAAGGAGCAGTTGACACTGTGTATTGAGCTGCTAATTTAGGTAGCAATGGGAAGCTGAAAAGGTAATTTAAGGGGTAGAAAGTAGAGGAAAGATAAGGGTCAGACAGCAAGGGGAGACACACTGCCATGAAGGGGAGCCAAGGAGAAGGGTAAAGTGGACAAAGTGGAAGGGGGCCATGGCAATACTTAGTGGCTGGTGGATGATGCTTGATGGAGTAGAGCTGTTGAGGGTGAGTGAAAAGAGGGGACTGCAATGAGACTCCCACTGTATCTATGTACACTGAGCTTCCCGTTGACATTTATTTCTTTCAATGCAACAAGCCCAGTAGGAAGGGCTGTGGCTGAGTAAATATATATGCTTGCAGGCCCTCCCACAAATACAGGCAATGCCTTCCACATATAGTTTGGTGAAACCACATTTAATAAACACATTGTAAGAAATTTGACATGATCATTATGGTGAAAAATAGCTCAAGTCCCATATATAAAGTCTAAAAGAAAATGCAGTCCTAATCTAGATGCTCTGGATATTAATAAATATTAAGCTACAGATTGATGAGTACAGTATTGGTGTACTATACCGTTGCTTAAAAGTAGCCGTTTGAAATACAATATCAAAAAGAAATAATCAGAAAAGTCATATGGTTTGTTCCATACCTTTTACCCTCAAGTTCACAAACATGCTTTACTACAGAAGACCAATCAAATGCTCCTGCGTCCTTATCAAGCCATTTCTGCAGTTCTTGGAGCTCTCTGTTGGTGTACCATGTCACAATGATTTCCTTAAAGGATTCACAGACAGAGAGTAGCTGGTAAATAGAAGGAGCTGTGCCGATGTCAATAACTGTCTCGCCCTTCAAACCACCTATTGTAAAAAGTGGAGATTAGATTACTTAAATAATAGAGATCATATATAATAGTATACAATTTCATACTGTAAAGTCTTAAGTGACTTCTGGACCTAATGTCTAAGGAACCCTATACTATAATTTGTTATGACCCATATTTCACAGTAGGTATCAAATTCTTTTTAGTGGATGCCCAAAAACATATTATTGTCTGTGTACATAAAATGTTCTATCACTATACATGCATTTTTCAAATCTAAAAATCATCAGACTACAGAGTTAATATGGATCAGATAAACATTGTGGAATATTGAATTGTAAATGTATGATTTGGTTACCAAATAATTCTGTAATACTTGAACCACCCTTTGAGTGCCAGAGAGATTTCCAGCACATTGCAACACAATGGGGGATATGCACTAAGGCATAATAAAGAGGCTATAAATATGAGATGACTTCTCTAGTGATATCACTTCTTTAAAACCTATGTTACTATATGGAGCAAATGCACTAAGATTTCTTCAACTTTGGAGATCTTAGTGCATAGGCTCCATAGAATAACATAGGAACTGGAGAAGACATCTCCTCTTTATCATCTCTATATCACGCCATAGTGCATAACCTCAAGTGCATTGAATACGCCTCTTGCACTCAAATGGTTAATTTAAAAAAAGCAGCTATCAGATTTTGCTAGTCTGCTTCTAAAGTCCAGGTCTGTTTTGCGCAGCCTTAATAAAACAGTTCCTATTTCCTTTGTGTGTGTGTGTGGGGGGGGGGGGATGTGCTACACATCCCATATTATTTATATTGTTTATATTATTAGTAAATCAAGAGTTAATCAGTATATTAAACAGTAATATAAGTTTTATATTCATTAGATAGCTTGCAAATACTCCAATATGTAAAATCTGCAAAGGAATGAGTAAGATGCAAGTAGGGTTATAAAACGGTTTAACCAAACAAATAATCTTACTGCCACCTTTTTTATTTTTGTGTTGGTTTCCATTTCATACAAAGAGAGTACATATATTTACATTGGTACAGAGGTTAGGCAATCTCCCTTGAGTGAAAATCTCCCCAGATTCTCTCATGATGATTTACTATACCTCCTAAAGAGGGACACTTGTGTTTTAGGGGGTGTTGCTGGGGGCGTGGCTGGTGGGTGGTACGTTACCGAGAATTTTTAGGCTATTTCATGACCTACTGATACCTCCTTGTATAACCAAATAAATGACTTATAACAAGATCTAAGTGTTTTATTTACACAAACAACTGACAGTGCGCTATGATTGGCTGGGTATCTTTCCTAAGTGGCCAATCAGACACTGGGAACGGAAACATACTTAAGCGTTTTATATATATAGATAGATTATTTACTTAATAAATAGTTCCATAGTCATTCATCCATTAATTTTTCTAATAGCCATTATATTTAACCCCTTAACGACCCTTGACTGTCATAGTACGTCATGGGTAGATCCGAGTTAACGACCCATGACGTACTATGACCATCATGAAATTCCGGGCTCCCCCCCACGGCTACACGCTGTGTTTTATTGCTGTAGAGCAATATGATACACATATATACACACCATGCAATCCAATCTCCTAAAAAGAGGGACATCAGGGTGGGAAAGTGGGACAGAGGGATTTGGGTCCAAAAGAGGCACTGCCCCTCCTAAAGAGGGACACTTGGGAGGTATGAGTTACTATGTCAAGAGTAGTCAATCTTTGTACCCCTCCCCAGGGGTGAAATGCATTAAGGTGTGATAAATAGATTATAAAGTGGATAAACTCTCCAGCTCCTATGTTATTCTATGGAGCCAATGCACTAAGATTTTTCCAACTTGAGGCTCCATAGAACAGCTTAGGAACTGGAGAGTTTATCACACTGGAGAAGTCATCTTCACTTTATCACACCTTAAGCCGCTAGCTGTTGGAGACTACAACTCCCATTATTTCCAACTAGCCAAAGGATGTGGGATGTAGTTCTTAAAACTTGGGGTAGAGGTGCTCTAATGGGTGATGATATGGCAATACCTTATGGGCAATGCGTCTTTGCAGTGGAGACACACATAGCCATATGAAACATCAGGGGAGGGGGATTGAAATTTAAACATTATCATGAAGGGTTTTCAAACTGCTTATGATATGGAAGGAAAGCCCTCCCTTACACACTGACAACAGTTCAACAACCTTGAAGTCTGAGAGAGCATTCTCTCTCCTCCCCACTTGTCCAATGAGAGAGCAGAGAAGGTCTCAGACTTTAGCACCACAAACAATATTACTCCTTTAACCCGTTTGGTGCAATGGGGATTGCATTAGTGGCACTATTAACAATTTTCTTTGCTTTTGCCTCATTTACCTGAGTGTCATAATTTTTATGACTATATAAGCAATATAAAACTTATCTTTAGCTGCAAAGAACTCTTGTTACAAAGGTCTATGCAACTTTCAAAAAATGCAGTTGCTACAGCTTTTGCAGTGCACTGTGTTAGTGTGTGAAGCCCAAAGTTCTGTGAGATTTATTTTACTTTAATTTAAAATGTAACTCAAAAAAAGTTTCTGAGAGTAGGCTTCAAACCCTGCTCTCAGGGTATATAGATCCAGCATCTTACCTACTAATATACAGACACAGGCTTATACTAGCTGTTGAATACCTGCAAACATAACATTGAACATTGATATAGCAGTTGCTACACCATCCTATGGACAGCTCTGGTCCCTGGACCATAAATATCCATAGGATGATGTAGCAACAGCACCACTGTACAATTTCAGGCCACTGTGATATTGCACCTAAAAAATTCAACTTTGAGCTTTAATAACTTTTGAATAAAACACCTTTCAGCAGTGGGAGTACCCTTGTTTTACTCACGGGGATAAACCCTGCAACATATTTTTTTTTTACATTTTTAGCATTACTAGCCCTTTAACCCCTTAACGACCAGCATGCAGCATGTTGCAGTCACTTAAGGACCACAGAGCATTTTTTTTATGTTTCCGGTTCCGGACTCCCCGAACAGCGTGTAGCCGTGGGGGGGAGCCCGGAATTTCATGATGGTCATAGTACGTCATGGGTCGTTAACTCGGATCTACCCATGACGTACTATGACAGTCAAGGGTCGTTAAGGGGTTAAATATAATGGCTATTAGAAAAATTAATGGATGAATGACTATGGAACTATTTATTAAGTAAATAATCTATCTATATATATAAAACGCTTAAGTATGTTTCCGTTCCCAGTGTCTGATTGGCCACTTAGGAAAGATACCCAGCCAATCATAGCGCACTGTCAGTTGTTTTATTCAAAATTTATAACAGTTCTAATAATCAGGAAGTGAATTTAGTGCATGTTTACTTCCTGAAACTTCTGACAGGAAATGACTCAGCAGCTTCTATTACAGTCTATGGAAAACTGTATGTCACCGACTTTCCTCTCCATTTGAATGTAATCAAACAATCTTATATATATATATATATATATATATATATATATATATATATATATAGATAGATATATAAAACTCTTAGGTATGTTTCCGTTCCCAGTATGCTGATTGGCCGCTTAGAAAACATATACAGCCAATAATACTGCTCCGTTCGCCGGCTAATCAGCACACGCAGCCTCCGCTTGAAACCCAAGCTTATAACGCAGCATTCTGGGACATGTAGTCAGCAAACGCAAATCACCACTTGAAACCCAAGCGTATAGCGTAGCATTCGCTCAGGGTCATACACTCATTCTCTCAGGGTCTCTTACCATTTGAAAATGCAGTAGGGGTCAACCACCAGCTGAGCACAGAGTGTGTCACACACACTCACTAAGGGTCACTCACACACACTCATTCACTCAGGGTCACACACACTCAAGGTCATACACTCATTCACTCAGGGTCACGCACACTCATTCACTCAGGGTCACACACACTCAGGGTCATATGCTCATTCACTCAGAGTCACACACATTAACCTCTGTTTTTAAAACCGTTACTCGCAGTGGAGTAAAGTTACTCTTAAAGTTTGAAAGTGCAGTAGGAGTCAACCACCAGTTAAACACAGAGTTTGTCACACTTATTCATTCAGGGTCACACCCACTCAGGGTCATACACTCATTCACTCAGGGTCACACACTCATTCACTCAGGGGGATACACAGTCATTCACTCAGGGTCACACACATTCAGGGTCATACACTCATTCACTTAGGGTCACACACACACTCACTCACTCAGGGTCACACACATAAGCCTCTGTTTTTAAAACTGTTACTCGCAGTGGAGTAAAATTAATCTTAACGTTTGAAAGTGCAGTAGGGGTCAACCACCAGTTGAAGACAGAGTTTGTCACACACACTCATTCACTCAGGGTCACACACACTCAGGGTCATACACTCATTCACTCAGGGTCACACACACTCATTCACTCAGGGTCATACACAGAAACCTCTGTTTTTAAAACCGGTACGCGCAGTGGAGTAAAATTTATCTGAACGTTTGAAAGTGCAGTAGGGGTCAACCACCAGTTGAGCACAGAGTTTGTCACACTCACTCAGGATCACACACACACTCATTCACTCAGGGTCATACACTTATTCACTCATGGTCACACACACTCATTCACTCAGGGTCATACACTCATTCACTCAGGGTCACACACATTCAGGGTCATACACTCATTCACTCAGGGTCACACACACACTCACTCGCTCAGGGTCACACACATAAGCCTCTGTTTTTAAAACCGTTACTCGCAGTGGAGTAAAATTAATCTTAATGTTTGAAAGTGCAGTAGGGGTCAACCACCAGTTGAGGACAGAGTTTGTCACACACACTCACTCAGGGACACACACACTCATTCACTCAGGGTCACACACACTCAGGGTCATACACTCATTCACTCAGGGTCACACACACACTCATTCACTCAGGGTCATACACAGAAACCTCTGTTTTTAAAACCGGTACGCGCAGTGGAGTAAAATTTATCTTAACGTTTGAAAGTGCAGTAGGGGTCAACCACCAGTTGAGCACAGAGTTTGTCACACTCACTCAGGATCACACACACACTCATTCACTCAGGGTCATACACTTATTCACTCATGGTCACACACACTCATTCACTCAGGGTCATACACTCATTCACTCAGGGTCACACACACTCATTCACTCAGGGTCACACACACTCAGGGTCATACACTCATTCACTCAGGGTCACACACACATACTCATTCACTCAGGGTCAAATAAAATGAGTTATTAATTTATAACCTGCTATAACGGCGTATGTTACACCGGGTACAGCTAGTAATCATATAATATCAGTAAAACAATATAAACAATACATTAGTAAGTCCCACAGATATAAGGGTACCCTCTTGAAGAATAATGTAAACTACAAAAATGATAAAATGATATGATATTGATCCCATAGAATACATAGCTCTATGAAATATCTGTACAAACTATGTATTCTATGGGAACTGTGTTAGCTTGGGACCTGAAGAACGCAAAAGGCAAACGTGGAGAATATATTATGCGCAATGTAGGAAAAAAGAGAGACACACACTTACGAGTCATGCCCTAACGATATTTTCACACTCTTACGCGTCATGCACTAACAATATTTTTTCAAGAAAAGGGTGTATGGAACCAGCATTCTACACACTAGTCCTCAGTGTTGCCCTGTTCTGCCTTGTTTCTTTGACTTTTGTGATTCCTTGTCTAGTTTTCCATTTGTTTTTCCTTGTTATCTGGATCCTGGTTCCCCTCCTTGTCTTGTGTTTGCACTGAGCCTTTATAAAGTCTCTGTGCTTTGGGGTGGGGTGCTATCAAAGAGTTCCAGGTTGTGACCCTGAGTTTCCTGTCTTTTTCCTGAATGTTATCTTGTGGATTGACCTGGCTCTACTTATGACGTCCCTCCTGTTTTGCAGTTTGGTACCGTGCTCATCTGATATCCTGTTAATGACCTTGTTTCTGTTTATTCAACCATTCCTCTGTTTGCTGCCTTGCACTGCATTGCCACCCATTCCTGATCTGGCTTGTCTGACCTCCCGTTTGTCTTGTCCCTTGGGGGCTTGTTCCTCCTCGTCCACCCGCCTCTTTGTCCTATACAACCACTACAAGTATACTGCATTGGGTAGCTGCTGTTATCTGGGTTATCATCTGAGGTCCGGGAAGGCTTCTCCGGTTGGCACTAATCTGGCCTTGTGGCTAACATCTCTAACTCGGCCTAGGCCACAGCAAGGCAATTCATACAGCAGCCACCGCCATCCAGCTACATACTTTAGTCTTTAATCCCTAGCATCTGGCCCACTGGGGCCTGGTTTGCAGTATACCTGTATTGCTTGTTGTTGTGCTTTGTTCATAGTATATATATAAAACTAGTTGAAGAGCCTGTGTACATGGGCCACAGTGCCACCCAGCAACGGCGTGGTGCAGTCATGCAGAGTAGAGACTGCCCACGCGGTGGCTGATACGGAGTGGGTCGCTCCAAATTCAGATCGGGACTCCGGTCTGAATTCGGATCGGCCCGCTCCATATCAGCAGCAGTGCGGGCAAGTCTGTACTGCATATGACTGCAGCAAGCACAGCCATCTCTACTGCTCATGACGGCTTCTGACAAACTTAGTTAGCGAATTATAATATTGGATAGCAGTCTTTCACATCTTTGTTGGGTATCGACTTCACAGAGTCTACCAGGTAGCTTACATTGGGTGCTGCTTAGTCTGTCAGGTCATTGCAAGTGTATACTGTGACAAGCTGGGATCATGTTATGCCCTTGTTGAATGTTATGTTTGCAGTTGTTCTGCAGCGAATATAAGCATGTTTCATGACTGGTGCATAAAATGCTGGTTCCATATATCTTGAGATCAGGGATTGAATCCTGCGGTCAGAATTGTTATTTTGTTATCATAATTAGAAATTACATTTTAATTTAGAGTAAAATAAGTCTCACAGAATTCACTATTGCAGTACAGTGCAGACGCTCTAGCAATTGGATGTTTTGAAAATTATTCAAAAGCAAAGAGAATTGTTAATAGTGCAGCTTTTAACCATTCCAGTGCCACAGAAGTGTGCAATGCACTTCCCTGTGGCACTGAAAGGGTTACAGGACGTCAAGCAGCTGTCTCCGATCTTTATCCAAGGGATGGGATGTTGGACACAGATGTTGGGCACAGACCCAAAACAACATTGCCATACTGAGCTCTTATCAAACTTTTGTGCATCCCCCCCCGACATCCAAACATTTACTACTCCTGATCTTATTGTATAATATAACTTCTTACAAAACAATAACATATAATGACTTAGTATATATATATATATATATATATATATATATAGAGAGAGAGAGAGAGAGAGAGAGAGAGAGAGAGAGAGAGAGAGAGAGAGATGGAGGGAGAGAATTTGCTATAGTTTTTTTTTTAGTTTTTATTTAATTATTTAGTTACCTCAACAGCTAGCTCCCTCTTGGAAAAACAAGGACAGTAAATGCATTACTTTATGGCCTGGATTATATTGCAGCTGATAACTTTATCATTAGTTTTATTTACAAATCCTTAACAGACTTAAATCTAAATCTGTGAGAAAACACAGTGATAACACTATCACCTGCAATGGAATACAGCCCTATGTCCCACAACTGTCAAAAAGAAAGAAAATATCTCTATATATGTATATGATTAAAAAACTCTTTTAAGTATCATATGTGAGTATAATGCATTGCTTTACAACACCTCTGAAAGGGGTTAAAACAAGAAAAGGTTAGCATTCTAAGTATACAGTCATTTCCCACTTTGTCAGCTGAATTCAGTCTTTGGTTATAAAGATATATATCAGACTTTGAACACTTTGTGCACTGCTGAGGTAAACAAAACACTGTATGCATTCTTTCTGTTTCAGAGAGGTCATCACATACCTAAAGTAAAAGTCTTGTGGAAATTGGCAAGGGTGAACTTCAAGTAATCATCTGCCAGACTTCCTGATCCTAAATAAAAATACGTTTCTAGGTACAGCCGAGCATCAAATTCCTTTTCATAGTCGCAGGCTTTAGTGAATTCAGCCATGATGTCTCTTAGGGGAGCACAGCAGTCTCTAACTTGCAGATTATATGACTCTTGGCTGATGTAGGTCTGTTAAATATCTCCAGAATTCTATTGCAGAGGGCGTTCTCTTTTCCTGGCACAGAGTGGATCATGTGGCAAGCATGGAATTGTTTCATCTTGTCTGTGTTATAAGATCTTTATTTGTTTAACGGATTGCATTTTTGCAGTACTTTAGTGCACAATCCTCCCAGTCATTTAACAGTTTTGCTGCCAGACAGGGCCGGATTTAAATCTCAGGAGCCTGTAGGCACAGAAATCTGAAGCGCCCCCCCCATTGGCCATCTCTACTGGACACCTCCACAATGCTCCTAATCTCCATATTGCCCCCATCATCTCCATATTGCCCTCACATTGCCTCATCAGCTCCAACTTGCCCCCCATCAGCTCCACATTGCCCCCATCATCTCCATATTGCCCGCACATTGACTCCACCATCTCCAACTTGCCCCCATCAGCTCTACATTTCCCCCACCATCTCCATATTGTTCTCACATTGTCCCCCATCAACTCCAACTTGCCCCCATCAGCTCCAGGTTACCCTCGTATTGCCCCCCATCAGCTCCAACTTTCCCCCCATCAGCTCCACATTGCCCCCACCATCTCCAAATTGCCCTCCCCATCAGCTGCACATTTACCCCACATCTCCATATTGCCCTCACATTGCCCCCCATCAGCTCCAACTTGCCCCCCATCAGCTCCATGTTACCCTCACATTGCCCCCATCAGCTCCACATTGCCCTCACCATCTCAAAATTGCTCCCATCAGCTCCACATTGCCCCTACCATTTCCAAATTGCTCCCCATCAGCTGCACATTTCCCCCACCATCTCCATGTATGATGTTGCCCTCACATTGTCCCCCTTCGGCTCCAATTTGCCCCCACCATCTCCATGTTGCCCTCACATTGCCTCCTCCCCATTGTCCGTTTCCTACCTCCCTGGCAGGGGATCTGTCATCTGTGCCTCCTTTGGCATAGTCCTGTAGCTGCTGGAGCTCCCGCGCGGTCTCCTATTCAGGAATGCAGAGCGCTGGGAGTTGATGTCATCTCCCAGCGCTCTGCGTTCCTTAAGAGCCGACGATTGAGCTCAGCAGCTACAGGACTGTGCCAAAGGAGGCACAGACCTGTCCTGCCAGGGAAGTAGGAAACAGACAATGGGGGGGGGCAATGTGAGGGTGACATGGAGTGGGCACCAGGTGGGGGAATTATTGCTCTGCCACTGCGCAGCCAGCGAGTTGGCTAGTTTAAAAAAAAAAAAAAAAATTAAAAAAGAATCCCAATGGCAGGCGCCCCTCGGTGGCGTGCGCCTGTAGGCAGGTGCCTACTCTGCCTTATGGTAAATCCTGCCCTGCTGCCAGATAGGCTTTTCATTCTGACAGAGAAGGGATTAAAGCCTTAGAGTATATTCAAGAAAATCTACTTGTTAACTCTATTCTTGGCATTACAAATGTGCTGATGTCTTCAATACATTACTTCACAATGTACTAGCACTGAAGAAATTAAACTGCATTTTTAGCTATTTACTAAAGGAGATGTGGTTAGCAATGTGTGGAACTTTCCTCCATGAGAAGACATTTAGCAGAAAATGGGGTGCTCCACCTCATGCAGGACTTCCAGAGAGAAGACCTTTTTGCCAACTTCTTCTGCATAACAGACAGGAGTGAGTGTGTTTGTATGCATGCATGTGTTTATGTATACATAATGATATATGAATGCAAGGGTAATGATTTGTGGACAAGAAGGATGGAAAGTGGCACTGGAACATAGGGAAGCAGTAAACAGACATCAGAAAGTAGAATTGTGTACGACAAAAATTTTCGGTACAATTAGATTTCGGACAATTTTTTTCCCCATTCGGAGGATCCGAATTTCGGACCAGAAATTAGGCAATAGTCCGAATTATTTGGCTGAATTATAAAAAAATATATAAAATCCTATATATTAATTCGCTAATTCGTGTGTAACGCCGCGACATGCGCAGTAGATACTGCTGCGCGTGCTGCAGTCATGCGCAGTAAAGACTGCACACGCCGCGGCTGATACAGAGCTGGGCGCTCCGAAGGAGCGTCCAGCTCTGTATCAGCCGTGGCGCGGGCAGTCTCCACTGCGCGTGACTGCCCCGCGACCGGGTGGCAGTGGCACTGTGGCCCGTGTAACGGGCTGTTCAGCTAGTATTCAATAAAAAATTAAAATTAAACAAATAAAAATAAAAAATACATTAAACTAAATTAATGATAATATTAAATCTCTGATGAGACAGGAAGGGGTATTTTATAAACCCCTACACACGTATATATGTATACGTCACATCAAATTAAAGCCATTTCTGCCCTTTAAAAAATGGTATATAATATGTTTGTGCAATAAATGAGAAAGATAGGAATTATGGTTGAACACACACATAGCAAAAATGCCAAAATTGCTTGTGTCCTTATGTGGTTAATATCTGCACTTTACATAAACTGTAAAGTGCCTGTTTTGCCAGATCTATTTTTAGCAGCATGTAGCAACATTGTAATAGTTTCAGACGGGAAAGCGCCGTGCCGTCTATTTTTAGTAGCATGTAGCAACATTTAATAGTTGCGGGAAAGTGCCGTCCGAATTTCCAAAATTTACACCAAAATTTCGGACTAGGTCCGTTTCAGATTATGATTTTTTTTTGTGGACGGACCTTGGCTTTCAGAAGGTACGAATGATGCCAAATACACCTTATTCATCCGAATTCCGAAATTAGCCGAACTGAATTGCACAGGTCTACCGGAAAGTGGAGTTTGTAATGCAACAGAAGGTTTTGCATTCTGCTTTAGATTTTCCCGCAAATACCAGCTGCCACAAATTCAATGGAAACATAGAAACATTGATAAGAACCCATTGGCCCATCAAGTCTATATTCCTATCAAGATAAAATGCATCTTACATAGTTATCATACTAGATTTATGTCTGTCCCAAGCATAGACTCACACATATCGACCCCTAGCCTTGTCTCACTGCACTGGTAGTCACAGAACCACACATACTGAATACCATTAGTGTCTTCCAAAAGACATAGCACTACAAATACTGAACCCTAGCCTTGTCCCCCCATGGTATTGGAAGCCATAGAACCACACACATTGATCCCCAGCATTGTCACAACTGCATTGGTAGCCAGAGAACCTTAATGTCTAATCTCCATCCTTGGCCCACAGTAGCCATAGAACCACACATAATGACCCCCCAAACCATGTCCCACTGAACTAGAATCCGTAGAACTACGCTCATATCAACCCCAGCCCTGTCTGCACTGTATTGGTAGCCAGACAACAATACATACTGCCTAATTATCATCCTTTACCAAAGTAGCTATAGAACAACACATACTGAGCCTCAGCCTTGTCCCAAATTAGCGATAGAACCTCCCATACTGAACAACAGCCTTGACCCTCTGCCCTGGAAGCTATATAACCATGCATATTAACTCTCAAACCCCAGAATTGCTCCAGTTGTACTTGATTGGAAAGGTACCTACCACCCACAGCAGCTACTATGGTGCTGCCCATCCAGACGCATGCTTTTTAAGAAAACTGACAAGATCTGCACAAAAACAGCTGGACCAGGCATAACATCTGTCTGGCCCTCGATTGGCTGGTGAGAGAAATGTCCCATCACTACCATCAGCCAATCCAGAAACAGCTGATGTTAAGTCCACCCCAGCTGTTTAGTGAGGCACTTTTCAGTTTTTGTTAGCCAGTCCAGTTTGCGGTCAACTTCAGGCTGGCCTTGTTCAGTTAAGTTTAGGAGGCTATTAGTGCATGGCTGGTGAATTTGTGGGGCCGTTGCAATGCACCCTTAGCACCCACCTAAAAGTGGCCCTGAATGACATTGAACATAAATATTTACATGCAAGCACTGCATACAACATACACAAAGAGTAAGAGAAAAATGTTCACACAAATCACATACCGATTTTCCGCTAGTTCGATGACCCAGAACCATTTTTCAGTATTATTACGTGCGACAGGAAGGCAATACACTATTACATGCTATCAACCATGTAATACATCATTACAATAAAGGATGGTATAGTGCCCTGCTGATTATAGGTCTTCTGGTCTTCTGCCATACTCTGCTGGTCACATGTATTGCTGTATTCATTTATTGGTGTCTTGCCCTTATAATGTTCTTTTAAACTATGCTGTCCTCATGTAGTAGTGCAATTCCTTGGTGTTCTCATCAAATTCTCTGCTAGTCTCATATAATGTGTAGTGTTATGTTAGTCTCCTGTAATTTGTTATTGATTTGAGTTTGATGTTCTCATTAACTGTGTATTGTCCTGTGAATTTTGGTGAAATGCTGGAATCCCTGCTGTTCTCGTGTAATACTCTATGGGTCTCATCTAATGCTGTATTCCCCTCTTGGTGCCATGAAGTAGTGCATTGCCCTGCTGCGGTTCTCATATAGTAGTGCATTTCGATGCTGTTCTCATCTGAAGCTCCACTAGACTCATGACACTGTGTGCTGATCTCATATAATGCTATGCTGATCTCATGTAATTTGTTATAAATTTTAATTTGATATTCTCATTTAACTTTTCCCATCTAATGATCTGCTGATCACATATAGTGGTATTGCTCTGCTGGTTTCATATAGCTTGTATATTACCATAAAGTATATTTGAACTATATAACTTGCTAAGCCAGCTTCCCATCTCTCTCTCTCTCTCTCGCTCTCTCTTTTTGTCTTTCTCTTCTATGTAGTGGTAACTGCAACAAAAAAAAAGCATAGACAGCTTTTCAATCTCAGTCTTCATTTTAGAATTCTCAATTCATAACAAAAGAAATTATCTACATAAAACCAATACTTTCCCAGAGTTTAAAAAAACAACTACAAAATATCCACTGCAATGCATCAAATCAGACCATCAAAGTAATATAATATTCACCAAAATGGCTAGCAAGAGTGAGCTTCTCCTGAGTTCAAAGCCTGAAATTATAGCTGAAAAAAAAAACCTGGGGGAGAAGCAACCTACAGGCAAACTAAAAAAAATGCAAATAAATATATAGGAGCAAGGGCAGTTAAAGTCAAGTACAAAGAAATAAAATAGGAAGTGGAAACTGTATATCAATGCAAGCTAAAAACCAAGTTGAAGGGTTTACAAGATACAAACAAAATGTAGGATAGGAAAGGAACTCTAACTCAAGAAAACACACAGGAGTGAAATGCCTTTTCTGCCTAAATTCCTGTGGGAAAGAAATGCTAATTTTTGCACATCCTTAACCCTTTGAGTGCCAGAGTTGCAATGAGTTGCGTACCCCTCTGGCACTCAAAGGGTTAATTGAGATAATGCATGGACTAAATGCAAAAAAACAAGAATAACTCTGGGGAAGACTATGTAACCTATATGGGAGAAATAAAAACCCTATTGTTTTAAATGGGCCTTTAACCCCTAGATTGCTAGAGGTCTCCAGTCAAGGGTTTAAAGGCCCATTTAAGGCCCCAATATAAGTCAATATAAGTCAACTGGAATTTGGGAAATAGTTATTTATTCCCTGTGGTGCAATTTCATTGATTCTGAATTGATTTTTTAGTATCAAGTCCTGCATTCTGCAACATGTATTGCTTTTTTGCAAACTTTGTACCCTTGTAAAGGTTATCACTGAAACGTTAAGGTAAAATAAATATTTAAACTTTTTTCTTCTCTGATGAAATCCAGTCACTGCTGTTCTATAACATTCCTACACTGTTGTTTTTGGCAATCATCTGTATATTAAGGGTGTGAACATTTCCCTGTTGTACATCTATCTATAAAAAATCTAACTGAATCTGTTTTGCTGTCTGGGGCATGGCTGGAAAGTGCTGATTGGTTGAAAGGGATGCAGGGGACATACCAATACCACTCCGTTTAAATGAAAAATTAAATAAAAAAGTTACTCTGGAGGAGCAATGTTTAAAAAAAAAAAAAATAGTCAGGCCTCGTGGTGGGGCCATAGGACCCCTCCTGATGCCCCCTAGCAACAAGCCGATTCAGCTGGGAGATCATTTAAGAGATGCAGGGGAGCAAGACAGCTCTCCTGCTTCCAGTCTTCCAGGAGCTGGGAAGGAGTGGGCAGGATCGGAAAGCCCATGCACGTAGGGGGGCGAAAAGTGTGAAAAATTTCCCGCTTGACACATTTTTCACCTATATTTCCTATAGGTAATACATTTCCCACTGTAATATTACTTCTTCTGAAGGCTGTAGTTTAGAAATAAGTGTCTGAAAGTCAAAGCTGTAAGTCCTACAGCAACATATGCCTTGAAAAATGTATTAGCATGCAGAGTGCATTGTCCTCTGCCCACAACACTAACTTCCTTCTAAAGTGATATTGGCACATATTCGTGACAATGTCAAGGGGATTAAAAAAAATTACATCCTACAGTGTGGCAGATGTGTATTGTAGTGGTGGTGGTGAGAGACTGGCTGGTATGGTGTGATTTGTGTATGTATATAATTTTTACTGTTGTCATGTTTGCGTCAGATCACTATCCTCCTTCTCAGATTATTGACACAGATTACTTGTCGCTCATAGCAGTGGTCCCAAGTGGGGTAGATGGTGGTAACCCTTCTTCACATCCCTCCTCCACCTCCTTATCTGTGCTGCTGTTAATATATTTGTCCTGGATTTGGCTGTCATGTGTGGTTTCTGCTACCTGATAATCAGATGATATGAGATGTTGGTTCATTTTTAACAATGTTAGTCTCCCAACATTGCTGCTTGATAGCCGTTTCCTGCAGTCAGTGACAAAATAACCAGCCACACTGAAAACCCTCCCAAACTCAATGCTTGCTGGAGGACAACTGAGGGTTTCCACTGCAGGATGTGTCAATGCCGGCCACACACACTGCTTTGTTTGCAAGTAGCCCATGGGGGTGGGGTCATTGTTTCTGCCTAGAATTTAGCTATCCTGCAAGTATGCAGAAACCATCTCATATGCAGTGGGACCACTTGTAGGAGCTACACAGTGTTCCTGTGTATCAGTTACCAACCCAAACTCAGGGAGCAAGTCCCAAAGAGATGTGCCACCACCACCAATGCTGGGTTTTTGCTGCCACTGCCAAATGGGATATTCTGGTTGATGATGTAGCTGCTTCTGCTTGTTGAAATGCTTTGCTGCCTTCCTTTTCACTATACTGTCTAGATGTTTTTTGTGCCCTCACTTTCTCCCTCTCATCCTCCATAATGCAACCCTCCACTCGATCAATAAGCATGTCTCAATATTCCTCAGAGAGTTACTGCTGATCGTCATGACTCTATGTTGTGACAAACTGCTGAAGGCCCTTTGGCAGAAATTCCAAAATTTTGTGTTTGAAGTGGGGGTCCAGCAAAGTGGCAAAAATGTATTCCTCATTGCTTTTAATGGACTCTATGTTCAAAGCATGCTAACATGTCCAGTGGCATAACTATAGGGGTCGCACTTGCGACCGGGCCCGTGCACTCCAGGGGCCCGCCCTCCCCCTGCGACCCCTCTGCCTGGTGCCCGCAATCTCCTGCCGGTGCTCTAGTAATGCAGAGTGTTGGGAGATTACATCATCTCCCAGCTCCAGGTAGGAGATGGGGGCATTGTGGAGGGGGTCAGTGTGGTCAGGGGGGCCAATGTGGTGGTGGGGGGCTCGTGGAACTTCTTGTACCAGAGCCCGGAGGCTTCTAGTTACGCCTCTAAACATGTCCTTTACCAGCTGGTTCATGTCTGTGTTGCCATTACAGAAAGAATTCTCAGCTATGCTCCTCATTTTTTTCTGCAAAAAAAATATCAGTGGTAGAATTTCACTACTTCCTGTCCCAATGCGACTCACCAGCATGGCTGCCTCCTCAAAGAGTTTCAGTATCTCACATACATTGCACATTAGTTGTCATTGGCCAGGAGACAAAGAGGCTTCCTCCAAAGCCTTCCAGTTTTGCATAGTGTACTTGCTAATGGCCATATTCTGCTCATACAAATGCTCTAGCATGTACATCGTGGAATTCCACCTGGTAGGGACTTCCATTTTCAGCTGGTGATGGGGCAGGTTGTTACGCTCTTGTATCGAATATAGAGTATTGCGTGCACTGTAGAAGCAACTAAAATGGGCACAAATTTTACAGGTATTTCTAAGCATCTCTTTGAGGGTTTCATTCTGCCAGGAATCTGGTCACAACTAAATTTAGCACATGGGCAAAGCAAGGCACATGCACCATACAACCTATTCTCAAAGCAGTGATTATGTTGGAGCTGTTATCAGCAGACAAAAAACTGTGCATGCACAAGGTGGCGTGACGATGGTATGGGCTATCCTGCTGCTGCTGCCACCTATTAATCACACTGCCACAACCAGAAGCATGATTACTGGCTTTCACCTGATGCTGTAAGTTAGTATTGTCCACTGTTAATGCTGGGAGGGAAACCCAGTGAGCAGTGACAGTCATATGGTCTGTGCTCTTCCCACTTGACCACATATTGGATGTCAGGTGGATTTTCTTGCCATACACACTTTTCAGCCCTTTGCCCACCACACTAACCACCTGCTTGTACAATTCAGGCACAGTCATCCTGGAAGAACAACTGTGGCTTGGGATATTCCAGCATGGAGCTACACATGACATCAATTCTCTGAAACCTCAGTTTTCCACAAAAGAATACAGCAGCATATCCTTTGCCCACATCTTGGCAACCTTGTCATTTAACAGGTGTACTTTTGGATTGTTTTTGTGAAGTTTTTGACTCCTTCCCATGAACTCAGTTAGTGTGGTTTGGCAGGTCATGGCAGAAGAAGCCTGAAACATTATTGCTTTAACAACATGACTAGAGGAGGTGGTGGTGGTGGTAGAGGCAGCATGTGTGGGCAGTCTATGACTCTTGCCATCTCCTACTACAGGAAAGCCAGAGTCATCAATCTCCTCTGCAGCAGGAGCCATAGCTGTTATTTGGACTGAACTAACTATTGGCACTGACAGTAGCACTCTTTCTGACACATAAATAACTTTACTACTTCTTTTTTCTGCCTTAGAGCCCTGGGAACTTTATAAAGTGCTTCTGCTGCTGCTAGTTGAGGGATCTTTGGCCTGCTGATAGTGTTTTTCCCAGTCAAACCTGTGGTTGTGCTTCAGGCAGGATCTCATGGAGGAGGTGCCTAAATGCAAACCTGCTTTCCCCATGCTCACGTGCTTTTTGCACAGACAACAGATAGCAACATGCTTAGCTTGAGAATCCTGAGTGAAGTATCTCCATACTGTGGACTTCATGGACTGAGGGGTTCCTGAGGTGCTGCTACTACTACTACTGCTACTACTGGAGCTAGATGTTGATGCAATTCTACTGCCACTACTACTAAGTGTCAAAGGTGCAGCATTTACAGCAGCAGCAACAGAGGTACTTGTCATATCTAACATTTTCAATGTTAATAACCTGTGTTGCTGTTGTTGTTGCTGCTGCTGCGTAAACCAGGTGTGTGTGTGTGGCTGAGTGGGACTTGAAGAGGTGATGATGCTGATGATGACAGATAGGGTGACTGTGTGCTTTTTTACATCTGTGCTTGTCCTGGGTCAGACTTTCCAATGACTTTCTCAAACCATTAATAGACAGGCACAGTGCTCCTTAAAAGTGATGGAAGATTCAGCCTTTGACTTTCTGCTAACCTAATAACCCTGTCATCATCCTCACTCTCAACTTCATTTGTATTTGAACAAGAGAAGGATGCTGGAGGGATATATTCTAGATCTGCATTATCATCATCAGTCATCAATAGGTCATTCTCAGCAGCATCAGCATCACCTGACAGTTCTTGCCCACTACTACCTTATATTCCTCTAATCTTCTCAAACAATTTCTTTTTACTTTTACTGTAGCAAAGTTCCCTACTACTTTGATAACAGGTGTTTAAGTGCTTGTGTTTCTCACTGGTGCAGCAGGTGATTCAGCTGCTATACCTTCCTCTATTATACTATTGCTATCATCAACACTTGAATGCAACTTCATGTCATCTTCAGTGTTCTTCTTATATGGTTCTTTATTTGTACTGGCACTGGTGGCGCTGGATGTTTTGCTTGATAAACTGCATCCTCTCTTGTAGGAGAAGGATCATCATCACTGATTGCACACGCTGCAGCAACCATTATTGCAGTCAATTTTTGAACTACTACTTTACTCTCACATCTATGCAATGCTCCACCCTTCCCCCTCCCCCTGCCCCTTGTGCGTTTGCTGGACATTACTCAGCTATTGTGTTTTTACTCTATAAAACACAACTGATGGACTATGATCTCTTGCCTAAGCCCAGTCAGCTGTCTGTCACTGTCACCTAATATATTTAGTTCTTTATTTCGTTATTATTTTTTATTTTTTTTATTTTTTTTTTATTCTTTTTTGTTTTTTTGTATTTTTTTAAGTTGGGCAGCTTGTCTTATCACTGTCACAGTCTGTCCAATTAAAAAATTAATTGAAAAAAAAATCAGCAACTTCTTTCCCCAGACTTCCCCACCCAGCACCTGCACAGAGACAATAACAGCAAGATCAGCAAGCAAATAGGTCCCCAGCTGCCTGTGTCTTGCCAGTCAGTCACATAGAAGTTAGGGGTATTTGGGTTCAACCTCCTATCTCCCTTCCTCTCCCCAGAGTGCCTCAGTGACTCTCCTAGTAGAGAGAACAAATGTCCTACCTAAAATATTTCCTAAACTAAACTTCAATTCTCATATCTTTTCTAGCGCAAACAACGTGCTTCTCTCTTCTCTCACAAACACAGGATGGCATGCTGTGAGAGCCTGACACCCTTTTATATGGCTGTACAAAACTTTTGTGTGGTGGAGAAAATGTTTCTTCCCATTAATTTCAATGCACAATGAGCTATTTTTCACTTATTTCAGTTTGAGGATAAACTTTTCGCCTATCCCTACTTGCACATTAGTGAGGAAGGCTTTCCCTCATTTTCCTGGTCCCACTCTCTCCTCACCATGCACTGAGTAGAATGGAAGCAGGGGATCTCTCTTGTTCTGCTGCACCACTACTATTGAGCTCCCAGGTGCCACGAGATATGACTTTTAAAACAATGTAACCCTTTGAGTACCATAGAGGTATCCAATGTATTGCATTACAATGTGTTGTATACCTCTCTGGCACTCAAAGGGTTAAAAAAACAAAACAAAAAACCCCACAAGGTTTGCCTGACAGGCAAAGCCGTGCCGTACTCCTGCTAGTATATATGTAAAAATCAAGCCAGTTTCTGGTCTAGACAGGGTGATTTTGCAACAAAAAGAAGTAGCACATATTTAAAGATCCATATTCATATGTCACAGTGATTCCTGTGCAACAATGTATAACTTGCCGTGTTAAGCCTGAAAGACCTCTCACTCCTACTATTTGTTGGCTAAACCTGCTTGATGTGTTAATACTACAATAAAAAGTGATATTAACCCCTCCTTTACTGTTGTGAAGAAGGTTACTGAATAAGTGTGACCTTATTTACATAACAATAGGTGAACCTATTATAAAAAGGAGACTAACACCGAACACAGTACACTCAAATTATAAACAGCAACAGAGAGAGGATCATTGGTTGTGGAGCCAATTTAGTATAAGAACCACTAAAACTGATCACTAAAGTGACCAGTTGAAAATCAGACCAGTCTATTGAGGCCGAGATGCTGAACTCATTAATACAACTCATTGTCTTTTATCGATAGAGTCCTATGTCTGTGCAATCATTAGACTCTTCAGTGATTACTGTTATCCAAAAATCATTTACCTTATCCGCTATATGTGCCAAGTATGTATGCTTTTCATGTCCTGGCAGCTTGGCTATCCAAAGTGAATACACATAGTAATTAAAAATAATCCCTGCAGATCCTAATGATTATAATAGGAGCGCCTGCAGGACATAACTTTTAATTACTGTGTTGCCAGGAAATGAAAGGCATACATACTTGGCACATATAGTGGATAAGGTAAATGATTTTCGGATAAAATTAATCACTGAGGAGTCTAATGCTTGCACAGACATAGGACTCTATCTTTAAAAGACAGTGAGTTGTGTTTATCTGACTAATATTATTGGACATTATCTTATCCAGTACCTTTCTTATCTGGTAACTACATTGCCTACCTTTTTATTATTAGTGCACACATAAAGGTATTTAGCTCCTTACTGTTTTTCCAATGTATGGTCTCGAATACTACATATTGGCAACAAAGATTGGTTATTAATAAATGATAATGGCCCAAACCTCGTTACATGGGGCATTTCTGTTTTTATTTTTTTCACCTTATTCATATAGGGATTAATGTCACCATTTAGGTTTTTAATCTTGTTATAATAAAAGCTAAGTATTAATGAGTTCAGCATCTCGGCCTCGATAGACTGATATGACTTTGAACTGGTCACTTTAGGGATCAGGTCAAGTGTTTCTTATACTAAACTGGCTCCACAACCCATGATCCTCTCTCTCTCTCTTGTTGTTTGTAATCCGAATGTAGTGTGTTCAGTGTTAGTCTCCTTTTTATGATAGTTTCACTTATTGTCATGTATATTGGGTCACACTTATTCTGTAACCTTCCTCGCAACAGTAAAGGAGGGGTTAATATTACTTTTTATTGTAGTATTAACACATCAAATGGGTTTAGCCAAAAAATAGTACAGGTCTTTCATGCTTAGCAGGGCAAGTTATACATTGTTGCACAGGAATCACTGTGACACATGAATATGGATCTTTAAATATGTGCTACTTCTTTTTGTTGTGAAATCACCCTCTTTTTTATTTTCATGATTATCACTTATGAGTTAAGATCACTTTGTAGAGCTGCATTATCTTAAGGTGATTCATATTGAACAACATAGAAATGTTTGGGATATATATTTATATACATTATATACTTTATATCTATGATATACATCATAAACCAAGAATCTGTATTTTACAGTAAAAATGGAGAATAAACAGTGTCAAATGGGAACAATACTTGTAGAATTAAAATAGAGAAAGAAGGTCATGGGAGCACTATATGTCGAATTTCTAAAGGGGGTTAATATGTCGAAGGGGGCAATATTTGTTGAATTAAAATGGAGAAAGAACGCACTATAATTTGAATTTCAAAGGTGGGGGTAAATATGTTGAATGGGAACAATATTTGTCAAATTAAAGTGGAGAAAGAAAGCACAATAATTTGAATCTCAAAGGGGGATTAATATGTTGAAGGGGGTCACTTTATGTCAGATTTCGATAAAGTTGGGAATACATCTAATGCTAAACTTGATCTTGAACTATTTATTCAAAGATATGAACAAAGAACAATACAGCATCCACTAAGACAGGGACTTTTTTCAGTAAGCACAGTAAAGTTAGGAACTTTTCAGGATGCTGTGCTTGCAGTTACTGTAACTCCTTTAACCCCTTAAGGACCAGCAGCGCACGCAAGCGGCCATTACTTAAGGACCACGGACCATGTTTTTTTTTTTTTTTTTAGTATCCGATTCTGGACTCCCCGAATGGTGTGCAGCCAGGCGGGAGCCCGGAATTCCATGACAGTCCAGGACCGTCATGGGTTCTTAAGGGAAAACAAGCCATGACGGTCCTGGACCATCATGGGTTCTTAAGGGGTTAAAAATGTAATGGATACTTATCTAGCACAGAGCAATATTGAGAATTATGACAGATGGCTTCAAAGCAGTTGGATGTTGATCCAGGGAAAAATATCCTGCTGCCATTTCAAGTCAGAAATTATTTTCTGTACCCACTTGGTACTTAATTAGAGATGGTTTCAATGGGGTGAAACAGGGGTGATAGGACATGTGCTGAATTTGATGGATACATGTCTTTTTTCAGCCTTATCAGCTATGTTGCTGAGTTACTATGTAATTATAAAAAAAAAAAAAACATTCTGCACCCAATGGGATGGCTGAAAGTGAGAGAATTCACACAGCTCTTTCACAGTCTTGGCAGACATGAGGACCAAATCTCAGTATTACAGTATGAGAGTAAGTAACTCTAACAAATACATACATGCACATACTCACAAACACACTTAGGCTCTCTCACTATCTCACACACACACTCTCACACTCACAAACTCGCACACACTCATACTTTCTCACACTCACAAACTTACTCTCACCCTCAAACTCACACACTCACAGCCCCTCTCAAATGCACTTTCTCATACATACATACTCACTTGTTCACTCACACACTCTCAACCTTGCTCACACTCATGTTCTAACATTCTCTCACGCATTCTTACATAGTATCTCACACTTATACACACACTCACACACACACACACAAGCTCACACATACACACTCACACCTGACACACTCACACTCTATCACATTCACTCACAAACTCAAGGTCAACACACATATTCTTAATCACACACTCACACTTACACACACTCACACAAACACACCTATAAACACTCACACTCTCACACCCACTCACACTCTCACTCTCTCACACACTCACTCTCAGTCTCTTGCACATGTGCACATACATGTACACTCTCACCCTTACTCACACACTTGCACATACACTCACACTCTTACACAGTTGGTTATGTGACTGGAGGCCAGGATCAGCACCATGGAGGAAAATAGAGATGGACAGCACAACTCAGACACACGCACAACAATAACATCAAGAAGGAGGTGCATGTCAGGTGGGAAGTTGGCCTGTTGTGGTTGAGTGCATTGATCAGTCTGGAAGCTGCTGGAAACACATATAATGGCTACTTCCTTTATAAAACTTTCTATGTTTATTTAGAGAGGGGTCCTTGCTCAAGCTTTGGTATGGTAATATCTGACATGCGCAGTCTCATGTTATTTTCAATTCTGGATACAATCTTTCCAGTATCAACTTTAGGTTTGTTGTAGATATGGAGTCATAGGATAAAAGTAAAAAACAAAATACTTTTTGGACAAACCTAGCAACGGCTACATTTTTCACCTCAAAGGTAGGCAACTTTTTGCAAAAAGTGAAGATTTTCAGCTTTTTCCCACCTAGCTTATTGCATTGAAATCAATGATAAGAGTGAATTCCTGGCAAGTTTCTCTTCTTTTTCCCATAGGTATAATATAAAAGGGGAGTCAGGTTCCCACCGCATATCATTTTGTGAGAGGTGGAGAAAGCAGCACAATTTTTGAGCTAGCTAGGACAGGCAAATAAAGTGAAGTTGGAAAGTAGTTTTAGGACAGCCAATTTATTCTCTTTGGCAAGGCAAGTCATATGCTAAAGACTTGTCCCATGCGACTGGGAAACGAGTGCACCTAGGTTCATATGGGGGACAGATCGTAGGTGGCGTATACCAGTCCCCAGAAGGCACGTTAAATAAACCTTTGATTGATATTGTGGTCTCTGAATCTGTTAGGACGCCTGCTCTAATTGATTCTGGCGCAGCCGGTTACTTTATGGACAAGAACTTTGCGATTTTGCATAACATTCCGCTAGTAAACAGAGACTCTCCGCTCGACATTGAGGCCATTGATGGAAGGCTGCTGGTACCACCTCAAGTCACACAGGAGACATGCCCTTTATCAGTGGGCATTGGAACACTTCATAATGAGACCCTACAATTCCAGATTATCCAGTCTCCCCATTTTCAGGTCATTTTGGGGTTTCCATGATTGCATAAGCATAATCCCAGACTGGATTGGATTACTTGTGAGGTATTGTCATGGCCTGAACACTGTAAAACACACTGTTTGAATCAGCCTCCCAAAATCTTGTGTACATCTCCCTCCTTACTGCTGGAATACCAATCATTCAGCTATGTGTTCAGTAAGGGTGAGGCTAGCACTTTGCCGGTGCATCGTCCCTACGATTGTGCTATTGATCTTGTGCCAGGCACTATGCCACCGAAGGGTAGGATGTACCCCTTGTCTGCTGACGAAAACAGGGCCATGGAGGAGTATATCAGTGATGCCCTGGCTCAGATTATTATATGAAAATCTTCCTCGCCCGTGGGGCCTGGATTCTTTTTTGTTAAAAAGAAGGACGGGGAACTCAGACCCTATATTGATAATAAGGGTCTTAACAAAATAATGATAAAGAATGCCTATCCCATTCCACTCATCACCGAATTGTTTGATCATTTAAAGGGCGCTGTAACGGTTTGTTTGACTCACAGACACAGAGTTAGGATAAAAAACACAGCTTTATTAAATACAATAATACACAAAGAACCTCCACAGGTCCTGTAATATAAAACAGGTCCATCACAAATATAGGAGACAAACAGTTTATGCTGACACGGGTCAGGCAGATGATAAGGTTTCCAGGTTCCAGCAATGCAGGAGTTAACGTTCATCAAGAAAGGAAAACAGTCCCATATGTGCAGGTAATAAGCTGATTCTTGAACACGCCAAAGACTGAGTTCACAGCGAGTATCAGTCCACTGAAGTAAACAGGAGCATAACCGGTGCTGACACGTAGGCAACACTTGCAACCGGTTTTGATAGAGTGGAGCGTAACCAATGGCAATGTACTGGTGCTATCACGGAGGCAACACTTGCAACCGGTTTTGACAGAGTGGAGCGAAACCAATGGCAATGTACCGGTGCAATCACTGAGGCAACACTGGCAACTGGTTTTGACAGAGTGGAGCGTAACCAATGGCAATGTACCGGTGCTATCACGGAGGCAACACTGGCAACCGGTTTTGACAGAATGGCTCGTAGTCAATAGCAATGTACCGGTGCTATCACGGAGGCAACACTGGCAACCGATTTTGACAGAGTGGAGTGTAGCCAATGGCAATGTACTGGTGCTATCACAGAGGCAACACTTGCAACCGGTTTTGACAGAGTGGAGAGTAGCCAATGGCTATGTACCGGTGCTATCACGAAGGCAACACTTGCAACCGGTTATGCAGACTGGAGGACTAGGCCAGAGGCGCTCTATAGAGCCAAATGGGAATACTAGGCAAGCCTGCGGGTGTAGAGGTGCCAAACAAGGTAAGGCACCTGAAGTCAGAATGTCACAGAGGCAACCAGGACCAAAACGGGATCTTCCGAGTCGGAATCCAGGAGCAGGAACATCAACCAGGCCGGGTCAGGACACAGGAGCAGGAACGTCAGCCAATCCGGGTCGGTACACTGTAGCAGGAACGTCAGCCAGGCCGGGTCGATGCACAGGAATGATCACTGGAGAATAGTCAGGCAGTCCGGGTCGGTACACAGGCGCAGGAACTGGAGAGTAGTCAGGCAAGCCGAGTCGGTACACTGGAAACCTCAATAACAAACGTAGCACTGGCACATGAACACCACGAAAGGGCAGTGTGTGGGTGTAGGAGCCCAGTATATAAAGGATATACTGGGCGGGCTAAACACAGGGCAACCAATGAGGACCTCACATAGGATAACTGACATAAAAAATATAAACAAGGAATCACGGGCACCATGATAGGCGCTTCCATTTTTACCAAACTGGACCTGAGGACGGCGTATAATTTAGTTCGGATTAAGGATGGTGATGAGTGGAAAACAGCTTTCAATACTTGTACGGGCACTACGAGTATTTAGTCATACCATTTGGTCTGTGCAATGCCCCGGCAGTATTTCAAGAATTGATTAATGATGTCCTACGAGACTTTTTACAATCCTTTGTGGTCGTATACCTAGACGACATTTTGATTTACTTTCCTGAACTGGAGACTCACCGTGGACATGTCTCGGCAGTTTTGCAAAAATTAAGGGAGAACAAGCTGTATTGCAAACTCGAGAAGTGTGAGTTCCATAGGTCCAGTGTGGCCTTTCTAGGGTATGTGATCTCTAAAGATGGCTTTGCGATGGATAAGGACAAGCTTGCAGCAGTACAACAGTGGCCGCGGCCCACTGGCCTCAAACCCTTGTAGCGATTTCTAGGATTTGCGAATTATTATAGGAAATGTATTTGCGACTATTCCAGTATTGTTAAGCCACTCACTGATATGACCCACAAGGGTGCCTCCGCCTCAGAATGGTCCCCAGAGGCAATTAAGGCATTTGAGACACTAAAATTGCCATTTTCTACTGATCCAGTTCTGTCGCATCCTATTCCTGGGTTGCCCTTTACTTTAGAGGTGTATGCTTCTGAGACCGGAGTCGGGGCAGTCTTGGGCCAAAAACCAGGTCCTGATAAGACTTTGAGACCTTGCGGGTTCTTTTCGAGGAAGTTGACCAAAGTGCAGAGTCTTTATGACATTGGAGACCGGGAACTCTTAGCGATCATTCTGACCTTATGTGAATGGCGACATCTGTTGGAGGGCACTAGGGTGCTTATTTTGATTCTGACTGACCATAAAAACCTCATGTATCTTTCTGAGGCTAAAAGGCTTTCTCCGAGGCAAGCGAGATGGGCGCTATTTTTGTCTCATTTCAATTTCATTGTTTCTTACTTGCCTGGTACTAAGAATGTACGAGCTGATGCCTTATCCAGACAATTTGGCTGAGATCCTGAAGCTGACTCTATACCTGTGCCTATTATTCCTCCAAACCGTATACTTGCCCCCCCTTAAACTAGTATCACTTCTCCTTTAGGGGAGGAGATCTTGGCATCCCAGGCCAGTGCTCCTCCAGAGAAACCTGTGGGCAAGTATCATGGTGCCCGTGATCTGGGCGACATTCTGTCCATCTTGTGGATACTGCTTTTCCATTGCCTGCTCTGTTCTGCTCCTTCTAGTGACAAGCCTTTTTATACCCTAGGCTGTCACACCGCTAGTGCCCTTTCGTGGTGTACCTGATGCCTGGCACTAGTTATTGTTGTTCTGATCCAGTGTATGACCCTGGACTGCCTAACCACGCTATTGTCTCGTTCCTGATTCTGTGTACCGATTCGGATTGGCTGACGTTCCTGCTTCCTGTTCTGACCCGGCCTGGCTGACGTTCCTGCTCCGTGTACCGACCCGGCGAGATTGACGACCCAGCTCTGTGAACCGACCCAGCGTGTCTGAGGATCCTGCTCCGTGTACCGACTTGGCCTGGCTGACGTTCCTGCACTGTCTACCAACTCTTCTTGGCGTGGTTCCTGTTTCTGCTGTTCCAGTGGCTCATCCGTATTACTCCTGTTTGCCCACCAGTTGGGTACCGTTCCTGCTTTCTGGTACTAGTTTCTGTGTTCCGACCCAGCGTGTCTGAAGATCATGCTCCGTGTACCGACATGGCCTGGCTGACGTTCCTGCACTGTCTACCAACTCTTCTTGGCGTGGTTCCTGTTTCTGCTGTTCCAGTGGCTCATCCGTATTACTCCTGTTTGCCCACCAGTTGGGTACCGTTTCCTGCTCCGTGTACCGACCCGGCGAGATTGACGACCCAGCTCTGTGAACCGACCCAGCGTGTCTGAGGATCCTGCTCCGTGTACCGACTTGGCCTGGCTGACGTTCCTGCACTGTCTACCAACTCTTCTTGGCGTGGTTCCTGTTTCTGCTGTTCCAGTGGCTCATCCGTATTACTCCTGTTTGCCCACCAGTTGGGTACCGTTCCTGCTTTCTGGTACTAGTTTCTGTGTTCCGACCCAGCGTGTCTGAGGATCCTGCTCCGTGTACCGACTTGGCCTGGCTGACGTTCCTGCACTGTCTACCAACTCTTCTTGGCGTGGTTCCTGTTTCTGCTGTTCCAGTGGCTCATCCGTATTACTCCTGTTTGCCCACCAGTTGGGTACCGTTCCTGCTTGCTGGTACTAGTTTCTGTGTTCCGGTCGCTCACATACTAGACCAGTGGTCAGAGTCTCGCTGCTTTCACTCCGTGTTGCACTCGCTTGGTCTGTGTAGGTTCAGCAGGGCGCCTCCGGTGATTACCGTTGTCCAGACCACATCACTATTAACCCCTTCGGGGGAAGGGGCCTCCAATACCACTACCATCTTGGGTTCTGTTGGGCTGCGCACCTTGGGCTATAAGTCTCCTGTTGATCAGTTGGCACTTCTGGTTGCCATCCATTTATACATTGCCCATCAACCCTTTCAGGTAGTCGTGCACACGGTGCTGGGTTGCTCCGGTAGGGCCTCCGTTTAAGCACGAGTTCTGACCAGTCCGTAGTTGTTGGTGGGCGTCCACCATTACTCTCATTTACAGGCGTCCAGAGCCTGTGGTTGCAGTCCTGTCCTTGTTGCCTTCCACTACATACAGGCGACATTTAGTCTGATTTACATTACAACCAGTAGTGTACTGGTTAACATTGGACATTCATACACTGTATCTATCTTTGACCTAACCTGTGTCAGTAGGGTGTTGTGCACTTTACTGGACCTGTGTGGGTAACTAATTGTAACCTGTCTTGTGTCAGTTTGTGCTATACTGGACCCGTGAGGGTTACATTATTCACTGTGTGCTTCAATAAAGCTGTGTTTTTACCTAAACCTAACGTGTCTGAGTGTACAGAACCGTAACAGTACAAAAGGGCCATGACCTCTGACGGTAACGGTAAAGGTGATGCACAGAGTATCCATTGGAGGATGGACCTCCAAGAACAACGATTAGACCAGTTGTCTTTGGCTGTTCAAATGATTCTTGAGCACACGCACACATGAACAAACCAGTTCCGGCTCTGGTGGTCCCCCCCGTTTTAACACCGGAAGCACAGTCGAGTATAACGCTAATAAAGGGCTGACGACTACCGCTCCATTACCTCTCAGGTACAATGGCGAACCTAACCTGTGTAGGGGGTTTATTAACCAGTTGGAAATTTTCCTTGAATTAACCCCTCATGCGTTTCCCACTGATCACAGTAAAGTGGGGTTTATGATCTCCCTGCTCACCGGGAGAGCACTGGCATGGGCAAATCTGCTATGGGGTTCCGCTAAACCATGTGCTCAGAATTTCGCTGTGTTTGTAAGGGTGTTTTGCAGAGTTTTTGAGGTTCCTGGGAAAACCGCCTCTGCTGCAAAAAAATTGATGGAAATCCAACAAGTGTCTCGCACAGTGGCGGATTATGCAATTGAATTCCGTACCCTGGCAGCAGAGGTGGGCTGGAACAACGAGGCGTTGGTAGCGGCATTCGCACAGGGTCTCTGTGATCGATTAAAGGAGGAGACAGCCACAAGAGAATTGCCAACTGACCTATGTGTATTCACAATGTGTTCCACGTATCACTGCTGAAGCCTCTGGTCTGTAATCGTTATACTACCAATCTTGTGGCACTAGGCCCTATTCAGATCCAGGGCCAGGAAGAGTATGAAGTGCAAAAAATAATTGATTCACGCAGATTCAGAGGCAAACTGCAGTATTTGGTCCATTGGAAAGGCTACGGTCCAGAGGAGCGTTCATGGGTGGACTCCAAGGACCTACATGCTCCCAGATTGCAGCGCATTTTTCATACTAAGTACCCCAGAAAGCCTGTGCCCTCTTCTCGGAGGGGGGTCTTTGAGAGGAGGGTACTATCATGGCGCCCGTGATCTGGGCGACATTCTGTCCATCTTGTGGATACTGCTTTTCCATCGGCTGCTCTGTTCTGCTCCCCCTAGTGACAAGCCTTTTTATACCCTAGGCTGTCACACCGCTAGTGCTCTTTCATGGTGTACCTGATGCCTGGCGCTAGTTGTTGTTGTTCTGATCTAGTGTATGACCCCGGACTGCCTGACCACGCTATTGTCTCGTTCCTGATTCTGTGTACCGATTCGGATTGGCTGACATTCCTGCTTCCTGTTCTGACCCGGCCTGGCTGACGTCCTGCTCCGTGTACCAACCTGGCGAGATTGACGACCCAGCTCTGTGTACCGACCCAGCGCGTCTGAGGATCCTGCTCCGTGTACTGTCATGGCCTGGCTGACGTTCCTGCACTGTCTACCGACTCTTCTTGGCGTGGTTCCTGTTTCTGCTGTTCCAGTGGCTCATCCGTATTACTCCTGTTTGCCCACCAGTTGGGTACCGTTCCGGCTTGCTGGTTCTAGTTTCTGTGTTCCGGTTGCTCACATACTAAACCAGTGGTCAGAGTCTCGCTGCTTCCACTCCGTGTTGCACTCGCTTGGTCTGTGTAGGTTTAGCAGGGCGCCTCCGATGATTACCGTTGTCCAGACCACAGCGCTATTAACCCCTTCGGGGGAAGGGGCCTCCGATACCACTACCATCTTGGGTTCTGTTGGGCTGCGCACCTTGGGCTATAAGTCTCCTGTTGATCAGTTGAGCGCTTCCGGCACTATTAACCCCTTCGGGGGAAGGGGCCTCTGATACCACTACCATCTTGGGTTCTGTTGGGCTGCCCACCTTGGTCTATAAGTCTCCTGTTGATCAGTTGGGCGCTTCCGGCTGCCATCCATTTATACATTGCCCATTAACCCTTTCAGGTAGTCGTGCACACGGTGCTGGGTTGCTCTGGTAGAGCCTCCGTTTAAGCACGAGTTCTGACCAGTCCATAGTCGTTGGTGGGCGTCCACCATTACTCTCATTTACAGGCGTCCAGAGCCTGTGGTTGCAGTCCTGTCCTTGTTGCCTTCCACTACATACAGGCGACATTTAGTCTGATTTACGTTACGACCAGTAGGGTACTGGTTAACATTGGACACTGTATCTATCTTTGACCGGACCTGTGTCAGTAGGGTGTTGTGCACTTTACTGGACCTGTGTGGGTAACTAATTGTAACCTGTTTTGTGTCAGTTTGTGCTATACTGGACCCGTGAGGGTTACGTTATTCATTGTGTGCGTCAATAAAGCTGTGTTTTTACCTAAACCTAACGTGTCTGAGTGTACTGAACCGTAACAGCAAGTGCTTTGTGGCTGAGCCCTTTCGGGCTAAGCTAATGGATACTTACCACTCCTCCCGGGCGGCTGGCCATGTTGGGAAGAATCAGTTGATTTGGTCATTGTCCCGTATGTTTTGGTGGCCTGGCATGAGGGATGACTGTGCGGCATTTACAGCAGCCTGTGCCACCTGTGCCCGTTCCAAGTTTTCCAGACACCTTCCTGTGGGTCTATTTCAGACTGTTCCTAATGGGGACCGGCCTAGGTCACACGTATCTATTGACTTTTTGAGAGAACTCTCTAAAGGGTTTACTGTAATTCTAATGATAGTTGACAGGTTCTCTAAAATGGCTCATTTTGTGCCACTCCCTGGTTTGCCATCTGCTAAGGAACTGGCAATTGTATTTGCCAGGGAGGAATTCCGACTCCACAGGGTACCCAAGGTGCTGATCTCGGATCGTGGGAGCCAATTCGTCTTGAGATTCTGGAGGGCCTTTTGTGACCAGATGGGGATTCAGTTGTCCTTTTCCTCGGCTTATCACCCCCAGACTAATGGGGCCGCTGAGCATGCTAACCAGGGATTGGAGCAGTTCTTGCGTTGTTTCATTTCCAATCATCGTGACAATTGGGCTGACTTGTTGCCATGGGCAGAGTTTGCCAGGAACAGTGCGGTGTGCAGCACATCTGGGAGCTCACCCTTCCTGATCAATTACGGGTTTCAACCATGCTTGCTCCCAGATAACTTTCAGGCACAGCAGATTCCAGCTCTGGATGAGCATATTAGGCAGATCCGCTCCACATGGGCACAGGCCCAGAATACCCTACGTGATTCTTTTGCACAAGCCCAGCGGCATGCCAACAACAGACAATTGCCGGCTCCTGTATTCCAGGTGGGGGACCGGGTCTGGTTATCCTCAAAGAATCTCAGGTTGCAAGTTCATTTTCTTAAGTTTGCTCCTCGGTTTGTGGGCCCGTTCCGGGTACTCCGTCGAGTTAACCCTGTCTCCTATGCGTTGTAATTACCGGCCTCCATGAAAATACATAATGTGTTCCATGTGTCACTTCTTAAGCCATTGGCGTGTAACCGCTATACCACCACTCCTGCTGTCCTGGTCCTGTACGCATACAGGATCATAATGAATATGAAGTGCAGAGTATTCTGGACTCACGTAGGTTCCGTGGTCAGGTCCAATACTTGGTGCATTGGAAGAGTTATGGTCCAGAGGAACGCTCATGGCTTAACCACTCGGACATTCATGCTCCAGTTCTGTTGCGCAGATTCCATGCCAAGTTTCCTATCAAGCCTCGACCCCTCAAGGCAGGAGGGGGGGTCTTTGAGAGGGGGGTACTATCACGGTGCCCGTGATTCTCTATGCGACATTCCTACTTCTGGGTTTGTCTTGACTGTCTCTTATTGGTGCTAGCTGGCTTTCGTGGTGTTTCTCACCTTACGTTATTCTGTGCTCCTGTTCCGTGTTGATCCGGTTTTCGTCTGACCTTGTTCCTGTTCCGCTCTCTGTGTACCAATCCAGGCTTTGGCTGACTACCGCTTTCTGTGTAGCGATCCAGGCTCTGGCTGACTACCACTCTCTGTGTACCGATCCAGGCTTTGGCTGACTACCGCTCTCTGTGTACCAACCCAGGCTTTGGCTGACTACCGCTCTCTGATACTGATCCAGGCATTGGCTGAGTACGCTCTTTATGCTGCCCTCGATATTGTTGTCAGTCCTTTCCTTATTGTTGCCTCCGGTTACGCTACTCTCTGCCTGTGATTCAGTGTGGCCCCCGTTACGTATACCCAGTCTGTGCTCTCCGGTCACTAGCGGTTACAGTTGTCAGTCATTCACTACTGTTGCCTTCCGCTACGCTCTCTCAGCCTGTGAGTCAGTGGGGTCTCCATTACTTGCTACCCGGCCTGTGTTCTCCGGTCGCTAGCGGTTACACTTGTCAGCTCATTACACTCGCTCAGCCTGTGAATCAGTGTGGCCTCCGTTACGTGATAACCAGTCAGTGCTCTCCCGTCACTAGCGGTTACAGTTGTCAGTTCATTAAACCACGCTCAGCCTGTGATTCTGTGTGGCCTCCGTTACGTGATACCCAGTCTGTACTCTCCAGTCATTAGCGGTTACAGTTCTCAGCGCATTACACTGCGCTCAGCCTGTGATTCAGTGGGGTTTCCGTCCGTGCTACTTCCTGAGCGTACCGGTCACTACTGTGTTACTCCTATCAGTGCTCCCTCTCTGCTGCACCAGTTTCTAGGCTGCCTTACCCGGTAATCGGTAAGGCCGGTAGAGCCTCCTCTAGTCCTTGTTGCATCAGTTACCAGGCTGCCTTATCCGGTATTCAGTAAGGCCGGTAGAGCCTCCTCTGTTCCTTGTTGCACTAGTCACCAGGCTGCCTTACCCGGTATTCAGTAAGGCCGGTAGAGCCTCCTCTGTTCCTTGTTGCACCGGTCACCAGGCTGCCTTACCCGGTATTTGGTAAGGCCGGTAGAGCCTCCTCTAGTCCTTGTTGCACCAGTTACCAGGCTGCCTTACCCGGTATTTGGTAAGGCCGGTAAAGCCTCCCCTATTCCTTGTCGCCCCAGTTACCAGGCTGCCTTACCCGGTATTTGGTAAGGCCGGTAGAGCCTCCTCTGTTCCCTTGTTGCACCGGTCACCAGGCTGCCTTACCCGGTATTTGGTAAGGCCGGTAGAGCCTCCTCTAGTCCTTGTTGCACCAGTTACCAGGCTGCCTTACCCGGTATTTGGTAAGGCCCATAAAGCCTCCCCTATTCCTTGTCGCACCAGTTACCAGGCTGCCTTACCCGGTATTCGGTAAGGCCGGTAGAGCCGTATTATTATTATTATTGCTATCTGTATAGCCCTGACCTGTGTCAAACTATTTTACTGTTGCTTGTAGAATTTTGACCTGTGTAGGGCCTTGTTGCGCTTTATCTTGTCTAATAAAGCTTTTCTATTTTATCCTACCAAATTGTCTGAGTGTTCAATAAAACCGTGACAGGTTCTAATCACTATTATACAGTTTAGGTGCAGAATTGTGTATGTAGGCATTTGGAAAGATCTAATTATGCACAGCTAACAGCAGTTCTATCTGCCATATCCCTGCCATAAGCAATCAATTAACTCTAATAAGGACAATAGCACCCCTTTGAGTGAATAGACACATCACACTACAGTATTAGACAATGAATTAGGACCAGAATTCTTAACCCTTCATGCATTCTAGATTAAAACACTTTTTGTTTTGGCATCACAGCAGTGGTTCAAATCTCATTTGTTATCAGGCCTCAGAGATCTTGACATATACTTTCGACTGTGATCACAAATAGAGATTTTCACTTTTGAACTTAGCAGTATATAAATTAAGATACTATGATCTATCCCACAGTTGAGTGTTAATGGGATACAGACGTGATCTGTATACCAGTATACAGTCGCGCCGTAAGCCCAAAATTCACCCTTATATTATTTTTTTAATAAAAATGTGTCTAATTTTGTACTAAGGTTTTCTTTTGTCCCATAGTGCACATCAATGTTTGTGATCCTTTGCAAAATCTGTTGTTGTTAGAAATACTAAGTTTAGCTAATAAAAGTTAAGTTTTAATAATTAATGATATATGACAAAGGCCTTTCCATTATCCTTGTTTTCTGACCCTATATATAGGTTTATTATCCTTAATAAAAAAGTTTATAGGTGTGCAATATAGAGAATATTTTCTTTCCTTCCTCTAAGTAGGAAGTTTTTGCTTTTAGATTTGAAAAGATTAGCAGCCTTCTCCCTCAAAATAGCTGCCAATCTTTGCCTATAACCCTACCCTTCTTTTGAAAGCAGGCTCTAAGTGCTCACTATATACTTATACAGAATTATTAGTGGAGTGTGTGCATTCATTGGTGAGAGCAGAGAAGATGGTGGGAGGAGAGTACACCATAAAGGGGACAGCCACCACAGCGATGACTTTCCTGAGGTACAGCTTGTACAGCTGGCAAAGTCAAGCGTTCTACCACAAACTTTCATAACTATTTATCTTAAAAATTACAGAGTTTTTTTTTTTTTTTTTATATCACAATATATAGACAATTTTATCAGTTTAGTTAAATGGGGCAAAGTTGGTTGGAGGTGAAAGGTCCACTTTTTAAAATAATGGTCACATAACAGCAGGTTTACAGAAGATAAGCCTGTGGGATTGCAGAAAGTTAAACATACAAAATATTACAGCAAGGCTAGGATTGAAAAAAAATATTGCAGGCTTTGAACAAGGTTAGACCTTAAAAAAATTTGGATGCAGGCCTCAGTCTTGCCAAAACACAAGCCATAAAAACAATTTGTTTGCAAACCTCAGACTTGCAAAAAACTAGCCCTGAAAAAAGTTTGGCCTAGTGCCAGCAGTACTAGATGATGGTAGAGAATGCTGCTTGTGACATTCAGGCATTTGCTAATGTTGTAAATGTTGCTGAGTAATTTAAGCAGCAGTAGGATTAGGATACTACATTGGATTGGGATCATCAGCATGAATATAAGACAGGTTTTGGTATAATGATGCTTGATATTAGAAAAAATCATATACAGCTACAATAATAGTTAGAAAAGCCTTGGGATCATCAGCATGAATATAAGACAGGTGTTGGTATGATGATGCTTGATATTAGATCATATATGACTACAACAATAGTTAGAAAAGCCAATAAAGTGTTTAATTGCTTATAAACCTGGGGGAAGAGTGCACTTCTTAACATCTATCACCTTTGTGGGATCCATCTTAAGGCAATATAAACATGAAAAGACAATGAAGCTTTCTCAAAGACACACTTTGCACTTTCACATAGAGAGTATGCTCCCAGAGATGAGCATGAACATGATAAAAATGAAAACAATGTTCCTGGACTGAATTACTACATTTTAGAATAGCATTAAAATATATAATGACTTAAGACAATAGTAAATCTCTGTAAATATAATTTACAAAGACCTACAAAATCAAATATTTATAATGTCCAAATCTATCATTAAAGGCATTCTTCCACTTACACCCTTCATGAATCCATATCAAATGACAAGCTCTTTGCGAGTCCAATTTAGTAAAACTCTTGGCCACACAGAGTCAGCCTAAAGGCTCAGGGACCAGTGAAGTGGATAAATGTTATCTAGTTATCTTATTAACACCCCTATAGTCAATACGAGTTCTGAGTGTACAGTCCTTCTTCTAAATAAAAATTGCCCCAGTGGAAGAACTAGTTGGTCTAATAAAACATCTGGTCAAATTATCCTGAATGTATTCCTCTAAGGCTTTAGTCTATAGAAAAGAAAGAGGAAATGTACATCCCTATATTATACTACCTATGGGGAGGTAAAATTTGGATTTCTTCTAAACACATTTTGAGATTCTTGATATGGTTCAGGAACAGACTCCAAATTAAAATAAACAATGGTAACCAACTAAGAGGCTAACATCACCTTGGTTTGATAAGGTGTATTCCAGGAAAAGTATTTGGCCTGTGGTCCAGTAAATATTGGGATTATGACTGACACTGTAACCAAAAATACCTCATAATAAGTAGATTGAAAGCAGAAGTAAATTGAGCTTCTTGATGGGAATAAGTCATTGTAAGAGATATTTGAATAATAGCATGAATGATTAAGCCTGCCCCACAGAGGCTCCATCCACAGAACCAATGTTAATTGGAGTAGTCTTATGAATAAGAGGAACATGAGTCTTCATAACAAAGGCTGAATAAATGAAAACCCAGCAGCACCAGAATCAATTAAAACATATATATGCATAGTTTCCTGAGACCAGGAGAGAACAATCAGTGCCAGCAATCTATTTTTACAGTGTTAAGGATAACAGATGAATGTAGTGAGACATACTCTAACCCTCTATGTTCTTGTGTCCCCAATATTACTTGTTAAATGTGTACCTGATGGCCAGAAGAACCATTATACTAGCATAGCACCTGCTTCCACCACTGATTATTCTCTTCAGTCATTCAATTAAGATGGTCAATTTTCCTGGGATCATCCAGAGTTCCTGCAAATGGAATACTAGAAAATTGAGACATTATAATGCTTAAGACATCCATCTTGCAAACTATTCTCCAAGGAGGAACACAAAGAAATAAAGTCCTCTAAAGTCTCACGGAATTCTTAGATATCATTTAATTTTTAAACCATTCTCGCAGTCTGTTCCTGAAAGTGGCTTTAAAGCACTATCACCTTAAACAGTGTCATAAGTGAACATTCGGACAAAGGCTTATGCCACTTTTTGAAACTTTAATAATGTTGCTTCAGCAGCCACCTTTCACCTGGGGGTATCAAATACATATATTGGGTTAGCATTAAAGAAATCAGTATGATTTAGGATGATGGACTTTGGATGAACTGTGGAGACACTCATTTGAAAGCCTGCCCATGAAACAAGGAAATCAGGAAAACAGTCCTAGACTGATGAGAAGAGAAAGTATCAAGACTTGTACGAAATTGTAAAAAACAATGGAAAACCTTGTAATTCCTTAAGGGTTCCAATGGATTTATCTGCAAGGGAAGCATTAAAATTGACTGAGAAAGGAGAGAAACTGCGACAAATTTGGCATAAAAAAGTAGGTAATGAATGAGCAAAAGCCTAAAACCTGTTGCATAACCTTTAGCATACTGGTAACTGAATCTAGTTTCTGGTCTAATATCAAAATTTGACTACAATTCTGATAAAAAAAAGAACTTCCTGCTGTGATACTACTTTAGATGCCTCCTAAGCATCTCTCAGACATGGCAAACTCAAAATTTGTCATAGAAACCTGAAGAGCAGAGCTATAGAGGAATACCATTCGTTTTATCCAACATCTCCATTAGCTGGGGAGCAGCTCTAGAGTTTGACTGTTCTGGTGACCCAAGCCCAGATTAAGTAGTGCGGCTATGCCAGTCAGCATACAAATAAACTTAGTCATCACATAAGATCTAGGAACAAAAGACTCAGAGGACAATTCACACAAACATTCACACATAGCCACTTATAATTTCAGACACACTAATTCACATTGAAATTAACTGTCTCATCTCTAACCCCTCAATTCTAGGAACCAAAATAGATCATTGGTATGGGTGTAGGGGCATTAGCCCAAAATAGTTCATTGGTAAGTGTGCAGGGACATTAGCCTACAGGTGTGGGCTTCCATACCTGTCATTCTAGTACACACTGGGTCCCTTCCACAACCCCTGTGAGTTTCCTCACGCCTCCACTCCACATCAATCTCATCAGCTCCTTAGTGTTCTGAGATCACCTACGCATAAGACTGAATGTAGCCCAGTATCACACACGCTTTTACCACCCAAGTCTTTATTCCATTTCATTGGAATCATTTTACATTTATCATCTTAAATGGTGATTCTGATAAAAACTGTTCATCAGGAGTGCTGCGCATCTTGGACAACATCTGGACTACACAGAAGGCGAACAGGAAGACACAATCCATTTGGCTACCAGGGAAAGGGTCCCGTTGTATGTTTTTATTATTGTTCTTAATAAATTCTTATACATAGATTGGTTTTCCTGTTAGTTGTCACATAGAAGCCCCAACTAGTACATTTCCCTTAGTCTGACTCTGGTGTTCTTATTGAAGGGGATATACAAAATGGTTTCTGTGCAAAAACAAGGGCAGAGAATTATTTTACTTCACTGACTTGTGCTTCATCTTCTTAATTTCTACATACATTTTATGTGCAAAAAGATGTAAAAATTTTTATTCAAATTTAGGTTGCAGAAATGTACCCAAAAGTATATACCAGTGGGGAACAAATGCAAAAGAAGTAGATCACAGCCAACGTGGTTAACTGCAAATGTATAGAAGGAAATGGCAAGGGAAAAAAGGCATTTAAACTGAAGGAACAGAACATTCTATATCCACTCTTGCTTCAATACCCCTTTTATACAAGGCAGAACCTGCTTTTGCTACTGTTATTTGACAGTAGTCTTTTTTTAGCAACAAGTCCCCTAAAATGATTCCATTAAGTTCATAAGTAGCATTGGGATTTTTTCTTCCCAAATGCATGACTTTACACTTTCCCACATTAAACTTCTTATTCCATTTGTTTGCCCAATCTGCCATTTTATGTAAATCCCTCTGTAGAGAACAAACATCCTGTTCTGAATTTATTACCCTACATAATTTAGTGTCATCTGCAAATATTGATATTTTGCTTTCTATATCTATTTCCAGGTCATAGATAAACATGTCAAAAAGAAGTGGACGAACTACTGAACCCATTGCCCATTTACAACCACACACTGTTCCCTATGTCACTACAGAGGTGAAACTCACAGGTCTGTAATTCCCAGGTTCTGTTTTAGTTCCCTTCATAAATAGAGGCACTACATTAGATTTGCACCAATCTAGTGGCACCGAGCCTGTGGTAAGAGAATCTTTAAAGAGTAAAAAGAGAGGTCTTGCTAATACTGCACTGAGTTACTGAAGAACCCTTGGGTGTATACCATCAGGACCCAGTGCTTTGTCAGTCTTAATTTTGTTTGTCTTCCATTGACCTTTTTTTTTTATAATATCTGATAATGGTTTGTTTTATGTGTTACATGATGAGGCTTTTCTACCATTCCTTGTTCCCTCGTACATACTGATGCAACGAAAGTGTTTCGGACATTGATCTTTTCCTTATCCCCTCTAATCAACTAACCCACCTCACTTCTGAAAGGTCTAATGTACTCCTTCTTAAGTTTTTTGCCATTTATGTATTTGAAAAACTTTTTTAGGATTCAGTGTAGCAAAAACTCACAAGAGTGGTATAAAGATGATACCTTTTAATGGCTAACTGAGGACATAACAAGTGCAAGCTTTCAGGACACTAAGGTCCCTTCTTCAGGCATGGGTTAACAAATAAAGCTAGAATAACACTGCATTTATATTTACAGAGGATGACATAACTTTGAACCAAAATATATGAGTACACAGTGGGGGACAATTAACATAGTAAACATACAGTCTGCAAAGATATGAATTGATATGCACAGAGTTAGACAAAAGTCCTGGGAACAAGGAAATGCTCATTAACACAGAGGTGTGAAGAGCCTGTTAGTCTGTGACTTGAACAGATTTATCTCTATACAATCAAATACCAAAATGTTCTATCTATTATAACGAGACATGAAGCCCATCCCAAGGTTTAGTCCTGTTTTTAATGTGTTAAATAGATCCATTAATTTAAATTCCCAGATTTTTCTTTCCCTTTGCATTCTAAAGTTTCGTTTGAGTATGGTGACTTTCATATTTTGTAGACTATGATTTGGACCACAAAAATGCTGACCAACTGGTGTGTCAACCTTTTTTCTGTTTATTGTGTGGCGATGAAGGTTCATTCTTTTCCTCAGTGTCTGTCCTGTTTCCCCAATGTATTAACCTCCTATGGGGCATTAGTGTCCTGAAAGCTTTCACTTGGTATGTCCTCAGTTAGCCATTAAATGGTATCACCTTTATACCACTCTTGTGAGTTTTTTGCTACACTGAGTCCTATCTACTCCACTGGCTAACACGGTACCATCTTTTTTCTGGATTACAATGGAAGATACCACAATGTACTGCTCTCAAATGAAGCTTAAGTAACTGCTGAAGAAACCTGCACAACTGGACAGCTACATATTCTTTCTCACCAGATGCAAAAAGGAGAACCTCATTCCTAAAGGACTCACCATCAAAGACCTCACTCAACACACCTACAATACTCAGTATGCCCAACAACTATGTACAAGAACATCAGAGAAGCTACGGAACCACCTTATTGGAGTGTTTTATAACAGTAAGAGAACCATAAAGGGCGAAATTGAGGTCCTCTATCACACAATGGAGGGAAGTGACACAGAGGATTTAAAACAAAGTCTGTACAAGTACTACAAACATCTACAAGGGTGCCTGATTTACAACAAAAGTAAAAAACTTCACAGACTTAGGTTGAAAGCAGGTTTACATACTACAGCAACAAAAAATGCTGAGGACTTGCAAGGTAATGCTTTCCCTTTGTGTTCAAAAAGTTTCCTTTGAGTATGGTGACTTTCATATTTTGTAGACTATGATTTGGACCACAAAAATGCTGACCAGCTGGTGTGTCAACCTTTTTTCTGTTTATTGGCTGTGATCTACTTCTTTTTCATTTATTCCCCAGTGGTATATACTTTTGGGTACATTTCTGCAACCTCAATTTGAATTCTGACTATTCTGACCATTCTGTGTATTCTTTTGGTGGTATGCACTGATGCAAGCTGGGTATAAACTGAGCACAAAAAATATAGGAACAAATTTCTTCCATTTCATTTCACCTGTTATAGGATTTACATCAAGAGCTTGTTCACTTACATGATTCACACTGGAGATGTGTGCCTTAATGTGCTAAGGCATTATGCATAGATAATATGTGCAGATTTAACAAAACTATATTGAAGCAAATGGCACCCACCTACTATTCTTCCATTCATCCACCTCACAATTCTTAAATAGTTTTGCAAGCTTCTTTATTCTAGTAAGAGTAGCCAATCTCTCCTCTCTGTTTTGAAAATTGGAGAAGTTATATTTGCAAATTAAGCTGCTTTGCTAATTTTCATCAAATTATTTTTCAGTTTTTAACTCTAATGGTATTTTGCATACAAACACTTTGAAATGGATGAATTTTACATCAATAATAGGAAGTAGCAAATATGCTACTGCTTTTCGACATTTCAAATTTGGGTATTTACTGATTTTTTAAAAATCTTATGTCTTTTTTTGCTTGTTTAGTCATATCGGTGCATATTCATACCTGGGAACTTTCAAAAATAGCTGACCCTGAGATCTTTTAAATATTTATTTAAGTTCACAAAAGATAGATTCTGGGTGATAGGCCACTGCTTGCTCTAACCAAAATGTGCAACAGTCTGTGCTGAAGGAACAAAAAAATATGATTATGCCTGGGAACCTTCAGAATGCACTGACCCTTAGAACTCGTTTCAATTGAGCCCGTTAAAACAGCCAGTAGGACTGGTACACACACAGTGTCACCGGAGCTATTCAATTGTCCTACCAACCGAAACCACAATGGATGTTGGGCCAAAACCAATATACCTCCAAATGAAAAACAATTGTTGCAATCCATTTTGCAAAAAAAGATTCTTCGTTATAAATAGAATGTCAACTATAAAGTGAAAATATTGTTACTTTTAAAAAAGATCCCAAGTTGTGGGCTCCGCCGCTGCTGCCTGTGGTGGCGGCAAGACATTAGGTTAACAAACCCCCTCCCCACTTTGGAACCTTTTGGGCCCATGCCCAAGCCAGTGTGTGGGAAATTTGAACAGAGACTGGGCTGTATATGGCCAGTCTTTGTTCATAATGTCTCCCACCTATTGGATGGATGTGTGCTTACGTACCTCCCAGCCAATCAGCTCCTAGCAGGTTTCATCATCCCCCCACTAAGAATTGATTGGATGGGAGGTACATAAGCACAAATCCCAGCCAATGGAGGTCTTGGAGGGGCATACCCCATTGTAACTCATAGGGTTAATTCTACTAACATTTCACACATTTTGGGAGTGCTTTGGATGTATTGATATGGGAATTAAGGCCCCATATCAGTACATTCACTGGTGACTTAGGTTTTTTTTGCCTTTTTTTAAAATTTCAATTCCTGTGTTGGTACTTTTGAGATGCGATAAGGGACTCCAAAAAAAAACTGGGTGTAGATTTTCACCTGTTAGAGTGGGTTCCTTAACGTATCTTAATGCCTAACATATTGAACTGAACTGCAAATTAAGAAGTTTTGTAATGTGTTTCTATGGGTTCAAATGGGCACTAACATTAGCACCTGATGTGTGTTTTTTTTTGCTGGTATATTTTGATATCACTGGTAATTGAATTGCTTACCGTGCTTTAAAAAAATGCTGACTTAGATTGTTGGTGGTGATGTTGGTGATATGTCCCTAGTCAACTCTAATCAAGTGGTGCACCAGTCAGTCCTCAGTGAACTTTTAACATGCAAACACAGGACTGGCAGGATTTCTCCCTTTGCCTTCCTGGTACAAGTAGCACCAATTTAGACTAAATAAACATTTAATTGGTGTAGATTAGTTAACAGACAGCACTGAACTCTCTCACCCTGAGAATCTGGCCCTTTACTCTGAGACCCTGAGATTTGGGTGAAAAAACCTGAGTCTTAAGATCACACCCTGAGAGTTCCCATATATGAACATAATACAGTGTGGACATTACACTATCCATTATACTTTACAAAATATTTATTAAACGGTATCAAAGATAATCAATACATATATGAAATAAGGAGTTACAATTTAATATGTTTTTATAAGATCATTGTGGTGGTCTTCCCCATGAGGAGGTCTTTCCATATTAGGATTGGTTGTGTATATTTTTCCTTTTTTCTTTATATTGATTTTTAGTTTGATCTATATGGTTTATTGATTTTAAAAGAAAAAGAATTAAAAGTGGCGTGTTGTCTAAAGATATGGGTAAAATCATAGATGAATTAGGACAGATGAGTAATATCAGGATTAGTAGTGAGAATGATAATCTTGGATATTTGTTTGCCCTAACTGTAGGAAATTTAAGTCTATTTAGGATAATTGTTGTAATTGGATTTATACAATAAAACTGAAACACGGTTACCTTTAAACCCAGGAATATGAGCTAATTCTGGGTTTGTTTATGTGTATGTGTATGTATGTACATTATGGATCAACTATGGTTATGATGAATTATGTATCTGGTTGCATTGGGTTAGAATTGGAGTGTCGTACTGTATTATACAAGGGATTTAAGAGTGATTATAGCGGTTACCATGGCACCTTGTGTTATTTACGGTTGAAAGGATTAAAAGGGATGAACCGGAAGGAGTATATATTTCATCTGGAGAAAGTCCTCTGTAACGCGGATGAAACGCGTTGACATTGGTTTGGTATTCATGGACGCCAATTTGCCTTTGGTTGTGGAAGGTGGAAGGATGATGGAAATTCACACTATGCAGCGGATTGAACTTTGGAGGAAATGATTTGAAAAGAGCCACACTGTTGGAGATGTGGAGTGAAGCAGCGTTATGCACAAACTAGATTCATAAGAGAGCGACTTGTGATTGGCGGTAAGCGCCGAAGAGGGGACCTTGAAGGTATTTGACGAACGGATAGATGAATACTATTGATGTCAAGCTATAACGCTATTGTGAATAGACGTATATACCATCCTTTTATGACGCCAGACGCCAGTTGCATATTCATCATTTAAGTGTGCTAGTTTGAGCCGCCAACCCATCATTTGTGTGTGCTCATTATACTAACAATGATTTCATTATTACCTCCATTGTTATATGTGACATCTGACATAACATGACTTTGATGGAGTAGATTTATACAATATGAAGAAGTACATCAACTGTTTGAAGATTATTGAACATAATGACGGTAACAATTGAAATTAAGGGATTTGTTTGATCTACTTCATCTGTAAATGTGAATTTTCGCTAATGATTATTCCATTATCCCTTTTCTACTACAATCTTTTAGGTGCTGGCACCAGCATAGATTTGTTTTTAGTGCATAGGTGGTTTATCCCTCTTTTATAGTGTGGGGATTGATTGGGGAGATGGATGGTGCAGTGGGACTTTGTGGGTTCTGGACAGTGTCATGTCTTATTTCATATATGTATTGATTATCTTTGATACTGTTTAATAAATATTTTGTAAAGTATTATGGATATTGATTAGGAATTTTTTTAAATGAAAGTTGAGTGCCTATATAAGTCCTGTCCTTTCCATCTCTTTTTTGGTTTGTATATTATGTTTTTAAGGGACTATGGGCACCCTATGTATGATATGCATGGTTATACCTTAAAGCTATAGATGTAGAGTTTGTGCTCCTAATTTATACATAGATGGACATTACACTGCCTTAACACATACAAGACAAACATGACTTGTCACTTAGTCTTTCTGTACTAATTTAGAGACAAAAAAACAGTTAATTGATGCAGATCATGTAGTTGACAATGGACACCCTCACCCTGAGAACTGGGCCCTTCACCCTGAGATTTGGATCAAAACCCTGATTAGTTAACAGCACTGGACTCTCTCACCCTGAGAATTTGGCCCTTCACTCTGAGACCCTTAGATCTGGATCAAAACCCTGAGTCTCAGTGTCAAACCCTGAGAATTCCTAGCTATATGCATATTGCATGGGAGTCCAACATGCTCCCTGCTGGCCAAATATGTCTCATCTGTGTGCAAGGTGTGGCCTACCTCAGATTTTTAACAAAAGCGTGATTTTACCTAGTTAGCTAGCAGTCATCGACTAACTGACCAGTAGGGCCCAACCACCTGCTTGCCTCTACCTACTTGCCTACAGTTCTTATGAACAGTTAAAGGGATAGTAATACTTCATTTTAACTTTATTTTATTTTGTAGGCATTAAAAAAACATGAAGAATGATATAAGTCTTATCTCTGAAACCTTTATGGTTTAAGAGATATTCACAAACAAAGTATCCCCCCCCCTGTTCAACCAGATCAGAAGGGAGGTGCCCAGGTAGACTGCAGAGAGGGACAATCTTCAATTAAGATAATGGAAAAAGCTGAAAAACTTGTCAAGGGGGGAAGGGCTTTCATTGTTTTCATACAAAGAAAATTGTCCCCTTCTGTTATCTGTACTGTCATACAACCAGACTCACATCTGAGAAGAGATGGCTTATAGTGATGAGCGAGCACCCCAATGCTCGGGTGTTCGGGTGCTCTGACCGAGCACCCCCTGAGGCTCGAGTGCTCGGCCGAGCACCCGAGCCCCATTGAAGTCAATGGGAGGACTCGAGCATTACACCAGGCACCCCCTGCTCTGATGAGGGGAGGGTGCCTGGTCCATAGGAAAAGGGCAGAAAAGGATGGAAACACCACAGAAATGGTTCAGGGACAGCATAGGGAGGATGTCTGGATGCATCTTGGACTCCAACATCGCTGCTGGGAACGATCTTTCGCCCGTAGTACGCCATTTTTACAGACTGACCATAAAACACACAAAAAGGAAAATAAAAACGACTTTAGGCGAAAAATTGTTACCAAACAATATTTGCTGTATATTTACTTGTATATCATCTGCAAATTCTCCCAAAAATTTCCTTGATTTTCAGAACTGAGGCCATGATTAAGAGGGAAACGTGCGCAGAGGCAAATTCTCCCAAAAATTTCCTTGATTTTCAGAACTGAGGCCATGATTAAGAGGGAAACGTGCGCAGAGGCAAATTCTCCCAAAAATTTCCTTGATTTTCAGAATTGAGGCCATGATTAAGAGTGAAACGTGCCAGAGGCAAATTCTCCCAAAAATTTCCTTGATTTTCAGAACTGAGGCCATGATTAAGAGGGAAACGTGCGCAGAGTCAAATTCTCCCAAAAATTTCCTTGATTTTATTGAACTGAGGCCATGATTAAGAGGGAAACGTGCGCTGAGCTGACCATCTAAAACATTATGGGTGAGGGTCTGCTGCAGAGCTGACCATCCTAAACATTATATGCGAAGGCCCGCTAGTGAGCTGACGCTATCAAACATTATATGAGAGGGCCCGCTAGAGAGCTGACCCAATAAAACATTATATGAGAAGGCCCGCTGGTGAGCTGACCTATATAAAAATTGTCAAACAGGGCCCGCTGGTGAGCTGGCCCTATATAAAAATTATATCACAGGGCCCGCTGGTGAGCTGGCCCTATATAAAAATTATAGCATAGGGCCCGCTGGTGAGCTGGCCCTATATAAAAATTATATCCCAGGGCATATGGAAGAGGAGGAGGAGGATGAGAAGATTAAGAGTCAACCATATACCCGTTTTTTGGGTGGAAGGGGTGAATGGGAATACAGAGTATTCACATCATTGTAAATAACATATATAAAGTGAGTTTATGTTCCCCCGGGGCTTTCCTCCAGTGGAGTGGAGAAGTCAGGGGAAATCCAGGCCTTGTTCATTTTTATAAGTGTCAACCTATCAGCATTGTCGGTGGAAAGGCGGATACGCTTATCTGTTATGATGCCACCAGCAGCACTAAATACCCGCTCAGACAGAACGCTGGCGGCAGGGCAGGCCAGCACCTCCAAGGCGTAGAGTGCCAGTTCATACCACGTGTCCAGCTTGGACACCCAGTAGTTGTAAGGCACAGAGGGATCATTGAGGACGCTGACACGGTCTGCTACGTACTCCTTCACCATCTTCCAAAACTTTTCCCTCCTTGTGACACTAGGCTGCGCATCAGGGTGAGGGTGCTGGCGGGGTGTCATGAAGGTGTCCCACGCCTTGGAGAGTGTTGCCCTGCCTTTCTCGGAACTGCTGTGTGCTCCCCTTTTCTCCCCTTCTCTGTTGGCCAAGGTAGCACGTACTCTGCCGCCAGCGTTGTCAGATGGAAAATTTTGGAGCAATTTTTCAACAAGAACCTTCTGGTATTGCACCATTTTGCTTGTCCTCTCCACCGGAGGAATGAGAGATGAGAAATTCTCTTTGTAGCGGGGGTCCAGAAGGGTGAACACCCAGTAATCCGTGTTGTCTAAAATGCGTACAACGCGTGGGTCACGGGAAAGGCAGCCTAACATAAAGTCAGCCATGTGTGCCAGAGTACCAACAGTCAAGATTTCACTGTCCTCACCAGGAGGATGACTCTCAATATCCTCATCCTCTTCCTCCTCTTCTGCCCACCCACGCTGAAGAGATGGAACTAAAGTTCCATGGCTACCCTCTGTAGCGGAGGCAACCGTGTCTTCCTCCTCCTCCTCCTCCTCCTCCTCCGCCTCCTCCAATTGTCGCTGAGAAGACGAAGTGAGGGTGCTCTGGCTATCACCTTGTGTAAGCTCTTCCTCCCCCATTTCCACCTCTTCCACATGCAAAGCGTCGGTTTTAATTGTGAGCAGCGAGCGTTTCAGTAGACACAGAAGTGGGATGGTTACACTGATAATAGCGTTATCGCCGCTCACCATCTGTGTCGATTCCTCAAAATTGCGTAAAACCTCACAGACGTCTGACATCCATTCCCACTCCTCACTTCTGATTACAGGAAGTTGAACGGAGAGGCGACGACCGTGTAACAGCTGGTACTCCACTACTGCCCTCTGCTGCTCACAAAGCCGGGCCAACATGTGGAAGGTGGAGTTCCAGCGTGTGCTCACGTCACACAGCAGCCGGTGAGCTGGCAATTGTAAGCGCTGCTGCAGCTTCAACAGGCCGGCCGAAGCTGTAGATGACTTACGGAAATGTGCACACACGCGGCGCACCTTGGTCAAGAGATCATGCACATTGGGGTAGGTTTTTAGAAATCGCTGCACCACTAAATTAAATACATGCGCTAGGCATGGTACGTGTGTGAGCTTGCCGAGCTCCAAAGCCGCCACCAAGTTACGCCCATTATCACACACAACCATGCCTGGTTGCAGGTTGAGTGGCGAGAGCCACTGCTCGGTCTGGTGACTAATCCCCTGCAACAGCTCTGAGGCCGTGTGCTGTTTGTCCCCAAGGCAGATCAGCTTCAGCACGGCCTGTTGACGCTTCCCCACTGCAGTGCTACACTGCTTCCAGCTACTGGCTGATGGGGGAGTGGCGCTGCGTGTAGAGAATTCGGAGGTGGAAACGGAGGAGGAGGAGCCAATAACGTAGGTGCTGGCGGAAACCCTGATGGAGGTAGGGCCCGCAATCCTCGGCGTGGGTAGCACCCGTGCCATCCCAGGGTCCGAGTCGCTCCCAGCCTCCACGACATTCACCCAGTGTGCCGTCAGGGAAATGTAGCGTCCCTTGCCACAAGCACTTGTCCATGTGTCAGTCGTTAAGTGGACCTTCCCAGTAACTGCGTTGGTCAGGGCACGGGTGATGTTACGGGACACATGGTGGTGTAATGCTGGGATGGCACACCGGGAAAAGTAGTGGCGGCTGGGGACCGCGTACCGAGGGACAGCTGCTGCCATCAGGCTGCGGAAGGACTCAGTGTCCACAAGCCTAAATGGCAGCATTTCGATGGCCAGTAATTTGGAAAGGTGTGAGGTTAGTGCTATGGCCTGTGGGTGGGTGGCTGGGTACTTTCTCTTGCGCTCAAATGCCTGGGGTAACGACATTTGGACGCTGCGCTGGGACAGGGAAGTGGATGTGGTCGCTGATGGTGCTTCAGATGGTACAGGTGCAGGGCGGGAGGTATGCGGGCCTGCGCCTTCGACAGGCGATTGGCCGGCACCGAAAACAGGGGAAGAGGAGGCAGTGGTGTGGCCTGCAGACACAGATGGGCGATCCAGGCGTTCCTCCCACTTACTACGGTGCTTGGATGCCATGTGTCGGATCATGCTGGTGGTGGTGAGGTTTCTAGTGTTCATGCCTCGGCTCATTCTGGTGTGGCACAGGTTGCAAACTACAATTCTTTTGTCGTCCGCACTTTCCTTAAAAAAACGCCATACCGCGGAACACCTACCCTTTGGCAAGGTAGATTTACGCAAGGGGGTGCTCCGTGGAACATTTGCGGGCCGGTTTGGTGCGGTCCGCCTTCTTTCTGTAGCCACACCACTGCCTCTTCCAGCCTGTTGCGGTGCTGCAGATGGCTCACCCTCAGGACTGCTGTCATCGCTCGGCTCTACACCTTCCCAGGTGGGGTCAGTCACCTCATCGTCCACCAAGTCCTCCTCCACTTCCTCACTCTGATCATCCTCCTCAAGTCTTGATCCCACCACATACTCAGTCATTGACAACTGTATAACATTCTCCTCAACAAGGTCTTGAGACGGAAATAGTGGTTGATTTAATGGCAACTGTGTCTCATCATCATCATCATCATCCACTACTTCCTTTGACCTTAAATGCCGTTCACATCTGTCATCTTCTTGTGATTGGGTAGCCTCTAGAGGTTGTGAATCAGGGCACAAGATGTCATGTTCCTCTGCAAGCGTGCTTGGAGAGAGGGTCAAATGAAGGATTGGTGATGAGACGAGCTCCTCACTATATCCCAGTGTGGGATCACTTCTTTGACCAGACCGTGTATGGTGGGAGGAAGGATGATCAGAGTGAGGATTATGTTGACCAGACTCTTGGCTACTGAGAGTGGACTTGGTGGAAGACAGGGTGGTGCTTAACCGACTGGAAGCAGTATCAGCTGTCATCCAACCGACCACCTGTTCGCAGTGGTCAGACCTCGAGAGTGATGTCCTGCGACGCCCTGTAAAATTACACATGAAGCTAGGTATGGTGGATGTCTTTCTTTCTTGTGCTCTGGCACCAGGCACAGTTTCTCCGCGTCCTGACCCGCGCCCTGAACTTTCAGGATCACGTCCACTTCCCCGTCCCTTTTTACCCGCCTTCTTCATCTTACACAGAATATGTGACTTTAATATTTGAGTTTGAAAACTTAACAGTATTTCTTACTATTCTGCAACTGTGCAGAGTACACAGAATAGGCTGCTAAACGGCGGTGATACACACTGAATGGAATATGTGACTTTAATATTTGAGTTTGAAAACTTAACAGTATTTCTTACTATTCTGCAACTGTGCAGAGTACACAGAATAGGCTGCTAAACGGCGGTGAAACACACTGAATGGAATATGTGACTTTAATATTTGAGTTTGAAAACTTAACAGTATTTCTTACTATTCTGCAACTCTGCAGAGTACACAGAATAGGCTGCTAAACGGCGGTGATACACACTGAATGGAATATGTGACTTTAATATTTGAGTTTGAAAACTTAACAGTATTTCTTACTATTCTGCAACTGTGCAGAGTACACAGAATAGGCTGCTAAACGGCGGTGAAACACACTGAATGGAATATGTGACTTTAATATTTGAGTTTGAAAACTTAACAGTATTTCTTACTATTCTGCAACTGTGCAGAGTACACAGAATAGGCTGCTAAACGGCGGTGATACACACTGAATGGAATATGTGACTTTAATATTTGAGTTTGAAAACTTAACAGTATTTCTTCCTATTCTGCAACTGTGCAGAGTACACAGAATAGGCTGCTAAACGGCAGTGACACACACTGAATGGAATATGTGACTTTAATATTTGAGTTTGAAAACTTAACAGTATTTCTTACTATTCTGCAACTCTGCAGAGTACACAGAATAGGCTGCTAAACGGCGGTGACACACACTGAATGGAATATGTGACTTTAATATTTGAGTTTGAAAACTTAACAGTATTTCTTACTATTCTGCAACTCTGCAGAGTACACAGAATAGGCTGCTAAACGGCGGTGACACACACTGAATGGAATATGTGACTTTAATATTTGAGTTTGAAAACTTAACAGTATTTCTTCCTATTCTGCAACTGTGCAGAGTACACAGAATAGGCTGCTAAACGGCGGTGACACACACTGAATGGAATATGTGACTTTAATATTTGAGTTTGAAAACTTAACAGTATTTCTTACTATTCTGCAACTGTGCAGAGTACACAGAATAGGCTGCTAAACGGCGGTGACACACACTGAATGGAATATGTGACTTTAATATTTGAGTTTGAAAACTTAACAGTATTTCTTACTATTCTGCAACTGTGCAGAGTACACAGAATAGGCTGCTAAACGGCGGTGACACACACTGAATGGAATATGTGACTTTAATATTTGAGTTTGAAAACTTAACAGTATTTCTTACTATTCTGCAACTGTGCAGAGTACACAGAATAGGCTGCTAAACGGCGGTGATACACACTGAATGGAATATGTGACTTTAATATTTGAGTTTGAAAACTTAACAGTATTTCTTACTATTCTGCAACTCTGCAGAGTACACAGAATAGGCTGCTAAACGGCGGTGAAACACACTGAATGGAATATGTGACTTTAATATTTGAGTTTGAAAACTTAACAGTATTTCTTACTATTCTGCAACTCTGCAGAGTACACAGAATAGGCTGCTAAACGGCGGTGACACACACTGAATGGAATATGTGACTTTAATATTTGAGTTTGAAAACTTAACAGTATTTCTTACTATTCTGCAACTCTGCACACTACACAGAATGTGCTGCTAAACTGCGGCGAAGCACACTGAATGGAATATGTGACTTTGATATTTTAGTTTGCAGACTTAACAGTATTTCTTCCTATTCTGCAACTCTGCACAGTACACAGAATGTGCTGCTAAACTGCGGCGAAGCACACTGAATGGAATATGTGACTTTGATATTTGAGTTTGAAGACTTAACAGTATTTCTTCCTATTCTGCAACTCTGCACAGTACACAGAATGTGCTGCTAAACTGCGGCGAAGCACACTGAATGGAATATGTGACTTTGATATTTGAGTTTGAAGACTTAACAGTATTTCTTCCTATTCTGCAACTCTGCACAGTACACAGAATGTGCTGCTAAACTGCGGCGAAGCACACTGAATGGAATATGTGACTTTGATATTTTAGTTTGAAGACTTAACAGTATTTCTTCCTATTCTGCAACTCTGCACAGTACACAGAATGTGCTGCTAAACTGCGGCGACGCACACTGAATGGAATATGTGACTTTGATATTTTAGTTTGAAGACTTAACAGAATGTGCTCTAATCTGCAACTTTGCACACTAAACAGAATGTGCTCTAATCTGCAACTTTGCACACTAAACAGAATGTGCTCTAATCTGCAACTTTGCACACTAAACAGAATGTGCTCTAATCTGCAACTGTGCACACTAAACAGAATGTGCTCTAATCTGCAACTTTTCACACTAAACAGAATATTTTTTTTTTTTTTTTTTTTTTCCCCCCACACAAAATAACCTGCTGCCCCCACACACAGTAGTCCTAAAAAGGACTTTTGGTTCTTTTTTTTAACAATTTTGGTTTTTTTCCTCCCTACACTGCCTTTCCCTTCCTATCCTCAGCTCTCCCTGGCTAAGACTGAGCCAAACTCGATGGTCAGGTGCTATACAGCACCTGACCACGGGTTCTGGCCAGCCAATCAGTGTAATGCCAGCAGCCAACATGGCTGCTGGCATTACACCGATGTCAGAGCCTCCCTGCACATTTATTGGCTGCGCAGCAGCCGCAAAACGTGCGGGGAGGAGACCCGAACATGGCGGGCGAGCACATGCGGTACTCGTACGAGTACCGCCATGTGCCGAGCAGAGCGATGCTCGAGCCGATCCGAGCATCGGCCGAGCATGCTCGCTCAACACTAATGGCTTACACTAGGTAAAAGGGGCGAGGAGGGGAACTTTGCTTGTGAATATCTCATAAACCATAAAGGTTTGAGAGATAAGACTTATATCATTCTTCATGTTTTTTTAATGCCTACAAAATAAAATAAAGTTAAAATGAAGTATTACTATCCCTTTAAGCCTGTTAAACAATGGTATCATCATTGACTTGATCAACATTGATTAGTGGCTAGCACTATGCCTGCTGCACACATTTTTATGAATAAAGTTGATTATAATTTTTTTATATACTGCTTTGGTATTATTGCTAAGATAACCCATAAATTGGAATAGCTATCAGGCTATAATTCACCATAGTGAATTATAAAAATGAATGTGTCCCACAGAGGCGAGTTTCTGGTCATGTGGATCATGATTTAAAAAACTTGGATGTCCCTAACCTATGTTAATTGAGCAGCAATATAAATAATGGAGTATTGTTACCATCTAGTGGCTAAATTTGGAATAAAGGAGAGCTTTTATATGCATTCTTATGATTGTTAAAAGGAGTACTGATGTTTCTTCTTATCATTCACTGAAGATATAACTTATACTGTTCTTGTAATCAAAAATAAGTTCTTTTGTTGATAAAGTGGACATTGTCACACAAGTTTAGATGTTTTAACAGATAATTATTCTTCTTATATACTGCACTAGTAATCTTTTTAAATAGTTTTTGAGAAATAGCCACTGTGTTTTGGTAAAATAGTATAGAATACAATGTTAATTCCTTACACAGTATTTTCATTTGTTCTGTTTGAAGCCAACTTTATTATTCACTGTAATTTTAGAAACACCCCCATATATGGACACAGCCTATATTTATGGATTGCACTTGGGGTAATGTTGACCAAACACAAAAACTAATTAGGATAAATAAATAATGGTCAATTACCTAAAGAATAAAGCCTATATTCAAAGAAGTATGGTAAAACTGCCTTTGGATGATAACCACGTCTGACTTACATAGTACTGCAAATACCTGTAATGGGAAACACTATAGGTACAGAAGCCACAAAATGTGGCAACTACATCCAATATCACCCATCCAAAAGAAAAGCCCCTCAAAAATTGAGGCACTACAACAATTAGCCTAAACTAAAGACTGTAATGGCCGACCCCACTACAAGATGATTACAGCATCTTGCCCTGTATATGGAATGGAATGAAAAAGGAGGAGGTAAGGTGTTTCTCAATTTAAATGATTGGGACACTTGTATATTGCCTAGATATGTTGTATTCAATAACTCCCCCTATTATAGCCATTCATGCAAAAGTGTGAATAATACTTGCTAGATAACTCAGGAGAAATCGATAGAGAAATGAGTGTGTAACCTTAACATCTTTTCACATGTGTATAGATGCTTGCCGTATTCTTTTTTCTACAACCTCTCTGATAACCTTCTCAAGTGTTAACCAAAGCAAATTGACCAAGGTTTTTTTTGCAATGGACTTCCTGGGTTCTGGTGTGTGTGGCAACATACATTTGTAAAATCTAATTATACTATGTACTCCCTGTTTCAGAAATCAGACAGTGAAGCTCACAATATGGGTGGATTCTGTAATCACGGGAATTCATGAACCAATGAATGTTATGATAAGTCCTGTGAGTATGCAGATTGTGTTATACAGAACATTGCGCATTTACCTTATACTGAGGAAATATGGGGAACCAAAAACACTTTTAATAATCTAACACATGTTTCAGACTTATTAATAATGTAGATGAATGTGAACAAGATAAAAGGTTTTGGTAGAAAACTACTAAGTAATACTGAAAGGGATAGTAATACTTCGTTTTAGCTTTATTTTATTTCGTAGGCATTAAAAAAACATAAAGAATGACATAAGCCTTATCTCTCAAACCTTTATGGTTTAAGATATATTCACAAGCAAAGTTTCCCCCTCCCACCCCTTTTTTCTAGTGTAAGCCATCTCTTCTCAGATGTGAACCTGGTTGTAAGACCAGACAGATAACAGCAGGGGACAATTTTCTTTGTATGAAAAGAATGAAAGCCCTTCCCCCCTTGACAAGTTTTTCAGTTTTTTCCCTTATCTTAATTGAAGATTGTCCCTCTCTGCAGTCTACCTGGGCTCCTCCCTTCTGATCTGACTGAACAGGGGGGGGATACTTTGCTTGTGAATATCTCTTAAACCATAAAGGGTTGAGAGATAAGACTTATATCGTTCTTCATGTTTTTTTAATGCCTACAAAATAAAATAAAGATAAAACAAAGTATTACTATCCCTTTAAATCCTAATTACTGCAGGGCATTTATTAAGTGATGCTGTATCTATTATTAGTCATATTTTAGACTAAAAGATGCAACACTTAAGAGAGATATATTAGTGTTAAGAAATCATATGGTGTCTGCAACAATATCTGATATCACTACACTCTCTGAGGAACTTAAGGTGGTTTTACTGTTAAATAAACTTACAGCTATGAGATTAGCTTTACAGTCTGGTAATATAGACACTTCATTGTTGCTTACTGAATGGATAAGTAAGAACTTATCCCTAAATATGAAACAATCTGAAATAATAAGACATTTTTCTAAATCAACTTCTTAATTTTCCAGAAAGGCAACAAGAGGTGAGGTGGTGATCAAAGAGGAGGAAGAATAGAGAAATCAAGCCAGAGGCTGAAAGTTCGATGGTCAGCGAAACACCTGGGTGTAGATGCACTAAAAGTGGTGTCGGTATGATATTGTCGATGTGTTTGAATCACTCCGACAATTCGATCTGCACACACATCAACATATTCACCAAAATTGTCGGATAGAAGGGGAGGGTTGGAGAAGGTCCTTGGTAGCATACAGGATTTTTGAAGTGCTGTCGGTGTGGAAGGGATCTCCTCCCCTCACACATCACCAACACTACGACAGCATTCTCTGTACTTCCCTACCCAGACAGTAGGGGAATACAGAGAAGGCTTTCAGTACCATGGACAGCACTGAATGCCATAGGGAGGTGCATTGCTCACCCCCTGTGGCATTCAAAGAGTTACAATAAACAGAACTAATACACCAAGCACTACACAATACCCCCCCCTTAGTATGTCGACATATATTGCATATATTCTACATACTAACTCCATTCAATTTCCCCTCTTCATTGGACAGGAACTGCCATTTATTCGACAGAACCTGTCCTTCATTCGGAACCTAACTCTTTAAGTACCAGAGAGGTAGTAAGCAATGACTTCCTACCTCTCTGGTACTCAAAGGGTTAAGTTTCGAGTGAAGGACAGGTTCTGTTGAATAAATGGCAGTTCCTGTCATATGAAGTCAAATGGAGTTAGTATGTCGAATATCTATACTATAAAGGAGAAGCTGGTCAGGTGACCAGCAATGCTTCAGACATTCCACACACACCCCTAGCTGTTCAGGAGGAGGACATATGCCTCTCTCCACCATTCACCTTTCTCCACACATTCACAGGAGCATCATTTTGACTCCTGTGAAAATGCCTGCAGTGACTCACACAACTTCCAATTTCCATGTTCTTTCACTCTTTCTCCTTACCTACTCTGGCATCCAGATCATGATCATGCCTAGGGACTTCTTACAACAGGAGTACCTGCTGGGGCAAACACCTCCAACTTTGACATAGCCCATCTGATTGTCACGGAGTGACTAAGAAATAACAACACTGACAAGTACAGATGAACTTAAAATAAAATTTTATTTTAAATACAATAACGGCAGCACGGATGACACAGTAGTGGCAGCAATGAGTGACACGATAGTTGGCAGCAATGAGTAACACACTTTCACAAGGCCAGGGAGGAACAGTGAACTCACTTTCCTCACCCTTCACTAGGCTAGTGCGATAGGCACACATCTGTACCAAGACGGTAGAGTAACTCAGGCAACGGCAGTGAGTAGCTCCAGGCACTGGAGCACACAGTAGTGACTCTAACTCCATGAGGCCAGGTGAGGAGAGTGCAAGACACTTCCTCAACCCTTCACTAGGCAGGTGTGGCTAGTCTCTGTATGGCCCTGGGAACCTTCACAGGCAGATGGGAGGACAGTGCATAGCACTACCACAATCTGAGTCGGCAGGAAAATAAAGTGCAACTATACCCTAACGCTAGGGTATACTGAATGCAAAGTAAATGGCACAGAGGCTAGGTAAGGCAGCACAGAAATTGGAACGACCACGGGAGGTCAGTACATGGACTGACCGACAAACGCTGCTAGACATAGCGAGCATAGAAATGGGTAGGCACAGGCAGCAAGGATCCCAATAGCCGAGGCTAGGTAGACGAGGCTGGTAATCGCAACCGGAACGCAACAGAGGGAGAGTAACCAAAGGCAGCCAGGGATCAGAACCAGAACGGGTAGTCAGCTAAAGCCAGAGGTCAGAGCCGGATCGGGTAGTCAGACATTGCCAGTGGTCGGAGCCGGAACGGGTAGTCAGACATAGCCAGGAGTCAGAGCCAGAACGGGTAGTCAGACGGAGCAGGAGTAATACACAGGAACAGCAATGGACCAACACAGCACTAGGCTCAGGTACACCATGAAAGGGCAAAGGTAATAGGACATGCTGAGGCTTAAAAGGCCAGGCAGGTGGGCAGAGAGATGACATCACAAGCAAAGTGACCTATAAGAACAGCGACTTGCATAGAGCGGTAGCCAGGAAGTAACAATGTCATGTTACAGCAATTACCCACTGCAGGCAATCACTGGAACCGTGATACTGATGCAGCGAGGTATTTCTGCCATACCCTTGCCCTGCCTCATTGCCCGGTGGTTGCTGCATGGAGGCCGCTCTCCAACTCAGCTTTGTACACCTCCGACTCCAACACAGGCCATCTGATGCGCAAACATATTTTTGCAAATACGACACTAGTGCCTTGCCTCATCACCCGGTGGTTGGTGCCTGGAGGCCACTCCCCGACACAGCTTTACATTCTGTTCATTCTCCCCCCCCCCCATCGTTAAGGCTACACCTCCGGGACTGTTTAGGACAGGGGTATGTGCTGGGACACACACCTCACACATTTATTTTGCGGCACGTTTACATACACTTTTCTTGCTAAATCTCCTACAAGTGCATGCCACTAACTGCACCATATATAGGCTGCAGTTATGCACTCTCTGTCCTGGAAGTGAGAAGTGGCTAAATGTTTCATTAACCCCTTCAATGTCAGAAGACTTCACAACGCATTGCAAATCAATGCATTACATGGCCCTCTGACACTGAAACGGTTAGTCGTCGCCACATCTACATGAAGTCTCCAAACCCACTTTGTCTAAAATGCTTTCAAAAACACTCTTCATGCATCAGTTGTGTTTATAACCACACACAAAATAATAAAAGTGCCTCTTCATAATGTTACATTTGTAATGACATCAAATTTTATCATGTCAACATTTTGCCATCCCTCTCCCAGCTGCTACTACTAGCACCCACCGACACATTGAATCAGTGCCCAAGTTTGTCTTTAACCCCTTCAATGTCAGGGGCATACACAACGTATTGAAAAACCATGCATTGCCTCGGCCTCTGTCATTGAAACGGTTAGTCGGCCAATATTCTTCAAAGTGCCACTGTAACGGTTTTATCAGACACTCAGACCAGAGGTAAAAAATAAAACACAGTTTTATTGAGAACAAATGAGGAACACGGCCCCCTCAGGGCAGAAATAGGTAATGACACGGAACTGAAGGCAAATATGGTTGTATAGCAGACACAGTATGGATAAGGAGCAATACTGTACAATGCAATGGGAACAGAGTATAACAAGGGTTAGAGTCAAAAGCAAGTAATCAGTCTCTGATGTGGTGTGTAAAGACAACGCCCAGTAGATGACAAGAGCAGCCAGAGACTGAGGTGCGAGGTGGAGAGCACCTAGAAGTGAGTACAAACAGTAGTCCTCAAAGGACTGGCAATATGCAAGACCAACCACTTGTGCTAGAGCTAAATGGTACCAGAGCCAAGAGCACTCTGACGTGCATAACGGGATGAACCACACTGCGTGAGCTGAATGGGACCGGAGCCAACGGCACCCTTTCAGTGCTGAAAGGGTTAATGACACTGCGAGAGCTGAATGGGACCAGAGCCAGTAGCACCCCTTGGTGCGTCAGCGGATACACACACTGCAAGAGCTGAATGGGACCAGAGCTAGTAGCACCCCTTGGTGCGTTAATGGATACAGAACACTGCCAGAGCTGAGTAGGACCAGGGCCAGTAGTACTCTTCCGGTGCGTAAATGGAATGAGTGTATTGCAAGAGCTATCGGTATCACAGTTAACAGAAGCCACAACTGCTCTGCAAGTATAGTGGACAGGCTCAGTAATGAAGGCAACCAGCACAGCAAGTGTTAACGGAGAGGCTCGGTACTGGAGGCAACAAGCTCATCAAGTGTCAATGGATAGGCCCAGTATCTGAGGCAGCAAGCTCTGCAAGTGTTAACAGACAGGTGCGGTAACGGAGGCAACAAGCTCAGCAAGTGTTAACGGATAGGCCCAGTATCTGAGGCAACCAGCACTGCAAGTGTTAACGCACAGGCTCGGAAACGGAGGAAACAAGCTCAGCAAGTGGGAGGTCAGCATATACTGCTCAAGATAAACAGTTCACAATGTCGCCAGGCGACATAGACGAGATCTCGCTGGAACAGGATCACAGAAAACCAGTCATAAAGCAGGAACGTCAGCCAGGCCGGGTCATACACGGAGCAGGAGCGTCAGACAAGCTGGATCAATCACGGAGCAGGAACATCAGCCAGGCCGGGTCATACACAGAGCAGGAGCATCAGACATGCCGGATCAATCACAGAGCAGGAACGTCAGCCAGGCCGGGTCATACACGGAGCAGGAACCAGTAGAATAGTCAGAGAAGCCAAATTGGTACGCAGGAACACAGCAACGGAAGCACTGGTACTGGAACACCACGAAAGGGCACCTGACAGGTGCCAGAGGCCCGGTATAAGAAGGCCACACTGGGCAAGCATAACCAAGCTCCACCAATAGGAACACACCACAGCAGAGAGTGACAGAAAATCACGGGAACCGTGATAGCCACCTCATAAGCCTTGTCACAGTGTCCAACACTCTACAGCCGCTCCGTGTGCTTGCAGGTGTTGGTAGGTGTTTCATGACCCACTGCAAAAGTGACCCTCTCTTCTCCCACTGTCCCGTGGGGCCCCTGCATATTTAAATATGTCGCATTTAAACATGGTTAAACTTAATGCTTTCATTGCACTACATCTCCCATAATCCTTACACACCTTCAGTGGGCGCAATTAAAATAGCGATTTTAGGACACTTCATGGGAGTTGTAGCGCAATCAAACCATTAATGTTTTAACACATTTTAAACGCTACATTTTCAAGTCTCCCGATTGTCCTGGAGTCTCTGCTGAAATGGAGGCAATGAATTGGCGATGTTCTGCAACTTCACTGCGTGCTTCCTATTGCTCGCATTTCTCAGCACTTAACTCTTTAAGGACCATAGGATTGTGCAACACATTGCTAAGCGCTGCACAACCCTCTGGTCCTTAAAGAGTTAAACTTCAGTATTACCACTAACACTGTAAAGAAACGCCAATGTAATTCCTTCATACGAAATCAGCTCACACAATACGTTTTCTGATGCCTGAACTCTCCCAAACACTCAGGGCCGGATTTACATCTCAGGCACCCCTAGGCACAACAACCTCTGGCACCCCTATCCCCGCCTTTGGACCACCCCTAATCATGCCTGTCACTTAGCCACACCCCTCCACTAACCACACCCATTTTTAGATTTTTTTTTTATTCTTCACAGTACTGTGACAATTTTCCTAGAATTAGAGGAAAAAAGTCTATATAGTAAGGTGTGGGCCCGGTGGGGGTATATATATATGCAGACAGCATAAATCACCTTTATTATATATGTAACCTGGCCTTTATTTCCCAGTGTTTAAGACCCAAGTAATCATAAGGTACCAGTATCAAAGATCGACTCAATACTGATACATCAAGCAGGACGTTCTAAATTATACAACACAGATCACTTACAGCTACAGCAGGGCTTAAAATTTGAAGTCCTTTGCTACTAGCCAGACCTGAAAAGTTACTCTCCACTGCAAGCTATAACATACCCACCAGGGCTCAATTTCTACTAGCCAGCGCTAAATTTTCACTCACCATTGGCTAGTGGCGAGTGGAAATTTTGAGCCCTGGCTACAGTATGTCTGAGTGTTACATGATTTCTGGAGTCTATTGTAGCTGAAAGTAGAGGCATTCTACATCAAGTATTATGAGTCAGTGATTCACACAGCAACAACTAATGTAGCACGCACACAGTTTTATTAGTATGTACTTTTGCAAATTCTTTTACTCAGCTATGTGATGATATAGTGTTAGTGTGTGAGAACTGTGATTGAGTCTCTATAAGTGGCATATAAAATGCATTTGAAAAACAAGCCAAACCATTAATTGTAATAATAATAAAAAAAACAAAAAAAAACAAAAAAAAAACACATTTTTAGGTACAACAAATACCAAACTCTTTATTGGATACAGACAATATGTCAGCTCAGCTGTATTGTGTAGTCTGTATATAACAAATTTAATTTAACATAACATAAGAATATGTTAACATAAATAACAACATCAACATAAATAAAATATAAATAACATAATATAAATGACCAAAACAATGATTTGTTGACACTTAATACTGGTGCTGTGCATATATCAGTTATTCTCAGAGAATCTCTTCAGAGAAAAGCACTGTATTTAATGTAAAGTCTTCCTTCTGCATTTTTGGTCAGCAAAAGCATTAATGAGATCCTCAAAATCCATCTCATTGAAGAGTTCTCCTTCAATAGTTAGAAGGGAAAGTGCGTTTAAGCGCTATTGAGCCATAGTGGATCTCAAGTAGTTTTTTACCCTCCTCAGAGTTGAGAATGACCTCACTCCAGAACAATTTGTAGCTGGACTTGAGAGGAACATTCTAAGAACAATGTAAATATTAACATAAATATTCTGCAGGTCTTTCTCACGTAGTAGCTTGCATAGTTTTACCAGAGAGAATGGAATGGTTGTGTTCTCCACCAACACCTTTAGTTGCTCGTGAAGATGGATACATTCATCGGTAAAACAATCCTCCAAGTCATCTTTAAACTGTACCAGCAACTTTTATGTGATAATTTATAAATAAATAAATAATAAATAAATAATTTATGCGATAGTGATCTCGTCCTATTTCATGGACATGAAATTCCTTATTCACATCATATTTTGTGTTGGGTTTTCTCTTTCTGATATGGTCAAACTCATAATCATCAAGTCCTGAAAGGCATTTTGCAAGCTGTTCATAATGATCAAAATTCTCTCTTATGCTACTTATTAAACCTTTAAGAGATTTGTATGCTTGAATTAATGTTCCCAAATCAGTTTCAACACGTTGTAGCTTCATGCTTACAGCTTGGAAACGCTGAGGTATGGTTCCCCACATGCTTGCCATTATTGCAGTTTCCAGGCGGTTAGTCAAGTCAAAAATATTATTTGCTGCATTTCGTGCAATTTCTTTCTCCTCTTTGTCATCACTTATTTGTTTAAGTGCTTTTAATATGTCACTCCAGCTTTCTCGTAGAGCTTGACATGCATCGTGTCTTGCAGACCAACGTGTCTGTGACAAATTTTTAAAAACACGTGCACCAGGTTCCATACTTCCTACCGAGAAGTAGATTCTGTAAAAAAGTTATACAGCAACTGCAATGTATCATAAAAGGATGAAGATTCTTTGCAGCACTCAGCAGCACAAGATTCCACAAGATTTAGTGTGTGAGCAGCACATGGGACATACTGAGCCAAAGGATTCAATTGCTTTATTCTGGCTTGAACTCCTGTGTATGGGCCAGACATATTGGCAGCATTGTCATAAGATTGTCCACGACAGTCTTTAATGTCAAGTTCATGCTTTTCTAAAGTGCTCAATACAGTGCCTGTAAGGTTTTTTGATTTATGTCCTCCATTGGATATAAAACCCAAAAATCGCTCAACCGCTAAACCATCATCTTTACCATATCTTATGATGAAAGTTAACTGGTCAACATGTGAGAGATTGTCATGCTCACCTGGCCGCCGCCCGGTGTCTCCGCTTCCCGGTCGCGTCTCTGCGGCGGCGCTTCCGGGTGTCGGAGCGGCTGCGCATGCGCGGTTCCCTTCTGCCTTCTCTTTGGCAGCCGCGCATGCGCCCGAACTGGGGCACTATTCGCTGGGGCTGCTCCAACACTGAACGGCTCCCAGGCGAGCCCCTCTACCCTACCGTTTCATTGGACTGCCTTACTATTTAAACGGGTTACCCCAGTCATTGGGTGCCCGTTCCACGAGCTCCTTAGTGCTAGGTTTTTCTAGTGTACCCCTGTCTTCAGTCCCTGGCTTGACCCTTGGCTCCAAATCTGACCTCTGGCTTGTCTTCAGTCCCTGGCTTGACCCTTGGCTCCGAATCAGACCTCTGGCTTGTCTTCAGTTCCTGGCTTGACCTTTGGCTCCACTCCTGTCCCTCGGCTTGTTCTCCGTTTTCCGGTTGCTTGTCTAGTCGGCCTGGCTCTTAACGGTACCCAGGGCACTCCCATCCTGGTTGCACCCCGGCTCAACTGGGGTGGAACAATCTGGTTTCGCGACCAGCACCTTTACCCAGCTTCGGCTGCTGCAAGGGAGTACCTGGTACACCGTCTCCGAACTCAAGCAACGCGCCCCAGCATCGCTCTCCAGCTACTGAACCAGTGCCGGCACCACACGGGTCCCTACCCCTCGTAGTGGTGACAGTTGGAACGGGCCAGTTACCATGGACCCTTCTGAGGTATCCCGTATCACGGCCAGACTGGACCATCAGGAGCAGGTACTGACCACCCACGCCGCACATCTTCAGAACTTGGAACGTAAGCTGGATGCTGTCCTAGAGATGTTGCGTTCCTCGGCGGCTCAGGCTACGGTCACTTCCACTACCACCGCCGCCGCCGCCTCAGGTGTCTCTGGGACGCCTCCTCCAGGGTATGTTCCTCCTCGTATACCGCTTCCTGATAAGTTTTCAGGGAGGCCGGTCGACTTCCGAGGGTTCCTCAACCAATGCCAGCTGCACTTCCGGACTTTACCACAGACGTTCAGCACGCATGCCGCTCGGGTCTCCTTCATCATCTCCCTTCTTAAGGGCGAGGCGTTGGCCTGGGCATCACCCTTAGTGGAACAGCAATCACCATTGTTAGACGACTCTGAAGCGTTTATCACCGCCTTCAGAGCAGTGTTCGATGTTCCCGGAAGGAGCGCTTCGGCTGAGTCAACGCTCTTGGGGCTTCGTCAGGGAACCAGATCCGTCGGCCAGTATGCGGTGGAATTCCGCACCCTCTCGTATGAGACGGACTGGAACCAGGGGGCTCTCAAAGCTGCGTTTCGACGTGGGCTCAACGAGCGTCTAAAAGACGCCCTGACCTGCCGCGAGGTTCCAGACGGTTTGGAAGACTTTATCTCTTTATGTCTGGACCTGGACAGACGTCTGCAAGAGAGGCAACTGGAGCGTGACCGCAGCAGAAGGCGAACAGCATCGGCCACATCTCCGGCAGAGGAGCGCTCTTTGATGGAAACACCCATGGAGATTGGTGGCGTCACTCGGTTAACCGACGAGGAAAGGAAGAGACGCCGAACCCTGGGGCTTTGCCTATATTGCGGACAAGCGGGTCACATGCTCCGACAGTGTCCTGTACGTCCGGGAAAAGACACGGCTTAGTCGGCTTCCGAGGCGGTCAGCTAAGCCCAGTTCGTCAGCCTCCCCATGGTCGCTCCAGGTTGTTGGTTCCCGTGACTCTCCGATGGGCCGCCAAAGCCGTTACCGCTACTGCCTTCATTGACTCCGGGGCCGCCGGCTTATTCGTGGATGAAGCCTGGGCCCGGTCAGTTGGAGTACCTTGCCGGCTCAAGACGCAGCCCCTACTAGTATCCACTCTGGACGGGAGACCCTTGGGAACCGGCAAGATCACCCAAGAAACTGAGACGCTGGTCCTTACCACTGGGGTTCTTCATTCCGAGAACGCGGTACTAGACCTGGTGTCCTCTCCCTTTGTTCCTATCGTCCTGGGGCTTCCTTGGCTGCGGCGTCACAACCCCATTTTCAACTGGAGGACTGGCGATCTCACCCAGTGGAGTGAGTCCTGTTGTCTGACCTGTCTTCCCAAAGAACCGGTCTCACTGCCCTTGTCTATCTCGGCTTCCTTGTGTATCCCTGACGGTCTTCCCACACCCTACCACGCCTTCGCAGATGTCTTCTCCAAGGCTCAAGCGGAACGTCTTCCCCCGCATCGGCCCTACGATTGTCCTATTGATCTCCTTCCTGGTTCCCAGCCACCTAGAGGAAGGACGTTCCTGCTTTCTCCTCCTGAAATGAAAGCCCTCGCCACTTACATCCAGGACAACCTGGCCAGGGGTTTCATTCGTCCTTCCTCATCCCCCGCTGGGGCGGGATTCTTCTTCGTGGGCAAGAAAGACGGTTCTCTGCGTCCCTGCGTGGATTATCGAGGCCTAAATCGTATAACGGTGAAAAACAAGTACCCCCTGCCTCTCATTCCTGAATTGTTTGACCTTCTCCGTGGAGCTGCCTGGTTTACTAAACTGGACCTGAGGGGGGCTTATAATTTAGTTCGGATCAGGCCTGGAGATGAATGGAAGACGGCCTTCAACACCAGATACGGGCACTACGAGTATTTGGTTATGCCCTTTGGGCTCTGCAACGCCCCGGCCGTCTTCCAGGCCTTTGTCAATGACGTATTCCGTGACATGCTGACATCCCACGTCATAGTATACTTGGATGATATCCTTGTATTCTCTCCTACGCTACAGCAGCACCGGCTTCATGTTAAAGCCGTCCTTCAGCGACTCCGAGAAAACGGTCTCTACGCCAAGCTGGAGAAATGCGAATTTGAGAAAGAACAACTCCCCTTCCTGGGGTACATTATCTCCAGTTCCGGTCTACGAATGGATCCTAGCAAACTTGCTGCTGTCACTAACTGGCCTCGACCTATGGATTTGAAGGCATTACAGCGTTTCCTAGGGTTCGCCAATTACTATAGAAGGTTCATCCGGAATTACTCTTCCTTGGTGGCTCCTCTAACTGCCATGACTAAAAAAGGGGCTGACCCACGGACCTGGTCTAATGCAGCCAAAACTGCCTTCGCTGCCCTTAAGACAGCCTTCACTACGGCTCCTGTTCTCCGGTATCCAGACATCACTCACCCTTTCCTTCTTGAAGTCGATGCCTCCGAACAAGGACTTGGTGCAGTCCTCTCGCAAAGAGATCCCGACACTAATGTCCTCCACCCGTGCTCTTATCTGTCACGCCAACTGACCCCAGCCGAAAGGAACTACGATGTGGGCAATCGTGAGCTACTCGCCATGAAGGTAGCCCTCGAAGAATGGCGCCATCTCCTTGAAGGATCAGGAATCCCTTTTGTCATCCACACTGATCACAAGAATCTACAGTACCTAGAAACCGCCAAACGTCTCACCGCACGCCAAGCCCGTTGGGCTCTATTCTTCTCCAGGTTTCAATTCACCGTTACTTACATTCCAGGGACCAAGAATGTCAAGGCTGATGCTTTGTCCCGTCTACACGCCACTTCTGCTCTCAACCCTCCGCCCGAACGCATCCTACCATCCTGCAAAATCCTCTCTGCACTCTCTACTGCGACCTTGGTGAAAATCCAGCAGGCCCAGAAGAACGTGGACTCTTCCTGCCCAGCTGGGCGCCTGTTTGTCCCTGTCCGACACCGCTCAGATGTATTGATGTGGGCCCATCAGTCGCCCACCTCTGGACATCCTGGAATAACTCGCACTACTGACCTGGTCCAGCGCCAGTTCTGGTGGCCCTCCTTACCACAGGATGTCAAGGAGTTCGTGCAAGGTTGTCACCACTGTGCCAGACACAAACAGCCCAGGACCCGGCCTGTTGGTCTTTTGCAGCCTCTTCCTGTACCTTCTTCCCCGTGGACTCACATAGCCATGGACTTCGTAGTAGACCTGCCCCCATCCAAGAGAAACACAGTCATCCTGGTTATCGTGGATCGCTTCTCCCGGCAGGCGCACTTTGTTCCCCTGCCCAAGCTTCCTTCCTCCCAGCAATTGGCTGACATCTTCCTCCGGGAGGTGTTCCGCCTTCATGGCCTTCCTCTGCAATTGGTGACTGACCGGGGCAGCCAGTTCACCTCCCGGTTTTGGAGGGCTTTTTGTGCTCGCTTGGGTATCACTGTTCACCTGTCTTCCGCCTACCACCCTCAGTCTAATGGACAAACCGAAAGAACCAACCAGGCGCTCAAGCAGTACCTACGTCTGTTTGTGGAACCTCTCCAAGACAACTGGACTGACCTTTTACCATTGGCGGAATTCGCTTTCAACAGCTGTCGTCACGAATCACTCCAGTGTTCTCCCTTTTTTGCTGCCGGCGGGTACGATCCTGCTTCCCTTCCGCTCTCTTCTTCCTCTGGCATTCCCGCCGTAGACCACCACTTGGATGATCTTGAAACCCACTGGCAACGCATCCGTTCACGTCTGGTGACTGCCGCAGCACGATACAAAAGAGCGGCTGATCGAAGACGGAAATCCGGCCCTATGTATGCCGTTGGAGACGAAGTGTGGCTCTCTACTAAGAACCTACGCCTTCGGCAACCCTCTGCCAAGTTCGGGCCCCGCTACGTTGGCCCCTTCCGAATCCGCTCTCAGATCTCCCCAGTGACTTTTGCCCTGGAACTGCCTTCTTCCATGCGGATACCTGACTCCTTTCATGTATCTCTGCTCAAGCCTTTGGTCCGTTCCCGCTTCGCCCCTCGCTCCTCCGCGGCTCCCCCGGTCCAGGTCGACGGGCAAGAGGAATACATCGTACGGAAGCTCCTGGATTCCCGCCTCATTCGGGGTTCTCTCCAGTACCTCGTGGATTGGAAGGGTTATGGGCCGGAGGAACGTTCCTGGGTTCCGGCTCGTGACCTGCACGCCCCAGCCCTTCGGCGGGCTTTTCATCGTGCCTTCCCCTCCAAGCCTGGTCGTCCGGGGGCCTCCCGTTGAGGGGGGGGTGGTGTCACGCTCACCTGGCCGCCGCCCGGTGTCTCCGCTTCCCGGTCGCGTCTCTGCGGCGGCGCTTCCGGGTGTCGGCGCGGCTGCGCATGCGCGGTTCCCTTCTGCCTTCTCTTTGGCAGCCGCGCATGCGCCCGAACTGGGGCACTATTCGCTGGGGCTGCTCCAACACTGAACGGCTCCCAGGCGAGCCCCTCTACCCTACCGTTTCATTGGACTGCCTTACTATTTAAACGGGTTACCCCAGTCATTGGGTGCCCGTTCCACGAGCTCCTTAGTGCTAGGTTTTTCTAGTGTACCCCTGTCTTCAGTCCCTGGCTTGACCCTTGGCTCCAAATCTGACCTCTGGCTTGTCTTCAGTCCCTGGCTTGACCCTTGGCTCCGAATCAGACCTCTGACTTGTCTTCAGTTCCTGGCTTGACCTTTGGCTCCACTCCTGTCCCTCGGCTTGTTCTCCGTTTTCCGGTTGCTTGTCTAGTCGGCCTGGCTCTTAACGGTACCCAGGGCACTCCCATCCTGGTTGCACCCCGGCTCAACTGGGGTGGAACAATCTGGTTTCGCGACCAGCACCTTTACCCAGCTTCGGCTGCTGCAAGGGAGTACCTGGTACACCGTCTCCGAACTCAAGCAACGCGCCCCAGCATCGCTCTCCAGCTACTGAACCAGTGCCGGCACCACACGGGTCCCTACCCCTCGTAGTGGTGACAGAGATCTGGTGAAGAATCAATGCTTAAGCCAAAATGTTTAGCTTTTTTAACTTCAACCACAATGTTGGTTATTAATCGCTCATTCATTAGTTTTATTAATTCCTCACAGACTGTTTTGGAGAGATAGAAGTTATATCCACTTCCTGCTTTTCCATATGACTTTATGTGATCTGCAAGAAATGGAGCAAACACTGCAGTAACCTCCAGTAAGCCAAGATAATTGCCATTTTTTAAACTTCCAAACTTCTCATCATCACCCCTGAATGGCAATCCACGAACTGCAAGATACTTCACTGCTACACAAACTCTTCTTAAAACGTTTCGCCAGTAATGTTTCTCTTCGTCAAGCTGTGCTACCAGACGACTGTCAACTCGCCCCTTTGCAGTTCCTCTCAATTTCGGTGCCGCGAGACAAGACTGGTGATCATGAGAACGTTCATGCTGTTCAACACGCACACCACCATTTTTCGAGTCGTTGAATCCAGTAGAAAGAGAATTTGATTTGTCACCAAAAACCAAACAAGACACACAATATACACTGCCTTTACTTTCTGAATAGGCTAACCATTCTCTTGCTGTTGTTTCACCATTTTTAAGCTTTCTTTTAAAAAGTTCCTCAGAACAGTATCTGATAACGCCACTATCAGCATATATTTGTTTTGAGTTACTGAAGTCTATGTTTTTGGTTTTCTGTACACCATGCATTGTTACGTAGTCTCGAGTGGATTCATTTATAATCCATGTAGCTGGATCGTTATCATTTTGGAGTATAATATCAACCACATCCTCAGCTATCACTTCACTGCTGCATTCCTCTGCAGTAGGCACTGACACAGATGGACCAGGAAGGTCATGCTACTGCATTTCAGTATCTTCATCAGTACAGATCTTTCTCTGCATTCTCCGTTGAACTCTTCAGAGCACCAAAATAAGAGGCAATTTTTGGAACTTTACTTAAGAGCTCTGCTGTATTTTTACTTTCAGCTTCTCTACTTCTCTTATACTGGCAGCCACTCAGTTTCTTCTTGGGCTCACTCATTGCTCCAGCCTGAATATAGCCTTAACCTTTAATATACACAAACATACAGTCTTAAGTAAACTGGCCAAAAAAGTATATAAAATACACCAGAGTTTCTCAGGCCTTGCTCAGGGCCCACTAACAGGCCATGTCTTTCAGATTTCTGTTATGGGTCAGGAGTAAGGGGAATTCTTGCCATTTAGGGCTTAACAGTGGTTGAGGGTGTCTAATGGCATGTAATCTATCGATCATATGATGTAATGCATGCCTCCCAACCCGTTTACCTAGTGTAAGCCACCACTTCTCAGGTGTGGAATCTGGTCTATAGACCAGACAGGTCACAGCAAGAGACAATCTTATTACAGTGAGAACTATGAAAACCCTGCCCTCCTTGACAGGTCCTCTTGACAGGTTGTACAGGTTTTGCCTTATGCTAATTGATGACTGTCTCTCTCTCTGCAAGCCATCTTGACACCTCCTTTCTGACAGAAAGGAGGTGTTAGGATGGCTTACAGAGTGGGACAATCATTAATTAGCATAAGGCAAAACCTGAAAAACCTGTCAAGGAGGGAAGGGTTTTCATTGTTCTCACTGTAAGAAGATTGTCTCTTGTTGTGATCTGTCTGGTCAATAGACCAGATTCCACACTTCAGAAGTAGTGGCTTACACTAGGTAAAAGGGGGCAGGAGGGGGATACTTTATCATTCAATTACTCTTGAACTACAACTCTGACAGTATTGAAATAACACTCTCCATGGCCAAAATACGGTGAAGATTAATTGGAGCTGCTGTTTTTTTTTTTTTAAACATTACTATCCCTTTAAATCATTTTATTTTTCTGCATGAATCACAGCATCACACTCTAAACAATAGAGTTCCGCAGTGGAATTTTTACTTTAAAAAAAAAAAAAAAACTTTAGTTGGCATTTCCTTAACCTGCAGTGGTGTGCAAATAGGATTCAGATTTTTTTAATGCTGAAATGTTAATTTAAAATGTTAACATACATAAATCATATTCCACTGCATTTGCAGGTTTAGAAAATCCCACCCAACTGATTTTTTTTTTCAGAAAAAGAGGATTTGTCCAATATATTCACTGCAGGTGACTGACGGATGAGATAGTAAACACACAATACATTGCAATACAAGTGATCGTACAGACGAGTCGACACATACACTAAATTAAACCTCAGGCCAGGCAATTACACACAGGCCAAATACACCATAATCTCATTATACTATCAGTGATTGGACAGAGCACAGGGCACATATACCACATTACATTACAGTGTGATTGTACAGAGGGAACACATGCCAATAATGCCACATTACAGTGCATTTTGATTGTACAGGCAACACACACCATACACTGCAGGAAGACCGTATAGTGGTCAGTGGATGTATACATCACATGAGAAAATACAGTTGATTGTATAGAGGAATTAATTATGAATGGTATCATACTTATGGACCATAATGATGATGATACCATTCATATTTAATTCCTCTATACAATCAACTGTATTTTCTCATGTGGTGTATGTGTCCACTGACCACTATACAGTCTTCCTGCAGTGTATGGTGTGTGTTGTCTGTACAATCAAAATGCACTGTAATGTGGCATTACAGCTTCTGTTCACTCTGATTGTGTACAATCACACCCAATCACCCATGATCATCAGAATCAGTTTTGCATTTACATAACTCACGGGTAGACAAGTACCACAGTGAGAAGCAATGCTTGGAGAGTTGCTTTGGTGACCAAACTGCAGCAAAAAATCAGTAGGGTCAGCCCCTGTGACAGACATCAATCACACTCTTTAAAGGGGATGTATCACCCAAGCACAAGTTTGCTTTAATCTCTATTACCTATTCTAACAGTGCTGTGTTGGTTAAAAAACAAACAAACAAACAAAAAAACGCAAAAGAAATGCAGTTTGAGGGTTTAATTTTTCCCTCTTGACGTCTTCTCCTCATTCTGATTGGCACCATCGTGCCGATGAGAATACAGGAGAGATCCTCCTCCCTGCTGGTCTGTCAGTAAGCTGGAGCACTCTTCGTTGGTAGAGATCTATATCTAGCCAAGGAGAATGCTTGTATTCTCATCAGCAAAATGGTGCCGATCAGAATGAGGAGAAGATGTCAAGAGGGAGAAAGTAAACCCTCAAACTGTACATTTCCCTCGCCAACAACTGACTTCTAAGACATCCACCTTGAAAGTCAACAGCGTCCCCTTCCCCACCAGCATACATCCTCCTGATGACAAAAATGTCCCTGTCACACAACTTTCTGGCCATGAGGCACTCACCTGTCTCACTGAGCATCTTGTAAATCAACAGACATACCTTTTAGAAACCTGCTGAAGGCAAATGAAACACCATAGCCCTGTAAGTGTCAGATTGGTGTGCAATAAAGAGCAAGAACATGACACGGTATGACACTCATTCACAAGCAATAAATCACCTAGGGTAGGACTCTCCCATTGTCTTCAGTCACCAGCACCCTATACCATGGATTATTAGCCCTTTGAGTGCCAGTGGGGTACGCAATGCATTGCTCTGCAATGTGTTGGGTACCCCTCGGGCACTCAAAGGGTTAAAGTGCATTATCTGGGCCTCATATAGAAAAGCAAACTGAAGCATACCAACTACAACACATGAGACAACTAAGCATCACATTAAATAGGGCTTTTTAACCCTTTGGGGATGGTGGGAATTTTTATTTTTTTCCATCCATGGTGCAGATGGTTTGCCCCTGAACTGTTCCAGTTTACCTTTCATGTTAAAGTACAGACACTTTCCTGATCACTAAAAATGTTAAAAGGGTTAAAGAGCTTTGCTCTACAACAGCAATGAGAACTAAACAGTTCTTTGTCTCTAGTACAAATTATATAAGGTTATAGTCTTAATGGTAACGCACATTAATACTATACAGGCCAAATCATAGGGCCCACATAAAAATTCTTATTAATTAAAATGGGTATTTCAAGTCCCTTGAATGTTTGAGAGCTCTCCAACAAATTCATAGACCAAGAGTGTAGAACATAAAGGCCTCACCCTAAGTTAGAAATTGTATATGAGGGAGCGCATTATAACAATCAGCAGGTTGAAAATCAAAACAATTTAGCATGTTATTCCTGAGAGTAAATCCTGTAGTTAGCAGACTGTGCACCAATTAAGCATCCCCACAAGACAAACCTCAGTGCTGGGTAATTAAGAGTGGCTGGATACTACTACAAAAAGTGCCAGGGGCTCTCCTTATTCAATGGTTCAACATCATCTGCAAGCATTCATTCTCAGCTAAAGAATTTTTCTAGGTGCCAGGCAGCTGCATTCAGTTGAAGAATTCCACTAGGTTCAAGAGTCACCCTTAGCAGAAGAATTATATTAGATGCCAGGCAGAACCCTCAGCCAAAGGATGCCCCTAGATACTAGACAGTTACCCAAAAATGTCATTAGATGCCAGGCAGATACCCTTATCTGCAGAAGGCCACTAAATACCAAGTAACCTCCCTCACCTTGAGAATACAACTTAGTACCAGACAACCTATTAACTGGAGGTTGCCTCTCCGCCTCCTTCAACAGAAGAAAGGCACCCCATGCAAGACAGCCTGACTCACCTGGAGACTGGTACTCCTTGTCAGCGAGTCTCCCTCACCCAAAGACTTCCACTCATTAGAAGGCAGCCTCCCTCACCTGGAGACTTCCAATCAGTGCCAATCAGCCTCGCTCACCCGGAGAAAGGTACTCTGAGCTAGGCAGCCTCCCTTACCCAAAGAAAGGCACTCTGTGCAAGGCAGCCTCCCTCACACAAAGAAAGGCACTTCATGCCAGGTAGCATCCTCCTCACCCAAAACCGTCCACTCAGTACTGTCCATGAAACAAATAATAAATATAATTGTGGGCAACACACATACCGGCCTGATGCTGCTGCACTGCAGGCTGTTGGGGAGCCTGCCTGCCATTGCCGCTCCTCCTTCAACCCTCTGGTAACAACTGGCCTGCTGACACTGTCTGGATTGTACCCTCGGTCCGCCTCTGAGCCAGCTTGCTCACTCACTCACTCCAACTTCGCCGACAGATGCCAAATATAGAGTGTAGGCCGGCGCATCCTGTGGTTTTTATGTAGTTCGACGTAGCTTGCGCGGCACCATCTATGTGACATCATGCGTTGGCAGCGTTGTAATGTCCCAGGAGGTGGTGACCAATGACAACAGAGGTGCAGCACGCAGATGCAGTGGGTTGCATGAAGCTCCCCAGTGGCACAGGCACAGCTGCAGGTAACAGACTACTACTACAACACAGCAAGTGCCCTCGAGTCAAGGGCATAGGTGCACACCATAATTATAAATTATAAGCAGTCAGCATTATGCACCCGGAATTGTGGGCATGACAATGGCATTGCCAGGCGCCCCTGAAAATCGGGTGCCCTAGGCAAGTGCCTTGTCTGCCTATTGGCAAATCCCGGTCAGGGTAAAGGGCAGGACGGAATTGGGATGTACCAGTATCGGAGCTGCTGCAAATGCTGCTTTAAGGGTTTAGAAGGCAGACAGTGCACTAGGAGACCATTTGGAAGCATCAGCTCCTTTACATGTCATGTCGGTCAATGGTTTGACCACTGTCGAGAAGTTTTTAATACATTTTCTGTAATAATTTGTGAACCCCAAGAACCTTTGGAGCGATTTCAGTCCTACCGGACGGGGCCACTGTAATATCGCGACAATTTCTGTGGGTCCATAGCAAAGCCCGATGCAGATCTAACATATCCCAGAAAGAAAACACAAAGATAGGAGGTGCTCCTAGTGTAATATGTTCTTGACCTTCAAAAAATGGAACTTCACAAAATATACTCACAACTTTGAGTGCTCAGTGTAACATGTATATGTTCACTGAGAAGCAAGCTTGAGGTAACTCAAACTGCCCCAAAGGTTAACTTCACTCCAAACGATGCAGTCAGGGGCCGCACCTCTCAGATTATCCACATATGGGAAGCACATAAAAGAGAGAACACAAACAAAGAGGGCGCCCAGTAGTGCCTGTAAACTTCAGAGACCACTAATAATGTATAGAAAATATAAATACTCACAATGGACGATGCTGATTAATGGCATATGCCAAAAAACAGCTAAATGAACCTGTGGGGGAAATATATCTGCCCCCACTCAGAAAGGTTACTTGTGTTTTGTGAAATTCACACTTACCAAGTTTGCAATACAGACCTTTCTCTTTCAACAACCTTAATACTCTAGACACATCCGCGCTATGAGTCTCCAATGTGGGTGAGTGAAAAAGTATGTCGTCCAAGTATACAGCTACCAAGCTTTGCAATAAATATCTTAAGACATCATTAATAAATTCTTGGAAGACAGCGGGAACATTGCATAGGCCAAGAGGTATAACTAGATATGCATAGTCCCCGCTCCGGTTGTTGAAAGGTGTCTTCCATTCATGTCCTTCACAAATCCTCAAAAGATTGTATGCTGCCCTCAAATCCAGCATTGTGAACACTTTAGAACCCTTTAATCGATCGAACAACTCTGTAATTAAGGGTATGGGGTAGGCGTTCTTAATCATTAACGTTTTCAGTCCACGAAAGTCAATGTATGGGTGCAGCTCCCCATCTTTTTTCTTAACAAAAAAGAACCCCGCACCAGCCGGTGAGGTGGATTTGCGTATAATGCCCCTGGAAATGGCATCGGAGATGTAGTCCTCCATGGCCTTTGTCTCCTCCACTGATAGAGGATATACGCGACCCTTAGGAGGAGTCGCTCCCGGAATTAGATAAATCCGACAATTGTAAGGTCTGTGTGGAGGCAGAGCACCAGCCTGTGACTTGTTGAATACATCATTAAAAGCCATATATTCCTCTGGCAGGATGGAGGTAGACGTGCACAATAGTCTTATAGGACATGCGAGACAAGCTTTGGAGCAATGAGGTGCCCAAGACACAATGTCACAATTGTGCCAATCAATCCTGGGGTTGTGTGTCTGAAGCCATAGGAACCCCAGGATAATGGCATAGTGGGGGGAGTTAATCACCTGGAATTGCAGGGTTTCCATGTGAAGGGTCCCCACTCACAGGGTTAGAGGAGGCGTCTCCTGAGTGATGTGAGAGGGTTGCAGGGTCCTAGCATCAATGGCTTTAATGGCCAAGGGAGAGGAGCGAGACTGCAAGAGAATTGCAAGTCTGCTAGCGAATTCCGCATCTATAAACAGGGCCGGATTTATAATAAGGCAGAGTAGGCATCTGCCTACAGGCACACCACACAGAGGGGCACCTGTCATTGGGATCTTTTTTTTTTTTAAATTAGCCGCACCAATTTTACTACCATTTGCTGCCAGCGGGGGGATTGCTAGAGAGCAGTTGGCTGCTTCCTCGCACCTGCTTCTCTGACAGCCGAAGGTGTGCTGGGCCAGCCCAACTGTGAGTGACAGGTTATGCTAATGTGCCTCTCTACAGAGACTCTACAGCAGTGATAGCATAGCTGGGTCTCCGTCCCGCTTGATAATACAAATAGTGGGAGGAGCGCGGCTACATCACCGGCCCAGCAGGAACTGCAGCACTGGGCCAGACCAGCAGTGATAGTTTTTGCTGTCCAGCCCAGCAGTGACAGTGTAGCTGGGTCTCCATCCCACAGCAGGAGCTGCAGCAGTGTTGTTGATGACAAGGTTAGTGGTTGAAGCTCTTTCTGCGGGTGTTTTAACACACACAAGCCAGTGCCAACAGCCTATTCTTCAGTGAGCTAGAACCAGATACAGCAGGCAAATTCATTCGCCGTTTTCATATGAAACCTTATGTATAAACAAAAAATGGAGCAATTATGGGGCAAACAAACTGCCCCATGGGGAGAAACAGACATTTCTAAACTTTCCATTGAGTTAAGTGGGGATTTTAACCCCTTTAATGCAGGTCTCTAACACATTGATTTGCAATGCGTTGGAGACCTTCATCTTTCAAGGGGTTGAAAGTCCCATTTAAATCAGTCAGGAGTTTTCTTTGGCCCTCCCTGTTACAAATTATTTTTCTTAGAATTACTTCAGTTTGTTTTTATCCATAAGACCTTAATTGTCTACAATTAGCACTATGAATGCAGCAATAGCATCAGCTCTGGCTAAAATTTTATGGTAAATACCAGATTATATCATACATTTGAAGTAAAAGTGCTAAAAACAAGTCTATGCTATTTGATGACATTATAGTGCCACATAAAATAAGACTTTGCAAGAGTGCACTCTTTAAATGTCTTAATTCGTAGTATATTTGGCAATAGGCAGTGTTGCCCTTATACAGTACTAACGCCTGCCTAATGTTTCTTGATACATGCTCCAGCATAGCAGAACATACTACAGATCCTAACTTTGGCAAACTGTACAGGAAAGATCTGGAAATAAGTTGATTCCTGCACATAATGCCAATAATAAAACTAACAAAAGAGGGTGGGGTGGGACAGTGGGTTGAAGCAATAGTAAAAATGGGCCGCTTGATTGTTCTTGCCCCCTAGGCCAAAATTTGCCAGCCCTCCCCTGTCTGCGTGACTGCTTCTCTCGCGTGGTGCGTGGCAGACAGGATATCATCAGACTTCAGTAGCGTTTGAGGATTCCTGGGAAAGATAGCGGCGAGTGCATGCACCAGCAGCCAGCCCAGGTGAGTGAAGATGAACCGATAAAGAGGGATTTGGGTTTCAGGGGGGGGGGCGCTTCAGATTTCTGTGTCTACAGGCTCCTGAGATGTAAATCCAGCCCTGTCTATAAAGTATCCAGCAGCTCCAGAATCTAGTAACTGATGACTTGGCCCAATATAGATAACCTCTAGGATAGGTTTGCCCTTTATCACCTCCGGGGACTGAGAAATCCCACCTAGATCTGACCCCGACAGGAACGTAGGTGTGGGCGTTTCCCAGACATACCGGGCATGACCTCAAGAGATGTCCAGGTCTCCCACAATATAAACAGAGACCCTCCCTCTGCCGGAAGGCCCTCTCCTCCACCGACAGGTGAGTGACCCCCAGTTGCATGGGTTCACTCCCAGTAGAGTCTGCCCTAGGAGGCATGGGAGGCGAGGGAGGACTGGGTGGGTGCGTAAAATTGGGTGTAAGTCAAGACGGAAGCCTATGCAGGCGTTCTCTGAATGAGGGTCTCTCTCTAATTCTTGTGTCAATCAGGATGGTGAACGAGATAAGTTCATCCAGACCTTTAGTTAGGTCGCGGGCCATAATTTTATCTTTAATGGTATCACACAAGCCTTGGAAGAAGGCTGCCACCAAGGCCTCGTTATTCCAACCCACCTCCACCGCCAAAGTACGAAATTCAATTGCGTACTCGGCCACAGTTCGAGCTCCCTGGTGGATGGTCAGAAGGTGTTTGGAGGCAGAAGCCTGTCGACCCAGCATATCAAATACTCTATGGAATGCAGCCACAAATTCCATAAAGTTATATATAACTGGCTTGTCCATCTCCCATAATGGATTGGCCCATGCCAAGGCCTTGCTAGACAAAAGCGAAATCAAGAATCCAACTTTACTGCGCTTGTTAAGGAAAAGTTGCGGTACCATCTCCATGTGTATACCCCCTTGGTTTAGGAACCCACGACAGAGCACTGGGTCCCCCTCATACCACTGCGGAAACGGAGCGTGACTGGAAAAAACCCTGATCAGGGGCTGTGGGAGCAACTGGTGCCGAGGCAGAAGTGGGAGGAGGCCACCAGCTGCAGACCAGGGCGGTCAAGATGTGCAGTTTGGTTCAACAGAGTCTGCAAGGCCAACAAAATATGATCAATACGTTGATCCTGAGCATTCACCCTGTCTAGGATACTCTGCAAGGAAGGGTTATCAGTACCGTCTGTAGACATGACCCTTTCGTACTGTCACGGATACAAGCAAAACAGGAGTCAGACAGTACTTTAATAACCTTTATTAGAAGTATAATCACAACAAAATCACAGCAAGTGTGAGGAAGGAGCAGAGGGTGATCAAAGAAGCGGGCCTCTATCAGAAATAGGAGGACGCCTGTTACGGTTTATATGACACTCAGACCAAGGTAAAAAATAAAACACAGTTTTATTGAGGTAAAAATAAGGAACAGTACCCCTGGAGGCCAGAATAGGTAATAACAAGTAAGGCAAGTAATGGATGAAATACAGGCCCAATATAGCTGGAGCAAGTGGCATACAGCAGAATCAAAAGGTAAAGGGTTAATGCCCAGTACAAATAATCAGTCTCTGTTGTGGTGATATAGCCAATGCCCGGTGATAATAAACAGTCCCAGTAGTAGTGCAGAAAGCAAGCTCTAGCAGTGCGACTGAACTGAATCACAACCAGGTAGCTGTATCGTAATACCCAATAGTATAGCAAGGTCTGACTGGAGCTGAAGCCAATACCACCACTTGGGTGCGATAATGGAGGAGAGACACTGCCTGAGCCAATGGAGCTGGAGCCAGGAGCACCACTCAGGTGTGGTAACGGAGGAGACACTGCTTATGCCAATGGGACCGGAGCCAAGAGCACCTCTTGGGTGCGGTAACGGAGGAGACACTGCACAAGCGAATATACCATGAGCCAAACACACTTACTAGTGCGATCTGATGGAGCAACACTGTGAGCAATCGGAGACCAGAGCCAAGGCACCCTTCCGGTGCCAGAACGGGGCAACACACTGCAAGAGCTAACGGAATGCCCAATAGCACCACGTGGTGCAACACTGTTAGGAAACGAGCACCTAGTACGAGATACTGCTCTGCGAGTGTAATCGGATAGGCTCGGTGATGGAGGCAACCAGCTCAACAAGTGTTAAACGGCTCAGGATCGAATGTAGCAAGCTTGGCAAGTATATACAGACAGGCTCGGTAACGGAGGCAACAAGCACAGCAAGTGTCTCTGACAGACTCGGTAATGGAGGCAACAGCTTGGCAAGTACTCTCTGATAGGCTCGGTAACGGAGGCAACAGACAGGCTCAATAACAGAGGCAACAGACAGGCTCAATAACGGAGGCCACAGCTTAGCAACGGAGGCGTGATCAGTCAGTGCAAAACTGTAAGCACAGTTCAGAATGTCGCCAGGCAAGAGCTCAAAAAGTTCGCAGGAACACTGGAAGCAACACGGAGCAGGAACGTCAATCAGAGCCGGGTCAATCACGGAGCAGGAACATCAGCCAGAACCGGGTCAATCACGGAGCAGGAACATCAGCCAAAGCCGGGTCAATCATGGAGCAGGAACGACAGTCAGAACCGGGTCAATCACGGAGCAGGAACAACAGAGTAGTCAGACGAGCCGAGTCAGTACACAGGAACACAGCAACAAAGGCGCAGGAACAGGAACACCACGAAAGGGCACCTGACAGGTGCCATAGGCCCAGTATATAAAGGGACATACTTGGCAGGCCAATCAAGCTCTGCCAATGGAAGAGCACCACAACAGAGAGTGACAAGGAGTCACGGGAACCGTGATAACGCCACTAGGTTCCAAAACTGCGGAGACTAGGCCAAAGCCAATTGTAGTCTCAAATGAGAGATAGGCCTCAACGTACCCAAATGATCTCCCCAAGGATTCACGTCTGCAGTCCGATAATGAAAGGCCGTCAAACAACAGAAGACAGCGAGGAAGACTACTGACTCAATCCTATAGTCAATGATGGAAAAGCAGTCTCACATAAAGGAAGGCAATCACAGCGACTACTGACTCATGCCTGCAGTCAGTAATGCTAGAGTCTACCAGAGCCCCAGGTCCACACCAGATTGGATCTGTGACTACAAGGAGGGCCACACAGAGGGTAGTTGGACAGAGCCACAGGTCAGCACCAGCTAGGATGGTTAGACAAACGAAGGGTCAAGGTACATAACAGGTAGTCAGCCAGAGCAGCAGGTCTGCACCAGATTGGTTATCGGACTAAGTCAGGGTCATACATGGAGCAGATAGTAAGACAGAGCCACAGGTCAGCACCAGAACGTCGGACAAGCCAGAGGTCATACATGGAACAGGTAGTCAGCCAGAGCTGCAGTTCTGCACCAGATTGGTTATCGGACAAGCCAGGGTCATACACGGAACGGGTAGTCAGACAGAGCCACAAGTCAGCACCAAGATGGGTAGTCAGACAGACCAGGTCATACACTGAGCACTAAACAAGAAATGAACTGTACTGGACACCAGCGAAAGGATGAATGAGTGTCCATGCAGTTAAAAAGACCTGCCCCAAAGGAAAAGGAGGCGCACCAAATTGGCGTGGCTCCTTTAAATGGTGCGCACATCCATGCCCTTAAACGTGCGCCCGACATGACGTCACCCACTGCTGCCTGCTGGAACCTAGCCCAGAAGCGGCTGGAGCTGCAAGGAGGATAGAATGCGGCTTGAGCCGCATGGGGGACAGAACGTGGTTGAGCCGTGAGCAGTAGAGGTAAGAATGCGGTCAGCTCGTGCAGCCTCTGCACGCTGACAGTGAAGCAGACGACAGAGACCATAGATGTTGTGCTGGGGCTTGCTAACGCTCACTAAACTCCACTAACGGGGCTTGCTAACGCTCACTAAACTCCACTCCACAACATATTTTTTCTTCTCTCTCTAATAGCTAAATCTGTTTCAACTATACCTCACAGAATGGTAGGAGTTTCAGATTTTATAGTACTGTAGAGAGAATTAACTCTGCAATAGAAAGTACAGGTGAGGAGCTGCAAATTTATTGCAAGAAATTCAAAGACATTATAAGAAAGGTGTTAAATGTATGAATTTTCAATGCACAGGAATTTTGGAGGAAAAACTGGCAACATTTTACTTTTTATCTATCACTATATATGTATAAGTGATTCAAAGTGCCTCCTGAAGCTCACTTGCATACTTGCCATTTTCTTTATGCCAACTGTTGTAAGTAAAAAGTAGAATTCAAGTTTGACTTTACTTCCCTGATCACATGCTTGGGAGGGGGTCTACCTTACTTTCAAATGTACCTCTGTGTAGGTGACATTAACTTCTTGGATACTTGAATGCTGTGCTACACACTGCATGAAAACACTCTGGTGGTGTAAATGGGCCTTGAGATCCTTGCGTAAATAAAATAAAAATATAAAACAGAATTTCTAGACACCAAAGGTCTCATTTATAGGCAGTGAACCCAGGAGTGAGACACATAAATTATGGGGTTCTCCCAAATGACCCCCAGGATTTTATTTGTATAACCCTTTTTAATGCACAAGGTGGTAGGACATTAGAAGATTAGGAGGACACAATGTCACAATGCAGAGAATACATTTTTGTGGTTAGATGTTGGATGTGGTATTTACAGAGCAACCACAGAACTGCCTATTAAAAATAACAACCTCAATTGTTGGATGATCAATGGCAAAATATGTAACTTTGCGTCTCCAATCTGACATAAGCATTGTTTTTATGTGAAGTTCTTGTAACTTTGCACCTAATGGAATAAGATAGGAAGGGAAACACTTGTATATTTTTATTTGATTTTGTTGCTTTTCTCTCATCTAATGGAATTGAGCCCCATATGAGCTAAAAAAAAACACTTCAATCCAGGTGAATACTCTTATTGTGTGTCCTTTTACCCTTTGAATGCCAGAGGGATGCACAATGCATTGCTTGGCAATGCATTACACCCCTCTGGAACTTTGCTTGTCTTAACCCTTTGAGTGCCAGAATGGTACGGAATGCATTGCTTTGCAATGCATTCCGTACCACTCTGGCACTCAGAGGGTTAAGCCTTAAAGTTAGTTACATTTGATCTAAGTAAAAAATAATACAATTTATATTGAAATTGTTGCAGGTTTACAATGCTAACAGACTTGTTTTCCAAAGATAATTGTTTAAACACAGACATTAAAAAAAGATAAACAGTGTAAACCCAAAGACTCTTTCATGATCAAACTATCTGTTGCTGATGCTTATTTTCTTATGTTACTTTTTTTCTCCTAAGGTTTTTATTATAATTTCCAGAGAGGCTGTTACTTTTAGATGAAGGACAATGACCAATAGAACGTACTGAATAAATCTGGATTTCAAATTATCCCATTTTTTACAACATAATTTTTTTGAAACCTCTGAGTGTCAGAGGGGTGTACAATATATTGGTTTGTGAATCTCATAAAGTAGTAATGGGAAATATGTCAGGAGACTCACCAATGGCCAATCCTGAAATTTTATTGACAAATTATGATTGTGTTAGTTTCTCATTTATTTCCTAGGATAACAATTCTCTATGGAGATATATTCCATGTCACTGGCTTTGTTTTATAATAGCTTATCTCCAAGGTGCATATAATTCAAACAAATTTAAAGATAAAAAGAGAAAGAAGGAGGAGTGAACCTCATGGTGCATTTGTAACAATGTGGCAACACCAGAGCATTTGAACCGTACTCACAAACTTGTGTGGCCATGAAGCACTAATAAATGGAGATTTTATAAGCAAAGATATGAGGTATACTGATTATTGCCCTCATTTGGGTATGTCATCAAGCTGACTGGAGAACTTACCCTGACAGGGACTGGATTGCCACTACCTCCAGCATTCGGCTTTAGGACACTCAGGGCCCTGAACCAAGTGAATCTGAGAATAATTTTTACCAAGTGGAGTTTTTGGCTATTAAAAACAAGGCCTAAAGAAAAACACAGTTAGAAAACAATGAGTGCAATAGTTATTCAATAATAAGTTTCAAATAAATCACATTTCAACTATTAAAATGTTAACCTATAAAATGGCTTTTTGAAAACATTTTTATTTAAAAACTCACTAATCAGGATTATTTTAATTAACGCTGGCTGGGAACGAGCAAAATTATTCTTTGTTATTTGTACTAGTCTGCAACAGTCAGTTTCACAAATAATGAAGCACAATTTGCATTTCAGTTTCATATGTTGCTTAAGCCAGGCAGAGCCATAAGGTGAAGTTAGAAATATAACAGAGCTACATTGTGTCATATCTACTTCATATAGGTTATGTTCCTGTCTGGGTTAGGATCTGTGAGTGGCATTGATGCACCTATAGTGTTACTTGCACTTGTCATTTGCCAGAATTTTTGGTGCTCCTGCAAGAAGGCAAGGAGAGTAGGGTAGAAGTGTAGAAATGGAGCTTCTAGGAATGTGTTTTTTTCTAATTTTCAGTAGACATTATCAGCAGCCACCATTTCCAACCAGGAGACCTAGATGTTATTTAGTTTGATGAACTTTAGAAATTAGTTCTATAAGTCTGGTGGTATAATCACTAATGTCTCAACTCGAGTCAAAGCCACTTGAGGTTATGCCAGGCACAAGTGGTTTAAATCTTTTAGCCAAGATATTGGTGATAATTTTTAGAGACGTAATAAGGAGATTGGGTATCAGCCATCAGTGTCAGGGATATTTTTCCTTCCTTTTGTATTTCCATGATGTGAGCATCTAGGATATCTGCATAATTTTGGATATGATGAGAAAGCTCATTCAGTGTTCATGGGCCAATTACATGTAATGCATTTTTTGTAAAGTGTTAGACCATCAAGACTTGTGGGTATCTGATTACATTCTTGGTGGATTTCTTCTAATGAGACATCATGTTATAGAGAATTGGATTGGGTGGTTAGTAGTTTTGGTTTGTTGGAGTTCTTGATGTATTTTTAATTTTTTTGTCTCATTAGATCTTTTGTTGTGAGGTTCTCTAAGGCTGTACTTCATAACATTGTGATTCTTAACATTTCTCTTCTATGTTATGTTATCATAGATATAAATGAATGATTTCAAGATTTCTTGCAACTGAGTTTCTGTTTTTCTTTTTGATTTTGGGCCTTCATTTTGATAAGGATTCTAGTAGTGTAGCACATGTGGGATAAGCACTGCAGAAATTGGAGAAATTTTTATCTCAGTAGTAAAACATGCAAAAAGCAGCTGTATCTAAAAAGAAAAGGCTCACTACTGAAACTACTGGAAAGGAGTAATATGCCTTTTTAAAACTTTTTTGAGAGATTAACTGGAAAGTTATGACAAGAAAATATGCCTAAAATTACATAACCATCACCTTAGTCATTATCATCACCTTCATTACTTATTATTATTGTCTAAGTAGCAGCACAGGTCAACATCAACAACACTAGCTATGAGTGCTTCTTCTGCTGTTCGAGGTGCTGTGCCACAGTACTAGTACTGTTCCATCATTATAACATAAAAAGTAGTAGTCCCTCAGGAACCCCTCATGCTATGAAATCTACAGTATGGAGATATTTCCTGAAATATACAAATTCTAAACATGTTGGTATATTCTGTCTCTGTAAAAAAATATATGCGCAGAGGAAATCTGGTAACATCTTGGAACATTCTTACTGAAAAACCCGCTGAATCACAACTATAAGTCTGACTGGGAGATGCACCTGCAGCATGTCATAGTTGGGACAACTAGCAGCAGTAGTAGTGGCAGCATTCATAAAAGTGCATGGGGCCAAGGGGGGAGACTAACTCTAACACCCTTGTCTACTACTGCTGCTGTGCAAATGCAAAACATGGAAGAGGAAGAGTCTGAAACAGAGTTAGAGTTGCCAAGAGTCATAGGCCTTGATTTAAAGAAGTCTGTTAAAACAGCTGGTGTCCAGTGTGGCAAATGTAGCTTTTTGCTGCCTCAGTGCCTCTGAAAGTGAGGCAGTAGCACAACATAAGAGCAATGATTGCTTACATTTAGGTTACTGTTAGTAGGAAGAGGTTGGCTGAGGTTGACTATTGTGTGTGCCTGGCAGTGAGTTCATTCCAGAACTGTGTATTGTCCTGGGGAGGGATTGCTTGGGACACAATACCCAGATTGAGAGTAAGGAGTGTTCTGGTTATTCCAGGACATGTGGTCACCCTACTCCTACTCTTGTAATAAGTCATGCATGTGCTTCACAGCCCTGTTGTCCCCACTGTCTCACGCACCAGCCAGCCAGTGAGGGAGAAGCATCTGGATAATACTCTTCTCTATCATTGCCTAGAGCTGCATGTTGTTGGAGAGGCACTGGGGTGGCTTCCCAGGCGGTGTCCAATGTGGCAAATTCCACTTTTTGCTGCCTCAGTGCCTCTGAAAGTGGGCAGCAGCAGGATATAGGAGCAGTGATTGCTTACACTTAGGTTACTGTTATTTGGTGGAGGCTACCTGAGGTTTACTATTGTGTGTGCCTGGCAGTGGTTTCATTCTGGTATGGTTTATTGTCCCAGTGAGGGTGGGGGGAGTCAGGACATGGGACCCAGACTTAAATTAAGGGTCTGTGCTGGGCTTTCCACCCTAGCTGGACAGTCAAAGATTACCTCAAGGGCATTTTAGTTCAAGGGCATACCTGGAGTGTGCCGAGGCCTCCTGTTTCAGATGGACTAACTGTGGGTTACAGAAAGTCCCACCTTTACAGGGATGAACTGATTTAATCATGTTGTCAGATGGTCAGTAAGGACTGTGGCTGTTCTGGCTGCAAAGCATTTACATATTTTGCTTTAATTCTCACAAATAAACAGGGAAAAGGGAAAGGTTGAAAATAAACTTAAGAGGCTCCTAAATTCTTCCTTATTATTTGGAGGGACACAGGTGTTTTCAAAACTGCCATTGGTTGTCTACCACTGGTCAGGAAAAGTAGAGATTTTATCAGATAAATATCTTAATATTAGTTTTGATGTTAAAATCATCTAATTAAAGGGATAGTAATACTTAAAATGTAAAAAAAAAATATGCTGTAGGGTTTATCCCCCTGAGTAAAACAAGAGTACTCCCACTGCTGAAAGGTGTTTCATTCAAAAGTTATTAATTTTCAAAGTTGAATTTTTTAGGTGCAATATCACAGTGGCCTGAAATTGCACAGTGGCGCTGTTGCTACACGATCCTATGGACAGCTCTGGTCCCGGGACCATAAATCTCCGTAGGATGGTGTAGCAACAGCGCCACTGTAGAATTTCAGGCCACTGTGATATTGCACCTAAAAATTCAACTTTGAAAATTAATAACTTTTGAATGAAACACCTTTCAGCAGTGGGAGTACTCTTGTTTTACTCAGGGGGATAAACCCTACAACATATTTTTTTTACATTTTAAGTATTATTATCCCTTTAACTGGTATTTGGCTTTGTCATGGAACTTCATGTGATAGTCATCGGTATATTTTGATAATAAATATCCTGCCACTGAGAAAAATTAACTATGGAATCAAACTATTGAATCACATGTACCATAATTTCACTTCTGTTCTTAGATTGGTTGCCTTTGAGATTATTATTTCTTGTTTAAGAAATAAATATCACATCTACAGAAGGAATTTACTGATTTATCAACATGGCATCCAGCAAATTTAAAACAGTACATGATCCTGAATTTGATAGTAAAGTATTACTGAAAACATATATTGGAAAACATATAGATGACACAGAAGATGAGCTTGTGAAAATCCCTCTTCAGAAACTCCATGAAACAGTGACATCAGGTACAGTATTCTGCTTTCTAGATATATTGCTGTTGTAACATGTTTTCATTTTATATTCTTTTTTACATATTAGGTTACATTGGTGCAATTAGAAATGTTTTGATATATGTCTGCATTTGTTCAGTTTGTATAGTAACACTTGCCCAAAATGTTATTGTGCAGCCAACTTCTCTGTTTTATGTAGTTTATGTACTTTGGGTTACTTTATCATAATTGCATTACTATAGCTTAATACCACTACCCTCACAGTGTAAATATATAAGGGCTTACACAAATAAAATAGAGGGATATATAAAATGGAAATAAACATATACATCTATCAACAATTTAACAAACACCAGGATCTGCGGAATTAACAAAATGGAATAGTGGGGTAAATTTACTGCAAATAACATATATAACATACATTCCAATTTCTTTTAAAGTGGGACTTTTAATCCCTAGAATGATAGTGAGGTCTCAGTGCACTGCAAAGCAACACTTCTCAGATTTCTCAAAAACCCATGGGTTATTAATATCCCCATTTCAATCAATGGCAATTTGTATCTGTCCCTTATAGTATAGTTGAGTTTCTCCAGAACTGTTCTATTTTGAGCTTATTGCACAAAGCCCTGTTTTCCAGTGAAAAGTAGAGTAATTCTGGTGCAAGCCAACTGCAACACAGGGGACAAATACAAATTACCAATCACTTATAGGGGATTTTGACCCTTTGAATGCTAGCGTGGTCTCCACTGCTTTGCTTTGGAGACCAATCTCCCATTCATTCTAGAGTTTTAGGGCTCGATTCAGTGGAGCCCATTCAAAAAACTGGTAGGGCAAAATAGATAACGTACGACAAACTAAAATGTCTAAGTCTGTAATCAATTGTCCTACCAGCTAAAAGCACAACGGACCTGAGGCCACAGAAAAGGTCTTGTGGCCAAACAATTGTTTTGTGCGTTTAGTTCCCAAAATGCTGCTAAATAGCGGCAATATTGGGAAGTTCAAAGGAAGCAAGCTAAGAATCGGTGCCTGACATACTGTCAAGCACGATTGTTAACTCTTTTGTCTTACACTTACCTGTCAACCACTGTTCTATTCCTTCTGTCTTCATTCTATATTCTCTTCTTTCTTCTGTCTTGTATCTTATTTCTTCTCTTCTGTCTATCTGTAAAGAAAAAAGAAAAGTATAAATAAATGTATTGCTCAAATATCCCGCACACTTATTTATAGTTTAACCCCTTGAGTGCCAGAGGGGTACACAACACATTGCAGAGTGTGTTGCACAACTCCCTGGGGCCCAAAGGGTTAAAAAATGTATGAGTGTGCGGGTGAAGATATATAAATGCCCTAATATTTGTAGAAAAGAAACTAATACTTTCCTATTTCCCCGCCGCTGTGTGTGGCCATGGAGGAGGAGAAATGAATTTGCCCAGAGCCCCCACACATCCCAGACAATCAGCTTTGAGCGTGGTGTTTGAAACTGATTGGCTGGGATTTGAGTAACCCCATATATAAAGGCAGTCTCTGTTCAAATTCACTCAGTGTGGCATTGGCCTATGAGGGAAGGACGGGGGCTCTGTGCAAATTCATTTCTCTGGAGCCGCCACCGCACACAGCGACGTTGAAATAGGAAAGTATTAGTTTCTTTTTATTGGGGCATTTTTGAACCAATGCACTGCATATCCCTCTGGCAATATGCATAAATGTGCAGGATATTTGAGCAATACATTTATTTATAATTTTGTTTTTTCTTTACAGCTAGAAGAGAGAAGAAAGAAGAGAAGACAGAAGAGAAGAAATCAGATGCAAGACAGAAGAAAGAAGAGAAGAAAGAAGATGGACAGTAGCTGACTAGGGGCTCAACACTGTTTGCCCCGCTATTTTTAAAACAGGCCATAATGGTTGTGACAGCACATTTTACTATTGGATAAACTGTGCTGTCAACAGCAAAAACCATGCAAAAATGTTCAACGGGTGACAAAATTTCACTCATTGAACATTAATTAAAAATAGTCGCCTTTGCTATCCTATTCCATGTGGTGGCTTCACCGCATGTTTAGGATGACTTTTCATGGCTCAGATTCTGCACTATGAGAAGGCAGACACAGAGCCAAAAACAAGCGGTCAAAACCACCGGTATGTGTTGGAAGGCTGGTTACCAACACATACTTGTGGTTGAAACAAACAAAAAGATTAACCCTATGAGTGCCAGTGGGGTATGCATCACATTATCCAGTGTTGCATACCCACTAGCACTCATAGGGTTAATCCACAAACAGGTTCACAAGTGTCCCAACAATTAAAAATTTACCAGTAATCCTGATGTCCAGCGGGGTTGCGGTCAGGTTCTTCTTTTTTCTCAGTCTTCTTTTCTTCCTCTGATCTTCTTTATTATTTCCTCTCTGAAAATATAAAACAATCCATTAGTGTTTTGTATTTTTAAAATAAAAAAATACTCCCCCAAAGATGCTACTGTTAACTCTTTGATCACCGGTGGGGTAGCCTTGTATGTAGTAGAGAGGTTTAATGTGCCATGTTTTTAATTTTCAAAAGCCCTTCTGTGTCAATATCTTTTGAAAGTTTCCAATTTGTTATCCTCTTGCCTCCGCCATCTCTGCTGGTGACAGAAGGTATGTGGACCTGCACAGATTCCCCTTCTGCCCTCTCGGGCTGTTGCTGAGTCATTCTGCTGGAATTTTCTAAAAAGCTTAGAGGCAAAAGGCAGAAGAGAAACGGGTCGACAGCAAAGTCTTGTGGCTGTATAGATTTTGAGGCAGATGGGGGGCGGATGAGGGAGTCAAAAATAGAGACGAGACAGTAGGGGGTTGTTTGATTTATGTGTATATATTAGTTCTGAAAACTATTGTATTTTAGCCCAGGGCAGAGCAGAGTTAAAGCAGGGAAGGAGGGATTTGTAGTGGAGAAAATCTGTCAGTGAGCCAGACTTTCTCCAGAGCTGTAGGGGTGGGCGAAAGGTCTCGCCGTGTTCCTGCAAGAAATTCAGTGAAAACCACGTTGTTGTCCAATTTTTTGCAGGAAAATCTGCTTTAAAACCAGTGATTAAAACCTTTGCATTTTTCACCAATTGGCCAAAATTCTTCCCCATTTTTTCAATGGCTAGAAAGTTTCTGCCCATTGATATACAGTTTTTTGCCTTTTCACTATAAAACCTGGAAGTGGAGCACAACAGAAGCAGCTACAGAGTGCGGTAGATGTGATGTGCTGTCCTGCTGTGATTTGTTTGGAAAATTGAGACAGGAGAGGCTCATAGTAACTGCTATCACTATGAGAAAGCTTAAAAATAATAAAAGGAGGAACTGGAAGGACCCTTATGTGTCCACTGAGTCTGAAGAGGAGGAGGAGGAAGTGAACACTACAGAACCAATTCTGTGAAGGCTCCTGGAGCACCAATAAGGATCTTGGAGAAATTAATGCCAAGAGAGGAAGAAAATGGTAGTAGTGAGAGCAGCACAGGTCAGCTGCCTGTGCCTTCTGCCAGACATGTTGTTCCTGCTGCCACCATCACTGTACCTCCTGTCAGACATGCTAGCCATTCTACTGCTACCACCATTGCTATGCCTGTTGTCAGATGTGCTGCCCCTGCTGCCACCAGTGCTGTGCCGGCTGCCAGTGCTGAACCTGCTGCCACCAATACTGTGCCTGCTGTCAGACATGCTGCCCCTGCTGCAACCAGTGCTGTGCCTGCTACCAGTGCTGAAACTGCTGCCACCAGTACTGTGCCTGCTGTCAGACGTGCTGCCCCTGCTGCAACCAGTGCTGTGCCTGCTGCTAGTGCTGAACCTGCTGCCACCAGTTCTGAACCTGCTGCTAGTGTGTCTTGTAATAGTCAGGAGGTGGGGGGAGAAGATCATGTCAAGTGTGACAGCAGGGGACCCTAAGACACACATGCCATCCCCAAGCAGTGCCACCAGTGCTAGTACTACTACTAAGAAGGTGCAGCAGCTTGTTAGTGTTAGGAGTGAAGGATGGGATAATCAACTTATTACTAGTGACTGTGAGGAGGAAGACTCTGGGGCTGAAATTGATGTGGTTGGTATTAGTAGTAGTAACGGTAATGGTGAAGCAGCCAGTGGAACTAGTGTTATGGGAGTGGTAGGGGAAGCATTTGAGAGCGTCCACGCTATCTGTCAAGGAAGCCTATACCATTACTCTGGCTCTGGAAGTCCCCTTCCCTTCATGACAGTGACCAGGTGGAACATGATCCTGAGGACGGGTGGAACATGATCCTGAGGACGGGTGGAACATGATCCTGAGGACTGGTGGAACATGATCCTGAAGAAGCCAGGACTAGTGGTGGATAGCAGGCGCAGCAATAATTCCACCTCCACCACCACCACCAGGAACACAGATCAGCTGCCTTTGCCTGCTGCTACTGTTGCCAGTCTGCCTTCTTCACGTCACCAAGAAATGGCAAATATGACATTAGGGGACCCTCTGTCACAATGCTCGTCACCTCCTCCAACCAGCAGTGAGATGTCTGTAATAGAGCAGCAGCAACACATAGGGACTAGTGGTAGTGATGGTGATAATGACAGTGGAGAAGCTGGGGAGGAAGAGACATTGATTGCCTTTTTAGATAAACTGAAAGAATGGGAGACAGGGATGAGGATGAGCATTGCCACCACCACCAGTGAGCTTTTGGAATATGCAAGGCTCTAATTCCTGCAGCTGAGTTGTAAGGGCAGCAGGATGCTGAGAAGCAGGCTAGTGTGCCAGAGACCACCATTGACACAGTGGGAATGGTGTCAACAAGTGATGCGGAACTAGAACAGGTTCCAATTGCCAGCATCAGCAATACTCCTGGTCCTAGTTGCAGTGCTGATTCTGAGGCAGTAGCAGCAACAGCAGCAGCAACATCATCCTCTGTCTAGACAGTGAAGGGGAATGTTGAGAACAAGAAGACAGAGGCCATTCATCTCCACCTGTTCCCTATCCCCTGAAGTCATGGGTGTGGGACTATTTTTCTCTTGGGGCAGGCACAGTGTAATCATCACCAATGGAACTGTGAGGGGGGGAAATGAGGGAGCACACCTTGGCACAACAGCCCTGATAACACACATGAAACACAGACACCATGACATTTATGTCAAACATGTTAAAATCAAACACCCACCACAGAAAGCAAGCACATCTGTTGCTGCACCCCCTGACTCTCCAGAAAGGCACCAAGAGGCAAGGAGGAGATCAAAGAGGAGGAAGAATATAGAAACCCAGACAGAGACTTGAAGTTCCATGATGAGCGAAACAACTAGCTCGCCATCACCTTCTTCCTCTAGGGTAACTACATCTTCTACCAATCCACCTAGTTCATCATTACCTCCCCCGCCAAATGACAGCCACTCTGTAGATGTTAGGATATGGCGGTTTGTGTCTACCCATTGCACACTGTGTGATTCACTGACCACACATGGTCGTGTGGTGGAGGAGAATCACAAGCAGGGCATCTAGTGGCATTGAGGAGATTCCATTCAACAGAATATGCTAAGATGGTGGCAGGGAGGGTTCATCATTACTATTAAACTGTCAGCAAGTTGTCATGTGTCCTTTGCTGGCTGTGGACAAGGGGTAGAGTGACAGCATCAGTTGTGCCCCCAGGTGTTATTTACCACACACACTGTGTACATTGCACTTACTGATGAGAGGCAGTTTCTGCTCTCAAGGGAAAAAATTATATTCTAGTAACAACACACCCATGATTTTGAAAGAGGGGCAGGTGGAGAAGAATTATTGGCCAACTTCATTTCTCCACATATACTGGAGGCTACTTATTGTGCTGCTACTGCCTCAGACTCATCACTGGAGCTAGTCGTGGCAAGTGGAACCTTCATCATCCATCAACCATGTTACTGCTGTTGTTGATCCCATTCCCTTTGAGCTGCCTAATCATCCTGCTGCTTAAGCAACTAAGCAGCAGCAGCATGAACAGCAGTCACAAATTCTACATCTATATCAAGGCATTTGACAATGGCCAGTGGCCACTGGCCAACAGGACATGACCTGCTGGCAGTAGGCCAGCAGGGCATTTTTTTTTCTCCGGGCTTGTGCTTTAAAAAATGCAAAAAAAAACAAAAAAAACCATAGTCTTACAAAAAATTAAACAATTTTTGGGGTTTGTTTCCAACAAGCCTAAGTCATACAAATCAATGTTTCTTAGGGCTTGTGTCAAAGAAGCCTAAGTCCTACAAATCAATGTTTCTTCATGGCTTGTGCCTCTAATAAGTCTAAGTCCTACAAATCAATGTTCCCTCAGGGCTTGGGCCCCTAACAACAAATCTAACAAATCATCCTCTACAAGATACCCTATCACATCAAGTATCAGTCTACCCCAGTGGCAACTTATGTCCAGAGATTCCTGTCTCTATCACTTTACATATAAATTTCTTATTTTATTTTATTTTTTTATTTTTTATTAACTGTCCAGCAGTCAAGAAACCCCCCAAAAACAAAATCTTTGTTCATCTGATTCATTCCCCAGACTCTACCCACCAAAAAAGGAATCCTCCTCAGACCCCTTTTATACCATGTCTTATGGGGGGGGTTTAACTGTATGTTCAAATGATTCTTTCTCCACATCCTGCCAACACAGGCACCCTCATGCCTTATACTATGCCTTTGGGAAATAAAATAATATTTGCTATGTGTTTGTGTAAATTCAATGTTCCCATTGATTTCAATGGAATGACCTATGCAAAAAAAGCAGAAAAACTGCACTTTTCACGGGAAATTATTCAATTATTATCCAATTTGGAAGTACCATTATTCGCCAATTTCAGTTTGAGGCTTAGATATACAGGAGAGATGAAGAAAAAGACAGGTCCATACAGGTTCAAAGAGCAAGACAAGATGGAGTTGTATGTTTTGACAAGGCTTTTAGCATTAGTGGGAATGGATGAAAGTTCTGTAGCTAGGGAAGAGTAGAGAGCAGTGAGAATGAGTGAGTGAGAGGTTGCGTGTGGGGAGAGAAGGCAGTCATTGCAAAAGAAGTTTGAGAAGTGTTAAATGTTACAAGGTGGTGATCAGATACTGGAAAAGGGGAGATATTAACATTAGATCATAGACAGACTTTAGTGACTACACGGTCTAAGGAATAACCATCCTTGTGAGTTCTAGAAGCCATCCATTGGTGTAGTCCAAAATCAGATGTTAGAGAGAGAAAGGCCAGGAATCAGAGGGTTCATCCACATGGAAGCTGAAATTCCCAGAAGAAGGGAGGATGTGTCTTATGACAGGAAAAAGGAAAGCCATGATCCAAAGTAAGAAAAGAAATTTGAATGTGGAGGTAGGTGGACGATAGATAACTGCAACCTGTAGAGAGACAGGAGTGAAAATACAGACAGCAAGCAATTCAAAAAAGAAAAGCAGAGTGATGTGGGGGGGCAGAAAGGGGTTTGTTACAGCAGTGTTAAGAGAGTAGTATTCCCATGCCTCCCCTACGTCCAGTTGCTTGTGGAGTGTGAGATTGAGTCCACCATAGGGGATTGCTGCCTTTAAAGTAGTGTCAGATTGAGACATCCCAGTTTCAGTTAGAGACAGTATCTGTAAAGAACAAGAGATTAACAGATCACAGTGTTATATTTGTTAATAAGGGAGTGAGCATTCCAAAAAGCACAGGGAAAAGGAAGAAAGTGTTATTAACCACAGGGAATGATGATCATATGGGGCCAGGGATTGGTGAGATATCTCCAGCTGTCAGTAACAGAAGGAGAGGAAGACAGATGATATAATGTTTTGTGTGCATGGGGTTTACTGTTTGTGTAGGGTGGGGGAGTGCAGGAGCAGAGAAAAGTGAGGAGTTGGTGAGTGTGGAAGGGAGAAGTGAAGGAGAAATTATTACTATAGAGTGAGAGGTTACAGCACGAATGAATAGTTTTACAATGCTTATGGATCAGAATCTGCTTTAATTTTTATCATGTCCAGAAATTGATGGTGAATTGGGAAGCTGGCACTTTAAGTGGACTGCAAAGTTCTCACATTCAAAGTCTGTAATTTTGATCCTTCAATGCAGAACTGATTTGTGAAGTGTTGTTTGCCCCGCTTCACTTCTTTTGTATGTATGTATGTATGTACATTATATGTTTCTTGAAACTCCCTAATAAATATAAAAAATGTTAGTATGTTTTAGTACTGGTGTAATTTTTAAAGGATCATGTGTATATATATATATATATATATATATATATATATATATATGTATTAGAACTTATTGTGGTTTGTTTACTCCTCTTCGGCTCTTTGCTCTATTTATTGCATAATTTGTATTTTTTTATTGCAATTGGAAACTGTGTGTTCTTTACATATGTCTGTATAGGGCTCCCCTGGTGGTCTTTGAGTTAGCTCCGACTTCCAATTCTTTTGATTCATTGCATTACCGGTGTCTGAAACTGACTGCTCCAAGACCGGAGTGCTCACTATCAGACCCCCGCTCTGCCAGCTGGCACACGTGATCAGTAATGTGTGCTGGCTTGCTGAATGAGATCAAAAGCAGTCCTTAAGGGGAATTCACTCCAAAGGAACACGGATGTTAATGGGTTAAAGAACTAAATTGGCTAAGACTCAAATCTAGACATGCCCTTCACCTTTTTTGCTTAGTATGGAACCACTTCTCTAGAAAGGTAACAGACTACAGGCTCAATCCAAATGTTGGAGATAAAAATGCCGGTAGGGCAAAATGGATACCGACCGACAAAATAAAATGTCTTGGTCAGTATTCAAATGTCCTACCTGCTTAAAGCACAAAGCACTTATGGCCAAATGTCCGTTTTGTGTGTTAAGTTCCCAAAACACTGCTAAATAGCAGTATTTGAAACTTTAAAGGAAGAAAGCTAACGATCGGTGCCTGACATACTGCCAAGCACCGATCGTTAACTAATCTGTGTTAAACTTACCTGTCATCCACTGTCCTTCTCCTTCTGTCTTCATTCCAGCCTTCTCTTCATTCTTCTCTTCTATCTTCTGCTTTCTCATCAGTCTTCTTTCTTCTTAGCTGTAAAACTACAAAAAACGTATTAATAAAAGGAATAAACTATTCATCGTGTAACTCCTTGAGTGGCAGAGGGGTACGCAACCCATTGCAAAGCAATGCATTGTGGACCTCTCTGGGCTCAAAGGGTTAAACAATGTATTACGTGCCCATGAATAAATCAATATGCCCCCATGAAGTGTCTGAACATAAGCCATCATAATAATAAATAATAAATTGTGCGCCAATAAGATATGTAAGCAAAAAATATTTATAATAATAATATACATAGCTTTTTTAACTGTCTCCACTGCTGTGTGCGGCTGCGCAGGTGGTGGCAGCGGAGACAGTGCTGTGTGCCATGGGTTCCCCTCCTCTCGGGCCGATGCCCAATCCGCAATGAGGGAATTTGAACAGAGGCTGCCTTTATATATGGGCAGTCTCTGATCCAGTTCCCTCTCAGCCATTGGATGAGATGTGCTTACACACATCACAGCCAATCAGTGTAAAGCATAGTCGTTCCAATCTGATAGGCTGACGTAAGGGAGTATGTCAGTGGGAATTTATAAGTGGGAATTTTAGTTTGTTTCCTATGGTGCAAAAGTATGTCTGAGAAATGCTCCATATGGTATTTGATACTTTGAATAAATTAGCTTTAGTTTTTTTAATATTGAGAATATTTTGTGTATTTAAAAATGAATGACAAATTAAACTTGCACTAAATGAAATCTGTACTGAAATTATTTAGGCAGAATGTATTCAATAAATATTTGTATATATAATGTGTTTCCACAGGCCTTCTGAAAGGTGACACACTAATTGATGTTAGTCTTGGCCCATTGATTTATCAGCTGATTTCCATCTGTGAGGTTTTCAACGATATCACTGTGTTGGAGTTCACTGACCATAACATTTATGAACTACAAAAATGGGTAGCTAAGGATATAAATAAATATGACTGGACCCACATTTTGAAACACGTTTGCCATCTGGAAAATAACCCGTAAGATTGTTTTTCCTTTCTATTTTCTTATTAATCACATAAAATGATGTATATAAGAAAATTGGAACTTTTCTGGGACAAACAAACAAGGGGCTGAACTACCACTGATACAACACATGCAAAGCACAAGGACCCAGACAGCTTTAGGGGCCCATTGACTGCTGATAAAAGAAAATACTTAGAGTTTTTCAGTAGACTGAAGTGAACCGGGGTCCCAAACATTATTTTATACCAGGTATCCATGTCAGTATCAGAAATAATAATAAGACATTTCTGCACTAGGCTATTTAGGGTGGATTAAAGAGGTTGTTAGCATCTGAGCAAGGGAGAGCAGGAGGGGGCTAAAGCACTAGAGCATGAGGGTGTGGGAGCAAGAGAATAGAGACATTTCTATGGGAACAGGTGCTGAGTATGAAAGGAGAGCAAAGAATGGGAGAGCAATGTTCCCTCTAAGGTAAGCAACCAGCACTGCATGGTATGCATTTATAATTCCAATGCAGCCCTTCAGAAACAGCCACCTTTAACTTTTAGTTTCGGGAGAACTGTAGGAGAGGGGGTAGCATATAGGAGAGGGTGGGAAGCATGGCAGAAGAATTGATAATGGAGCTGAGAATGCAGGAGATAGAAGAATGAGGAGAGAGTGGGTGAAACGGAGAAGTAGAAAAGTAGCATAGAAGAACATTATCAAGGGTTTTATCTACAAATATCCTCATAGGCTTTAATGGGAACCTGTTAGGTAAAAACACTGATGACATATAGGAACTACAGTGTAATCTAGACCCTAGATACAAAAGAAAACAATAAAACACATCAGTACCAAGGATTGCTGATCTCAATAATATATCCCAGGAATTCTAAGAAGAATTCCACCCAGACAATAATACTAATGAATCTTTAGTTACACAACTATTGTTGTGTAAACACATATAACAAAATGTTCCGACACAAAACGAAATTGAGAAGTAGAGTTAATTTCCCACAACATCATCATAACCTTATTTTGACCTCAAATAAATGTAATCTGCTCTTCATTTTGCTTGAAAGCACACTTGCCTTTGCAGGTATTATGTTTCAAATTAAACCTCTCAGCTGGTGCTAAAGAGGACTTCACCACATTGTGAAGCCCTAAAGTGGTTAATTTTTTCTTTTAATCCCTTAAGGACTGGCCGCACATGCACGTGGCTGGCACTTAATGACCACAAAGCATTTTTTTTTTTTTAAAATCTTATCTGATCCAGGACTCCCGAACAGCATGCAACTGTGCAGGGAGCCTTTAAATCAATGATGGTCCTGGCACATCATGGGTCCTTAAGGGGTTAAGGCCTTTGGGGTAAATTTTGGGTAAATTTAGGTTTCCCATCTTTGTTTCAGAACAATGATATGATTACTGTATAGAGTCTTTACCTACCACTGAAGAGCAACAATGGGCCAAAATCTCAGTAACCAGTTTAGACAAAAATGAGGTTGATTCTAAATACCACAAAATCATAGCTGAGACAGGCAGCTGTGCTCCCTTCCTCATTTGGCTGTTATTTCTGTTCTAGGGGAGTATGGGGCTGTGAGAAGGGAGCAAAGGAGATTTACCCCAAATATTCCAAAATCTTGTGTGACTGACTGGGAAGACACAGACAGCCATGATCCATTTCATTGCTGATCTGACTCGTATCTATTTGCTAGGGGAGTCTGTGGGAGTGTGAAGTGAGCAAAAGAAGTTACCCCCAAATACCCCAAAATCTTGCAGGACTAACTGGAAAGATACAGGCAGCCATGGTCCAAGTTCATTCCTGATTTGACTGTTATTTCTCTGCTAGGAGAGTCTGGGATTGTGTTTGAAAGGAGCAAAGGAGATTTACCACAATAAATCAAAATCTTGCGTAAATGACTAGGAAGACAGAGACATCTGTGATCCATGTTGTATCTGATCTGACTGTTATGTCTGTGTTAGAGGAGTTGGGTGAAGAAGCAGTTGCAGAAGGAGTGTGTTTTTTTGTGGACACTGATAGGTACCTTTATTAAAAAATTAAAAACAAACATCACTAAATAAAATAAATTAAAAAAAATAGCTTGACATAGGTGACAGGGACCCTGGTGGGAGCTGTGACTGAGACAGATACTAGAATAATTATGGCATTTTGTAAAAAGCAAAACATCACACACACAATGAGTTCTCTTGTGTATTTCACAGTTAAATAATGTCCAACAAACGTACTAAGAGAAGGGGTAGGGTGAAAGTATTAGTAGCAGTACAGGGATGTTTTAGTGGTAGCCCCAAAACTGACTGCAGCCATGGTTGCTGCAGTGTGTACTATAAATGGTGATCTTCCACCTTCTGAGGAGGCAATATGTCAAAATCTCATAAAATGTTCCACCACCAACAGTAAGATTAATAAATCATCTAAGAGCACTGAAGATGACAAGTCACATTCTAGTGTTGATGGTATGAAGTAGGAAGGTATAGCATTTCAACCAACTGCTTTGTCTGACAGTGAGAGTAAATATACCAGTCCTTAAAGGTACCAGCACTGAGTAGAAAGAGGAGGGTTGCTAGCATATACCACTGTCAGGGCATAAAATTTGAAGCCGTTTGCTACTAGCCAGACCTGAAAAGTTACTCGCCACTGCAAGCCATAGCACACCCACCAGGGCTGAATTTCTACTCGCCAGGGCTAAATTTTCACTCACCATTGGCTAGTGGCGAGTGGAAATTTTGAGCCCTGCCACTGTTGGAATAACTGATCAGACCATTTATTAATTTTAATAAATATTATAGTAATAATGGATGTTTAAATAGGATGTTGACCTGCAGGAAAATATCCAGCTACCATTTTTAGTCCACTTGAGGCTCAATTAGAAATGGCTTTAGCCATCAGAGTGATAGGGGGGTGTACAATGCATTGCAAAGTAATGCACTGCATACCTCTCTGACACTAAAAGGGTTAAAGGGATTTTTCTTTTCTCTGGCTCAACAGGGGTGATATGGCATGGGCTGCTCTTTATGGAGACATCTCTTTTTACAGCCTAATCAACTATGTTGCTATGTTACGATGCATTATTTTTATTATTATGATCCATTAGTGTTTTTATTATAATTGAAGTTGATATTCCCTTATCAATATAATCTATATATTCATTATTTGCAGATTTTTTTTTATTTTCTTAAATGGAGTCTTTTTTAAATTCAGCAAATTAATTTCTTATATTGTGTCATGCCATTTATATAGTTGGTGGGCACTTCGAATTTATTGATATGTACCTGTTTTATTATAGTTCTCTTGTTGATGAGAATAGGAGGGTACAAGAAAGAGGAGTGTTTTGTTGTTTTTTTACATGTAATAGTTGTGACTGAGATTTATACACTTGTTTTTATTGCCAAAAAATTGCCCAACTAAAATTAGGGCTAGAAAAATATTTTGTTTATAAAATAGCCAAAAAATGGTAAGCCAAGAATCATTATTTGGAGGTGTTAAGCTTAAAGCAAAATGAATGTATAAAGCTATAAATGTGTAAAGGTCAGCATCAGTCACATTCACACAAATTATTTTAAAAAGAAAAAAAAACAGTAACTACAAAAATAAAATAATATAAATAATTTACCCTCCCCACTAACATCCACTCATATTCTGTTCTCTTATAACCTGCATCCTGTTTTGTCTTCACAATGTTACCATGTGTAGTCATTGCATCACATAGGGTACAACGTATAGACACAAATTGTCATATTCGAGCCCGCACAAAATTGCTGGCAGGAGGGCATTTGGCATTGGAGGAAGGATTTGTGACTGAGTGGGAACACTTTTCATGGGTGTGGAAGTTGGGAGAGGAGGAGCCACTGGCGGTGGTGACTGCAAAGTCAGATGGCGGATTGCTGCTGTCTGATGCAGGGTCTCTGCAGCCAATTTGATCTTCTTAGTGGATGTACTATCAGTGTCAATAGCAGTAGCAACAGGTGCATAGGAGTAGGACTTTTTATTGTTTTTTGTATACACATCAGCATGCCTGTGCTGCTCATGCTTAGGAATTGCAGATGTACAAAGGTTGGACAACTGCTCTCCCTTCTTTACTGTTTGATCCCTTTGATCACACCAGACCACAGGAAGAAATAGTCCCACAACCAGGATTTCAGTGCAAGAGGAGGAAGAGATGATGATGCACCTGAAACACATGCCACAGAGCCTTAGTCTGACCCAGCGCATGATGAAAATTAGATTCTGGCTCCCTATTCTCCTCCTCAACTGCTGTCACCACTCCCACCACCACATCTTCAGGCCCACGCAGAGGAGCCTGCTCCTATTACTGCCCACTCATAGCCAGAACCTACCCCTTTTCTTGCCTACTTACAGCCTAACCCTGACCTCTCACAGGAACGTACACCTCTTCATCCTGTCCACTCACAGGATTCTCCACTATATTCTACTGCTGCTCACTCACAAGAGAATTGCACATGCATACTACAACTGCATCAATTTATAGTATGTCTTCCTCATCATCTGCCCTTTGTATTCCCACTCTGTGCCACTCTATGCTCATCTGGTGAAGAAAGCTTCAGAGAGACTTGTAAAACTCTGTGGAATCATTGTCACTAATTTGCTTGGTGACAAGGGTGGTGCACCTGATGTCACAACTAGGGGTTGGCAAAAGGTCCCGTTGTGTTCCTGCTAAAAAATCTGTGAAAACCACATTGTTGTTTGCTTTTTTGCAGGAAAATCTGCTTTAAAAAGAGCAATTAAAATCTTTGAAATTTTTCGCCCATTGGCAAAAATTCTTTGCCATTTTTTCAGTGGCTAAAAAGTTTAATTGATTAACATGTTTCCGCTTTTTCACCATAAAAACTTTATGTTTTCCAGGAAGTGAAACACAATAGAAGCAGCTACAGAGCGAGGTAGATGTGCTGTGCTGCTGTGATCTTGAGGCAAAATTGAAGCAGGAGAGGCTCATAGTGTCTGCTATCACTATGAGAAAGTTCAGATGTGCTGCCTTTGCTGCCAACAGTGCTGTGGCTGCTGCTAGTGTGTCTTGTAATACTCAGGAGGGGAAAAAGAAGAAGATGGTGCCAAGTGTGACAGCAGGGGACCCTAAGTCATACTTGCCACCCCAAGCAGTCCCACCAGTGTCAGTACTACTACTACTACTACTACTACTAAGAAGGTCCAGCAGCTTTTTAGTGTTAGGAGTGAAGGCGGGGGTAATCATCATATTACTAGTGACCACTAAAAGAGGCTGCACCCTGGGGCGGACATCTCTCCTAAATAGCTCGCAAATTTCTATTGCAGACTCATTCCTAGTTGAGCGTCTGTGACTCCTACTTTACATGTGCAAATTATCCTTGGGATTAGTCACCCCAAGGGTAATAGGGGAATCCAGTATTGAATCCCCTTGCTCACAGTGCCTAAAGAGATTAGCTACACCTCACTGATGAGGCTCAACAAGGCCGAAATGTATGTCTGAATTCTTGTCTTAATCTACACTGGTGTTGTCTGGTGAGTTAAAGCTTTCTATATCCAGAGTGCATTCACCTTTTTGTTTTTACCTTTTTGTGTCTCATAATGCAGTAAGTTAATTACAATTCGGAAAACGGCGAATACGCCAGAAACAGAGCAAAGACACAGGCTCCGACACAAGGCTCTAAAAGAGGGAAAGATGCAACCTGTGCACCCATCCAGACCTCTACAGACCTTCAAGAACACAATAAGGAGAAGAAGAGTCCCCAGAATGCCACAGTAGGAGGAGCCAGGGTAGCCAGCACCAATACAGCGGAGCAGGCTGACATGGCAACAAAACCCAGAAGTGAAGGCATGACGGTTGACTCAATTCAGAGCTCTGGCAGCGGAAATAGTCAACCCAAGTCCAGTAATGGAAATGGTGCGGACAACAGACGCAGCCCAGGGAGTGTGCCCACCTTAGAGCCATGGATGAGGCAGACTGTGGTGCTAAAGTTGAGGAAAGTGGAAGGCCGGACCCCTGCTCTGCACTGTGAGACTTTCAGCAAAGAATTGGTGCTGGACCGCGGCTTCTCCGTAGCGGAGACGCTAAGCATACAGAATCTCCTGGGCGGTACTTTCTACATCACCTTCATCTCTATGAATGTGTGCAAGCGGTACTGGGACATAGTGCAGACAAAGACACATGAACTCCCCATCTCCCGCTTTTTGGGCAACTGCCCTATTCAAAGAGAAGAGAGGCGGGTAACTGTCTCAATGAAAAATCCACACACACACCAGGACACATCATCTCTGAGTTCCTGAAGAGGTTTTGCACTGTGGTAAGAGAGCCCTCCCAGATAAAGAACAGACACGGCTTCTGAACAGGAAAATGGTCCCTTGTTATGTGGCTTAGACAGGACAAGGGATCTCCAAATGGGTTGCAACATCTACCCCCAAGTTTCACCCTAGGCAACTCTGCAGGCATCCTCTTTTATCAGGACCAGCCCCAAACATGCAGGAAGTGCGGCCAGACCGGTCATCAAGGGAAGGACTGCAAGGAGAGTGCATGCAAAAACTGTAGAGTGGCAGGGCATGAAACAAAGGACTGTCCAAGGAAGATGACCTGCAACCTCTGTGGGGAAGCCAATCATCATACCTGGGAACTCTCCGGATTTGCCCCGGAGACTCCGGTTCTGACAGAGCTTTACCGGGTCTCCGGGGCAGAGGCTGATTCCTCCGGATGTGGAGAGTTTCTATTGAAACTCTGCCACATCTGCTTTTTCTCCCACTTTTCCTCCTTCCCCAGCCTTCTGTGTGACACCTTTAACCCTCTGAGTGCCAGAGTGGTAAGGAATGCATTACCACTCTGGCACTCAAAAGGTTAAGTGCCCCCCCACTCGCGGCAAGCCCCGACCCTTTTTGACACGATTAGCGTCATTTTTGTCAGCCCCTTCTGAACAGAGGACTACCCTCCGGGTAGCCTTCAACTGGAAGTTCCCAGGTATGCCAATCATACTTTTAAGGATTGCCCACAGAGAGCAAAAAGCTACTCAGCAGCGGCAGGAAAAGGCCTCCAAAAAGCTGGTCCCCCATCAAAACTGCCTGGTAGCAAAAAGAAGGAAACCCCAGCACCAGATAAAACATCAGTGGGTAAGACTGAAACTCCCCAGACCCCACCCCTCTCTCCCAGGCAGCAGTGAAACTAGCCCTCCCAGCTCACAATGCCACTAATCCTCACACCTTCACTAATCCTCACACCTCTTCTAAACCTCTCCCCTCCCAGCCCTCTTCTAAGCCTCTCTTCTCTGACACCTCCTCTGAAACACCTCCCCACAGCTTACCACTAAACCCCCTGAAGCAGCTATAACAACCTCCCCAGCTGCCTCAGATTCCTTCCCTCCCTTGGCTTCTGTTTCTTCTGTTTCAGGCCCACCTTTAAAGGAGTAATTAAAGAAAACATCTGAAAAAAGGAAAAAAGACAAGGAGGAGAGCCCTGATAAAGGCACCAGACAGAAAAGAGTGCCTCCAAAGAACAACACCCTCCCTGAGACAAAAGAGGACAGCAACATAGGGGACATCGAAAATGCAGTGAGCCCCCCTGGACACCCAGCCATAGAGGGAAAAGGACAGTCTTATGCTGATATCCTGGCCTTCTTGGAGTCTGTCCTACAGACTGATGAACCTCCAGACCAGGGAGGAGGAGGGGAGAACCCAACAGTGGAGAGATGTAACTAGTGTCACTGTCTATATGTCCTATCTAACCTCTTTTTCTCCCAACTAATGGCATCTCTTTTCTCTCAGGGAAGTGATATATATATTTTGCAGGAATGTGCCTTACCTTTTTCTCAATCCTACAGGCATCTCATGCGGCAATGGCCCCATGGCTCCTCGTACTGGTCGGGTGGGGGCAGCTCTAAGTCTGCAGGTGTAGTCATTTTGATCAGAGGGGGGCGCGTCGCGTTTGATTCTGTCCAGGAGTTAGTCTGCGGCAGATTTCTTGTCGTAGATGGCTCCTGGGCAGGTGAGCCTGTGCAGCTCATCAGCGTGTACGCCTCCCCTGAGAGAAATGAGCAACTGGAGCTTTTCCAGCTCCTGCGGACCCAGCTCGCTACCACCCGGGCAGTGGAGATGGGTGGGGATTTTAATTGAGAAGGATGGGTGCAGCTCCTGCCATAACTGATAGAGATGGTCAGGGAGGCGTCCATGCGGGACATGGTGGGCTCCTTTGGGGCGGGCTCCGTCAATTATACTTGGAGCCGCCCCGATGGCTCAACGCATTCTCGGATTGACTTCCTGTTCACCTCCAGAACAGTAGAGCACAAGTGGCACTCTACGGCCGCTACTACTTCTCTGACCACAGGGCCATTCACTCCCAAGGGGTCCTCGGCAAAGGGTTTCCTCCCGGTCCAGGCTCCTGGAAGCTGAACTGTGCCCTGCTGGAAAGAGAGGAGATTGTAGAGGAGCTGCGGAGTACTTATAAAATGTGGAAACTAGATAAAGTGTACTTCCCCACCGTGGCCCAGTGGTGGGAGTTTATGAAAGTTAAATTCCGCAGTTTCTTTCAGGCGAAAGGCAGACGCCAGGAGTGTGAGAGGAGGAGCGAACTCAGGAGACTGCAAAAGAAACTGCACTCCCAGCAGGACCTTCAACTCTGTGGCTGGGATGTGAGAAAGGAGCTGGATGAGACCAAAGAGGGCCTGAAAAAGCACTTTGAGGAGGAGTCCAGAAGCATTATCTTCCATTCCAAGGTGTAGTACCTGGAGAAGAGTGAGAAATTTAACTTTTCTTTTTCAGGAAGCTCCACTCTGCACACACTCCCCTGATAGAACTGAGGGATAGAGATGGCAGAATCCAAGAAGAGAAGGAAGGGGGTCATGAAAGTGGTCACAGACTTCTACAGAGACCTCTACTCCCCCAAAGACACACACACAGAACAAGCTGATAAGTTCCTTTCAGGTATCACTAACTTTGTTGATCCCGCAGGTAGAGCAGCTATGGACTCCCCCCTGGCATTGGAGGAGTTGTTCTCTGCTTCCAGATCCTTCAAGTTGGGCAGGACCTCGGGCTGTGATGGTCTTCCAGCTGAATTTTATATAAAGCTGTGGGACCTCATAGGCCCAGACCTGCTTGAACTATACGAGGAGATGGTGGCGGAGGGCAGAATGCCTCCGACGCTAAGGGAGGGGATGATCACGATCTTGTATAAACAAAAGGGAGAGAGACGTGACCTTAAAAATTGGCAGCCCGTCTCTCTCCTGAATGTGGACTACAAGATCCTTGCCAAGGTACTAGCCAGCAGGCTAAAGATGGTCATTGGTCATATTGTTCGCCCAGACCAAACCTGCAGCATTTCTGGGCGCAGAATAGCAGATAGCCTTGCCCTAATCAGTGAAAGAGCTCGTCCAGACATGCGAGGACTTTGGAAAAGCTTTAGATGCAAAAGTCAACTGCGGGAAGTGAGAGACCATGCTCTTCAAGGAGTGGCACCTGGTTTATGACCAATTCCCCTTCCCCATCAGGACAGGCCTCATCAAAATCCTGGGGGTCTGGTTTGGTGGAAAAGGCGCAGCCCTGAAGTTTTGGGATGAAAGAAATTTAGACTATGGACCCTCAGGGACCTCACCATAGAGGGAAAAATACTGGTGCTGCAGAATGAGATCCTTCCAGTTCTGCAGTATATGGCCCAAGCTTGGACACCCTTGGTAACAATTTGCAGAGCCATCACAAGGGCAGTGTTTCACTTCATCTGGGGCTCCAAAATGGACAGAGTGAAGTGTGCAGTTATGTACAAGGAGCCCCACAAAGGAGGAAAGGTGGTGCCAGACATCCCCACCATGTTGCAGGCCTTCTTCGTGTGCAACTGTGTGTGGTGGACTTTAAGAGAGAGCGACCAGGGATCTGCCGGTAATGCCATGTCCCGTTTCTTCCTGCTTTGGAGGGGACTCAGTTGGGACAGCTCCATCCCTTACATCTGGACTACCCCCTGGTTCTACCAGGATGTTGGTAGATTTGTGAGGGAGAACCAACTGGATGGTGTTAAACCATAACTGTGGACCCCAAAGGTCATATATAAGCTCATCAGCGCAAAAGACATTATAGAGACAATTTCAGGACTCCCAGCTGCCACTTCCAAGATAGTATGGCAGAACATGTCATTAGGGAGACTCACCAACAGACACAAGGACACTGCATGGATGACTATTCAGGGGAATCTGCCTCTCAGGTCATTCATGCATGCAAGAAACCTATGCAGGTATAGACACTGCCCTAGAGGATGCGTGGCAGAAGAAACTGCCGTGCATGTTTTTGGCATTGCTCCTTTGTCCAAACTCTGTTTGATGACCTGGAAAATGAACTCAAAGACTCTGTTCCAAAGAGACACTTGTCGTACCACTCGGTACTGTATGGACTATTTCCAGGGACACACTTGTATGATGCTATCCAGGAAGCCTGGCGCATCATGTGCTGTGTCAAAGATGCTCTGTGGTTTGCAAGGAATCTTCTGGTGCTGAGGAGAGAACAGGTGACAACACAGGACTGTCGCAGACTGATCCACAGCCTTCTAAGAGACTATAACATCTTGGACAGCCCTGAAGAGGAGGTCTAGCATCCCCTCCAATGGCCCAATACCACTGTCACCTCCCCTCAGCCCACTGACCCACCCTGACCCATGCCCCATATCCCCCCAAACACACACACACACACAATCCCCCAGGCGAATGCCCACAGAGACTTTAATACAGTGAAATAAAGTACAAGCATTGAGTTTAATAAAGTAATGCTACAATAAAGTTCAGATGTACCTGTGTGCTGCCAAACTGCACTGCGTTGCAGGTATTAAGAATGTTATTGTTTTAAATGTATGAATGCACTCTGTATTAGAAAGCATTACTGTACAAAGAAATGTTGTATTGTATATATATGTTTGGGATATGTACAAGTGTGTCTGTGTGTGATATGTGTGTGAAATATATGTATATGTCTTTATGTGTGTGTTTGTGTGTCTGTACTTATAATATGTATGTGTATGTGTTAGATATGTGTGTGATATATATTTGGTATGGGTCTGTGTGGTGTGTCTGTGCGTGTGTAATATATTTATATATGTGTGAGATAGATATAAGTGAGTGTGCCTGTGTATTTGATATATATGCATGTCTTTATTTGAGAGTGTATGTGACATATATATAACACATGTATTATACATATACAGAGATACACTCAGGTATATCACACACACACACACATATATATAATATGTGTGTGTGTGTGTATGTGTGTGATATACCTGTGTGTGTCTTTGTATATGCGTGTGTGCCTGTGTATTTGATATATGTGCATGTCTTTGCATAACATATATGTGTGTGATATACCTTTGTGTGTCTTTGTATATGTATGATATAAGCATTATATATATATATATGTCACACACACTCTCATACAAAGACATGCACATATATCAAATACTCAGGCACACACACATATATCTGTCTCACACATATGTATATATATTACACATGCACATACACACCACACACACATAAACCAAATATATATATCACATACATATCTAACATATACATATAAATTATTAACAAAGACACACACAGACATAAAGACATATACATATATTTCACACACATATCACACACAGACACACTTGTACACATCTCAAACACATATATATATCACACACACACCTACACACATATACATGAACTGAGGTAGATTTACAAAGAAATAGTGCATTTCTGGAGCAAATCAACTGCACTGTATGGAACAGCTGAATTCCCCAAAATTCCCATTAATTTTAATGGGGATTTTGACCACTGACTGTTAGAGAAGTCTCCAACTCATTGCTAATGCTTTTTATCATTTAAGATATTAAAAGTCCTTTTTTGTTATTTCAAAGGGAATAATTATTTTTCTTCTAGAATACAACTGGTTTGCCCATAAATGCACCACCTTTCCTTAGTACATAAGCCTCATTGTGTATGAGTGTGGTTTCCTAACAATTTAGAAGCACGACTGGCCCCATATAGGTGGAAAGAGTATATTCTTTTAAGTGTATTTTGTGAAATTAGATTTATCTAGATATTTTAATCATTACCCTTTTATTATTTAGCAGAGCTGTAAAACAGCGAATAGACATACAGAGATGTTGAACAGTACAGACAGAACATAGATAACAGAAGAATTAACGGGTCCTGCACTTAAAGTGTTAATAATGTCTAAAAATAATTTTTAATATATTAGTAGAGGGTAAAAAAATAATCAAATTGCCACAAACCCCATCTCTCAAACCTCTATGGTGTGAGAGATATTGGCAATCAATGTTCCCCCTTCCCTCCCCTTCTCTTGATGTCAGCTGTAAAGCTGACAGAAGTGGATCTGTATCGGCCGATATGAAGAGGCTCTTCAGCAGAGCCGAAATCCCATTATTGCAAACAAATTACATAATTGGAAAGGTCTACAAAGTGTGCTTGCAAACCTGGCACACTTTGTAGACCTTTACAATGAAGTAATTAGTTTGCAATAACAGGATTTCAGCTCTGCTGCAGAGCCGCCAGCTGATCCCCAGACTGGGATCTCCTGCTGTCAGCTAGACGTCAGGAGAATTGGAGGGAAGGGAGAACTTTGACTCCAAATATCTCTCAAACCGTAAGGATTTGAGAGATGGGGTTTGTGGCAATCCGATTATTTTTTTACCCTCTACAAATGTATTAAAAATTATTTTTAGAAATTACTAACACTTTAAGAACCCTACAGTCTAATTTTAGCTTAAATAAAGGGTGATATAATACATCTCAATCCTACATCTGTAAATTTGGCAAGGGAGGGAGGTAGGACTATCATTTAAAATGCATGTCACTTTGTTTTTGGTGGGATACTCTTGGTTTGCTTTAATGGACTTCCCTTGAGCTTGACTGCAAGTTTAAAAAAACAATGATACAGAAATGTATGTACTAACACCGTTCTTTGCCATAACCCACTCTTAAATGCTCATTTGCTTTCACTCAAGATAGAACAGATGCAACAGCAACCACCATATCACCCATAGTACATCTATTTAAGCAATATATATGCCCATAGGCTAACATTGTTTAAAATTAGAGAAGAGAACAGAAGTCATTGTAAAATTAATAAATAGCACAAAAGAGTCAATCAGGACCCATTGCGTTAATAATGTGTTGACAGTTTATAATAAAATATTAGATATACATTTTTCACATTTTTCCTTTTTTTCAGGGACGCTTTGAAAAGAAAAGAAGAAAATGTTAGAAAAGCAGTGAAACGTATCCTGAAATGTGATCTCGGCAAGTCCAACCCTATAGAACCACTGGTGATTCCACAGGTGGGTTGTGTGCTCTCCTTATGGGCCTTAAACAAAATCTGCAAAGACAAATCTACTTTTGTAACATATCTAAAAAATCTATCATCTCTGCTCAAAGTAGGAGGAAAAATTATAATAATATTAGCCCTAAATATAACATTTTACAAAATTGTTGAACACAAATTCTTTGCGGTGTCCTGTGATGAAAAGTTTCTTAGAAATAGTCTTACTGACTTAGGTTACGTGATTGAAAAGTTTGACAACATATCCAGAGTCAAACAAACCCCTCTAACAGATTTACATAGTGTTGCATTCGTTGTGGCACGTAAACACAAGGAACTTCAATAAATGGATTTTGAAAGAGTAAATGGGCAACTAATAAAAAGAATGAAAAATCATAAGCTAATGCTTAGTATTATAACAGTTAATTGCAGCTTCTCCTATTTTTGTCCCTCTATGTTCAGGTCCCCTCCTTGGCTCCTTGTCGTACACACGCACACAATGCCTGTCCTTGTCAAAAGCACCAGCTCTAGTGAGAAGGAATCTGAGGGATATGTTTTCCTATTTGAAAACATAATTCAAAACTGCAATATAAACAAAAAAATAGTTTGCACAACAAATCCTGACCTTTACCAACAAACAATAATCCATGCATACCTCCCAACATTTCAAGATGCCAAAGAGGGACACGTGTTTTAGTAGGTGTTGCTGGGGGTGTGGCTGGTGGGAGGGGCATTACCGACAATTTTTAGGCTATTTCACAACCTATTGACACCTTCTTGTATAACCTAATAAATGACTTATAACAAAACCAAAGTGTTTTATTAACACAGACTAATTAGAAACACATATACTGATGTTTATACAAACATGAATGTGAGTTTTATTGCTGTGGAGCAATGTAATACACTTATATACACACCACACAGTCTGATCTCCTGAAAAAAGGGAAAGAGAGACAGAGGGATTTGGGTCTAAAACAGGGACTGTCCCTCCTAAAGAGGGACACTTGGGAGGTATGCCCATGACTTATTGTAGATAAACACTGATGATTAGTTACATGTTTGGCTTGTCTGCCTCATCATGACACCTCAGATTACGCAAGTCCCTGCCTGTCTCAAATGTATTTAGTATAATGCAATTAAAAGCAGCTATACAACCTTACCTCTACTGTGAGCAAAACCCTTGTGAGGAAATGATTACAACTAGTACCTGTGTACAGAAAAGAAAAGAGAGGAGCCAGACCTAAAATACACACAAAAAATATGCACAAATTATTGGTGAGCTCAGGTTAGCTTATGAATAACTTAATATAGTTACATATATGTCAGGAGAGCAGCAATGGCTCACCCCAAAACTACAAATTTATTATGTTACAAAAATGTCCAGCATATGCAGAGTTCATTTTGTAAAAAATGAAAGTCTCAGTGCATCATAGGGTTTTATTACTGTATGAAATCTAATTTGAAACTTAAAGGAGCAGTAAACTTTTTTTATGAAAACATATATGTTACAGAACATTTCCTGCTAACTAAAACAAGGTCACTTCCACTGCTGTCAGATGTTTTATTCAAAATTTATAGCAGTTTAAATAATCAGGCAGTGAATTTACTGTGTTTACTTCCTGGAATTTCTAACTGACAGGAAGTGACAGGCAGTTTCTATCACATTCTATGGAGAACTGTATGTCTCTGACTTTCCTGACTTTCCTCTCCATTAGAATCTAACAGGAAAACTAATTAGAATTTGACCAATAGAGGGCACTGCTAATGTAAAAAAAAAAAACATGGGTTTAAACTGTAATAACTCTGGAAATATAAATCTCTCGGCAGTGGGAGTACCCTTATCTTACTCAATAGGAAAATCCCTACAATATATATTTTTTCATAAAAAAAAGTTTACTGCTCCTTTAATTAACATATGCAACAACACTGAAAAGCTTCCTTAGCATTCAGTATAACAATCAGCTCACCATAAAGAGATAAAGAATCTATAAGGAATCAAAATATCCTAAAATATACATTTGACGTTTCTATGGCTAACATGATAATCAGCAGTTTTTAATGAAGTTTTTATTATCCAAAGTTAAATCATGCTGACAAGTTTACTTTAAAGGGATAGTAATACTTCGTTTTAACTTTATTTTATTTTGTAGGCATTAAAAAACATGAAGAATGATATAAGTCTTATCTCTCAAACCTTTATGGTTTATGATATATTCACAAACAAAGTATCCCTTCCATGTTCAACCAGATCAGAAGGGAGGTGCCCAGGTAGACTGCAGAGAGGGACAATCTTCAATTAAGATAAGGGAAAAACCTGAAAAACTTGTCAAGGGGGGCAGGGCTTTCATTGTTTTAATACAAAGAAGATTGTCCCCTTCTGTTATCTGTCTGGTCTTACAACCTGATCCACATCTGAGAAGAGATGGCTTACACTAGGTAAAAGGGGCGGGAAGGGGAAACTTTGCTTGTGAATATCTCATAAATCATAAAGGTTTGAGAGATAAGACTTATATCATTCTTCATGTTTTTTTAATGCCTACAAAATAAAATAAAGTTAAAACGAAGTATTACTATCCCTTTAACACCAGGAACATCTGACTCTGGTGCTACAAGATACAACTACATCTTGCAGGGTTAGTCACTAAGTCATGATAAAGAGGTGATAAAGTGGAGATAGAATAACATAGGGATTAGAGAAGTGATATCACTGGAGTCATCTCCACTTTATCACCTCTTTATCACGCCTTAGTGAATAACCCCCCCATGTCTCTTTATACATGACTCCCATCCTAATTATCTTTTTAATTGCATTTAGATAACATTGTATGTGCTTTTACTGCTTAATGAATGATTATAAAAGTTATAGTAATCAGATTGTTTATCAGTATTAAAATGGACCTAAGGCACAAAGACAAGTTTTGTTTGTTTTATAGATTATTCAGATCTGCCTATATGTTATACTAGCCTTTTTTTTCTGAAAAATTATATTGTTTTTGAGAAATTAACCTTTGTATTTTGGTGGCACAATGTGGCATTTTATGCTAATGGCTGGCAATGTATGCTAATTGGTTCTGGTCAAGGCCAAATTTATTGCTCACTGTGCTACTAAAATGCCCCCAACTGTCTACATTCATTTATAGAACAGTGTATCGTTATATTGGCTCAAGGTACACACAAATAAGCAACAAGTGCCACAGTATCACCAAGAAATGTACATTTCTCAAAAACTGTTTCCATTACAAAAAAAAGGCACATACAACATACAGCCAGTTTTAACTTTTTAAAATCAACTAAGTGTATCATAAGGTAACACATCCATTTTAATATGAAACAGGTATCTTTCCTGATTTCTATCTATAATATACTGCATTCATTTGCATAAAAGGTACTTGCTTTAACTGAATAGATGATTAAATTATAGTTTTAGACATACCTTTATTTGCCTTCTTATCGTTGTCAAATATTGTATATAAAATCAGTTATGTATTACTGAGAAATAAACCATAAGTGCTTGCAACATCTCACTGTGTACTTGTTATAACTGCTTCACCTACCAGCATACAGAAGCTGGAGTAGGCCAAATAGGAAAATATTATAAACTAGCTGAAGAGCCCACATACACAGGCCACAGTGCCAGCCGGTCGCGGTGCAGTCATGCACAGTAAAGACTGCCCGCGCTGTGGCTGATACTGAGCGGGGAGCTCCAAATTCAGACCAGGGTCCTCGCTGCATACCTGAAGGTGCGCAGAGAGGACTCCAGTCTGACTTCGGAGAACCCTGCTATGTATCAGCCCCATCACAGGCAGTCTCTACTGTGCATGAATGCAGCAGTCTTTATTGTGCATGACTGTGTCGTGACAAACACTTTAGCGAATTATAATATAGGATGTGTTTTGCAATTTTTTTTTTAAAAGAAAACTAAAGTAATTCTGGAGCAAATCAACTTCACCATAAATGAGAAAAAAAAAATTTAAACATGGCTTCAAACTCATTGAATGCTAGAGGTGCCTCCAACTTTTTGCAAAGTAATGAATTTGAGACCTCTACCATTCAATGAGTTAAAAGCCCTATTTAAATTAATGGGAATTTGGAGATTTTTTTTCATTTAAACTGTTTTTATTGAGGACAAAGCTGGAGCATCCGTATCACATTAAGGTAATACAAAGACAAATACAGTTTAATCAAGACAAAGTTATAAAAAGAACAAAATCAAATACATATGTGACAAACTGGCTCTATCCTTCTTTTCTATATAAGGCCTAGCATTTTGGAATCATCCTAGAACTCCACAACTAATAACATTCAAGTTCCTTCTCATCTCCTCCTGAAATCCCTCAATTGGCTACCTATAAAGTATTGTATTTCTTACAAGATTCTCCTCCTCTCTTGTAAGTCTCTCTGGTCCTCAGCACCCTCTTACATTTCTGCTCTTATCTCCTGCTACACCCATTCCCGTCCCCTAGGGTCTTCTCAAGGGTTCTTCCTGTCCTCTCCCTACACAACTCCAGCCATCTCTCAACTACAAGCTTTCTCACTGGCTGCTCCTCGACTCTGGAATGTCCTACCCATCACCATTCGCCAATCATCCACACTCATCACATTCAAGTATCTCCTCAAAACCCACCTGCTCAGGGAGGCATCTCAATAGCAATAGCCTCCTCTTGCACACTGACAGTCACAGCAGAATCCTTCTGCACTTCTTTCACCACACCTTGTACCTGCACTTATAATCCTCCTCCTACTGTCTCTGTTTGTCATTATGAATTCAACTTAGAGCAGGGTACCTTTCCCAGTCTATGATTCCCTTGCTGCACTTTCCCCCACAAATAATGAAATGATTCCACTTAAGCTTAATGCTCTTAACCCAGTTCTGTAGTTTTGTATTATATTGTTTACATTTTTGTTAAGCGCTGTGTACATGTATGGCGCTATATAAATAAAGATACATACATACATACATACATTAAACGTCCCCAACATCCTGAGCAGTATAATGAACCCATCAGAGACCTAGATATAGCAACAACCAAGGCTGTGGGATAGCCACTGCACTCAGACTTCGCTGAAAATTCAGTGTGAACCCAATGATTCTCTGCCACATTGTAGTGGGGAATATTCTGGTTAACTAGATTTACCCATGTAAAGAATTTGAAGATTTTTAATTTCTCCCATATGGTGCAGTTGGATTGACCCCGTAATTACTCCACTTTATTTTATATATAAGCCCCATTTTCATTTGACAAAAACATCATGAATATATTTGCATCATGGATCTCTGCTCTTAGTGTACTATATATCCCATCATCCTCAGCTAGTGGAGGGAAAACTCCCTAAGTCCTATAAGGCTCCCCAGTTTCCATATTTTATTCATCATTTCAAGCAATTATATTTACACAGAAAGTGATGATGAGATTACATAGTCAGAGGCAAATGGTGGCTCTCCGGTCGTTGTCGAATTATATCTCTTATCATCCTCAGCAATACAGTTGACACTGTAAATCAAACAAAAGTTTTCGCCATCCCTATACATAACACATTGCTTTGAAATGCATTGCATACCCCTCTGGCACTCAAAGGGTTAACTCATGGTTAAATACGTTTTTGGGAAATTAAGTCCTCTCTCTAAATCAACATAATTGTCTGAACTTCTAATCAGAATTCATGAACCACCACCACCTAATCAATATAGCATCAAACAAGAAACCTGGAGATCTGGGGTGGGTCATGTGTCTCTCTCTATATTGCCAGTCACACACCAGATCCTCTGTGAGTTTCCTCTCCAAGCTTAGTATGAAGTGTTGATTCCGCTTAGAAACATCTGGTGCTAGATGCTGCCTGCAAGAACTTACTTACAAACACTCAGCTGGATTCATAGTGAAAAACAGGGATGGGCGAAAATTTTCACCTCAAACCCAAATCGATGAACAATGAAAAATGGCACTTTCCGCTAGGTGAATAATTTCCCAAGAAAACTGCTTTTTTTCCCCCACTTTTTTCACCTAGCTTATTGCATTGAATTCAATGAGATGAAAAATAAAAAATTTTCCCCATACCACATGAAAGTTTTCTCTACTTTTCCTGCAGGCATACAAAATGGTGTCAGGCTCTCACAGCATGCCATTCTGTGTTTGTGAGAGAAGAAAGCAGCATGTTTTGACCTGGAGAAGATAGGCAAATAAGGGGAATTTAAGTGTAGTTTAGGGAGTCTTTTAGTTGTTAGTTAGTTGTTCTCTGTATTAGGGGAGTCTGGGAGAATGCTGGAGAGAAGAAGGGAAGAAGGAGGTTGATCCCAAATAACCAAAATTCTGTGTGACTTAATGGCAATGCACAGGCAGCTGGGGTCCAGTTTGCTTGCTGGTTTTGCTGTTATTATCTCTGTTCTGGGGAAGTCTGGGGAAAGAAGTTGTTGATTTTGTTTTTCAGTTAAATAAAAATAAAAAAATAAATAAATATATTAAAGGGATAGTATTGTTTCAAAATAAAAGCAGCTACAATTATTCTTCATAGTATTTGGGCCATGGAGAGTGTTAGTTTAATACTGTTGGGTTTGTAGGTCAAGAGTAATTGAATGATAAAGTATCTGCCTCCCACCCCTTTTACTGATGTAACACTGCTCACCTTAGAACAGAAAGGTGGTGTCCAGATGGCTTGCAGAGAGGGACAATCCTGAATTGACATAAGGGATAAACCTGTCAAGGGGGCAGGGTTTTCCTTTATCCTATGTAGGATTTTTAATATTTGATTGGACTTATATTGCACTTATAAATCATGTTTACATTTTTTTCTTTTTACTTAAAGGGATAGTAATACTTCGTTTTAACTTTATTTTATTTTGTAGGCATTAAAAAAACATGAAGAATGATATAAGTCTTATCTCTCAAACCTTTATGGTTTATGAGATATTCACAAGCAAAGTTCCCCTCCCCGCCCCTTTTACCTAGTGTAAGCCATCTCTTCTCAGATGTGAGTCTGGTTGTATGACAGTACAGATAACAGAAGGGGACACTTTTCTTTGTATGAAAACAATGAAAGCCCTTCCCCCCTTGACAAGTTTTTCAGCTTTTTCCATTATCTTAATTGAAGATTGTCCCTCTCTGCAGTCTACCTGGGCATCTCCCTTCTGATCTGGTTGAACAGGGGGGGGGGGTACTTTGTTTGTGAATATCTCTTAAACCATAAAGGTTTCAGAGATAAGACTTATATCATTCTTCATGTTTTTTTAATGCCTACAAAATAAAATAAAGTTAAAATGAAGTATTACTATCCCTTTAACTTTTTGTATATTGTTACTTTTCATACATTGCCTATAATTCCCTATAACGAAATTGGATCTATTCCTTATTAAAGCATTTCATGTGAGTATCCTCAGCAAGGGAGGCATTGGAGTATTTATTTCCAGAGTAATACAAAATAGCAGTCTTTTACCACCTGCTTAAGTTACACAGGAGCACTTTAAATCCCCTGGGAAGTCCTATAGTATCGGGGATTAGGGTTTAGCATATAATATATTTCGATAGATTGATTATACCTACAGCCTTTGGTCTTTGTATTGCCCTCCTTCTTAAAAGGTACTATCCATGTCTTACAGAGTGTGGAGAATATCAAGTGGAAGGACACATATATGTGGGTTACATGTGATGTGTCAGCTTTGTATACATGAATCCCACATGATAACGTTATACAAGCAATGAAATATTTTCTGACAGAGAATGGGGTAATGTCCGCAGCCCAGATTCAGTTCCTGGCCGAGGCTTTGAGGTTTGTACTCCAGCACAATTACTTTGTGTTTGAAGAGCACTTCTATGACCAGGTCATAAGAAAAGAACAAAGAGAAGATGCTCCTAGTGCAATAATGTCTTAGACTTTAATTCACCAAACCATCAAACAATTTTAAACAGTCTAAATACAATAATATATAAAATAATAATATATTAAATGGTAATGCTATGTATGACGGACCTAAATGGTTAATATACGTAATGAAGATTGCCAATATGGTTAATGCCGTGTAACCGACTAAATGATGTAATGGAGTAAATGCCGGCGTCCCGGTCTTACCCCTGCTACAGTCCACTCCAGTCTATTATAGTTGTATGTCGCTGTATTTTGGGTCCCAGAAGTAGTGGAGAGAGATGCGGGAAGATAATATGTTTGATGTCTAAGCGGTAAGCTTCAATGAGATGATTTCCTGTCTGTTATAAAGATGTTATCCATCTCTCTGGATGTGTTTTCTAAATAGTGGGCAGGAAATGTGACCTCCCAATGTCTTATGGACTCCAAATGGCAATTAATGGAAACAATGTATCTTTAAGCAGGCAGTATGACTGAATATCAGCGGCAGAATAAAGACTCATAAAGTCCACGTAAAATAGACAGCTTCCACAGAATGTAGCAATATTCCAGATAATTGCCAACTAGTTTTGTGTATATGTTACACTTCCTCTGGAATGAAAAAAGGAACTGTGTATTGGCGCCATTTATAGCGCCTATAACTTAGCACTATGCTGTTTGGGATATAGCTAGACAGTTTAGATCAATTACAGGAATAGCTATATCAGGTGCACATTTATTGTGTGGGATCAGTGATCATTTTAGGACGTTACACTGACCCATGGATTTTAATTATTTTCTCTTAATTATTATGAGAATCAAAGTGTGTGATTTTAAGAAAAATTAATAAAAGTTAGGTTTTAGTGACCATTAGACAGGCAGTACTAAATAGTGGCACTGAACTGGTCTTCTGTTAGGGAAGGGATTGGCACTGGAGCCCCAGAGAGCAATTAGGTAACAGATGCACATCTCTTTCTGGTTCTTTCAAGGTTAATTTACACATCTAAAGGGATAGTAATGTTTCATAATAAAAGCAGCATAGTATTTGGACCATGGAGAGTGTTATTTCAATACTGTCATACTGAGTTGTAGTACAAGAGTAATTCAATGATAAAGTACCCCCCTCCCGCCCCTTTTACTGATATTACACTGTTCAGCCAGATCAGAAGGGAGGTGCTCAGGCAGACTGCAGAGAGGGACAATCTTTAATTAAGATAAGGGAAAAACCTGAAAAACTTGTCAAGGGGGGCAGGGTTTTCATTGTTCTCATAGGAAGAAGATTGTCCCCTGCTGTTATCTGTCTGGTCTATGGACTGGATTCCACATGAGAGAAGAGATGGCTTACACTAGGTAAAAGGGGAGGGAGGGGGAACTTTCCTTGTGAATATCTCTCAAAACATAAAGGTTTGAGAGATAAGGCTTATATCGTTCTTCATGTTTTTTTAATGCCTACAAAATAAATAAAGATTAAACGAAGTATTACTATCCCTTTAAGACTTGCAGTACAGTATCGCATTATATCAATATAAAAGACCCCATTTTTATATGTATAATTGATTAGTGTATACACTAGAAAAGTATGCTCTGTGAGTACATACTTTACAAGAGAATTGATTATGCTCTGTTTCACATTTCACAAAAGAGTAATTGACAATAGACTATCACAAGTGAGAGCTTGAGCTCATTATTACACCTCAGTGTTGCACTCTGATTTAGTCTACCCATACTACAGACACTTTTGTTTTGGTATATAACGTGTCGGATTGAATACTAATAAAAATGAAACTAAAAACTTGCACCCTGGGGAATGTGTTTATTTAATCTATGGTGTTAATGAGAAACCTGTAGGACCAGTGGGGTAGCAAGCACATTGTAATGCGTTGCTAGCGCTCTGGTACTCATAGGGTTAATCTTGCAATACAAAATACATGTCAGAAAATATAGGAGAAGAAAAATGTTGAATTTAAATGGCGAAAGGAAGTCATGGGAGCACTATAAGTCGAATTTTAAAGGGGGGTTAAAATGTCGAATGTACAATATTTGTAGAAATATAAGGCTATTGGTTAGCCTGAAGTTGTGGGGGTACCGGGGTACCTCTCATATACCTCAGTCAGTAGGCTACATGTCTCTCATCGCAATGTTTTGGAAATCTCGCAGGGTAGTGACGTCTTCATTCAGCGACAGATCACCCGGTAATTGGTCACGCTCAGTTATTCTTCCGAACAACGGTAAATTCTCCTGATGCTTTGTACATTATACGTTGTCGGATGCAATTGTTTCTACGACACTTTCATTTTATTATATTTTTTACTAGGTACGGGGGTGAGCTAGGGATTTGGGCAGCACGAGGGCTTGGTTTCTGGGCCTATCTATCTATTCTCTTGGGAGAGGGTTTCCGGGTACATGTTGCTGATTCCCATTTATGCTCGACGGAGCACGCTGGGAGACTTTTCTCTGTGTGCCGGTGCGGTAGGTGGCACCACTCTACAGCGGGTCGCCTGCCCCTCTGACATATGGTGGCACGGTTCATGTCTATATATTAAGGTTGGGGAAGTCATTCGATTGTGGTCATACCTTTTACCCTCACCATTCTTTACATCAGGGCTCAAAATTTCCACTCTCCACTAGCCAATGGCGAGTGAAAATTTAGCCCTGGCGAGTAGAAATTCAGCCCTGGTTGGTATGTTTTGGCTTGCAGTGGCGTGTAACTTTTCAGGTCTGGCTAGTAGCAAAGGACTTAAAATTATTAGTCCTGCTTTACTTACTCGCTATCGTTCATCGTTTATAACTGCGGACTTTTTCAGTATTTTCGTCTTCAGGTTTCTTTCTAGGGTACACCTCTATATCCATCCTGGGGTCTCTGAGTGGGGGAGTAGATCGCGAGGTGAAAAAAGTCCTTGGGTTACCTGTATATCTTCTTTGTAGTTACATTAGGGTTTTTTTACTGTTGAGTTGTAGTTCTGTTAACTGTATTTATTGGGGTTCTATGCGGTCTGAGTTGGGACACTTCCGGTACAAGCTATCAGTCATATAGCACTACATGCTCATTTTAGGGGTCATATTTGATGTTCTCAGGGTCTGCTCATATTGAAGTTCCCCGTTACACCCATGGGGCTTCTGCTTTTCTTGGTCTATTGCCACACGGGAGGTTCCGACCACTCTACAGGGATATGTGGATCAAGGGTGGATCTTGGGTAGACTGGGGAACTTTGGCATCAAGCTACCTGCTGGTTACTTTAAGGTATATTCTCTATCAGCTTTTATTATGGTGATAGTTGTTTCCTTAGAGTTAGGTATAGGTTATGTGCCTTACCCCACGCTAAACATATTGGAGAAGGTTATTAAGAATTAAGGGGGACTGTCATGTGCAACCTACATTAAGGGCATATTTTCATCATCAGATTACTCTCTTTACAGCTAAGATTTCGTGTGGTTTTTGCCTTCTATTTGGATGTGAAGTCACCACAGACTTCAAGGTATCGTCATTCCCTTTTGCAATGTTGCGAGTTATGCTTACATACTTCTACAGGGGGAGGGGGTATTTTTCATAGGGGTATTTTTTACCTTACACTTCATAGTCCTAGACAGGTTCAGCGGGATTGACTCGTTGTTACTTGCAATTCCTAGTTACTAGTTTCTCCTTTGCATGTTTTTAGACTTTCAAGGACTGTTTCTCAATTGGTGTCTCCACACAAGGTTGGCGGAACTCTTCATTTATTAACTTCTCGCTAGATTAGGACTTTTAGGTTTTTTATTTTTCTGAAGTCTGTCGGTCCCTGTCTTTCATTTAGGAAAGGGAGGAGTAGTCCAGTTCCCCGGGAAATCTCGAGTTCATTTCCCCTCAGTCCAAAGCATAGTTAGCTTACCTCCTCCTGGTCTATCTATAGGTAGGGTGCCACCATTAGACAGGATTATTTCTTTCAAGGTATATAACACCGCCAGTCTCACGCTGCAGCCTACCGCTCAGGCAACCGCCCCTCGACCTAAATCATAGGTAGTTCTGGTCATGGTCTTCATATTTGAGGGCCTCACCTTTCCCACATATAGCTTAGTCAGGTTCGTTCTCTGTCTTCTTCTCTAGCAAGTTAGATGCCCAGGAGACCGACAGCAAATAAGTTAATGCTTATTCACTTATTTGCACCTTATCTCTGCAGGTTACAGGATCACAAGCATGTCTGTCACATCTGACCATTTGGCTATACCAGAGATGCAGGACACACCTGGGCCGGCGTCTAACTTATCATCCCCTACCTTATATAGGTCATGGACTGTAGCTAAGATTATTAAGGAATTACAATCTAGGGGCATTCCTTATCCCACTACAGCTAGGAAAGCTTAATTATTTAGACTCCTCTTTTCCCCTACCTTTACACCTAGACCTAGTACTAGCCACAGTTCAGTTCCATCTATCTCTCAGTCTACTTCGGGACTGGCCGACCTTCAGGCTTCAGTGGCAACACTGGCAGAATCAGTAGCCTCCATACATGCTCGGTTGGACGGCTTGGGAAATCCACCATCAGGCCATCAGGTGGCTCAGATGGTTTGTCCAGGTATTTCTCCCAGTCCAGCTTGCTCGGCGGCACAGAGCCCCTTTCCTGCCATCACCCCAGCTCATTTTATTCCCGGCCAATTGAAGAAGGATATCATTAAGGGCAAGGATGTTAATCTGGTAGCCTTATTAATATCTTCACAAGACTATGTTGAAAACAAGGCTTTTTTATCTGATCAGGTTTCAGTGGTTTTGAAAACTAAGAATCCTAGATTAGGGAAGAAATTATCGGTCACCGAGTTTGTTTTAGCCTTTAGTCTTTACCGGGATATTATCTGTTCTGTTCACCCTGAGCGCAGAGAGGAGTTGGACCATTATTTATATAGGGTGGTGGAGTTCGGGCACAAGTACGGTGGTTCCAGTTTTTACGACTATCACAGGTCTTTTTCCGCTAAAGCTGCTGCTACACTTGCACAATTTAACATTACCTTGGACTGGAGCCAGCTGGACACGGAGCTATTTTGCCGGCACTTTGCCGGTCTTCGAGCTCCAGCATGCTCTGTGTGCCAATCAGCTGAACATACCACTAACTTGTGCCCGGGACTCTCTCATCTGGCGGCTCCTCCGTCTCTGCCTGAGAATCAGGGTAATGGTCAGTCCGCCTCCCCTGCCGCCCCTAGGTGTGATCGCTTGGGTAGACCCATTGTTTTCTTTGGTAAATCCCAAATCTGTAATAATTATAATTACAATGGTTGTGGTTTTAATGCTTGTAGACTGGTCCATCTCTATTCCCTTTGCAAGCGAGCTCACCCTTGATCCATCTGTCCCCAGAGGTTGTTCCCCAGATCATGACTAGGCGGGGTGAACATTGCCAACCTCAAGACTTATTTAGAATCCCACTCCTCTACTGGCTTAAGGGAATTTTTGATTCAATGTTTTACAGAGTGGTTCCATTCCGGTCTTGTCACTTTACCTAGTGGCACTCTGGAATGCAAGAATTTATTGTCCTCCCTACAGGAGCCAGAGGTGGTCGATGAACTGATTAAGATTGAGGTTTCCAAGGGGTATGTTATTGGGCCTTTTGTTTCCCCCCCTCTCTCCCATTGGCGGATTAATCCCATAGGAGTGGCACACAGTAAATCCTCTAATAAACCCCGTTTAATTTATTATTTGTCAGCTCCTCATTCAATAGCCATCCCTAGCCTTAACTCGCTTATTCCCTCGGAGAAATTCTCTCTACACTATTCCACTTTAGATGATGCTATACAACTGATTATTCAGACAGGAAGTGGTTGCTGGTTGAGCAAGGCGGATATAGCCGATGCATTTAAACTTTTACCACTACATCTGTCACTGTGGAATCTGCATGGGATCAAGTGGCGTGGATGGTATTATTTCACTACACGCCTTACGTTTGGGGCCAAGAGCAGCCCCAAGTTGTTTGATATCTTTGCAGATACATTGTGCTGGATTTTATTAAATCAACATCGTTGTCATCACATCATTCATTACTTGGATGACTTTCTCATCATTGAACCCTCCCACTGTAATCCAATCAGCCCAGGGGAAATTACATCACTGTTTTCTAACCTGAATATCCCTTTATCCCAGGACAAATCTATTGGGCCTGTTACTAGGCTCAGTTTCTTGGGTATTCAGTTAGATACAGTGAGCATGGAAGCCAGTTTGCAGCAGGATAAGCTCTTACTAGTTCAAGGTCTGATTTCTGAGTTTTCCGCCAGGGATTCATGTCAGAGAGCGGAGTTACAGTCACTGCTGAGCACCTTGAATTTTGCCATGAGGATTATTCCTCAGGGTCGTTCTTTCATAGCACATCTGCTGACTCTGCTCTCTGGGGATCCACAGGAGGGGAATTCTGTGTTTCTTGATGCTACCGCCAAGTTAGACCTGGACATGTGGGCTTGTTTCCTCCGAACTTGGAATGGTCGCTCCATGTTCATACCTCGGGTATCATCCATGTCACCCACGGTCACTACCGATGCAGCAACCTCAGGTGGGTTCGCGGCAATCTATGGTGACCACTGGTTGGCTAAGGCCTGGCCTCCAGAAGTAAGTAGGTTTCCTGACTTCAAGCGTACATCAGCCCTTTTTGAGTTAATCCCCATTGTAGCTGCCGCTATGGTGTGGGGTAAGTTTTGGATAGGGGAAACAGTTAGATTTAGGACTGATAATGAGGCTACGGCATCCTTGATTAAAAAAGGCTGTTCCCCCTCTCCCCTAATCATGTCAGTTTGAGGAAATTAATTTGGTTATCTTTATATTACAAATGTAATATAATTTGTGAGCACTACCCAGGCCGTTCCAATATTCAAGCTGAAGTATTATCTCGTTTAAAATTTCATGAATTCCATCACCTACACCCCACGGCAGATCCCTTCCCAGAGTCATGCCCGGACTTAGAATCCATGAGGATGGATTAGATATCTATTTACTAGGGGCACAAGCTCTTATGCATCAGGCATTTATATCATATTGTCATTTCACATTACATCTTACATTCAACACTATCAAGTTATATGTAGTTGATATTCAGCATTTTCTGGTCATCTTAGATATTCATCACCAATCACTTTTTACTAGTCACCCTATTAAATTAGCATTAAGGGGTATCAGGAAATCTCAGCAGCGTAAGGTCACTCCTATATTACCAATTGATGGGAGTCTCTTTCAAGCCATCTGTCAGTTTCTGCACTCCAGACCATTCTCGATAGAAACCAACAATACTTTTTTGGCTACCATTTTTTTGGCCTTCTATGGTTTTATGAGGCTGGGGGAAGTCACTGTGGCTAGGGCTTCGGATAGGTTCTTAACTATCGCTGACTTGGTTCGTTTTTCTGATCATTACGTTTTATATTTGGCATCCACCAAAACGAATCAAGTAGGCCCTCCTACTAAAATCTATTTCTAGCCCTCTTTCAATGCTTGGTGCCCAGTAGCTTACTTAGATGCTTACTTACTTACCCTTCAGAATAAAGCTAGTGACAGCCCATTGCTCCCTTTTCATGGGAAACCACTATCCACGGCCATATTCATCAAATATGTTAGGGTTATCCTTACCAGGTTAGGGTTAAACACCAAGGGTTTCTCGGGTCACTCTTTTCGTATTGGGGCAGCCACATTGGCTTCCCCCCATCAGGTTCCAGTACATATTATCAAGCATTTGGGAAGATGGGCCTCAGCTAGTTACATGTCTTATATACCTTTTCATATGGTGGAAATTAGACAGGCTTTCAGTTACTTAGCTTTGTAACCCCATGTTCATTTCACGTAATAAAATACATGGATACTGTGTTCTTGTGGTTCTGCTCTTTTTATTTTTGCCCTCTCTTAAGGCTTTATTATACGCGGCTAGGAGCACACCACAGCTGTATTCTGAGTGTCTAGCTTTAGGTCCGCCCACAAATATAAGGCTATTGGTTAGCCTGAAGTTGTGGGCGGACCGGGGAACCTCTCATATACCTCGGTCAGTAGGCTACATGTCTCGCATCGCTGTATTTTGGAAACCCTCCCTTAGGCAGTCCCCCCCTTTTATATATATATATATATATATATATTTTCTTCTCTCTTCCTTCCTATAGGCCCTCTCTTAAGGCCTTATTATACCCGGCTAGGAGCACACCACAGCCGTATTCTGAGTGTCAAGCTTTAGGTCCACCCACAAAAAGAAAGCACTGTAAGTCAAATTTTAAAAGGTGGTTAAAATGTTGAAGGGGGGCACTCTATGTCAGATTTCTATGCTGTATACTGTATTCTGCACTGCTTTTGTTTGAAGAAGAATGGTTTTGAAACCCTCGTTGTGGCTTCTACGCCTCAACCTCTGAGGCGCAGAATTTCTGACTTAAATGTAACCACAAAACAGGCGGTAATACTGAGCGTGGGTAATAGGATACTAATTGCACATTGTTTTTAGTTGTTTCCTATGGACTTTTTTTTGACTGGCGGTAAGTATAATTACCGCTGATTTTGTTTTCACTAGTCGGGTAATAGGATACTAAAACCTGACTTAAAAAAAATGCCTGTTTTTTTTTTAGCGCTGGTAATAGAATTGAGCCCTTAATTTGTTGTTTGTTTCTAGAAAGAGATTGGTGAATTGAACACACTCACATATTAGGGAATGGTAGCATTTTAGTCTTGTATTTATTTGGTCTCCACTTCTTCTCCTTCCCCATTATAGTTTTAGTGCAGTCTGCGTAGAGTTGGTATTTAGCTCAGTCCACTTTTCCCCTTTTTTTCTATTGTAACAAAATATGTTATATAGTGTAATTAGTGCACTTATATAAGCAATCAGTAGAGGGCCCTTTTCATACCCTTGAGAAAGTGGGCAGACTAACCACACAATATGCATGGGGTTACTAGAGTTCAAGGTTACTCCAGTTCATTTTGATAGCATACCTTGTTTTGCGTGATTCCCTCCCGTACATGTGTTTGGTTCATATACCAGGTAAAATTTTAAGAAGCTGAATCACTCAGCTCCACCAGTTCTAGACCTTACACCACGGTCTATACTATCGGGGATGTTCATAGTGGATAACAGCTAAGCCGCTGTATAAGCAGTGGTTAACCTGTGAGAGAGAGCAAGGAACCTCTTAACACGAGAATTTGCTGCCCATGAGAGATGCATGTGTTAGAATATCTGCACGCCTGTAATTATGCATTTTTCATGTGTTTTTAGCAAACATGAATAAACACCTCTTTTGGATTGGATGTCTTTTGCACTCTTCTGTTTGGAGATTTTGGAGGTTGTGGAGAAAGCCATAAATAAGAGCTCCATAGGCTCAGATCCTAAGTGGGGTAAATAGAGTTCTTCAGTCCATCTGTTGACCATATTATGGAGCTACATGTTTCATTATCACTGTATATATATACTAGTTGAAGAGCCCGATACACGGGTCACAGTGCCACTGCCAGCCGGTCGCGGAGCATTCATGCACAGTAGAGACTGCCCGCGGTGTGGCACGGGCAGTCTCTACAGCACATGACTGCAGCACGAGCATCAGTCTCTACTACTCATGACTTTGTCGTTATACACGTTTTAGCGAATTATTATATAGGATATAGTCTCTATATTATTTTGAGACATGATTTTCTAGGTTTCAGACATTCATTTATGTTGAGGACTTATGGGACATCATCCATAAGTATGATCAACAGTTTAGGAATAGATGTTGTCATATTACATGCTTTGGTGGTTGTTATAATCACAGAGGTATTGTGACCTTGTTTGTCCTCTGGTGCTATTTACCAACACTCATGTTTTAGCTTTAGCACTGTGGGTCATCTGGAAGTGTGGTAACGGGCAGGATTGGGGAGTCCACAATTTGTTTTTAACTTTGGTTTCCATTGCTGGTTTTGTGACCTTCTGTCACATTTCTCATCACCTCCTCCAGCTGGTGAGATGTCTGTAATAGAGCATCAGCAGAACAGAGAGGCTGGTGGTGGCGATGATGATGCTGGAGAAGCTGGGTTGAAATGGCCTTTTTAGCCCAAACTGAAAAGGAATGTGAGATAGGGATGAAGATGGGCATCACCACCACCAGCAGTGAGCTTTTGGAATGTGTAAAGTTTGCTACTGCTCTAATTCCTGTTACTGCTGAGTTGCAACGGCAGCAGGATGCTGAGGAGAAGGCTAGTGTGCCACAGACCACCGTGGACACAGTGGGAAGAACAAGTGGTGGGGGACTAGGACAGGCTCCACTTGCCAGCTGCAATACTCCTCCTAGTTGGAAAGCTGATTCTGAGGCATTTGCAGAAACAACTGCAACATCATACTCTGCCCCAGCCAGTGAAGGGGAAGAAGAAAGAGGCCATTATCATTACCTACATAGACCATCAGCTGGTGCTACACAATGTTAGCCCTTTATTTGCTGTAAACTTTAGACACAGTATTCAGAATTACCCCAGCGCTGCAGGCAACCAATGGGTAAAACACAGTATTTAACTCTTTGTTTATCCTAAATTTTGTAAAAAGTATTCTGTGCTATTTTTAAAGCAGTCAACAAGTAATACAAGGCATCAAACCTTTGTCTGCCGTTAATTTAAACACACCGCAAGTAGCTCCCAGCATTGACCCTTTACTTGCCATGAGTTCTTAGGGCCATATTAAACCTTTATCTGTCCTTAGTGAATATAATGCATGATAAGGAAATTTATATTAAATTAAAGCACTTGATTATTGCTCATTATAGTATCATAGGGAAATTTATATTAAATTAAAGCACTTGATTATTGCTCATTATAGTATCATGGTAACACTTCTTTATTAATCCTTTGAGTGCCAGAGTGGTATGCAATGCATTGCTTTGCAATGAGTTGCGTACCACTCTGGCACTCAAAGGGTTAAAGTGCTACACTTATTTATATTTACCGGTTACAGAGTGTCTAAGTAACAATCGATAGCATTGATCAAGAAACAAACAAGTCTTAAAGGTATGATTGAATTCCTTTTCTTGAGATTTAAGAAAAAAATGCAATTTATTTCCCCAATATTGATATAATTGCTATCACTCTAAGAACGCTGATAAAGGAAGGGAAGCATCCGTACAGTTCTATCTGCATACAGGGACCATCACATGCTTACCAATGTGCTAAATAAGAGACAGACGGCTTCTTAAAGAAACAAATCATTATTCAAATTTCATTAAAACACAGGGATGGCAAAAATAGTAAGAGGGAGAGACCGATGTTATCCACTCCAGATGACGACCTTTACCTTAGGTCTAACGTTTCGCACAACTTTGCGCTTACTCATAGACTGAATGAAAATTTATTTCAAACATCCTTATGAACATTTAAAATCAATTTAATTGGAGAGATCTGTTAAAGAAATGTCATCATCAAGAGTTGTCCATACTGAACAACAAGACCATATATATATTTATAGTAAGCTGACCAGATCTCACCTTTAACCGGGGACACATAGGAAATAGCCATTTTTTCAGTACTTCACTGAAATCAATATAGTCCTGCAGTATGTATTTTTCCTATGCGTCCCTGGTTAAAGGTGAGGTCTGGTCAGCCTAATATATAGCCCATCTCCTTTTAACCCTTCACACTTCAAAAAACAAGACCATATTGAGATACTACCACATCATTTTAGAAAAACACACATGACCATTCATTTGGGGCCCAAATATAGTAGCCCACAAATAAACACTAAGTCATATGTTGTACCATAAAGTAAAATAATCCTATACTCAATTAGTCATACTATTAATGTGTACGGGAAAAAAAGAGGGGATTAGATGTTGACATATCCACATATACCTTAAGTGGTGGGGGCTAGTTATGGTGCTGGTATTGCCACAGACGCATCACTGGAGCTAGTCATGGCAAGTGGAACCTTCATCGTTCATCACCCATGTTACTGCTGTTGTTAATCCCATTCTTTTTGAGCTGCCTAATTATCCTGCTGTTTAAACAACTCAGCAACAGCAGCAAGAACAGCAGTCACAAATTCCACAATTACATCAGAGGATCTGACAATGGCTAGTGGCCAACATGACATGACCTGCTGACACCAGGCCAGTAGGGCATTTTTTTCTTCATTGCTTGTTCTTTAAGAAAATACAAAAAAACCCAGAGACCTAAAAAAAAAAACATTTTTTTGAGCTTGTTTCTGACAAGCCTGAGTCCTACAAATCAATGTATCCTTAGGACTTATGGCAAACAAGTCCTACAAATCTTCCTCTACAAAATACTCTATCCCATTAGGTATCAGTCTAGCCAGTTGCAGTTTATGTCAAGGTATCCCTGTCTCTGTCATATTACGTACCACCACTACTTGCTAAGTTGTCCAAAAATAACATACATGTCCTACTTTTTCATTTTTATTGTTGGTAATCAGTGTTTTCTCCTTTTTAATTAGAAATGAACAAACACTGTATGTCTTCTTTAATTGGGTCTCTTTTATTTGAGTGATTGATTCCATTTCAGTGCAAACCAAACATAGTTTGTGACAATTATTTTTCTTGTATTGAAAAAATATTTATTCCTCAAAGTAAAACACAGACTGAGAAATAAATAAAGACCAGGGTGCATAGCATCAGATCATTCAGATGCAGCAGGTTTTCATCTGCTGACATTTTATTATTATTTATAGCATAGGAACATTATCATCTACTAATGATCTGGGTAATACATACTTAAAGGAATAGTAATACTTCATTTTAACTTTATTTTATTTTGTAGGCATTAAAAAAAACATGAAGAATGATATAAGTCTTATCTCTCAAACCTTTATGGTTTAAGAGCTATTCACAAGCAAAGTTTCCCCTCCCGCCCCTTTTACCTAGTGTAAGCCATCTCTTCTCAGATGTGAATCTAGCTGTAAGACCAGACAGATAACAGAAGGGGACATTCTTCTTACAATGAAAACAATGAAAGCCCTTCCCCCCTTGACAAGTTTTTCAGCTTGTCCCTCTCTGCAGTCTACCTGGGCACCTCCCTTCTGATCTGACTGAACAGGGGGGGGATACTTTGCTTGTGAATATCTCTTAAACCATAAAGGTTTGAGAGATAAGACATATCGTTCTTCATGTTTTTTTAATGCCTACAAAATAAAATAAAGATAAAATGAAGTATTACTATCCTTTTAAGTAATCTGTATTTATTTTCAAGGCTTACATCTGCTTTCTGGGGACTCTCATTTCTGTATTTTCCAGAGCTCCCATTACAACAGAAATCTTGATAGGTATCCAAGAAGTAATATGGTTTTGCTGCTAATGATGCTGAGATATCAGTCTTTCAGAACAGAAGAACAGTGGGTTCTACTAATATCAATATTTTAAATGCATTAGCTGTGATTAAAGATTTAACCACATAATCTACACAGGAAAGTCTATGCATTCATTAAATATGAAAGTTTAGAATAAAATTGTAGGGACCTAACATACATGAATAATGAAACTGTTCAGATGCTAAACAATTACATGATAAAAACTTAAAGGAGCAGTAAACTTTTTTTTATGAAAACACATATTTTATAGAGCTTTTCCTGCTGAATAAAACAAGGTTGCTCCCATCGCTGTCAGATGGTCTATTCAAATTTTATAGCAGTTTAAATAATCAGGAAGTGAATTTACTGTGTTTACTTCCTGATAGTTCTAACTGACAGGAAGTGACAGGCAATTTCTATCACATTCTATGGAGAACTGTATGTCTCTGACTTTTCTGACTTTCCTCTCCATTAGAATCTAACAGGAAATCTAATAAGAATTTGACCACTAGAGGGCACTGCTAATGTAAAAAAACATGGGTTTAAACTGTAATAACTCTGGAAATATAAATCTCTCAACAGTGAGAGTACCCTTACAATACCCTACAATATATATTTTTTCATAAAAAGTTTACTGCTCCTTTAATATAGCCTAATTTAATTTTTGGTGTGTTTCTTTCAAATCCATTGAATTCTAGAGATGTATCCAATCCATTGCTTTGTAATGGGTTCAATATCCCTCTGGAATTTAAAGGGTTAAGCATTTGAGTGCTTTTGATCAAAAAATGTAATGCATATAGATTTTTATCAAGTTTCATGCCACAACATTCTATAAATATTTGCATGGCAAAAAAATATTACCCTCTGGTCCTTCATAAGACTATTATCATACAGGAGACTTTGACTAAGTTCAATAACACTTAACTTTTTCATTATTGCTAGATTTGTTTGTCCTCAAAAATATTTTAACTCTTCAGGAAAAAAAAGGGAATTAGGGTGACCACATTTCCTTTATTATGTTCAGGATGATAGTGGGAGAGTATTTCTCAGTTCTAACATGGTTGGGCTGGTGAGGTCACATGACAACATCACATAACTCCACACCAGCACCAGTGGGCACAACACATTGGGATATATAAAGAGATATGTGGAGCAATTCTGGGGCAAATAACCTGGCAGCACAAGTAATGAAAAATATCTTAGTTGCATTGTAGAGCAATATTCAACACTACAAAGCAAGGCAATGGAGACTTCTTTAGTATCCAAGTGGTTAAATATTGTGCAGCCATTTTGCCTCAGAATTTCTCCAGTTTTGTTTGTTAACAAGCAGATGGAAGCAATTCTCCTTTGCCCTGAATGGTCATTATACACAAAATGACAAGTGGATCAGTTCTGGTAGCACCAACTGCACCATATGGACACCACACACAAAGTTCAATTGGATGCTAGAGATGTGTGCTGCATTGCTTTGGAATGCATTACAGACCTCTGTGGCATCCAGCTGGTTATTTTTCATATTCCACAGTTATTTTGCACAAAAATTGCTCCATATTTAACTTTTACATATGCACTGCACTCCTGACAGTGAGTAATGGGCTACTAACAATAGCCTATTGCACACATTGGTTTTAGGAATGGGCAAACATTTTTGCCTCAAATCAAAATAGGCAAAAATGGCACTTCCCGCTGAGCGAAAAGTTTCCAGCAAAAAATGCAATTTTCCTGCTCTTTTCACCTAGCTTATTGTATTAAAATCAATGGGACTGAATCTCTCCCTACCACATGGCAATTTTCCCAACCTTTCCTGCAGGCATATGAAAGTCATGTCATTCTGTGTTTGTGAGAGAAAAAAGCAACACATTTTGAGCTAGGGAATATAGGCAAATTAAATGGAATTGAAGCTTAGCTTAGGGAGCCTTTTAGGTAGGACATTTGTTCTCTGTGTTAGGGGATTCTGGGGACACTCTCAGGAAGAAGAAGGGAGTAAGGAGGTCGACCTTAAATAGACCAAGAATTCATTGTGGCTGACTGATCTGGCTGTTATTATCTCTGTGCTGGGGGAGGCGTGGGTGTAAGAAGGGAGCAAAGGAAGTTAACCCAAATACCCCAACATTCTGTCTGACTGATTTGATCTGAAAGACACAGATGGCTGTGGTCCAATTTCCTTGCTGAGCTTTCTGTTATTAAATCTGTGTTGGACGTGTCTGGGTTTTGAGAAGTGAGCAAAGGAGGTTGGCCCCAAATACCCCACCAATCTGTCAGATGGATTTGATTTGAAAGACACAGTGTCACGGAGTGACTATGAAATTAACACACTGACAAGTACACATGAACTTAATATAAAACTTTATTAAGTACAATAAAGACAGGTAGTAATAAAACAGTGTAATGGTTTGTTTGACTCACAGACACAGGGTTAGGATAAAAACACAGTTTTATTGAATACAATAAGAACCCTCACAGGTCCTGTAATATACAACAGTATAGTACAGACACAAGACAGGTAATATTTCAAGCCCACACAGGTCCAGCACAAATATAGGAGTACAAACAGTCTGTACTGACTCGGGTCATTCAGAAAAGTAGATTCCCAGGTTTCCGGCAATGCAGGAGTTAAAGTTCATCAAGGATGGTAAGCAGTCCCATATGTGAAGGTACTGAAATGATCCTTAAATATGCCAAAGTCTGCACCCGGCCGAGAGCTACCAGTACACTGAATCAGAGGAGCACTACCGGTGCATTCACGGAGGCAGCACAGCAACCTGTATGGCAGTAGCGGAGGACAAGCCAGTGGAACTTTACCGGAGCAATCACGGAGGCAACACTTGCAGCCGGTAGGATAGTGGTGTAGCACAAGCCAAAGGCAATGTACCAGAGCAATCATGGAGGCAACACTTGCAGCCGGTATGACAGAGTGGAGCGTAAGCCAACGGCAATGTAACGGGACAATCACGGAGGCAACACTTGCAGCCGGTATGACAGTGGTGGAGCGTAAGCCAATGGCAATGTACCGGAGCAATCATGGAGGCAACACTTGCAAAAGGTATGACAGTGGTGGAGAGTAAGCCAATGGCAATGTACCGGAGCAATCACAGAGGTAACACTTGCAACCGGTCTGACAGTGATGGAGCGTAAGCCAATGGCAATGTACCGGAGCAATCACGGAGGCAACACTTGCAACCGGTCTGACAGAGTGGAGTGTAAGCCAATGGCAATGTACCGGAGCAATCACGGAGGCAGCACTTGCAACCGGTCTGATGGAGTGGAGCGTAAGCCAATGGCAATGTACTGGAGCAATCACAGAGGCAACACTTGCAAACGGTCTGACAGACAGGAGTGTAAGCCAATGGCAATGTACTGGAGCAATCACGGAGGCAACACTTGCAGCAGGTATGACAGCGTGGAGGACTAGGCCAGAGGCGCTCCGTAGAGCAATACTGAGACAACACTTGGCAAGACTGTCGGAGCAGAGGTGCCGGACAAACCAAGGCACCAGATATAAGAATGTCGCCGAGGCAACAAGGACCAGGGAAGCTGGAACGGAGATCAGCCGGGTCGGTACACAGGAGCAGGAACGTCAGCCAGGCCGGGTCAGAACACAGGAGCAGGAACGTCAGCCAGTCCGGGTCGGTACACAGGAGCAGGAACATCAGCAAGGCCAGATCGATACACAGGAGCAGATATAGAAGAATAGTCAGGCAATCCGGGTCGGTTCACAGGTGCAGGAACTGGAGAGTAGTCAGGCAAGTCAAGTCGGTACACTGGAAACTCCTTGAGCAATAGTAGCACTGGTACAGGAACACCACAAAAGGGCAATGTGTGGGTGCAGGACCCCAGTATTTAAAGGCCATACTGGGCGGGCTTAACACAGGACAACCAATGAGAACATAACATAGGATAACTGACAGGAGAACATAAACAAGGGATCACGGGCACCGTGATAAACAGGCTGGTGGCAACAAATGGCAACAGTAGCAAGGTAATGACACAGAGTGGCAGTAGATGGTAACACACCTTCACGAGACCATGGAGGACTAGTGAACTCACTATCCTCACCCTTCACTAGGCAGATGAGCGATAATGGAAAGGCCCAAGGCTCACACAGGTAGATGGAATAACAGTGTGAGCACACAGCTTATGTCTGGATAGTACACCTTCACGAGACCAGGGAGGAACAGTGGACTCACTTTCCTCACCCTTCACGAGGCAGGTGAACCATAACGGAATGGCCCTTGGACTTACACGGTAGATGTGAGGGCAGTGCAGAGCACTCCCACACACACACACTGTTGACAAGAAATAGAAAGAGTGCACCAATACCCGGACAGGGTATACGATAGGCTGGTAGCCCAAACGGAGGCTGCTAACGGATGCGAATGCAGAGCAGAAGGCACAGGCAACACAGAAACCAAACCGAGGAATGGAATGGTAACGGAGGGGAATAATAGAAATAGTAACCTAATAGGCAGCCAATGGTCAGAACCGGATCGGGTAGTCAGAAGTCACCAGTGGTCGTAGCCGGAGCGGGTAGTCAGATGTAGCCAGGGGTCAGAGCCGGAATGGGAAGTCAGACATAGCCAGGAGTCAGAACCTGGAACGGGTCGTCAGACGTAGCCAGGAGTCAGAACCAGAACTGGTTGTCAGACGTAGCCAGGTAATGCACAGGAACAGTAATGGACCAACACAGCAATAAGCTCAGGTACACCACGAAAGGGCAAAGGTAATGACACAGGCTGAGGTTTAAAAACCCTGACAGGTGGGTGGAGCAATGACTTCACCAATAAGTAGACCTATAAGAATATCGACTCAGCGAGAGCGACAGTCAGGAAGTAAATAATGTCGCATATAGGCAAAACTGCGAGAGGCAATCATGGGCACCGTGATAGTACCCCCCCACTCAATGATCTCCCCCTCCGTGGAGGAGACCATACCTTATTGGGAAATTTCATGTGGAAACTGCGCAACAATCTAGGAGCGTGGATATCATTCTGATCCACCCATGAACACACCTCAGGACCGTAACCTTTCCAGTGGACAAAATATTGAATGCGCCCTCGTACCCTACGGATATCCAGGATGCTTTGTATTTTGTATTCATCTTGATTCTGAATGCGTACTGGACCTGGGACTACCTGAGCAGAAGTGTAACAGTTGCAGATCAATGGTTTCAGGAGAGAGACATGAAACACATTGTGGATGTGCATATTCCTAGGGAGGTCTAAGGCATAGGACACAGGGTTAATTCTACAGAGCTTCCGGAAGGGTCCTATGAAACGTGGAGCCATCTTGTGACATGGCACTTGCAGGTGCAGGCTCTTGGTGGCCAACCAGACTCTATCCTTCACCTGAAAGACTGGAGCAAGACGCCTCCTGCGATCTGTGTGACTCTGATATCGCTTTGAGGACCTTCGCAAAGTGTTCTGAACCTGTGCCCATGTGGAGCGGAGCTGATCCATATGCTCATCCAGAGCAGGAACCTCCTGTGCCCGAAAGGTATCGGGGAGCAGAGAAGGTTGAAACCCACAATTAATCAGGAAAGGAGAGCTCCTGGGTGAAGTGTTTATGGCACAATTCCTGGCAAACTCCGCCCACGGTAACAGGTCAACCCAATTGTCATGATGGTCAGAAGCAAAGCATCGCAAGAATTGCTCCAGTCCTTGGTAGGCTCTTTCTGCAGCAACATTGGTCTGGGGGTGATAGGCAGAGGAAAATAGCAGTTTGATGCCCATCTGGTCACAAAAGGCCTTCCAGAACCTTGATACGAACTGACTCCCATAATCAGAAACCACAACTCGGGGTACTCCGTGGAGCCTGAATACCTCCCTAGCGAATACCACAGCCAATTCCTTAGAAGAGGGTAGTCCCGGAAGTGGAACAAAATGTGCCATCTTAGAGAATCTGTCTACCATCATTAGTATGACTGTGCAGCCCTTGGATCTAGGCAATTCTACAATAAAGTCTAGAGAAATGTGTGACCACGGGCATTCCCCATTAGGAACAGTCTGGAGTAGTCATAGAGGTAGATGCCTAGGAGTCTTGGCACAAGCACATACGTAACAGGCTTCCATAAAGGCTGCACAATCTGCCCTCAGACTAAGCCACCAAAATAACTGTGAGATTGACCAAATCAGTTGGTCGCGACCAATGTGCCCTACTGCCTTAGATGAATGGTAAGCTTCAAGTAGCTTAGTGCGGAGATTGTCAGCTACAAAACATTTCCCACTGGGTTTCTAGACTGGGGCATTGTTTTGTGATGCCAGAATCTCCTCCCCCAGAAGAGAAGTAATGCTAGTACGAATAGTAGCCAAAATGCAATCAGGATGGATAATTGGAAAGGGTTCACTTTCAGATTCACGCTCTGGACCAAACTGTCTAGACAAGGTGTCAGCTCGAGTGTTCTTGGAACCAGGGAGGTACGAAACTACAAAATTAAATTTAGACAGGAATAACGCCCATCTGGCCTGTCTGGGTGATAATCTCTTGGCCTCTGATAAGTATGTTAGATTCTTGTGGTCTGTTAGTATTAATACAGGAGCCTTTATCCCCTTCAGGAGGTGACGCCACTCCCGAAGGGCAAGGATGATGGCCAGCAACTCACGGTCTCCTATATCATATAGACTTTGGGCCTTTGTCCTCTTTTTAGAAAAGAAACCACAAGGCAACAGGGGTTTGCCAGGCTCCTTTCTCTGTGACAGCACTGCCCCCACCCCTGTCTCGGAAGCGCCTACCTCGAGGGTAAATGGTAAGGCAGTGTTAGGATGCACCAGTATAGGAGCCATTGAGAAGGCAGATTTCAGGGCCTCAAAAGCATTGTTAGCCTCGGGAGACCATATCGATGGGTTAGCGCCCTTATGTGTCATAACAGTCAAAGGTTTGACCAAGGATGAGAAATTACAAATGAACTTTCTATTATATTTTGCAAAACCGACGAATATTTGTATGGCCTTCAGACCCATCGGACGTGGCCATTGTAACACTGCCGAGAGCTTTTCTGTATCCATGGCAATACCACTGGCAGAGATAACATAACCCAGGAAAGGTACCTGTTCTTTATGAAATTTGCATTTCTCAAGTTTGCAATATAATTTGTTTTCCCTCAGTTTTTGCAGAACCGAAATGACATCTCTCTTATGAGTCTCGATATCAGGAGAGTGTATCAAAATATCGTCCAGTTACACTACAACACAGGACTGTAGCAGACTTCTCAATACATCGTTAATGAACTCCTGGAAGACCGCAGGCGCATTGCATAGCCCAAAAGGCATAACCAAATATTCATAATGGCCGCTTCGAGTATTAGAAGCGGTCTTCCACTCATCGCCCTCTTTGATTCTAATCAAATTGTACGCTGCACGCAAATCAAGTTTCGTGAATACAGAGGAGCCCTTTAGACGGTCAAACAATTCTGTAATTAATGGAATGGGGTAAGTGTTCTTTACCAATAGTTTGTTTAGACCCCTATAATCGATAAAGGGTCTAAGTTCCCCATTTTTTTTCTTTACAAAAAAAAAACCCCAGCCCCAGCAGGCAAGGAAGACTTTCTTATTATGCCCCTGGATAATGCATCCGAAATGTACTCCTCCCTGGCCTTATTCTCCTCTACTGATGGAGGATAGATGCGGCCTTTAGGAGGTATTGAGCATGGCGTCAGATTAATAGCACAGTCATATGGTCTATGCTCCTGTAAAGTGCTAGCCTCCCCCTTGCTAAATACCTCAATGAAAGACTGGTACTCTGAGGGCAACGAGGGGGAGGTACACAAAATCTTAATAGGGTGTTGTAGACCGGTCCCTTTACAATAGTCAGACCATGTCCACTCTGGGATTATGTTTCTGGAGCCATGGGAACCCCAAAATGACAGCATGGTGTGGAGCCTGGATCACCTGGAACTGTAGAGTCGCCACATGGAGAGCTCCTATCCTTAGTGTCAACGGACAGGTCTCATGTGTGACATAGGAAGGCTCGAGAGGACGACCGTCAATTGCTTCAACCGCTAATGGAGACTCATGGGGTGTCACTGGAATATTATGTTTATTCACGAAATCGCCATCAATGAAATAACCAGCCGCACCAGAACCGATCAAGGCTGGTATGGCCACTGAGGAATTCGCCCCAGGAATTCACCACCTGAAGAAGAGGTTTAGCTCAGATCAGGCTCTGGGGACTGACTGACTCCACCTAGAATCTGTCCCCTTAGAGATCCTAGGTGCGTGCGTTTCCTGAACGCACCGGGCAACCTCGTAGCAAATGTCCAGCCTTACCACAATATAGGCATAGACCCTCTCTGCGGCGGAAGGACTGTTCCTCCTGGGACAACCATGTATAGCCAACCTTCATGGGTTCGGCCCTACTAGGCTCTACACTGGGTGGTAAGGGAGGTGAGGGAGGCATGGGTGGGAGCTCCCTGTTAGGTATCAGACGCAACTCTTGCCTTGGCCTGCTGTTCTTAAATGTGGACCTTTCTCTTATGCGTGTGTCAATAAGGATGACAAAAGAAATTAGTTGGTCCAAATCACTTGGTAAATCACAGGCTGCAATTTCATTTTTAATTGAATAATTTAGTCTCTGCGAGAAGGCTGCCACCAGAGTCTCATTGTTCCATCCCACCTCTGCTGCAAATGTGCGAAATTCTATAGCATATTCTGCTACCATGCGGGTGACCTGCTGAATTGTCATCATTTTTTTTGTGGCAGAGATGGACCTACCAGGGACATCAAAAACACTTCAGAGGGCTTCAACAAACTGAGTGAAATTGGAAGTTATGGGTTTTGCCGTCTCCCATAATGGATTTGCCCATGCCAGGGCTTTGTCGTTCAACAGAGAAATCATGAAGCCTACTCTGCTTCTCTGGGATTGGAATGCGTGAGGGACCAGTTCCAAAAAAAATCCGAGCTGGTTAATGAAACCGCGACATAACATGGGATCCCCATCACATCTTAGGGGCAAAGGGGTGGACCCAGACAAGCCTTTACAACACGTATTTTCCATCTGAGTGGTGGTTACTTATGCCGATACCGAGGAGGCCATCAGTTGTTGCCCAACTTTGACCAAATGTACTGTTCGTTCTAGTAGCGTCTGCAACACTACTGATAATTGATCAAGAAGTTGTTCCTGCATGTCCATCCTGGACATAATATTCAGTGACTGCCCACTACTGGTGTCAGTACTGTCAGTGTTCATGGCCCTTTCGTACTGTCACGGAGTGACTAGGAAATTAACACACTGACAAGTACAGATGAACTTAATATAAAACTTTATTAAGTACAATAAAGACAGGTAGTAATAAAACAGGCTGGTGGCAACAAATGACAACAGTAGCAAGGTAATGACACAGAGTGGCAGTAGATGGTAATACACCTTCACGAGACCAGGGAAGAACAGTGTACTCACTTTCCTCACCCTTCACCAGGCAGGTGAGCAGTATTGGAATGGCCCTTGGACTACACAAGTATATGCGAAGATAGTGCGGGTACACCGCATACATGGAATGAATGGCACACCTTCATAAGACCAGGGAGGACTAGTGAACTCACTATCTTCACCCTTCACTAGGCAGATGAGCGATAATGGAAAGGCCCAAGGCTCACACAGGTAGATGGAATAACAGTGTGAGCATACAGCTTATTTCTGGATAATACACCTTCACGAGACCAGGGAGGAACAGTGGACTCACTTTCCTCACCCTTCACCAGGCAGGTGAACTGTAACTGAATGGCCCTTGGACTTACACGGTAGATGTGAGGGCAGTGCAGAGCACTCCCACACACACACACTGATGACAAGATATAGAAAGAGAGCACCAATACCCGGAAAGGGTATACGATAGGCTGTTAGCCCAAACGGAGGCTTGATAAGGCAGCACACAAACCGGGAAGACCACGGGAGGTCAAACACACGGTATGACCGACAAGCGCCGCTAACGGAAGTGAGCGCAGAGCAGAAGGCACAGGCAACACGGAAACCAAACCGAGGCACGGAATGGTAACGGAGCACAACAATGGAGATAGTAACCCAATAGGCAGCCAATGGTCAGAACCGGATCGGGTAGTCAGACGTCGCCAGTGGTCATAGCCGGAGCGGGTAGTCAGACGTAGCCAGGGGTCAGAGCCGGAACGGGAAGTCAGACGTAGCCAGGAGTCAGAACCGGAACGGGTAGTCAGACGTAGTATCACGGTGCCCGTGATTCATGCTGTTCTGTGTCTGTCACTTGCTGAGTATTCCTGATTGGCAGTCTGCTATTAGCCCTCCTCACACAGCCTTTTTAAACCCAGGTTGAGCACTTCCAGGTTGCCCTTTCGTGGTGTTTCTGACTTCACTTGGCCTGATCTGCATGTCAGGCTTCTGGGCCTGCTGTTCCTGCTGATCCTGCTGATCCTGCGTTCCGGTGTTCCAGTGTTCCAAAGTTCCTGTATGCTAGTGTTCCGGTGTTCCTGTGTTCCAGCACCTAGCGGGTTAATCTTACTGAGTTCCTGTGTGTCCTGCCTGCCGCTTCTCCAGCCGGTTCGCTCTGCACCGGCAGTTCCCGTGGTTCCAGTCATCTGTCAGTGCATCAGTCTCACCCCGGTGGACTCCCCGTTGGAGTGTAGGGCTCCTGCTCTAGCCCCGTCGCTCCGGCGACATCATTCTTCTCGCTGCTGCCTGTACATTGTTGGTTCCAGCGTGCGGACGCTGGTTTACTCCATTAAACCTGGTGGCGACACTTACTGTTGGTTCCAGCGTGAGGACGCTGGTTTACTCCATTAAACCTGGTTGCGATATACACTGGTGGTTCCAGCGCGCGGACGCTGGTTTACTCCATTAAACCTGGTGGCGACACTTACTGTTGGTTCCAGCGTGAGGACACTGGTTTACTCCATTAAACCTGGTTGCGATATACACTGTTGGTTCCAGCGTGCGGACACTGGTTTACTCCATTAAACCTGGTTGCGATATACACTGTTGGTTCCAGCGTGAGGACGCTGGTTTACTCCATTAAACCTGGTTGCAATATACACTGTTGGTTCCAGCGTGCGGACACTGGTTTACTCCATTAAAACCTGTTGGCGACATTTACTGTTGGTCCCAGCGTGAGGACGCTGGTTTACTCCATTAAACCTGGTTGCGATATACACTGTTGGGTCCAGCGTGCGGACACTGGTTTGCTCCATTAAAACCTGTTGCCGACATTTACTGTTGGTCCCAGCGTGAGGACGCTGGTTTACTCCATTAAACCTGGTTGCGATATACACTGTTGGTTCCAGCGTGCGGACGCTGGTTTACTCCATTAAACCTGGTGGCAACATTTACTGTTGGTTCCAGCGTGTGGACGCTGGTTTACTCCATTAAACCTGGTGGCAACATTTACTGTTGGTTCCAGAGTGTGGACGCTGGTTTACTCCATTAAACCTGGTGGCGATACTCTGTTGGTTCCAGCGTGCGGATGCTGATTTACTCCATTAACCTGGTGGCGATATTTATTGTTGATCCCAATGTGCGGACGTTGGTTTGCTCCTGATCTATCCAGTACTGAGGCCAGGTCGCTGTCCACTCCTATGCAGTCGTCCGATTTTCCCTGGCAATAGACTTCTGCTGAGTAAGACCTTAGTTCCTATTCCTCTCTGCTGTCATAGTCATCTGACAGCTGGTCTACTTGCTCAGGCTGCCCTGCCCGGTATTGGTAAGGTCGGTAGAACCTTTGTCGTTACCATCCTTAAGGTTGCCTTACCCGGTATTGGCAGGGCCGGTAGAGCCTACTACAGTGTTCCTCAGGCTGCCCTGCCTGGTATTGGTAAGGCCGGTAGAACCTTGTACATTACTATCTTTAAGGTTGAATTACCAGGTATTGGCAGGGCCGGTAGAGCCTACACTCAGTACTCCTTTGGGCTGCCTTGCCCGGTATTGGTAAGGCCGGTAGAGCTTGTTTATTGCTACTGTCACTTGGGTTGCCTTGCCCGGTATTTTAGGCAAGGCCGGTAGAACCTATTGTGTGGACTATTATTGTTGTATTGTTATGTATGTTTCCCTATGGGGATTGCCTTAACTTTTCAATAAAGTTACATTTTTACCAAACCTTACGTCTGAGAGTATTTAAAAACCGTGACAGTACGAAAGGGCCATGACCTCAGACAATAAGAGTGATGGTAACACACAAAATATCCATTGGAGGATGGATATGCATGAGCAACGTTTGGATCAGCTGGCGGTTGCTATTCAAACTATTCTTGAACGCACAGTACTTGCGGATAAGTCCGGTTCTAGCCCGGTGCTCTCGCCAATTCAGACACTGGAGAATGAGTCTAGGTGCCCAGGGACCGCAGTCAAAGGGTTAACGGCTTCTGCACCCTTGCCGCTGAGATATGACGGTGACCCTCAACTATGTAGAGGGTTTATTAATCAACTTGAAATATTTATGGAATTGATGGCACACGCATTTCCTAGTGACCGCAGCAAGGTTGGGGTCATGATATCCCTACTGACTGGTAGAGCATTGGCCTGCGCTAAACCCTGTACTAAAAATTTCTGTGATTTTGTACAATCCTTTCGGAGAGTTTTCGAGCCTCCTGGTAGAACCACCTCTGCTACTAAACGTCTTATGGAGATACAACAGGGCAGGCGCACGGTTGGCGATTATGCCATTGAATTCCGCACCCTGGCAGCAGAGGTAGGATGGAATAACGAGGCCCTGTTGGCAGCCTTTGCCCAAGGCTTGAGTGACCAGATTAAAGATGAGATTACAGCAAAAGATTTACCTACTGACCTAGATGATTATATCGAATACGTGATTCTAATTGACTCCAGAATACGAGAAAGATTAACAGCCAGAGAGCAACGAGTACGGCTAAAAAATAATGGGTCCAGTAGCACATTTTGCCCACCCAACCCTCCCTTGGCATCCAAACCTAGCGAACCAATTTATGAACCAGGTGAACCTATGCAGGTGGGTTTCACTAGGTTAACCAAGGAACAGAGGAGGTATCGCAAGATACAGGGATTATGTTTGTACTGCGGTAAAAATGGTCACCTGTTAAGATCTTGTCCGGTACGTCCGGGAAACGAACACACCTAGGGTACCTTGGGGGACAGGCCCTAGGTGGTGTCCAATCGTCCACAGTGTTGGACACACTTAAACCCACCATACAGGTGGTATTGTCATGGGCACAACGCTCGGTTGAGGTTTTGGCCCTGGTTGATTCTGGTGCAGCTGGGTATTTTATGGACAATACCTTTGCCGAATTGCATGGGGTACCACGGATTCAGAGAGAAACCCCTCTTGCTATCGAAGCAATTGATGGCAGACCTTTGGAACCTGCCCAAGTTACCTTTGAAACAATGCCCTTGTCCATGACTATTGGGGCTCTTCACAAGGAAGAGCAACAGTTCCAACTGATTAATTCTCCTCACCATGCCGTGATCTTGAGTTTTCCTTGGTTACAGTTGCACAACCCACAATTTGATTGGCAGAAATGTGAGATTGCTGCTTGGTCTCAGTTCTGTATGGATAAGTGCATTACCCATCCTGTTAAGGTCTTGTGCACCTCCCCTTCACTACCTGATGTCTACCAACAGTTCAGCGACGTTTTCAGTAAGGGAGAGGCTGGCGCCCTACCTCAGCACAGACCATACGATTGTTGTATAGAACTAAGTCCTGGAGCAGTACCACCGAGGGGATGCACGTATCCATTGTCTTGTGAGGAGAACCAAGCTATGGAGGAATACATAGCGGATGCCCTCAGTAGAGGGATCATAAGGAAATCTACTTCTCCGGCCGGCGCCGGGTTCTTTTTTGTTAAGAAAAAAGTGGCGAACTGCGACCATGCATAGACTATCGTGGGCTGAACAAGCTGATGGCAAAGAATGCCTACCCGATACCATTCATCACCGAGCTGTTTGATAGACTTAAGGGGTCCTCGATTTTCACCAAGTTGGACCTAAGGGCAGCCTACAATTTGATACGTATCAGAGCCGGTGATGAGTGGAAAACTGCCTTCAATACAAGATCAGGGCATTATGAATACCTAGTCATGCCATTCTGTCTATGTAATGCTCCTGCAATATTTCAAGAACTGATCAATGACGTTCTTAGAGATATGTTACAATCATGTGTTGTAGTCTATCTTGATGACTTATTCACTCCAAAAACCTGTCACAACACATCAAGGATGTGTCTGAAGTGTTGCTGTGCTTACGCAAAAATAGATTATTTTGTAAACTGGAGAAATGCGAGTTCCACAAAACCAGTGTACCATTTCTGGGGTTTATAATTGGCAAAGACAGCATTGCCATGGATAAAGAGAAATTGACTGCAGTCTTACAGTGGCCTAAACCCAAGAGTCTTAAAGCCATCCAACGATTTCTGGGCTTCGCCAATTATTACAGGAAGTTTATTAAAAACTTCTCCTCTATTGTGAAACCTCTGTCTGACCTCAAGCATAAGGGCGCTAATCCATCTCTCTGGCTGGTGGCTGCTGAAGAGGCCTTTGAGAAGTTGAAGGTAGCCTTTACTGAAGCGCCTGTGTTGTCCCACCCCAATCCACTACTTCCCTTTACTTTAGAGGTTGATGTCTCAGATATTGGGGTCGGGGCGGTGCTTTCTCAGTGACAGGTTAAAGGTGGTACACTCAGACCCTGTGGATTCTTTTCTAAAAAATTAACCAGTGCTCAAAGTCATTACGAGATTGGTGATCGAGAATTACTGGCCATTATCCTTGCTCTCAAAGAATGGCGTCATTTACTTGAAGGCACAAAAAACCCCGTTTTGATTCTAACTGATCATAAGAATCTGACTTATCTCTCTGAGGCCAAGAGATTGTCTCCTCGCCAGGCCAGATGGGCACTGTTTCTATCCCAATTCAATTTCGTTGTATCATACTTGCCTGGATCAAAAAATGTTAGGGCTGATGCTCTGTCTAGACAATTTGAGGCAGAGGTTGACAGAGAAGAAGTACCAGCACCTATCATTCAACCTGATCGAATACTGGCTACCATACGTACTAGTATTACTTCACCACTAGGGGAGGAGATTTTGTCATCCCAAGCCTCTGCTCCCCATGAAACTCCAGCGGGCAAATGTTTTGTTGCTGAGCCATTCCGTACTGGACTACTTGAAACCTACCACTCCTCTAAGGCTGCTGGACATATTGGTAGAGATCAATTGTTTTGGTCCCTCTCTCAGCTATTCTGGTGGCCTTCTATGAGAGCAGTTTGTGCCAATTTTATGAATGCCTGTACCACCTGTGCCCGTGCCCAAACCCCTAGACATCTCCCGGTGGTCTTACTTCAGCCGGTGCCTAATGGTGAACGCCCCTGGTCTCACGTCTCTATCGACTTTATGGGAGAATTGCCCAGGTCTAGAGGGTATTCCTTCATATTGATGGTGGTAGACAGGTTTTCGAAAATGGCACACTTCGTACCCCTCCGTGGCCTTCCTTCGGCCAAAGAACTGGCAATGGTATTCGCTCGAGAGGTGTTTCGGTTGCATGGAGTACCCAGGGTGCTGGTGTCTGACGGGGGAGCCAGTTTGTGTCCAGATTCTGGAGGGCATTTTACGAACAGATGGGCATACAGCTATCATTTTCCTCTGCATATCATCCCCAGAATAATGGGGCCGCTGAGAGGGCCAATCAAGGATTGGAACAGTTTCTGCGATGTTTTGTGACTGACCATCATGATAATTGGGCCGACTTGTTGCCTTGGGCAGAGTTCACCAGGAACTGCGCAGTTAATTCTTCCTCCGGGAGCTCTCCATTTTTTAACCAATTATGGGTTCCAACCCTGTCTGCTCCCGTATTCCTTTCAGAAACAGCAGATTCCAGCTCTGGATGAGCATATAGAGCAACTCCGTTCCACATGGGCACAAGTTCAGAGGGCATTGGGTCAGTCTTTTCAGTGACATCAGCGTTATGCCAATCGCAGAAGGCTTCCAGCGGTTTCCTTTCAAGTCGGGGATAGAGTAGGGCTGTCCTCTAAGAATCTGAAGCTCAAGGTCCCATCTAATAAGCTGGCACCTTGGTTCATTAGTCCGTACAAGGTAATTCGCAAAATGAACCCCGTTTCCTATGCCTTGGAATTACCTGCTTCTATGCGCATTCATAATGTATTCCATGTGTCTCTCTTTAAACCTCTGGTTTGTAACCGTTATACTACCACACCTGTGATGCCAGGTCCTGTTGAAGTCGAAGGGCAGGAGGAGTATGAAGTACAAAATATTATTGATTCCCGTAGGCATAGAGGAGGGGTACAGTATCTGCTGCATTGGAAAGGTTATGGTCCTGAGGATCGTTCCTGGGTAGACAGTAAGGACCTTCATGCACCCAAGTTACTACGAATATTTCATACCAAATACCCTCAGAAGCCCAGAACCCACTCTAGGAGAGGGGGTCTTTGAAAGGGGGTTACTATCACGGTGCCCGTGATTCGTGCTGTTCTGTGTCTGTCACTTGCTGAGTATTCCATATTCTCTGTCTGCTATTAGCCCTCCTCACACAGCCTTTTTAAACCCAGGTTGAGCAATTCCAGGTTGCCCTTTCGTGGTGTTTCTGACTTCACTTGGCCTGATCTGCATGTCAGGCTTCTGGCCTGCTGTTCCTGCTGATCCTGCTGATCCTTCTGATCCTGCGTTCCGGTGTTCCAGTGTTCCAGCGTTCCTGTATGCTAGTGTTCCGGTGTTCCTGTGTTCCAGCACCTAGCGGGTTAATCTTACTGAGTTCCTGTGTCTTCTGCCTGCCGCTTCTCCAGCCGGTTCGCTCTGCACCGGCGGTTCCGGTGGTTCCAGTCATCTGTCGTGCATCAGTCTCGCCCCGGTGGACTCCCCGTTGGAGTGTAGGGCTCCTGCTCTAGCCCCGTCGCTCCGGCGACATCATTCTTCTCGCTGCTGCCTGTACATTGTTGGTTCCAGCGTGCGGACGTTGGTTTACTCCATTAAACCTGGTGGCGACACTTACTGTTGGTTCCAGCGTGAGGACGCTGGTTTACTCCATTAAACCTGGTTGCGATATACACTGTTGGTTCCAGCATGAGGACGCTGGTTTACTCCATTAAACCTGGTTGCGATATACACTGTTGGTTCCAGCGTGCGGACGCTGATTTACTCCATTAAAACCTGGTGGCGACATTTACTGTTGGTCCCAGCGTGAGGACGTTGGTTTACTCCATTAAACCTGGTTGCGATATACACTGTTGGTTCCAGCGTGCGTACGCTGGTTTACTCCATTAAACCTGTTGGCAACATTTACTGTTGGTTCTAGCGTGTGGACGCTGGTTTACTCCATTAACCTGGTGGCGATATTTATTGTTGGTCCCAATGTGCGGACGTTGGTTTGCTCCTGATCTATCCAGTATTGAGGCTAGCTCGCTGTCCACTCCTATGCAGTCGTCCGATTTTCCCTGGCAATAGACTTCTGCTGAGTAAGACCTTAGTTCCTATTCCTCTCTGCTGTCATAGTCATCTGACAGCTGGTCCACTTGCTCAGGCTGTCCTGCCCGGTATTGGTAAGGCCGGTAGAACCTTTTCGTTACCATCCTTAAGGTTGCCTTACCCGGTATTGGCAGGGCCGGTAGAGCCTACTACAGTGTTCCTCAGGCTGCCCTGCCCGGTATTGGTAAGGCCGGTAGAACCTTGTACATTACCATCTTTAAGGCTGCCTTACCAGGTATTGGCAGGGCCGGTAGAGCCTACACTCAGTACTCATTTGGGCTGCCTTGCCCGGTATTGGTAAGACCGGTAGAACCGGTATATGTCATCTCACGGTTGCCTTACCCGGTATAGGCAAGGCCGGTAGAGCCTGTTTATTGCTACTGTCACTTGGGTTGCCTTGCCCGGTATTTTAGGCAAGGCCGGTAGAACCTATTGTATGGACTATTATTGTTGTATTGTTATGTATGTTTCCCTATGGGGATTGCCTTAACTTTTCAATAAAGTTACGTTTTTACCATACCTTACGTCTGAGAGTCTTTAAAAACCGTGACATGTAGCCAGGGATCAGAGCCGGAACGGGAAGTCAAACGTAGCCAGGAGTCAGAACCGGAACAGGTAGTCAGATGTAGCCAGGAGTCAGAACCAGAACGGGTAGTCAGACGTAGCCAGCTAATGCACAGGAACAGTAATGGACCAACACAGCAATAAGCTCAGGTACACCACGAAAGGGCAAAGGTAATGACACAGGTTGAGGTTTAAAAACCCTGACAGGTGGGTGGAGCGATGACCTCACCAATAAGTAGACCTATAAGAATAGCGACTCAGCGAGAGAGACAGTCACGAAGTAAATAATGTTGCATATAGGCAATACTGGGAGAGGCAATCACGGGCACCGTGATACACAGGCAGCTGCAGTCCAAACAATTTCCTTGCTGATCTTGCTCTTATTATTTCTGTGCTTGGGAAGTCTGGGGAAATAATTTGCTTTTTTGGACAGTGATAAGAGTGGACAACTGTAAAAAAAATAAATTATATATATATATATATATATATATATATATATATATATATATATGTGTATGTAAAAGTCAATGGAGAATAGATGGAACTCACAGGTTCTTTTGAAGAAGAAAAGATGAGTAGTGTATTGGAATTGCTGTTTCAGCTGTATTACACAGCCTTTATCAAGAAAACGTTGATTCCTATAAACTACTCATCTTTTCTTCTTCAAAAGAACCTGCGAGTGCCCTCTATTCTTCATTGACTTATGTATGTAGGATTTACCTTTTAATGTGCACCCAGGAATGAGGATTATTTCATAGCGAGTGCTACCGTTCTGAACTTTGTTTATATATATATATATATATATATATATATATATATATATACGTGTGTGTATACAGTGGTGCAAAAGTCTTAGGCAGGTGTGAAAACATGCTGTAACATAAGAATGCTTTAAAGGTATAGTAATGTTTCATAATAAAAGCAGCTCTATTTAATCATCATAGTATTTGGACTTTGGAGAGTGTTATTTCAATTCTGTCTGAGTTATAGTTTAGGAGTAATTCAATGACAAAGTATCCCCCTCCCGCCTCTTTTACTGATGTCACACTGTTCAACCAGAGCAGAAGGTAGGTGCCCAGGTAGACTGCAGAGAGGGACAATCTTCAATTAAGATAAGGGAAAAACCTGAAAACCTTGTCAAGGGGGGCAGGGATTTCATTGTTTTCATAGGAATAAGAGTGTCCCCTTCTGTTATCTGTCTGGTCTATAGACTGCATTCCACATCTGAGAAGAGATTGCTTACACTAGCTAAAAGGGGCGGGAGGGGGAAACTTTGCTTGTGAATATCTCAAAAACCATAAAGGTTTGAGAGATAAGACTTATATCATTTATATCATTCATGTTTTTTTAATGCCTACAAAATAAAATAAAGTTAAAACGAAGTATTACTATCCCTTTAAAAAATAAACATGTTAGTTTATTTTTATCAATTAACAAAATTATAGTGAGTGAACAGACTAAATCAATATTTGGTGTAACCACCCTTTGCCTTCAAAAGAGCATCAGTTCTTCTAGGTACACTTGCACACAGTTTGTTAAGGAACTCAGCAGGTAGGTTGGTCTTCTGTGGATTTAGGCAGCCTCAGTTGCTTCTCTCTCTCTCTCTTCATTTAATCCCAGAAAGACTCAATGATGTTGAGAATAGGGCTCTATGGGGACAATACCAACACTTCCAGGACTCCTTGTACTTCTTTATGCTGAAGATAATTCTTAATGGTTTGGGCTGTATGTTTGGGGTCGTTATCATGCTGCGGAATAAATCTGGAACCAATCAGATTCCTCTCTGCATGATATATAAATATCCACCTGTACTTTTCAGCATTGAGGAGACCATTAATTCTGACTAAATCCTCAACTACATTTGCAGAAATGCAGCGCTAAACATGCAAGGAACCTCCACCATGCTTCACTTTTGCCTGCAGAAACTCATTCTTGTACCGCTCTCCAGCCCTTCAGCTAACAAACTGCCTTCTGCTACAGCCAGATATTTAAAATGTTAACTCATCAGTCCAGAGCACCTGCTGCCATTTTTCTGCACCCCATTTCCTGTGTTTTAGGGCATAGTTGAGTCAGTTGGCCTTGGTATAGCATTTTTGTCCACAAGTGTTCCATGAAGACCATTTCTGACCAGATGTCTCTGGACAGTAGATAGGTGTATCATGATCTCACTGTCTTCTGCCAATTATGTGGTGATGGCACAGCTGGGCATTTTCAGATTGCAAAGGGAAGTAAGCTTGATGTGCATTTCATCTGCTGTATTAAGTTTCCTTGGCCAACCACTGCATCCTCAACATTAAACAAGAAGCCAGAGCAGAAGGCTCCTCTGAGTGTAGTAATTTAAACAATCTTTGGCCTTCACCTTCACCACAGTGCTCTCTTTAGACTTGTACTCACATGTTATTGAGGCTTTTACTTTGCCTCCAAAATATAATCTCTCTCCCGGTACATACCCTGGGTTGGTATTCTTTAGTTCTCCTCTTATCTGTATCCACCACTGTCTCCTTCCAGGTTTTCTAGGGCCTATGGGTAACCACTGTGAAGGGATTACCACCCCACAAAGTAAGTCACCCTGTCCTGTTTCCCGAAAATGTTAATGGAGACTTAAGGATACTGGGAGTAATATGATATAATATTTAAAAGTATTGAGCACTACACTTGCTTATAAGAAGGTACAAATTAGTTTATTGCAGAATATTATGCCAACAAAGTTGTAACGGTTTTTCAGACACTCAGACAGAGGATTAAAATAAAACACAGTTTTATTAGAAAAAAAAAATAATAATAACAAGATTACCCTCTACAGGCAGTACTGTGAGTAGCAGAATATAGGCTACATAGGCCTTCTCAGGATCAGGATACAGAAACAGGGATGATACATATGCTGTCACAGAACGGGCAAAAAAAACAGCGATGAATAGTTAAGTACAAAGTTAAGTACAAAGAATCATCAGTCTCAAATGTGGTGTTAGGCACGCCCCAGGTGTTAAGAGGCAGCTATAGGTGCTAGATCACACAACACCTTAAGTCCATATATGTAGAGGGCTGCTGGATAGTGCTGAATCAGAGGCAGAAGCTGCAGGGTAGTTGGTAGATAGCCCCCACGGGAGTATAACGGAGACCAACAGTATCGGGATCGCTTGAGCCAATAGCCCCCACGGGCGTAACGGAGACCAACAGTATCGGGATTGCTTGAGCCAATAGCCCCCACGGGCGTATAACGGAGGATTCTGTACTGCGAGAGCGTGAGCCAAATAGCCCCTTGGGCTTGTAACTGAGACCAACAGTATTGTGATAGCTTGAGTCAATAGCCCCCATGGGCATATACCGGAGACCAACAGTAACGGGATTGCTTGAGCCAATAGCCCCCACGGGCATACAACGGAGACCACCTGTTGCTGCTACTGCTTGCGCCAATAGCGCCTCCCACGGGCGCATTAATGGAGAACTACTGCTCTGTAGATGACAAATGAGCCGCCAACAACCGAGGCCCACAACCCGGCCGACTCAGCAGAAGCAGTGTATAAGGTAATGGCTCAGCAAGAGTTAATAATAGCAGCGAGGTAGGAGTAAGCGCTACAAGTGATCGGAGGCTCAGTGAGTAGCGAAATAGCACAGCAAGTGCCAAGGAGACTCAGCTATACTTAGTACAATGCACCAGAGAAACGGAAGGCTCAGATCAGGAGACACGGCTCAGCAGGAGTTAATGCAGCAATCTCCAATGGCTCTGACACACGCTGCAGCAATCAGAATGTCGCAGAGGCGACAACAGGAGCTGTAGACTGGAACAGTAGTAAGCCGGAACAGGTCACGGAGCAGGAAGTCAGCCAGGCCGGGTCAGATTACGGAGGAGATTTGCAGACAAGCCAGATCAGCAACGAGCAGGAACGTCAACCAGGCCGGGTCAGATCACGGAGGAGATTCGCAGACAAGCCAGATCAGAAACGAGCAGGAACGTCAGCCAGGCCGGGTCAGATCACGGAGGAGATTCGCAGACAAGCCAGATCAGCAACGAGCAGGAACGTTAGCCAGGCCGGGTCAGATCACGGGACAGGAACACAGGAGCGTAGTCAGTACAGGCCAATTCGGTACACAGAAGATCAGGAACACTGGAACACAGCAACAGCAACACTGGCTCTGGAACACCACGAAAGGGCACCTGACAGGTGCCAATGGCCAGAATAGAAAGGTCACCAGGGGCGGGCCAAACAAGCTCAACCAATAAGGGAGCAGCACAAGTGAGAGTGACAGAGAGATCACGGGAACCGTCATAAAAGTATTATATAACAAGAGTAGAAACTAATAAAAACTACTGTTTATTCAATATTTTTTTGTGCTCCTGAGGAAGTGGCAATTTTGCCACAAAACGCGTAGAGCTGATCCAAGTATGTTATACGTTTTTTATTAATATGTTTTTATTACAGTAGAACAGTAGTTTTTATTATTTTCTACTCTTGTTATATAATACTTCATTGGCATAATATTCTGCAATAAACTAATTTGTACCTTACAAGCAAGTGTACTGCTCAATACTTTTAAATATTATATCATATTACTCCCAGTATCCTTAAGTCTCCATTAATATTTTTGGGAAACGGGACAGGGTGACTTACTCTGTGGGGTAGTAATCCCTGCGCAGTGGTCGCCCAGAGGCCCTAGAAAACCTGGAAGGAGGCAGTGGTGGATACAGATAAGAGGAGAACTAAAGAATACCAACCCGGGGTATGTACCGGGAGAGAGATTATATCTGGGAGGCAGAGTAAAAGCCTTAATAACATGTGAATACAAGTCTAAAGAGAACACTCTGGTGAAGGTGAAGGCCGAAGATTGTTTTAAATACTACACTCAGAGGAACCTTCTGCGTCGTCTTCTTGTTTTTTGTCCTTACTGCAGATGGTGAATCATGGGATGTCCAAACCTACATAGTCTGAGCAGCAGAGGAACATCTGAGGAGTATTTTATGGACTATAAATACAATTAGATGTATATTTTTTTATAGTATTGCGGATATTATCTGTATTTCTGTAGCACCTTTTCTTGATATTATGTTTCAGGGAATTTTTTAGATTCAGAGGACCCTGGAATATATCTAAATGCACACCTTTATCTTTTGGAGGGGCATACGCCTATCCTATTTTCTTCAAATCCTAAGACTGAGAAAGTCTTACATATACAGTCTCAGGACTTGAAGAAAATATATTTGTTGTACTATTTTAACTCTTGCATCCTCAGCATCTCCTGTTTGTTTGTGCTTCTTCAAAAGAGCTTGGACAGCAGATCTGGAAACCTCTGTCTGCCTTGAAATTTCTGCCTGGGAGAGACCTTGCTGATGCAGTATAACGTGTGTCTTGTTGCTGTGTTCAGTCTTGCCATGGTGTATGACTTTTGACATTAAACTGTCTTCATCAACCTCACCTTGTTAGCTGAGTTTGGCTGTTCCTCACCCAGTTTTATTCCTCCTACACAGATGTTTCAGTTAATGATTGTGTTTCAACCCACATATTAAATTAATGATCATTAGCACCTGCTTGTTATAATTTAATCATACACCTGACTATATATCTACAAGTTCCCTGAAATTGTGCAAGTGTACCTAGAAGAATTGATTCTGCTTTGAAGGCAAAGACACAAAGAGAGGAGGCGCTCCTAGTGTGGTATGTAGATAGTTCACAATTGGAATATTACCAGATAGACTCTACTCACAAAAAAGGTGTTCAGTGTGAAACATATATTTCCACTGAATTCCGAACTTTTAGGGAACTTGGACCGTCCCAAAGGTCTACTTCAGGGTGTGTATCTCTATGGCTGCACCTCTTCAACATCCATACCCAGGAAGCTCATGTAAGAAAAACACACAAAGACAGAGGGCGCTATTGGGCGCCCTCTGTCTTTGTGTGTTTTTCTTGAAGGCAAAGAGTCGTCACACCAAATATTGATTTGATTTAGATTTTTCTTCTGTTCACGCACTATCATTTTGTTAATTGATAAAAATAAACTATTAAAGCATACTTTTATATATATATAACTGTATCACGGCGCCCGTGATCTGGGCGACATTCTGTCCATCTTGCTATTGTTGCTCTCCTATTGGCTGCGCTATACTGCTCCTCCCAGTGACAGCCTTTTTATTCGTGGTGTACCTAGCGTTAGTTTTGCTGTCTTGATACCAGTGTATGGCCCCGGACTGCCTGACCACGCCATTGTCTTGTTCCTGACTCTGTGTACCGATTCGGATTGGCTGACATTCCTGCCTCCTGTTCTGACCCGGCCTGGCTGACGTTCCTGCTCCGTGTACCGACCCGGCGTGTCTGAGGTTCCTGCTCTGTGTACCGACCCAGCTTGGCTGACGTTCCAGTGCTATGTACCGAATTGACTTGGCGTGGTTCCTGCTTCTACCGTGCCCGGCTGGGCCTTACCGGACTGTTCCTGCTGCTGCCTGCCTGGCACCATTTCCTCATTACTGGGCCTCCTTGTATTCCGGTACTCCGGTTGCCGATGGGTCAGAGTCTCTGTGTGCCCCCACACCGTGTTGCACTCGCTTGGTCTATATGTGGTTCAGTTGAGCTCCTCCTGTGGTTGCCATTATCCAGGCCATAGCGCTATTAACCCCTTTGGGGGAAGTGCCTCGTTCCGTTACTACCACTATGGTACTGTTGGGCTCTGTTACTCTGTGCGATTTAGTCTCCATTTGGTTCCGCTGTGCGCTTCCGGTTGCCATCCATTTTATACTATCACACATTAACCCTTGAGGGTAGTACGTGCACATGGTGGTGGGTAGTTTCGGTAGGGCCTCCGTTCTGGCACGAGCTCTGACCAGCCCTGTGTAGTCGTTGGTGGCCGGCCACCGTTGCATCCTCCTACAGGTGATCCGTGCCTGTTGTTACAGTCCTGTTAGGCGACATTGGGCCTTCTCTGTACTCTTACTTTACCAGTGGCTCCACTGGTCACATTGGACTTTCATACACTGTATCAAACTCGTTTACCTGACCTGTGTCAGTATTGTGTGTGTTATACATACTGGACCCGTGTGGGTTAACTTGCTTGTAACCTGTCCTGTGTCACTTACTGCTGTTGTTACTGGACCCGTGAGGGTTACCTCATTCCTTGTGTGCATTAATAAAATCGTGTTTTACCAACATCTACTGTGTCTGAGTGTACTGAACCGTAACAAACTGGGACCCTGACATGAGCTGTGTGACTGAGGCAGACTTGATAGCAGACAAGATTGCGAATTTTGTTGAGGGCCAAGGCAAAACATCACACTCCATCAGTTCTGTTGTGTACTTTAGAGCAAAAACACACACAGTGGTTGGGTAATGTCCAGCAAATGCACAAGGGCAGGAGGAGGGGCAAAGGAGGAGCAGTATAGCGACATGGGAGTAAAGTGGTAGTTCAAAAACTGACTGCAACTATAGTTGCAGCAACATGTGCAATGAATGATGATAATATCTCTCTTCCTGAGGAGAATGTAGTGTGCCAAAATCCCACTAAAAGTTCCAACACCAGAGCTAGTACTAGAAAAAAAAATATTAAAAGAACACTGGAGACAACAAGTTGCATTCTAGTGTTGATGATGGCCTAATGGAGGGAGGTGTAGCAGCTGAACCAGCTGCTGCATCTGACAGTGATACAGATGAAGTTGAGAGTGAGAGAGATGATGACATGACCAGAAACTTAGCTGGAAGGCAAAGGCTCAATCTTCCATCACTGTAAAGGAGCACTGTGTCTGACTATTTGTGGTTTCAGAAAACAATTTGTAGCTTTGACCATGTACAAGCAAATATGCCTAAAAATACACACTCTGTTGGTCATCTTCACCACTTCCAAGTCCAAGCCCCACTCAGTCACACACATTTGTGTTGAGTAACCAGCAGCAACAACAACAACACATTTTATTAACATCCACAACCTTAGCTACAAATGCTACATATACACTAAATGGGAAACAGCTGGGGATTCCTCATTAGGGAAAGATTTAGGCGTACTGATAGACAATAGACTTCACTGCGATGTGCAGAGTCACTCAGCTCCTGCAAGAGGAAATAGGGTACTAGCCTGCATAAAAAGAGGTGTAGATGCAAGGGATGCTATATTATCCTACCTCTATATAAATGGTTGGTTAGGCCTCTTCTAGAATATGGAGTACAATTTTGGGCACCAGTTCTTAAAAAAGACATTGTTAAACTGGAAAAAGTGCAGAGACGTGCAACTAAACTGATACAGGGATTGAAGGATCTGCGTTATAAAAAGAGACTAGACAAACTGGGTTTGTTTACATTAGAGAAGAGACATCTAAGGCATAATATGATTACAATTCACAAATATATTCAAGGTCAATACAAAGAACTATCCAATGAATTATTTACTCAAAGAGCTGAGCTAAGAACGAGAGGTCATCCATTAAGACTATAGGAAAGGTGCTTTTGACTAAAACAAAGGCAGGGATTTTTCACAGTAAGGGTGGTAAACCTATGGAAATCTTTGCCTTGGGATGTTATACTTGCAGATAATGTAACTGCTTTCAAAAAAGCAATGGATGTCTATCTAACACATAATGTTGAAAATTATGACAGATGGCTTCAAAGCAGATAGGTTGTTGATCCAGGGTTTTAATTTTTTTATGCCTTCCTCTGGTTCAAAAGAGGCATTTTGGCATGGGCGCATGTCTTTTTTCAGCCTCCTCAACTATGTTACTATGCTGCTGCTGGAAGTGCTGCATCCTTTGACACCTAGTAGTAGTAGCAGTAGAACAGCATCAACATCTAGACCCAGTCGTAGTAGCAGCCCCTCAGGAACCCTGCAGTCCATGAATTCCACAGTATGGAGATACTTCACTCATGATCCAAAAAGCTAAACACGTTCTGTCTGTTGTCTGTACAAAAAGCACATGAGCAGGATGAAAGCAGGCTTACACCAAGGCACCTCCTCAATGAAATCCCACTTGAAGCACAACCACAGGCCTGACTGTGAGACACCCCCTGAACACATCACAGGTGCCACAACTAGAAGCAGCACAAGTGCTCCAAAAAGTTCCCAGGGCTCTAGGGCAGATAAGAGAAGTAGTGATATTATTGATGTGTCAGAGAGTTTGCCACTGCCAAATAACACCTATTGCTCCTGCTGAAGAGGAGTATGATGACAATGGGTTTGCTGTAAGAGATAAGAAGGATCATGGTGCTCAATTAAACTGTGACCATTAAAAAAATACTGTTGTGAAAAATTTGTTACCGAACGACAAAAAAAAATGTCTAGGTTGGTATTCAATTGTCCTACCAAATGAAACCACAACGGATGTTGGGCCAAAACATCTGACTTGTGGCCAAACGTCCGTTGTGTGTTTTTAGTTCCCAAAACTCATGCTAAATAGTGTGAGTAATGGGAACATCAAAGGAAAAATGCTAACAGTTGGTGTCTGACACACTGTCAAACACCGACCATTAGCTCAAACACACTGACCCTCCCAAACAATAATCCTACACTACCTTAACAGTAAAGTGCAACAATGGTACCCCTAACATTATCCTAACACCCAGATCTGTGTAACACTTACCTGTCATCCACTGCCCATCTTCTTCTGTCATCTTCCATCTTTTTTCCTCTCTCTCTATCTTCTGTCTTCTTCTCTTCTGTCTTTGTCTCTTCTGTGTTCTTCTCTTATTTTGTCTTCTCTCTTCTCATATTGCTGTAAAATTATAAATATGTGCATAGTTTAACCCTTTGAGTACCAGAGGGGTATGCAACGCATTATAGAACAATGCACATATTTCCATGTTGAAATAGTAGAATCCACACACGGAAACTCTTAATTCCCATCATGTTCACTAAAAATCCATTTTCCAATATCCATAGAAATATTAATGTAAGTGAAATATAATTGCTGTTTAAAAAACCCTCTTTGTAGTCTCTGCCTTTGTCACTGGCGGCTGTAAGAGAAAAAGACCCCCTCTATGGTACTGATGCCGATCCAGTATGTGGGAAATTTCAACAGAGACTTCCTTTTTATATGGTCAGTCTCTGTTCAAAATGATTCCCATCCATTGGTTGAGATGTGGCTTACGCACCTCCCAGCCAGTCAGCTTCTATCAGGTTTCATCAATCCCCTGCTAAGCACACATGCTTAGCACAGATTTTCCACGCACTGGATCAGGCATCAGCCCATAAGGTACCAAAGGGGGAGTCTGTCTTTTTTCTCTTCCTCCCGCCACTGCCAGCAACACCGGCGGATACTACAAAGAGAGTTTTTTTGTTAACAGCAATAATATTTAGCTGACATGTTAATATTTCTATGGATAATGGAAAATGGCGTTTCTGCAAAAAAAAGATGGTAAATATGTTTTTTGTTTGGAGGAATCTACTATTTCAACTTGGAAATATGTGCATTGTTTAACCCTTTGAGTGCCATGGCACTCAAAGGTTAAACTATGCACATATTTCCAAATTATGTTTTTGGCACATATTTAGTGATTCATTTGTTTTCTTTTTACAGGAATATGAATGAAACAAGGACAGGAGAGAAGAGGACATGAAAGAATAAGACAGAAGGTGGAGAGAAAGAAGAAGAAAGAGGATTGAAGAAGAAGATGGACAGTTGTTGACTAGGGTGCTGAAGAGACCGCTGGACATCAGGATTACAGGTAAGTGTTTCTTGTTAGGGGATTTTTTTAACTTAGTAGGATTAACCCTGTGAGTACCAGTGGGGTAAGAATAGCCATAGCACCCATGGAACCCTTGGATCGAAAGAGCGGTATCCAGTGAAATGCATCAGATACCACTTTGTCACATCAGGGGTTAAAGGGGTATTGGAATGAACATGGGAAAAGGTGTGCACCGACGACCAAGTGGCAGCCTTGCACAACTGATCAGCAGAGGCTTGATTCTTGTAAGCCCAAGAAGCCCCAATAGATCTGGTAGAATGAGCCGTAACCCAAAAGGGAACAGGCTTCTTTCTTAGCTCATAAGCCTTACGAATAGTGGACTTGATCCAAGATGCAGTAGTTACTTTGGATGCAGGTCTTCCTGCCCTGGGGCCCTCAGGAATGATGAACAGCACATCAGATTGTCTAATGGACTCGGTGCGATGTACATAAAACTTAAGACAAAGCACCACATCTAACAAGTGGAGATCCCTCTCCTTGTCAGAGCTAGAGTCTGGGCAGAAAGAAGGCACCACAATCTCCTGATTAATGTGGAACTCAGAGACCACCTTCCGGAGAAACTCCCGAGAAGTGCGAAGTACCGCCTTGTCTTTGTGAAACACCAAAAAGGGTGGTTTACAAGACAAAGCATGTAACTTCTCGACAAAGCGAACAGACACGATCACCAGGAGAAAGGCCATTTTCCACGTCAGCAGGTGTGAAGGAATCGTAGCCAAGGACTCAAAGAGAGGGCGCTGAAGGACGCCAAAGACCAAATTAAGGACCCACTGAGGAGCGGGAGTCTTAAAGACAGGACGAGTATAAGAAACGCCCTGGAAGAAAACCTTGACATCAGGAAGAATAGCAATGCGTCTCTGAAAGAAAACAGAGAGAGCAGAAGTCTGAACCTAAAGGGAACTCAAGCTGAGGCCCTTATCCACACTGTCCTGCAAGAAGGCCAGGACCGTAGGCAGATCAAAATCCTGAGAGAGATCCCTATCAGCACACCAAGATAGGAAGGTTGACCAAACACGATGGTAGGCCTTAGAAGGAACAGGTTTGTGGGCACTAACCATACTAGCCACCACACTAGAAGAAAAACCCTTCTCCTTCAGTATTGAGGATTCAATTTCCAAGCCATCAAAGCCAGACGATGAACATCCTCCTTCCACAGGTAACCCTGTAGAAGAAGATCCAGACGGCAAGGGAGCCGGAATGGCTCCGCCACTGACAGATTCAGAAGCTCTGGAAACCAAGCCTGCCGAGACCAGTATGGAGCAATCAGAATGACTGGACAGCACTCCAATCTCAATTTCCGTAACACCCTGTACATCATGGGAAGAGGAGGAAAGATGTAAGCCAGAGGAAATAACCAAGGAATGGACATGGCATCCCCTTCTAGAGCTAGAGGATCCCTCCAGCGAAAGCAGAACCTCAGGACCTTCCGGTTGTATCTTGTCATCATCAGGTCGATGCAAAGAAGACCCCACTTCTGAACGATGAGGGATAACACCTCTGGGTGCAGTTCCCACTCTCTGCTGTCCACCGTGTGTCGACTGTGGAAGTCTGCCATGATGTTAGGTACGCCAGGAATGTGTACTGCGGATATGGAAGGAACGTGTTCTTCTGCCCAGGACAAATTAGCCTTGACCTCTAACCAAGCGGCGAGACTTCTTGTTCCACCCTGCTTGTTGATGTAGGCCACAGCCGTGGCATTGTCGGACTGTACCCAGACTGGGCGTTCTTTCAATTGGAGAGTTCAATAACGAAGGGCATGGAATATTGCCCGAAGCTCCAACTATCACGGTCCCTGTGATTCCCTGTCAATCTTTTACTGTGTTACCTTTGCATTGGAGGAGGCTGATTGGCCCGCCCAGGATGTTCCTTTTTATACTGGCTTTTGGGCACTTGTCAGTTGCCCTTTCGTGATGTTCCTGATCCTGCGCCTAGTTGCTGAGTTCCAGTGTCTCCTGTGTACCGACCCGGCTTGTCTGACTACTCTTCTGATCGTGCTCCGTGATTGACCCGGTTCTGGCTGACGACCCTGCTCCGTGATTGACCCGGTTCTGGCTGACGACCCTGCTCCGTGATTGACCCGGTTCTGGCTGACGACCCTGCTCCGTGATAGACCCGGTTCTGGCGGACGACCCTGCTCCGTGATTGACCCTGTTCTGGCTGAGGACCCTGCTCCGTGATTGCTCCTGTTCTGGCTGAGGACCCTGCTCCGTGATTGCTCCGTTCTCCGGCTGATGTTCCTGCTACCGTATCGATCTGGTTCCGGTTGAGATTCGGAGAGATTCTTGCAGAGACCACTGACTTTGTGCACTCAGGCGACCCAGGACTGCTCCCCATCCAGAGAGGCTGGCATCCATCGCCACCGTGGTCCAGAAGGAAACTAGAAAGGACTTGCCCTTCAGCAGATTGGAGAGGTCGTGCCACCAGGACAAACTCAGTTCCATATGAAGAGGAAGTGACAACAACGTCTTCAGAAGGTCCGGCTGACCCCTGCACACCTGGTCATGAATCTCTGGAGTTCCCTGGCTTGAGCCATGGCAAATGGGACTGCTTCTATGGTGGAGATGAATTCCCCACTGGAGAGGACAGCTTCTTGGCTGGAACTGGATTGTGAGCCAGAACAGCAGAAACCCTGTGGGAGATCTGGTGAGCTACCTTGTCCATGAGAAACACCATGCACTGCTGAGTGTCGAAGAGAAGACCCAGAAAGACCAGACACTGGGATGGGACAAGATCTGACTTGTCCATGTTGATGATCCACCCATAATTGGTAAGAGCATAAATGCAGTCCTGAACCTGCTGATGAAGAAGGGGCTTTTAGAAGCAGGTCGTCCATGTAAGGAGTAACTCTGATGCCATCCCGGAGGAGGACAAATACTAAAGCCCCCAGGATCCGGTCAAAGACTTGAGGAGCTGTAGTTAGACCAAAGGGAAGAGCAGAAAACTGAAAGTGCCCTCGGTCTCAGGCAAATCTGAGATCCGGCTCTCTGGATGAATGGTGATGTGTAGATACGTGTCCTGAAGATCCAGAGAAGCAAGGAATTCCCCCGGGGACATAGCAGCAATCACTGTCCTTAGGGTCTCCTGGTGATAATGAGTCCTGATCACAAAGGAATTGAGATCTTTCAGATCCAAAATGGGACAACAACCGCCGTCCTTCTTGGAGACCACAAAGAGGTCTGAGTAAAAACTCATACCTCTGTTCTGAACTGGAACCGACTCTAGAACATCCTTGTCCAGGACAGCCTGAATAGCGCAGTTGAACAGACAGAGTTTCTCTGCACCCTGAGGCATATGAGAAGGGAAAAAGAGAAAGAGAGGAAGAGAGACCAAAGGGATCCTGTACCCTTCCGTCACCACCTGTAAAACCCACAGGTCCGCCACTGAATCGTCCCAGACGCTGTGGTAGTGACACAAATGGCCACGCACAGCAGAGTGAGGCCCTGGGTTTGGTGAGTCATGCCAAAAAAGGTTTGTAAGCCTTGGGCTTGGAGGAGACCTTGGGCTTCCATTGCTGTTTGGGCTTGGAGGAGGCACGCAGAGCTGAGGGAACTTCCTGGTTCACTGGACATGTCTCAGTCTGGAAGGAACAAAAAAACTGATTACACTTAAGAGGGGTTTTCTTCCTGGGGACTAAAGGCAGAAGGGTACTTTTACCCCCTGTGGCCTCACTAATCAGATCCTTAAGATCTGGCCCAAACAATGATGTGCCTTGAAAAGGCAAGGAGAGCAAGGCTTTCTTGGAAGCAGTGTCAGCAGAACAGTGTAACGGTTTATTTGACATTCAGACACAGTAGGTTAGATAAAACACAGTTTTATTTAACAAACTCAGAAAAACAATAACCCTCACGGGTCCAGTAATATATAACACAATATAGTACTGACACAGGACAGGTTACAGTAATATATATACCCAAACGGGTCCAGTATATGTACAATTCAGCAACAATAATATACTTACACAGGTCAGGTAACTTTCATGTGATACTCAAACGACGCAGCACTGAATGGGTTACTATTAGGCCAGGAAGACTGACAGGCCCTAATAGTGTGAGGCCCTTAAGACTCTCACTCTGCAGAGAGTGCACAAATATCGAGTTAAGCCACAATAGTAAACGGAGGCCCAGAACAAGCTTGTGAACTGTCGTAGCAGTAGCGGAGGACTGACTGTATGCCTGAAAGGGCACCCAGCGGAGACTGCACGGATGGATAGCAGGTGGAATCGGCACCTTCCCCGAAGGGGTTAACAACGCTCAGATCAATGTCGACTGCCCAATCAAGATAATAGCCTGAGGCGCCCAGACTAAGACCAACCTCAGCGTATATGGCAGGAAGTAGGGTCAAGCATACCGTGGTCCACAGATGGAAGGAACACATCAGCAATGTCGCCCGCGTGACACCGACAGATAACGGAGACTAGACTGCAGTAGTATAGTGAGGCCACAGAGACACTGTCCTGAGACAGAGAGGAACCTGGGTAACTGTTACGGTTTTCTGACACTCAGACAGGGTTAGAGATAAAACACAGTTTTATTAAAATGAAAATAAGGAACAGCGCCCCTGGGGGCCAGAATCGGTAATACAGTGCAGAGTGAAATACAGGCTTGATATAGCAAGAGCAAGCAAAGTATGATGAACACTATAAAGGGTTAACACCCAAGCAGATAGTCAGTCTCTGTGGTGGTGATTAGCCAATGCCCGGTGTACACAGTCCCAATAGTAGTGATGCAACAGCTAGCTCAAGCAGAATGGCCAAACTGAATCATGACCAGATCTCGGTCTGGTTTTGCCCAAGGGTATAGAGCAACCAACTGCAGCAAGAGCCAATGCCCCTACAGTGGTGAGCAACAAGGAGAGATACTGCAAGTGCCAATGAGACCAGAGCCTAGCACCCCTTAGGTGCTGTAACGGAGGACGCACTGCCCAAGCTGACTATAGGAGCCAACGCACAAACGAGTGCGGATGGATGGACACATACACAGTGAGCGATTAGGACCTGAGCCAAGCACCCTTCCGGTGCCGACACGGAGCTTCCACTGCCAGAGTATCGTAAGGCCCTTTGCGCCACACGGCGCAATACACAGGAGAACGGCACCGAGCAAATGTACAACTCTGCAATGTATAGCTAGGCTCAATATGCGGGAAAAAGGCTCAACTGGTGTAGAGAAGGCTCAGTAAAGGAGACAACATGCTTGGCAGGCGTATGCATGGCTCGGTATCATTGAGGCAACCGGCACAGCAAGTGTGAAGACCAACCCAGACACTAAGGTCACAGTAGCAGTAATCTCTCAGGCTCAGAGTACGGAGGAAACCAACAGGCCCAGAATCGGAGGCCACAGAGGACTAAAGTGTGATCAGTTGGTGCTAGCTGCGAGCAGGCTCAGAATGTCGCCAGGCATCAGCGGAACGCAGAACTGGAAGGATCACGGAGCAGGAACGTAAGCTGGAGTTGGTCGATCACGGAGCAGGAACGTCAGCCAGAACCGGGTCAATCACGAAGCAGGAACGTCAGCCAGAGCCAGGTCAATCACGGAGCAGGAAGTCAGCCAGATCCGGGTCAATCACGCAGCAGGAATGTCAGCAAGAGCCAGGTCAATCACGGAGCAGGAAGTCAGCCAGAACCGGGTCAATCACGGAGCAGTAATGTCAGCCAGAGCCAGGTCAATCACGGAGCAGGAACGAGAGTAGTCAGATGAGCCGAGTCGGTAGACAGGAAAACAGGATTGCAGCAACGATAGTGCAGGCACAGGAACACCACGAAAGGGCACCTGACAGGTGTCATAAGGCCCAATATAAAGGGACACCCTGGGCGGGCCAATCAGCCTACTCCAATGGACGAGCACCAGCACAGAGAGTGACAGGCAAGCACGGGCACAGTGATAGTAACAACCTCAACCGAGGACAGGATGGGGCCGTAGGCAGGACTAATACACAAGTAATGGAGCCCAACCGGGCCGGTACACAGAGAAGGAACGTCAGCCAATCCGAGTCGGCACACAGAGCAGGAACGTCAGCCAGGCCGGGTCGATACATGGAGCAGGAACGTCAGCCAATCCAAGTTGGTACACAGAGCACGAACGTCAGCCGGGCCGGGTCGGTACACAGAGCAGGAACATCAGCCAATCCGAGTTGGTACACAGGCAGTAACGAGATGCAGAGTAGTCAGGCAGTCCGGGTCGGTACACAGAGCAGGAACGAGATTCAGAGTAGTCAGTCAGTCTGAGTCTGTACACAGAGTTCACACGAAAATTGGAACAAGCGCTGGTAACGAAAACACCTTGAAAGGGCACCGGAGAAGTGACAAGACCCAGTATTTAAGGACAAATACTGGGCGGGACAAAGACACTTCAGCCAATAGACATAAGCAGGAGCAAAGACTGACAGAATGTCGCCAGCATAGCACGGGCACCGTGATAAACAGATCTTGAGCCAAAGAGCCCGTCTTGCAAACACAGACATGGTGGAAACCCTAGCCACCAAACGGATGGCATCAAATAAGGCAGCAGAAACATAGAGCTGGGCCTCAGAAATGTTGGCAAGAAAGTGCAACATATCCGAAATAGGAGCATCCTGACGGTCAGTCTGGGTGAGCTGTTCAGTCCAGACCACAATGGCCCGGTTAACCCATGCCGCAGCGAACACCGGACACATGGCAGTCTCAGCAGTGGCAAAAATTGACTTGAGGGAAGCCTCAAGTTTCTTGTCAGCCCAGTCTTTCAGAGAGGACGCATCAGAAACTGGCAAGGCAGTAGATTTAGATAGCCTGGAGATAGGAGCATCCTCTTTGGGGTGATGAATCCACTGAGCAAGCGCCGCCTCAGAGAAGGGGTAAAGTTTGGCAGATTTCTTGGAAACAGAAAGTTTCCTGTCTGGAGATTTCCACTTATCAGACACAAGGCGGTCAAGAGTGGGATTAGGTGTAAAACAAGTAAGGGGCTTTTTAGGATCCTGAAACACATCAGAAGGATCTGAAGAAACCTCCTGAACTAAGGGAATGTTTAGGGTAGTCAAGACAGCCCTGATCAGGGCCTCCACCGAGGGCTCAGGATCAGCCTCAAAGGGGTCCCCAAAAAAACTGAGAGGAACCCACAGCAGAACATTCCTCAACATCTGAATCCACCAACAGTTCCTCCTCAGAGGAATCTGATACGTCAGGCACTCCCTGCAGTTTAGGCAAAGAAGATTTGACTGAGGAAGGGGTCTGCCATGAATGGAAAACCTCCTGTAACTGGGATGGAAAGAGTTGCAATGTAGACCTAACGTCCCTAGTAGCAGCCTTGAATTCTTGCACCCAAACTGGCTCTAATGCATGGCTGGAGGTCTCTGGGAGAGACTAAGGGACATCAGAACATGCTGGGCATAAATGACCTGAGAATTCTCTAGGTAACCCTGAATGACATGAGGAACAGTCCACGATAGGGGACACAGAGACCCCAGCGTCCTTAGTCTTAGGCCTGGCCCCAAGCTCCAACGGAATAGACATTCTCACAGTGTCAAAAACGATTAATATAATGAATCACCCAATTACAGTGTAAAAGACTAAAATTTCACCCCAGAAATCACTAAAATACTAAAAGGGTTAATCTTCAGAGGAGAGAAGGAGAGTCCAAGCCCTGCGTAGGATACTCATTCTAGAAAAGGCACAAAATAGCTGCCGTGGCGGAAAACCAATCAGAAATGAGCACGCGAAGCAAGTGCTCATGGGAAATGTAGTTTTCCCAGAATAAGTAGCCGAACAGTGCCCAAAACCCCCTGAGCCCCCCAACACACTTGCAATGGTAACCGGATGATAGATCCAGGTCAGACAATTAAAATGAGCACTCTCTGAAGTCGCTACGTTGAGCGGTTGCAGAGATATGTCCCAAACTGTGCAGTCCCATAGGAGTGAATGGTGAAATGGCATCTATGTGGTAAAGCACACCTTTACTCAAATTTTGTAAAAGTTAAAACTGTGAAATAAAATTACATGAGGCATCACTAGAACAAGTTAGAAAACCCAAAAAACACTGAACCCAGTAGGGAAAGTGACAATAACCCCCCCAAAAGATGCAAACCAGCAGCTAAATGGTTAAGTTACCACATAAACCTGCTACAAAACACCCAACAGACATACAGATAGACCCAATGAGTGCAGGAGAATGCAATAAAAACTCCCAAGGAAAAAACCCTGTGCGGTGGGGCACTGTGGGACATGTAGACCTGCAGCACTAAAAGGGTTGCTCACCTTTCCTGCAGATCTTCTGTCTTCAGATTACCATGTATCAAGAAGAAGCCTCTGTGGGCAACTCCTGAGGAAAGAACTTGTACCCAAGATTTTCCCCCCAGGGCTTAAGGTACACAAAAAGCACCTGGATACTGAGCTAGCCACATTTAAGGGCATTGTCAGTTATGGTAATCCGCCTAATGGAGGTATTCCATTTCTAACAGAAAAATAAAAAAATTCTAAAACTATAGCAGTACTGTTCTCTTGCCTGTGTCTTCACCAAGGAACAAATCTTTCTTGAGCTGGCTGGCTAGCTGCATCCAAGGAGGAAAGGTAGGCTCCGCCCCCTGCAATCAATTCTAGAATGGTTCCTGCCTACTTCAAGGGGCAGATCACCTACCCAAAGTTACCAGTAACCTGTATTGGACGACAGAGAAATATGGATCAGTGTGTGTGTGTGTGTGTGTGTGTGTGTGTGTGTGTGTGTAGCACTATGACAATGTCAGCCCATAATCCTGTGTTTCATGGGGCTCTGTTGACATACTCGGTGATGTGTTTATACAATGTATCGGGGCACATATCCATATGGCTGGCTGGCATCCCCTTGTTACTATCATAATAGGTTACAGACGAGTAGTTAAAATTGCAAAACAATGGTTTGTGTACTCTCCCGCAATGCAAAAGATTAATGAGATAATGATGGTTTAGCTGTTGCAGGTAAATTATCAAAAAAGAATTAAAGAGCTCACAATGATAGATATAAATTCTTAGTAGTTAACTTTGCGGGTCACAGGATCTAATGAACACAAAAAAGAGAGAAGAAATCCATTGTGAAGAGAACCTTTTAAGTGGAGTATCTATTCTCCTGGATCCTATATATATTCTGTCTATAATGGTAGAGCGCATATCGTCATTAATACTTAACTTTTAATATAATTCAAAAGTATTAAAAAACAGATGGTTAATCCCTTCATAAATTAGGATACCAATAAAAGCAACAAACCACAGGTAGGCGATTGGTTGGGTCAATCACACATATATAAATGTCCGGATTATAGTATTCCTGGTGTGTAAATGAAGGCTAGTAATTTCGGATATGGATGTAATATAAGTCACAGCATTACCTCTGATTTCTTGATATAGCTAAAATATATGAGCTAAAATATATTAGATCGTCTGCAGTATATGTGAGCGGCTATAGCCGAGTGAGAGACAGAGCAGACAGCTAGACTGAGATCATCCGTGTGTATGTGCGCGCGTGCGTGATAAATTGATTACTCACACACACATTGTTTGTACAGCTGTACAATGCTCTAATCAATCGGTCCTCTGGTCCTGAGTACTAGCCGGAAGGAGCGTCTCTTAATATATAAAACAAGTTGTTTAATACAATGTAACAGCAAAAGCTCATGAAAGAACTCAAAGCACTGTCTCCCTCTATCTAGGGTGAATGTAGCTTATATTAAATCATATCAAAGGCGATACAATGGGTATCTATGAGTGAACGGCTCCATGTATTGAGGTATAACTTAAGCATCTCAACTCAGTCTATGATGGCATTGGTATCTAAAATAATAATACCATAATCTGTGTTGCTCTGATTTAACCAAGCTCTGAGCAGCAAAATGGTTGTTCCCTAAAGCTGAACCTCGTGGCCGTTACTCAAACATGCCGCATTCTAGCCCTCAAGCACTATTGCCAACCATGGTGCCGGACCTATAGCGCTCAATATTAACACATTAGAGTGGTATCAAAGTTAGAGTGCCCCCATGCCTCCTGGCGGCATTGCCCAAAGAGTTTCACCATGTAAGAACGGCTTTGTCAGGGGCTTAATCAAAAATGACCGCTATTTTTCAAATATTTATATGTGGGATTCCCCTATGTGGGAGGATCCCATTGATGTGATTCTAACGTAGCTGAACCTTGCTTCCATGTATCTGACTGTAACCAATAGCTGAGGTTAAACAATCAAATAGTGATATCTTGACAATAAAACGTGCAACAGCGCTGTACAGCTGTCATACGGATGGAAACATTTACCGTGATGGTATTAAAACATAAAATAATTTAAACAGGCTCTATAGTTAAATCATCTGTATTGAGAGTAGATATTATGTATCTACTTAATCATTCAGATCCCAAAAGCAACGTTATCTCCCAGCAGACAAGATGAAGGCTCCTAGTAGTAAGGGCATGCTACCAAAATTATATGTACAAATGGGAATGTCTGTTTTGACATGTGACACTCGTGATTAAGCAATCAATAATGAAGGCCACATACGCTCCGGGCAGTAATGACATACATTGCCCCAATTTATAAAAGACAGACCTGTCTCAGGATATAGTAACCTAAGTATAGAAGCGGTTTTTGAGATCTAATCCATAATCATAGGGTGTAAGATGAAGCCATAGGATTAAAAACACCATGCTTAAGTGATAACAACCTAAAATCATAAAAGGAAAACATATCACAAATAGTAATAACATTTACTCTTTAACAAAGGGACTAAAGGTAAATCCCTCATTTAGGCCATGAGGGTGTCTTGTCCCTAATCTATAAATCCATTGAGATTCCAGTCTTAAAATTTTGAGATCAAGGTCTCCCTTCCTGATGGTTGGTGATCTACTGATGCAAGGAGATGATGGCAGTGATTCGCTAACATGTGTTGGGAGATCAAATGACCACAATAGTGTCTTCTGTACAAACACAACATTGAACCCAATGATCAGCCTAACATTTCAATGTGTTTGTTTCCCTATCAGAGTGTGAATAACAGCCTATTTGACTGGATGAACTATCTTGCATGTTAATTAGGCAGATAGCCAAATAACTGTTTGGATAACCCATTAAAACCACACCAGTGGATGGGACTGAATATTGACAGTCCGTCACCTGTTATGCTAAGGGCTAGCTGTCAGTTGTTCAAGTTCAACTCACATCATGGCCAAACAACACTGTCATGTTGTTTGGCTTTACTAGATGGATTGTGAGTTGGAACTGGACAACATTGTGTGTGCTGTGTGCTTACCTATGTTCCAACACTTTACAACTAAGTAACATGGGCAGGAGTTGTGTTTGCTGAATTGCTTTCCAATGCGTTTGAGACATCTCTGCCTCTTAACCTTTTAACTACAAACCTTCTCAGACAGGATTTGGATGCAAAAGTTCTTTTTTATTTTTGTGAAAATATAACAGACTGCAGAGGTGAATGCCCTGGCTGACTGGCTTGCCACCATGGGTATTCTGGATGTTGGTACAGGGGTCACACTGGAGGGTGGGTGGTTGCAGTGGACCCCTCTGTGGATTGCTGCCCCCTCTTCGTTGCCAGGTTCTCCCTGTGCAATAAGTTACCTTATTTCCACTAGCAGCTGCCTCATTATGTCTATCATGCCTTTTCTATATTGGCAAAGCTTGGTGGTGTGCCTGTGCTCCTCAGGGAATCCCTTTGCAACCTCCTGATGTATCCCTGTGCCACCTTCTCTGACCAGGCACTCCCTCTCTATCCCTATGCTGTGTCCACTGGTGGAAGTAGATGTGGCTGGTGTTGTTGGCTCCCTAATGTCCTCTTCTTTTTCCGCTGCTGAGGCTGGTGCTGAGGCTGGGGAGGCTGCTGCTGGTGGTGGGGAGACTGCTGCTGATGGTTCTGAGGATGGCTGATTCCTTGGCTGTCCCAGCATTTGTGGATCCAGGTGATGGCTGTGTCCCCACCACATCTAGCGAATCCAAACTTGCCACGGATGTCTGGCCTTCCTGTTGGAAATGAGGTGGGGGTGTAAAATCCTCTTGTTGTTGAGGGCGCTGGGGCTCCTCAGCCCCAGATGCTCATAATCTAGTGCCCATGGGTCATAGCATGGCCACTGGTAGCTGCTTCCCTCCCACCTTGGGTCATTCCTGGGCCCATGCTGGGGAGCCAACCAAGACGGTAACTGTTGCCATGGTGTGGGACCATATGCCCCATATTGTGGTGTGGGCATTGTCCCAGGCATCAAGTACCTTCCTGACGGTGGAGGTGGTAATGTGTAATAGCGTCCTGAGGTGGACGGGGGCATCCACCTCCCTGGAGGTATCCAATTGCTGTAGGGAGTGGGTGGCTGACTGTACTCTGATGCTGGTAGTGCTGGGGGTGCTGGAGGAGGTGGAGGTGATGGTAGAGGTGGTAGCGATGATAACCACCTGCTTGTCCCCTCTTCCTGCTCCACAACGGGAAGTCACTGGGGGGACATCATATGCCTCCTCCTCGCTGTCCTCCTGCTGTGCTGCATGCCTGGATGCTGTGTGGGGAAATGATATGGGGTGATTAGTAGTGTAAGTAATGACATGATGGATGTAAGATGATGACATTGACATGAATCCTTGAGTGTCATGATAGTATGCAGTGTATTGTGTTGCGATGCATGGGATACCACCCTGGAAATCAATGATTGATGAACTTGACAGTATTCTGTACATGAGGTCTGTCCAAGCACAGTCCTCAGGGCTACCAAACAGGCCACATGTGAAGGATTTCTTTGATTAAGCACTGTTGGGTTGATCAGTAGCTCCTTCTTTTTGAGTGACCCACCAGTGCTTAGTCAGAGATATCCCTCAGTCATGCCCTGTTGGTTGTCCTTGAGGGCTAAACTTAGCCCTGCTGTACAGTCATGTAAAAAACCTACATATGCGTCCTGACAAGAGTGGATGACCTAACATCCCTCCTTGCTATCCCTACTCCTCTGGATCCATGTAACAACCAAAAGTAACAAATGACAGTTCAAGTGAGAGCAAACCATTGCATACACAACACATATGCCTAGGGAGCAACAACAACACTAGGGCCTAGATTCACTAAATTTCAAAGAGGGCTAAAAATGTCAATGTCCTGTCAGAGCAGTGTCATAGGCACATCAATAGTATTCGCTAAAGTGTCTACAACATCACATCACCAGCACTCTGACAAAAATAAGCCCACATCGACATCAGTCTGACAGGTTTGTGAATTTTTGTTCATCACATCGACAGTGGCCTATTTCCATATGGAAATGAAACATAATGAGACACTTTTGTATGCAAGGGGGGAGTTAATATGTTAATGTGACACTATGACACATTCACTAAACTCCAATAACAACCTCTGATGTTGGAGTTCACAGTTGTAACTTTATCTACCTCAGGTTGTTGAAGTTGGGATCTCCCTGTACTTTCTTATGCAGTAACATCCCTCAAGCAATGACAAGCAGGGAGTGCTGTGACCTGTTGTCTGTGTGGAAGGGATCCCCCGCCCACATCACCAACACTATGAAAATTCTTAAGTTGAACAGCATTCTCTTTCTGCTTCCCTACTTGGCCAGTAGGGGAGTGGAGAGAGAACAGTTTCAGCACCATGGACAGCATTGAGTGTCATAGGGATGTGCATTACTCACCCCTGTGGCACTCAAAGGGTTAGAATAAAAAAATAGTACACCAAACACTACACAATTATCCCCTAACCTATGTATCATATACATGTTGTGCACTCACAGGGGAACAAGACCGGAGCAGTTCAGAGATCGTGAGTAAGCATCCTGTACTTGAAACTTGTGGATCTGTTTGAAATGATGCTTTATTCCATCTAGCTGTGTGTATCCTTTACCACTGAGTCTCTCCATTTGCTTTTGTTATGGCGAGAAGATTTTCAAGGTACATTTTGCAATTATGAACAAAGCATTGTTGATTTTATGAATGGGCTTCATCAGATCTTTTTGGTGGTGGTGGGTGAGGTCCTATGATTCAAAACAGTTAACTAGGAGCACATAGGGAGGCTCCTCCACTGCACCTACCTTACATTGAGTCTTGTTTTATTACCTTGTGTTGACATACGTTTATAAGACATTTGCACGTTAAAGTTTGTGTCTTTCATAGAAGTATGAGCCACTGAACTGTGTATTTGTATTTGATCACCATAGCTGGGCATCCAAAGGTTGCCTCAAGGGCATCTTAATTCAGGAGCATACATGAAGTTTGCTGGGTTTCCTATTTCAGAGGTCTTCACAGTGGGTTACTAAAAGTCCCACTTTTATAGGAAAATACCAGTTTTTATCCTATGTTCAGATGGTCAGTAAAGACTGTGGCTGTTCTGGGTGTAAGGCACATATATTTTACTGCAATTCTCACATCTAAGAACAGGGAAAAATGGAAGGATGCCAAACTTAATGGGCTACTACATTTTTCCTTATATTTGGAGTTCTCCATTCAAAATTGTTCCAGGGACCACAGGGGTTCTCAAAACTACCGTTGGTTGTATACAACTTAATATACCAGATTAATAAAGAAATATTATTTTAGCTTCAATGGTCTAGTCATCTGATTAACTGGTGGTTAACTCTATGCCATGTAACATCTTGTGATTGTTATTGGTACACATAATTATTAATTCAACCACTGCAAACAACTACTGAACTATTGAATCATATTTATCATGATTGCGCTTCTATTCTTTGATTGGTCACCTATGTGATTAATATTTCTTGCTTACAAATACATACATCACATCTACAGCATTTATTAACAGAAGAAATTACTGGATTCAACAACGAGTACATGCTAAATATGGCATCCAGTAAATTAAAACTGGTAGTTGATCCTGAATTTGATAGTGAAGTATTCCTGAAAACATACATCTGCAATCATGTAGATGTGACAGAAGATGAGCTTGTGAAAATCCTTCTTCAGAAGCTCAATGAAACAATGGCATCAGTTAAAGTTTTCTGCTTTCCAGAGATGTTGCTGTTGTAATATGTTTACTCATTATATATATATAGAGAGAGGAAATATGCTTGCACTCAGATATTAGTATACCCTATACAGATAATCCCAACATATCATGTTGAGGGTGCCCCTGATCCATATAATATATACACAAAAATGGACAGAGATATAGGTTGGAGCATTAATGAGGCACTCATTTGTTATCCCAATTAAACCAATAAAGTAATATCAATACAACATATTGTCAAAGAATACAAAATTATTTATTAAATCATACATAAAAAAATATGATATTGGCTACTTCAATCCCTTTGCCATCCGTTCCCTCACAGATGGAAAAAACTAAAAGTGAAAAAATATCTTAAAAAAAAGTCCAACTGTGATCCTATATTCTCTGTATCCAAATATTGCTCACAGTTACAGATCCAATCAAATCAAAAATAAATCTTTGACTTCATCCCCAAAAGATAACCTCCATAGATCAATCAATATTATGGCCGTAACTCAGATAAGGCCAATAGTGATAGTGGGATAAGGCATATGTATATGCAAGCAGATGTTAGAGGTTAATAGCTTTTCTTGAGCAGTAGTGGGTTAATGTGAATTTAGTAGATAAAGGGTTAGTTTACATTCAGCATACTCATCTCCTAGAGTTAGCACTTTATCATGTTCCATGGAAGAAGTGGGAATTCTCTGGATCAAACCAAAATCACCATGGGGAGGGTAAATAAAATGATGTATAATTTGTACTGACCAGAAAGGGTCTTTAAAATGATTGAATAAAACATATTTCTGTTATCATACATCTGAATAAAAGTGTTTGAGTCCATTTTGCAAACTTTTATGAGAGCAAAAGAGCAATAGTTATTTTGTTTCAATATGTATATCAATATGTGTTTATTAATCAGTTTCAATGGTCAAAACAGTAGATTGTTTGTACAATAACTGATGTGCCAGTATTATTTAGGAAATAATGCTCGGGTGTTCGGGTGCTCTGACCGAGCGCCCCCGGAGGCTCGAGTGCTCGGCCGAGCACCCGAGCCCCATTGAAGTTAATGGGAGGACTCGAGCATTACACCAGGCACCCCCTGCTCTGATGAGGGGAGGGTGCCTGGTCCATAGGAAAAGGGCAGAAAATGATGGAAACACCACAGAAATGGTTCAGGGACAGCATAGGGAGGATGTCTGGATGCATCTTGGACTCCAACGTTGCTGCTGGGAACGATCTTTCGCCCGTAGTACGCCATTTTTACAGACTGACCGTAAAACACACAAAAAGGCAGATAAAAACGACTTTAGGCGAAAAATTGTTACCAAACAGTATTTGCTGTATATTTACTTGTATATCATCTGCAAATTCTGCAAAAAATTTCATCGATTTTTCGGAACTGGGGCCATGATTAAGAGGGAAACGTGCGCAGAGGCAAATTCTCCCAAAAATTTCCTCGATTTTTCTGAACTGAGGCCATGATTAAGAGGGAAACATGCGCAGAGGCAAATTCTCCCAAAAATTTCCTCGATTTTTCTGAACTGAGGCCATGATTAAGAGGGAAACGTGCGCAAAGGCAAATTCTCCCAAAAATTTCCTTGATTTTTCTGAACTGAGGCCATGATTAAGAGGGAAACGTGCGCAAAGGCAAATTCTCCCAAAAATTTCCTCGATTTTTCTGAACTGGGGCCATGATTAAGAGGGAAACGTGCGCTGAGCCGACCATCTAAAACATTATGGGTGAGGGTCTGCTGCGGAGCTGACCATCCTAAACATTATATGCGAAGGCCCGCTAGTGAGCTGACGCTATAAAACATTATATGAGAGGGCCCGCTAGAGAGCTGACCCAATAAAACATTATATGAGAAGGCCCGCTGGTGAGCTGACCTATACAAAAATTGTCAAACAGCGCCTGCTGGTGAGCTGGCCCTATATAAAAATTATATCACAGGGCCCGCTGGTGAGCTGGCCCTATATAAAAATTATATCCCAGGGTATATGGAAGAGAGTCAACCATATACCCATTTTTTGGGTGGAAGGGGTGAATGGGAATACAGAGTATTCCCATCATTGTAAATAACATATTTAAAGTGACTTTATGTTCCCCCGGGGCTTTCCTCCAGTGGAGTGGAGAAGTCAGGGGAAATCCAGGCCTTGTTCATTTTTATAAGTGTCAACCTATCAGCATTTTCGGTGGAAAGGCGGATACGCTTATCTGTTATGATGCCACCAGCAGCACTAAATACCCGCTCAGACAGAACGCTGGTGGCAGGGCAGGCCAGCACCTCCAAGGCATAGAGTGCCAGTTCATACCACGTGTCCAGCTTGGACACCCAGTAGTTGTAAGGCACAGAGGGATCATTGAGGACGCTGACACGGTCTGCTACGTACTCCTTCACCATCTTCCAAAACTTTTCCCTCCTTGTGACACTAGGCTGCGCATCAGGGTGAGGGTGCTGGCGGGGTGTCATGAAGGTGTCCCACGCCTTGGAGAGTGTTGCCCTGCCTTTGTCGGAACTGCTGTGTGCTCCCCTTTTCTCCCCTTCTCGGTTGGCCAAGGTAGCACGTACTCTGCCGCCAGCGTTGTCAGATGGAAAATTTTGGAGCAATTTTTCGACAAGAACCTTCTGGTATTGCACCATTTTGCTTGTCCTCTCCACCGGAGGAATGAGAGATGAGAAATTCTCTTTGTAGCGGGGGTCCAGAAGGGTGAACACCCAGTAATCCGTGTTGTCTAAAATGCGTATAACGCGTGGGTCACGGGAAAGGCAGCCTAACATAAAGTCAGCCATGTGTGCCAGAGTACCAACAGGCAAGATTTCGCTGTCCTCACCAGGAGGATGACTCTCAATCTCCTCATCCTCTTCCTCCTCTTCTGCCCACCCACGCTGAAGAGATGGAACTAAAGTTCCATGGCTACCCTCTGTAGAGGAGGCAACCGTGTCTTCCTCCTCCTCCTCCTCCTCCTCCGCCTCCTCCAATTGTCGCTGAGAAGACGAAGTGAGGGTGCTCTGGCTATCACCTTGTGTAAGCTCTTCCTCCCGCATTTCCACCTCTTCCACATGCAAAGCGTCGGTTTTAATTGTGAGCAGCGAGCGTTTCAGTAGACACAGAAGTGGGATGGTTACACTGATAATAGCGTTATCGCCGCTCACCATCTGTGTCGATTCCTCAAAATTGCGTAAAACCTCGCAGAGGTCTGACATCCATTCCCACTCCTCACTTCTGATTACAGGAAGTTGAACGGAGAGGCGAAGACCGTGTAACAGCTGGTACTCCACTACTGCCCTCTGCTGCTCACAAAGCCGGGCCAACATGTGGAAGGTGGAGTTCCAGCGCGTGCTCACGACACACAGCAGCCGGTGAGCTGGCAATTGTAAGCGCTGCTGCAGCTTCAACAGGCCGGCTGAAGCTGTAGATGACTTACGGAAATGTGCACACACGCGGCGCACCTTGGTCAAGAGATCATGCAAATTGGGGTAGGTTTTTAGAAATCGCTGAACCACTAAATTAAATACATGCGCTAGGCATGGTACGTGTGTGAGCTTGCCGAGCTCCAAAGCCGCCACCAAGTTACGCCCATTATCACACACAACCATGCCTGGTTGCAGGTTGAGTGGCGAGAGCCACTGCTCGATCTGGTGACTAATCCCCTGCAACAGCTCTGAGGCCGTGTGCTGTTTGTCCCCAAGGCAGATCAGCTTCAGCACGGCCTGTTGACGCTTCCCCACTGCAGTGCTACACTGCTTCCAGCTACCGGCTGATGGGTGAGTGGCGCTGCGCGCAGAGAATTCGGAGGTGGAAACGGAGGAGGAGGAGCCAATAACATAGGTGCTGGCGGAAACCCTGATGGAGGTAGGGCCCGCAATCCTCGGCGTGGGTAGCACCTGTGCCATCCCAGGGTCCGAGTCGCTCCCAGCCTCCACGACATTCACCCAGTGTGCCGTCAGGGAAATGTAGCGTCCCTGGCCACAAGCACTTGTCCATGTGTCAGTCGTTAAGTGGACCTTCCCAGTAACTGCGTTGGTCAGGGCACGGGTGATGTTACGGGACACATGGTGGTGTAAGGCGGGGACGGCACACCGGGAAAAGTAGTGTCGGCTGGGGACTGCGTACCGAGGGACAGCTGCTGCCATCAGGCTGCGGAAGGACTCAGTCTCCACAAGCCTAAATGGCAGCATTTCGATGGCCAGTAATTTGGAAAGGTGTGAGGTTAGTGCTATGGCCTGTGGGTGGGTGGGTGGGTGGGTATTTTCGCTTGCGCTCAAATGCCTGGGGTAACAACATTTGGACGCTGTGCTGGGACAGGGAAGTGGATGTGGTCGCTGATGGTGCTTCAGATGGTACAGGTGCAGGGCGGGAGGTATGCGGGCCTGCGCCTTCGACAGGCGATTGGCCGGCACCGAAAACAAGGGAAGAGGAGGCAGTGGTGTGGTCCTGCAGACACAGATTGGCGATCCGGGCGTTCCTCCCACTTATTACGGTGCTTGGATGCCATGTGTCGGATCATGGTGGTGGTGAGGTTTCTAGTGTTCATGCCTCGGCTCATTCTGGTGTGGCACAGGTTGCAAACTACAATTCTTTTGTCGTCCGCACTTTCCTTAAAAAAACGCCATACCGCGGAACACCTACCCCTTGGCAAGGGAGATTTACGCAAGGGGGTGCTCCGTGGAACATTTGCGGGACGGTTTGGTGCGGTCCGCCTTCTTTCTGTAGCCACACCACTGCCTCTTCCAGCCTGTTGCGGTGCTGCAGATGGCTCACCCTCAGGACTGCTGTCATCGCTCGGCTGTCCACCTTCCCAGGTGGGGTCAGTCACCTCATCGTCCACCAAGTCCTCCTCCACTTCCTCACTCTGATCATCCTCCTCATGTCTTGATCCCACCACATACTCAGTCATTGACAACTGTATATCATCCTCCTCATCAAGGTCTTGAGACAGTAATAGTGGTTGATTTAATGGCAACTGTGTCTCATCATCATCATCATCCACTTCCTTTGACCTTAAATGCCGTTCACCTCTGTCATCTTCTTGTGATTGGGTACCCTCTAGAGGTTGTGAATCAGGGCACAAGATGTCATGTTCCTCTGCAAGCGTGCTTGGAGAGAGGTTCAAATTAAGGATTGGTGATGACACGAGCTCCTCACTATATCCCAGTGTGGGATCACTTCTTTGACCAGATCCTCTATGGTGGGAGGAAGGATGATCAGGGTGAGGATTATGTTGACCAGACTCTTGGCTACTGAGAGTGGACTTGGTGGAAGACAGGGTGGTGCTTAACCGACTGGAAGCAGTATCAGCTGACATCCAACCGACCACCTGTTCGCAGTGGTCGGACCTCGAGAGTGATGTCCTGCGACGCCCTGTAAACTGAGACATGAAGCTAGGTATGGTGGATGTCTTTCTGTCTTGTGCTCTGGCACCAGGCACAGTTTCTACGCGTCCTGACCCGCGCCCTGAACTATCAGGATCATGTCCACTTCCCCGTCCCTTTTTACCCGCCTTCTTCATATTACACGGAATATGTGCTGCAAATCTGCAACTTTGCACAGTAAACAGAATGTTCTCCTAATATGCAACTTTGCACACTACACAGAATGTGCTTCTTAACTGCGGCTACGCACAGTGAATGGAATATGTGACTTTGATATTTTACAGTTTGCACAGTTAACAGAATGTTCTCCTAATATGCAACTTTGCACACTACACAGAATGTGCTTCTTAACTGCGGCTCGGCACAGTGAATGGAATATGTGACTTTGATATTTTACAGTTTGCACAGTTAACAGAATGTTCTCCTAATACGCAACTTTGCACACTACACAGAATGTGCTTCTTAACTGCGGCTACGCACAGTGAATGGAATATGTGACTTTGATATTTTACAGTTTGCACAGTTAACAGAATGTTCTCCTAATACGCAACTTTGCACACTACACAGAATGTGCTTCTTAACTGCGGCTACGCACAGTGAATGGAATATGTGACTTTGATATTTTACAGTTTGCACAGTTAACAGAATGTTCTCCTAATATGCAACTTTGCACACTACACAGAATGTGCTTCTTAACTGTGGCTACGCACAGTGAATGGAATATGTGACTTTGATATTTTACAGTTTGCACAGTTAACAGAATGTTCTCCTAATACGCAACTTTGCACACTACACAGAATGTGCTTCTTAACTGCGGCTACGCACAGTGAATGGAATATGTGACTTTGATATTTTACAGTTTGCACAGTTAACAGAATGTTCTCCTAATATGCAACTTTGCACACTAAACAGAATGTGCTTCTTAACTGCGGCTACGCACAGTGAATGGAATATGTGACTTTGATATTTTACACTTTGCACAGTTAACAGAATGTTCTCCTAATATGCAACTTTGCACACTACACAGAATGTGCTTCTTAACTGCGGCTACGCACAGTGAATGGAATATGTGACTTTGATATTTTACAGTTTGCACAGTTAACAGAATGTTCTCCTAATATGCAACTTTGCACACTACACAGAATGTGGTTCTTAACTGCGGCTACGCACAGTGAATGGAATATGTGACTTTGATATTTTACAGTTTGCACAGTTAACAGAATGTTCTCCTAATACGCAACTTTGCACACTAAACAGAATGTGCTTCTTAACTGCAGCTACGCACAGTGAATGGAATATGTGACTTTGATATTTTACAGTTTGCACAGTTAACAGAATGTTCTCCTAATACGCAACTTTGCACACTAAACAGAATGTGCTTCTTATCTGCGGCTACGCACAGTGAATGGAATATGTGACTTTGATATTTTACACTTTGCACACTAAACAGAATGTTCTGCTAATCTGAAACTTTGCACACTAAACAGAATGTGCTGCTAATCTGAAACCTTTCACACTAAAAAGAATGTGCTGCTAATCTGCAACTTTGCACACTGAACAGAATGTGCTCTAATCTGCAACTTTGCACACTAAAAAGAATGTGCTGCTAATCTGCAACTTTGCACACTGAACAGAATGTGCTCTAATCTGCAACTTTGCACACTAAACAGAATGTGCTGCTAATCTGCGGCTAGGCACAGTGAACAGAATATGTGAAGTTTTTTTTTTTATATCTCTGCCCCCAAACACAAAATAAACTGCTGCCCCCACACACAGTAGTCCTAAAAAGGACTTTTGGGTCTTTTTTTTTAACAAACTCGCTTTTCTTCTCCCTACACTGACTTTCCCTTCCTATCCTCATCTCTCCCTGGCTAAGACTGAGCCGAACTCGCTGGTCAGGTGCTATACAGCACCCGATCACGGGTTCTGGCCAGCCAATCAGTGTAATGCCAGCAGCCAACATGGCTGCTGGCATTACACTGATGTCAGAGCCTCCCTGCACGTTTATTGGCTGCGCAGCAGCCGCGAAACGTGCGGGGAGGAGACCCGAACATGGCGGGCGAGCACATGCGGTACTCGTACGAGTACCGCCATGTGCCGAGCAGAGCGATGCTCGAGCCGAACCGAGCTTCGGCCGAGCATACTCGCTCATCACTAGAAATTATTCTTGTTAATTTAATCTCCTCAATATATTAGGCTATACTTCTTCAATCACAACCTACAATCTATTTATCTATATAACAAAGGTTTTTTAATCCTAGTGATGTCTGTAGCACCGAAGAGGTTAAATATATAGTGGTTACTCCTAGTTAAAACAAGATTGGCATTATAGGAGGTTAGCATACTGAATAATACAGCCATTTAATGGCTGTCTTGTTTGTATACCATTGTGAATAGTCTGTAAAGCTGGTTATATTGAAGAAGTGGGGCTTCTCTAGATCAACCCAAAATCACCATGTAGAGGGTAAATAAAATTATCTATGATTTGTAATGATATGAAAGTGGCTTTGTGTAACGGTTTTATGGACACTCAGACACGGAAGGTTTAGGTAAAATGCAATTTTATTGAAGAACCACAAAAAAATGAATGACCCTCGCGGGTCCAGTAGGTATGCTGTCACTATCCTACTGACACAGGACAGGTAGCAGTACACAAAACCCACACAGGTCCAGTATATATACAATACAATACTGACACAGGTCAGGTTACAGTTATTAGTACCCACACAGGTCCAGTATATAATATATACAATACAATACTGACACAGGTCAGGTACAGTTCGTGTGAATCCAAACAAAGTGCGGTAGATATGATTACTATTAGGCTGGGAGGACAGGCAGGCCCTAATAGTACACTGGCTCTTAGTACACTCTCTACGCAGAGATTGATACAATGGCACCTGAGGCCATGACAGTAACGAAGGCCTGGACAAACGGTAGACTAACAGAGCTGCCAAAGGAGGACTGCCACAGAGGCACGGAGTAACGCCAGTCTGTGACTGCAAGGACTGTACCCAATGTGCCATGCCTAGAGTATAATTTGTACTGACCTGAAAGGGGCTTTAAAATTATTGAATTAAAGATTTTTCTGTAAATGTTTATGAATAAAAGTGTTTGAGTCCTCTTTGCAACCTTTTATGATAGCAAAAGAGCGATTTAATTCAAAAGGAAGTTTTATACATCCTCCACTATAGTGAAAAATGGTTTGCTCCAAATTCATCCCAGCATGTATTTCTCTTCCAAAAAATGTGACAGACTGAACAAATTGGAAAATAAATCTAGTTAATGTTTCTTATAACAGATGTAAGACACGGCTAACTAATTGTTGACTAGGTTTTCTATGACAGGTCATTAAATACCAGAAAAGAGGTTTTTGTGTCTCAAAGTTATAAATAAACATTTGTCTAATGCATAAATATATATATTTTTTAATATGTGTATCAATATGTCAGGGCTCAAAATTTCCAGTCGCCAGTAGCCAATGGCGAGTGAAAATTTAGCCCTGGAGAGTAGAAATTCAGCCCTGGTGGATGTGTTTTGGCTTGCAGTGGCGAGTAACTTTTCAGGTCTGGCTAGTAGCAAAGGACTTAAAATTATAAGCCCTGAATATGTGATTATTAATCAGTTTCAAAGGTCAAAATAATAGATTGTACAATAACTGATGTGCCAGAATTATTTAGGTAATTATTCTTGTTAATTTAATCTCTTCAGTATATTAGGCTATACTTCTTAAATCATAACCTACAATCTATTTATCTACATAACAATGTTTTTTTCAGCCTAGTGATGTCTGTAGCACCCAAGAGGTTAAATATATAGTTAAATCTCTTAGTTAAAACAAGACTGGAGTAAGAGGAGGTTAGCATACTGAACAATATGGCCATCTATTTTCTATCCAGTTTGTATACCATTGTGAATACTCTATAAAGCTGATCATAGTGAAGAAGTGGGACTTCTCTGGATCAAACCAAAATCACCATGGGGAGAGCAAATAAAATTATTTATACTTTGTACTGACCTGAAAGGGTCTTTAAAAGTATTGAATAAAAGAAATTCTGTAATTGTTTTTGAATAAAAGTGTTTGAGTCCATTTTGCAACCTTTTATGAGAGCAAAAGAGCAATTTAATTCAAAAGGAAGTTTTATATATCCCCTGCTATGATGAAAATTCATTCCAGCATGCATTGCTCTTCCAAAAAGTATGACTGACTGAACAAACTGGAAAATAAATCCACTGAAAGTTTCTTATAATAGATGTAAGACAGGGCTAACTAATTGTTGACTACGTTTTCTATGACAGGTCATTACATACCGAAAAGAGGTTTTTGTGTCTCAAAGTTAAAAACAAAAATTTGTCTAATGCAACAATATTTTTTTTCAATATGTATATCAATATGCAATTATTATTAAATTCCAATGGTCAAAACAATAGATTGTTTGTACAATAACTGATGTGCCTGTATCATTTAGGAAATTATTCTTGTTAATTTAATCTCTTCAATATATTAGGCTATACTTATTAAATCATAACATACAATATATTTATATATGTACCAAAGCTTTTTAATCCTAGTGATGTTTGTAGCACCCAAAAGATTACATATATAGTAGATTCTCCTAGTTAAAACAAGATTGGTGTAAGAGAAGGTTAGCATACCGATTAATATGGCCATTTATTGGCTATCTAGTTTGCATATCATTGTGAATACTTTGTAAAGCTGGTTATAGTGAAGAAGTGGTGCTTCTCTGGATCAGACCAAAATCACCATGGGAAGGGTAAATTTGTACTGAAATGAAAAGTGCTTTAAAATGATTGAATTAAAAATATTTGTGTAATTGTTAATGAATAACATTTCTTTAAGTCCATTTTGCAACCTTTTATGAGAGCAAAAGAGCGACTTAATTCAAAAGGAAGTTTTATACATCCCCCACTATAGTGAAAATGGTTTGCTCCAAATTCATCCCAGCATGCATTGCTCTGCCAAAAAATATGATAGACTGAACAAACTGGAAAATAAATCCAGTTGACTTTTCTTATAACAGATGTAATACAGGGTTAACTAATTGTTGACTACATTTTTGTGACAGGTCATTAAATACCAAAAAGAGGTTTTTGTGTCTCAAAGTTTAAAATAAAAATTTGTCTAATGAATAAATAGTTTTTTAAGTGATTGTTAATCAGTTTCACTGATCAAAATAATAGATTGTTTTACAATAACTGATGTGCCAGATATTATTTAGGAAATTTTTCTTGTTAATTTAATATCTTCAATATCTTAGGCTATACTCCTTAAATCATAACCTACAATATATTTATCTATATAACAAACCTTTTTCATCCTAGTGATGTCTGTAGCACCCAAGAGGTTAAATATATAATTGATTCTACTAGTAAAAACAAGATTGAAGTAAAAGTAGGTTAGCATACTGAATAATATGGCCATCTATTGGCTGTCTAGTTTGCATACCATTGTGAATACTTTGTAAAGTTGGTTATAGTGAAGAAGTAGGGCTTTTCTGGATCAAACCAAAATCCCCATTGGGTGAGTAAATAAAATTATATATAATTTGTACTGACCTGTAAGGGACTTTAACATTGATTTAAACATTTTTCTGTAATTGTTTATAAATAAAAGTGTCTGATTCCATTTTGCAACCTTTTGTGAGAGCAAAAAAGCAGTTTAATTTAATAGGAAGTTTTATACTTCCCTCACTATGGTGAAAATGGTTTGCTCCAAATTCTTCCCAGCATGAATTGCTCTTCCAAAAAATATGACAGACTGAACAAAATGGAAAATAAATCCAGTTACCGTTTCTTAAAACAGATGTAATACAGGGCTAACTAATTGTTGACTAAGTTTTCTATGACTGCTCAATAAATACCAGAAAAGAGGTTTTTGTGTCTCAAAGTTAAAAATAAAAATTTGTCTAATGCATAAATAGTTTTAATTCTCATTCTGTAAATCAATATTTGATTGTTAATCAATTTCAACAATCAAAATAAAGTATTGTTTGTACAATAACTGATGTGCTAGAATTATTTAGGAAATTATTCTTGTTAATTTAATATCTTCAATATATTAGTCTATACTTAGTAAATCATAACCTACAATCAATTTATCTATTTAACAAAGTGATGTTCGTAGCACCCAAGAGGTTAAATATATAGTTGATTCTCCTAGTTAAAACAAGATTGGAGTAAAAAGAGGTTAGCATACTGAATAATATGGCCATCTATTGGCTATCTAATGTGCATACCATTGTGAATACTTTATAAAGCTGGTTATAGTGAAGAAGTGGGGCTTCTCGGCTGGGGGCAGAGTGACCGCTGAAGAAGATGGCCGCTTAACTCTCATGTTCCGCTCTTCCACAGCCACTTTATGTCTGTATCTGCTCTATCCACAAAGTTTTTTTGTTTGCATTTGATGGAGAGGTTTCATGCCCTCCTCCTCCATGTCCTCAGCTAAACGACGGAATCAAGCTTGGCAGCGTAACCATCAAATTATGGAGTTTCTTCCTATCTGTCATACAAGAGCCGTGGACTCGGCGTCCCTGGGAAAGTTGACGGAGGCAATGCTACCTGAGGCTACATCTCCCACTTTAATATCTCGTCACGGACTCGGCCTCATTTAATACGGAACCGGTTCAGGTTGTCACGGTTTGTTTTGACTCTCAGACACAGAGTTAAGATAAAAACACAACTTTATTGAAAAGTTAATAAGAACCCTCACAGGTCCTGAACATACACATATGTTACAGACACACGACAGGTTCAAGTAGTATAGCAAACAATAATATAATACATGTAGACTCTACTGGCCTTACCAAATACCGGGTAAGGCAGCCTGGAGACTGGCACAACAAGATGAAGTAGGTATCACGGTGCCCGTGATTTGCTGCAGTTACTTGTCTGTCACCAGTAGGGGGCTTCCATTGGCTGTCTGCAGATAGCCCGCCACTTATTGACTATTTAAACCTGGATTGGGCACCCTTTGAGTGCCCTTTCGTGTTGTTTCTGACCTTCTTGCTATCACTATGCTAGTGATAGCTGGGCCTCTGTTCCAGTGTTCCTGAGTTCCTGATCTCATGTGTTCCTGAGTTCCTGATCTCTACTGTTCCAGTGTTTCCTGCATGCTGAAGTACTTCCAGTCCTGGTTCCGGCCTAGTCTCTGGTGTTGCAGTTCCTGCTGAACTTCTCTGCTGTTTTCTGACCTGACTGATCGTTGCTGGTTCCTGTCATCTCATCACCTGTCTTCAGTATCCTGGCGACCTTCTGCCTGGTCGCGTTGGTGACATTGCTACAATTCCGTGTTGGTCCCAGCGTGCGGACGCTGGTTTGCTCCCAAGCCTTGCGGCTATACAAACTCGCTTGTTACACCAGTGTGCGGTCACTGGTTTGCTCCAAAGCCTATCAGCTATACAAATCTGTGTTGGTCCCAGCGTGCGGACGCTGGTTTGCTCCTAAGCCTTGCGGCTATACAAACTCACTTGTTACACCAGTGTGCGGTCACTGGTTTGCTCCAAAGCCTTTCAGCTATACAAATCTGTGTTGGTCCCAGCGTGCGGACGCTGGTTTGCTCCTAAGCCTTGCGGCTATACAAACTCGCTTGTTACACCAGTGTGCGGTCACTGGTTTGCTCCAAAGCCTATCAGCTATACAAATCTGTGTTGGTCCCAGCGTGCGGACGCTGGTTTGCTCCTAGCCTTGCGGCTATACAAACTCACTTGTTACACCAGTGTGCGGTCACTGGTTTGCTCCAAAGCCTTTCAGCTATACAAATCTGTGTTGGTCCCAGCGTGCGGACGCTGGTTTGCTCCTAAGCCTTGCGGCTATACTACTCGCTTGTTACTCCAGTGTGCGGTCACTGGTTTGCTCGCTAAGCCTAACGGCTATACTATTCAGTGTTGTTTCCAGCGTGCGGACGCTGGTTTGCTCCAAAGCCTTGCTGCTTAACAATTCTGCTAATTTGCCAGTTCCATCTGACTGCTGCTATTATCTCTGGGCTGCCCTGCCCGGTATTGGTAAGGCCGGTAGAACCTTTTGCCACATTCCATCTGAGGTTGCCTTACCCGGTATTGGCAGGGCCGGTAGAGCCTACATTGTGTATCTATTGAGGCTGCCTTGCCCGGTAATTTGGTAAGGCCGGTAAAACCGTTATGCTATTCCATCTGCAGGTTGCCTTACCCGGTATTGGCAAGGCCGGTAGAGCCTAAAGACTGTCCTGTCCGGTATATTGACAGGACCGGTAGAGTCTGCCTTCTGTCTGTGCTATATTCTGTATACATATATATATGTATGTTATTGCCATCCTAAGTTATCATTTATTATTTAAATAAAATTGATTTTTTTTTACCTAAAACTTGTGTCTGAGAGTCATAATAAACCGTGACAGTACGAAAGGGCCATGACCTCAGACAGCAAGGGTGAAGGTAACGCACAGAATATCCATTGGAGGATGGATGTGCTCGAGCAACGTTTGGATCAGTTGGCAGTTGCAATTCAAACGATCCTTGAACGCACGGTACCTGCTGACCAATCTAGCTCTAGCCCGGTGGTCTCGCCAAGTCAGACACCGGAAAGTGATACCAGACCCCTAGGGGGTACTGTTAAAGGGTTAACGGCTTCTGCACCCTTGCCGCTAAGATATGATGGTGACCCTAGTCTCTGCAGAGGGTTCATCAATCAACTCGAAATCTTTATGGAATTGACGGCACACGCATTTCCCAATGATCGTAGTAAAGTGGGGTTCACGATATCACTGCTCACTGGCAGAGCATTGGCTTGGGCTAACCCCTTGTGGGAGAATGCTAAACCTTGTACTAAGAACTTTAGTGAATTTGTGCGTTCCTTTCGAAGAGTGTTTGAGCCTCCTGGTAGAACCACCTCTGCTGCCAAACGCCTTATGGAGATACAACAGGGCAGGCGTACAGTGGGCGACTATGCCATCGAATTCCGCACATTGGCAGCAGAGGTAGGTTGGAATAACGAGGCATTATTGGCAGCCTTCTCTCAAGGCCTGAATGACCACATTAAAGACGAAATCGCTGCTAAAGATCTACCTATTGATCTAGATGATTACATTGAGTATGTTATGATAATTGACTCCAGAATACGTGAGAGATCAATTGCCAGAGATCGTAAGTTACGGTCAAAAAATAATGAGCCTAGTAGCATGTTTTGCCCACCCATCCCTCCCTTGGCATTGAAGTCTAGTGAACCAGTACGGGAAACAAGTGAACCTATGGAAATAGGCTTCACTAGACTATCCAAGGCAGAGAGACTATATCGCAAAAAACAAGGGTTATGTTTATACTGCGGTAAAAAAGGGCACTTGCTATATTCCTGTCCGGTACGTCCGGGAAACGCACACACCTAGGGTATCTTGGGGGACAGGCCCTAGGTGGTGTACAATCGTCCCCAGTGTCGGGCATAATGAAACCCACCATACAGGTGGTATTGTCTTGGGCACAACGCTCTGTGGAGGTTTTGGCCTTGGTTGACTCCGGTGCAGCAGGGTATTTTATGGATAATACCTTTGCTGAATTGCACGGAGTTCCACGCATTGAAAGAGAAAACCCCTTGACTATTGAAGCGATTGATGGTAGACCCTTAGAACCGCCTCAGGTTATATTTGAAACTATGCCATTGTCTATGACTATTGGGGCACTTCACAGAGAAGAGCAGCAGTTTCAACTGATTAATTCCCCGCACCATGCGGTGATATTGGGATTTCCGTGGTTACAGTTACATAACCCACAATTCGATTGGAAAAAGTGTGAAATTGCTGCTTGGTCCCAGTTTTGTATGGACAAGTGCGTCATCCAGCCTATTAAGGTCATGTGCACCTCCTCTGCTATGCCGGATGTGTACCAACAGTTTGGCGATGTTTTTAGCAAAGGAGAGGCTAGTATGCTACCCCAGCATAGACCTTATGATTGTTGCATTGAATTGCAGCCTGGTGCTGTACCTCCGAAAGGACGCACTTATCCATTATCTTGTGATGAAAATAAGGCTATGGAGGATTACATTTCTGATGCCCTTGCTAGAGGGATCATACGTAAATCTACCTCTCCAGCTGGGGCTGGGTTCTTTTTTGTAAAAAAGAAAAATGGCGAATTAAGACCATGCATTGACTACCGGGGCTTGAATAAACTAATGGCAAAAAACGCATACCCAATACCACTCATCACCGAGCTTTTTGACAGGCTTAAGGGCGCTTCGATATTTACCAAGTTGGACCTACGGGCCGCTTACAATCTGGTTCGCATTCGAGCAGGTGATGAGTGGAAAACTGCCTTTAATACTCGAGCTGGGCACTACGAGTATCTAGTAATGCCTTTTGGGCTGTGTAATGCACCCGCAGTTTTCCAGGAACTGATAAATGATGTTCTGAGAGATATGTTACAGACATGTGTTGTGGTGTACCTCGACGATATACTGATTTACTCCCAAAACATGGCACAGCACATCAAAGATGTATCCGCAGTATTGCTACGACTCCGTGAGAACAAATTATTTTGTAAAATGGAAAAATGTGAGTTTCATAGAACCAGTGTGCCATTCTTGGGGTTCATAATTGGCAATGATGGCATTGCCATGGACAAAGAAAAGTTGTCAGCTGTCCTACAATGGCCAAAACCCAAGGGTCTTAAAGCCATACAGCGTTTCCTGGGTTTCGCTAATTATTATAGGAGGTTTATTAAGAACTTTTCTTCCATTGTCAAACCTCTGTCCGATCTTACGCACAAGGGTGCTAATCCTTCTTGTTGGCCGGTATCTGCTGAGAAAGCCTTTGAGAATTTGAAGCTGGCATTTGCTGCGGCTCCTGTGTTATCCCATCCCAATCCTTTACTTCCATTTACGTTAGAGGTTGATGCCTCAGATATTGGGGTCGGGGCAGTACTTTCGCAGCGACACGAGAAAGGTGGAACTCTCAGACCTTGTGGGTTTTTCTCTAAAAAGTTGACTGTCACTCAAAGCCACTATGAGATAGGTGACAGAGAATTATTGGCCATTATCCTTGCTCTTAAGGAATGGCGTCATTTGCTTGAAGGTACTAAGAATCCTGTCTTAATCCTAACAGATCATAAGAATCTGACCTATCTCTCGGAGGCCAAGAGATTGTCCTCTCGTCAGGCCAGGTGTGCACTGTTCCTGTCTCGATTTAATTTCATTGTATCATATTTACCAGGGTCAAAAAATATCAGGGCTGATGCACTGTCAAGACAATTTGAGGCCGACAGTGACAGAGTGGAAGCACCAGCTCCTATCATCCAACCTGATAGAATACTGGCTACTATACGCACGAGTATCACTTCTCCTCTAGGGGAGGAGATCCTGGCCTCTCAGGGGTCCGCTCCCCATGAAACCCCAGTGGGCAAATGTTTTGTCGCTGAATCATTTCGTACTAGGCTGCTCGAAACCTACCATTCCTCTAAGGCTGCGGGACATATTGGTAGAGACCAATTGTTATGGTCCCTTTCTCAGTTATTTTGGTGGCCTTCCATGAGAAACGATTGTGCCGAATTTACGAATGCCTGTGCCACCTGCGCCCGCGCTAAGACCCCGAGACATCTCCCTGTGGGCTTGCTTCAACCGGTGCCTAATGGCGAACGCCCCTGGTCTCATGTTTCCATTGATTTTATGGGAGAGTTGCCTATGTCGAAGGGGTACTCCTTTATATTCATGGTGGTGGACAGGTTTTCTAAAATGGCTCATTTCGTGCCCCTCCGTGGTCTTCCTTCAGCGAAGGAATTGGCAATGGTGTTCGCCAGAGAAGTATTCCGGTTGCATGGAGTGCCTAGGGTACTGGTGTCTGACAGGGGGAGCCAGTTTGTGTCTAGATTTTGGAGGGCATTTTGCCAACAGATGGGCATACAGCTGTCCTTCTCCTCTGCCTACCATCCCCAGACCAATGGAGCCGCTGAACGAGCTAATCAGGGCTTGGAACAATTTCTCCGTTGTTTCGTTACTGACCATCATGATAATTGGTCCGACTTGTTGCCTTGGGCAGAGTTCGCCAGGAACTGTGCGGTCAATTCTTCATCTGGGAGCTCTCCGTTTCTGATTAATTATGGGTTCCAGCCCTGTTTGCTTCCAGACTCATTTCAGACGCAACAGATTCCAGCTCTGGATGAGCATATCGAGCAACTCCGTTCCACATGGGCACAAGTTCAGAGGGCACTTGGTCAGTCATTTCAGCGTCATCAGCGCCATGCTAATCGCAGAAGGCTTCCAGCGGTTTCCTTTCAGGTTGGGGATAGAGTATGGCTTTCCTCCAGAAATCTCAAGCTGCAGGTTCCGTCTAATAAGTTGGCTCCTCGGTTTATTGGTCCATACAGAGTTATTCGCAAAATTAACCCTGTCTCCTATGCACTAGACCTACCTGCATCCATGCGTATCCATAATGTGTTCCATGTGTCCCTTCTTAAGCCTCTGGTTTGCAATCGCTATACTACCACACCTGTGGTGCCAGGACCTGTTGAGGTCGAGGGCCAGGAGGAGTACGAGGTTCAGAGCATTATTGATTCCCGTAGGCTTAGAGGAAGGGTACAGTACCTGGTACATTGGAAAGGGTATGGTCCTGAGGATCGATCATGGGTGGATAGTACGGACCTTCATGCACCTAGGTTAACTAGGGCCTTTCATGCCAATTACCCGCAGAAACCTAAACCCTATTCTAGGAGAGGGGGTCTTTGAAAGGGGGGTACTATCACGGTGCCCGTGATTTGCTGCAGTTACTTGTCTGTCACCAGTAGGGGGCTTCCATTGGCTGTCTGCAGATAGCCCGCCACTTATTGACTATTTAAACCTGGATTGGGCACCCTTTGAGTGCCCTTTCGTGTTGTTTCTGACCTTCTTGCTATCACTATGCTAGTGATAGCTGGGCCTCTGTTCCAGTGTTCCTGAGTTCCTGATCTCATGTGTTCCTGAGTTCCTGATCTCTACTGTTCCAGTGTTTCCTGCATGCTGAAGTACTTCCAGTCCTGGTTCCGGCCTAGTCTCTGGTGTTGCAGTTCCTGCTGAACTTCTCTGCTGTTTTCTGACCTGACTGATCGTTGCTGGTTCCTGTCATCTCATCACCTGTCTTCAGTATCCTGGCGACCTTCTGCCTGGTCGCGTTGGTGACATTGCTACAATTCCGTGTTGGTCCCAGCGTGCGGACGCTGGTTTGCTCCCAAGCCTTGCGGCTATACAAACTCGCTTGTTACACCAGTGTGCGGTCACTGGTTTGCTCCAAAGCCTATCAGCTATACAAATCTGTGTTGGTCCCAGCGTGCGGACGCTGGTTTGCTCCTAAGCCTTGCGGCTATACAAACTCACTTGTTACACCAGTGTGCGGTCACTGGTTTGCTCCAAAGCCTTTCAGCTATACAAATCTGTGTTGGTCCCAGCGTGCGGACGCTGGTTTGCTCCTAAGCCTTGCGGCTATACAAACTCGCTTGTTACACCAGTGTGCGGTCACTGGTTTGCTCCAAAGCCTATCAGCTATACAAATCTGTGTTGGTCCCAGCGTGCGGACGCTGGTTTGCTCCTAGTCTTGCGGCTATACAAACTCACTTGTTACACCAGTGTGCGGTCACTGGTTTGCTCCAAAGCCTTTCAGCTATACAAATCTGTGTTGGTCCCAGCGTGCGGACGCTGGTTTGCTCCTAAGCCTTGCGGCTATACTACTCGCTTGTTACTCCAGTGTGCGGTCACTGGTTTGCTCGCTAAGCCTAACGGCTATACTATTCAGTGTTGTTTCCAGCGTGCGGACGCTGGTTTGCTCCAAAGCCTTGCTGCTTAACAATTCTGCTAATTTGCCAGTTCCATCTGACTGCTGCTATTATCTCTGGGCTGCCCTGCCCGGTATTGGTAAGGCCGGTAGAACCTTTTGCCACATTCCATCTGAGGTTGCCTTACCCGGTATTGGCAGGGCCGGTAGAGCCTACATTGTGTATCTATTGAGGCTGCCTTGCCCGGTAATTTGGTAAGGCCGGTAAAACCGTTATGCTATTCCATCTGCAGGTTGCCTTACCCGGTATTGGCAAGGCCGGTAGAGCCTAAAGACTGTCCTGTCCGGTATATTGACAGGACCGGTAGAGTCTGCCTTCTGTCTGTGCTATATTCTGTATACATATATATATGTATGTTATTGCCATCCTAAGTTATCATTTATTATTTAAATAAAATTGATTTTTTTTTACCTAAAACTTGTGTCTGAGAGTCATAATAAACCGTGACAGTAGGCTCTACCGGCCTTACCAATATACCGTGCAAGGCAGCTTGGAGACTGGCAACGAGATGAGAGAGGCTCTACCGGCCTTACCAATATACCGGGCAAGGCAGCCTGGAGACTGGCACAATGAGATGAAGGAGGCTCTACCGGCATTACCAATATACCAGGCAAGGCAGCCTGGAGACTGGCAAAATGAGATGAAGGAGACTCTACCGGCCTTACCAATATACCGGGCAAGGCAGCCTGGAGACTGGCAACGAGATGAGAGAGGCTCTACCGGCCTTACCAATATACTGGGCAAGGCAGCCTGGAGACTGGCACAATGAGATGAAGGAGGCTCTACCGGCATTACCAATATACCGGGCAAGGCAGCCTGGAGACTGGCACAATGAGATGAAGGAGGCTCTACCGGTCTTACCAATATTCCGGGTAAGGCAGCCTATGACAAAGTGACACAGAGTATTGGAGGCCCCACCGGTGCAATAACGGATGTAGCAGTATCACGGTTCCCGTGATCTCTCTGTCACTCTCTGCTGTGGTGCACTCCCATTGGCTGAGCTTGTTTGGCCCGCCCAGTATGGCCTTCATATACCGGGCCTCTGGCACCTGTCATGTGCCCTTTCATGGTGTTCCTGTACCAGTGCTTCCGTTGCTGTGTTCCTGCATTCCTGTGTACCGATTTGGCCCGTCTGACTATTCTTGTTGGTTCCTGCTCCGTGATTGACCCGGCTTGGCTGACGTTCCTGCTCCGTGATTGACCCGGCTTGGCTGACGTTCCTGCTCCGTGATTGACCCGGCTTGGCTGACATTCCTGCTCCGTGACCTGATTCCGGTTATCCTGTCGTCCTGAGAGTGTTCCTGCGAAGATCCTGATTCTATGTCACCTGTCGACATTTTGAACTGTAGAGTACAGTACTGCGCAGACTGATCATCCAGTTAACCCTTGCAGAGATTGTTGCCTCCGATAAAAAATGGCGAACTAAGACCATGTATTGATTACCGTGGACTGAATAAGCTCATGTCTAAGAATGCCTACCCCATACCACTCATTACGCAGTTATTTGACAGATTGAAGGGCTCTTCTATCTTTACGAAACTTGATCTACAGGCCGCGTATAACCTGATCAGAATTAAGGCTGGGGATGAGTGGAAAACGGCATTCAATACTAGGTTGGGGCACTATGAATACTTAGTGATGCCATTTGGGTTATGTAATGCACCTGCAGTATTTCAAGAGTTTATCAATGACATCCTCCGTGACATGCTTCAGTCTTGTGTGGTCGTATACCTCGATGATATATTGATACACTCTGCTAACCTAACCCAGCACATCAAGGATGTGTCAGAAGTTTTGCTTCGGTTACGCAAGAATAAACTGTTCTGTAAATTAGAAAAATGTGAGTTTCACAGGTCCATAGTAGCCTTCCTGGGGTTTGTGATATCAAAGGATGGCATTGCCATGGACATACCTGGGAACTCTCCGGTTTTGCCCCGGAGACTCCGGATTTTAGACTGAATTACGGGTCTCCGGGGTAATGTGTGAATCATCGGGTGGGCAGAGTTTAAATAGAAACTCTGCCTACTTGTGCTCTGTCCCGCCTGGTTCCTCCCACTCCCCGCCCTCTTAGATACATTTTGCAGGGGGTTTTTTTTGTCCCGTCCCCCCTCTGCGACTAAGCCCCGCCCCTTTTATGACGTGAATCGCGTCATTTTCTTCACAGGTCAGCACTGACAGGGTTACCCTCCGGGTAGCCCTGTCTCAAAAGTTCCCAGGTATGGCCATGGACCAGGAGAAACTGGCAGCAGTCCTACAATGGCCACGTCCCAAAGGATTAAAAGCTATCCAACGCTTTTTGTGCTTTGCCAATTATTATAGGAAATTTATCCAGAATTTCTCTACAATTGTTAAACCTCTGTCTGACCTCACGCATAAGGGCGCTAATCCCTCTCAATGGTCCGAGGCAGCTGAAAACGCTATTGAGACTTTAAAATCTGCTTTTGCATCTGCTCCTATACTGTCCCACCCCAATCCCACCCTGCCTTTTACCTTGGAGGTTGATGCCTCCGAAGTCGGGGTAGGGGCAGTACTCTCCCTGCGCCCTGTTGGAGGTGGTACCTTGAGACCTTGTGGGTTCTTTTCTAAGAAACTCTCTAGTGCCCAAAGCCATTATGAGATTGGTGACAGAGAACTCTTAGCTATTATCCTCGCATTGAAAGAATGGCGCCACCTATTGGAGGGCACGAGAACCCCAGTGTTAATCCTAACTAACCACAAAAATTTGACTTATCTCTCAGAAGCGAAAAGGCTGTCCTCTTGCCAGGCTAGGTGGGCACTGTTCCTTTCTCGATTTAATTTCATACTGTCCTACCTGCCAGGCTCAAAGAACGTTAGGGCAGATGCCCTGTCCAGACAATTCAGTCCTGACATTGAGAGGGATGAAGAACCCGTACCTATTATTCAGCCAGATCGCATCCTGGCTACAGTAGGTACTAGTATCACTTCACCACTGGGGGAAGAGATTTTAGCATCTCAGGCGAGGGCACCCCCAGAAACTCCAGTTGGCAAGTGTTTTGTGGATGAGCCATTCCGTACCCGTTTGCTTGAGACATACCACTCATCTAAGGCGGCTGGGCACATTGGGAGGGATCAATTAATATGGTCTCTCTCACAAGTATTTTGGTGGCCCTCCCTTAGAGCCAATTGCTCCGCATTCACTACAGCCTGTGCCACCTGTGCTCGTGCCAAGACCCCCAGACACCTCCCAGTGGGCTTACTCCAACCTGTGCCTAATGGTGAACTCCCATGGTCCCACATATCCATTGATTTCCTGGGAGAATTGCCAGTGTCTAGGGGGTATACATTTATCCTAATGGTGGTTGACAGGTTCTCCAAAATGGCTCATTTCGTGCCCCTCTCTGGTCTCCCTTCGGCCCAGGAATTGGCAGTAATTTTCCAGAGAAGTGTTCCGCTTGCATGGGGTTCCCAGAGAGGTGGTGTCGGACCGAGCCAGTTCGTGTCTAGATTCTGGAGGGCATTCTGTAGCCAGATGGGCATCTAATTGTCCTTTTCCTCTGCCTACCATCCCCAGACCAATGGGGCAGCTGAGCGGGCCAATCAGGGACTGGAGCAGTTCCTGCGCTGCTTTGTGACCGATCATCATGACAATTGGGCTGACCTGTTGCCATGGGCAGAGTTTGCCAGGAATTGTGTAGTTAGTTCATCGTCTGGGAGCTCCCCGTTCCTTATCAATTATGGGTTTCAGCCGTGCCTGCTCCCGGACTCATTTCAGTCGCAGCAGATTCCAGCTCTGGACGAGCATATTGAGCAGCTCCGCTCCACTTGGGCACAGGTTCAGAGGACCCTCAGCCAGTCATTCCAGTGACATCAGCGGCATGCCAACCATAGACGGCTGCCAGTGGTCTCCTTCCAGGTTGAGGACAGGATATGGCTCTCTTCCAGAAACCTCAATTTGCAAGTGCTGTCCAATAAGTTGGCTCCCCGGTTCATTGGTCCGTTCAAAGTAATCCGCAAGGTTAACCCTGTCTCGTACGCACTGGAACTCCCAGCATCTATGCTCATTCATAACGTGTTCCATGTGTCTCTGTTAAAACCCTTGGTATGCAACCACTATACTACCACTCCGGTGGTTCCTGGGCCGGTGGACGTTCAAAGCCAAGAGGAGTACGAAGTTCAGAGTATTATTGATTCTAGGAGGTTTAGAGGGAAATTGCAATATTTGGTCCATTAGAAGGGCTATGGCCCTGAAGAGCGTTCTTGGGTCGATCAGAAGGACCTTCATGCCCCGAGATTATTGCGCAATTTCCACTCTAAATATCCCCAGAAACCTAGACCCTGTGCCAGGGGAGGGGGTCTTTGAGAGGGGGGTACTAGCACGGTTCCCGTGATCTCTCTGTCACTCTCTGCTGTGGTGCGCTCCCATTGGCTGAGCTTGTTTGGCCCGCCCAGTATGGCCTTCATATACCGGGCCTCTGGCACCTGTCAGGTGCCCTTTTGTGGTGTTCCTGTACCAGTGCTTCCGTTGCTGTGTTCCTGCGTTCCTGTGTACCGATTTGGCCCGTCTGACTATTCTTGTTGTTTCCTGCTCCGTGATTGACCCGGCTTGGCTGACGTTCCTGCTCCGTGATTGACCCGGTTTGGCTGATGTTCCTGCTCCGTGATTGACCCGGCTTGGCTGACGTTCCTGCTCCGTGATTGACCCGGCTTGGCTGAGATTCCTGCTCCGTGACCTGATTCCGGTTATCCTGTCGTCCTGAGAGTGTTCCTGCGAAGATCCTGATTCTATGTCGCCTGGCAACATTTTGAACTGTAGAGTACAGTACTGTGCAGACTGATCATCCAGTTAACCCTTGCAGAGCTTGTTGCCTCCGATACTGAGCCTGTCCGTTAACACTTGCTGAGCACTGTTGCCTCCATTACTGAGCCTGTCCGTTAACACATGCAGAGCTTGTTGTCTCCGTTAACGAGCCTTCCGTTACACTTGCAGAGCATTTATGGCCTCCGTTAACTGTGCTTCCGCTTAACACCTTACTTGCACAGTATAGCAGTTGTCACACCGAGTAGTGCTATTGGGCGATTCCATTCAGCTCTTGCAGTGTTGTTACGCCGCTACCGCAACGGAAGGGTGCAATTGGCTCTAGTTCCATTCAGTTCTTGCAGTGTTTGTGACTTCCTTACCGCACCAGAAGGGTGCTATTGGCTCTGGTTCCATTCAGCTCGTGCAGTGTTTGTGACTCCGTTACCGCACCGGAAGGGTGCTATTGGCTCTGTCCCATTCAGCTCTCGCAGTGTTTGTGACTCCATTACTGCACCGGAAGGGTGCTTTTGGCTCTAGTTCCGTTCAGCTCTTGCAGAAGTGTTGGGTATCTCGCTTATCGCATGTCCTTGGAGTGTATCAGTTCTGCCTCACTGTTAATGTGCTTTTCCACCTCGCACCACAGTCTCTTGCTGCTCTTACCATCTACTGGGCATAGTCTAAACTCACCACAACAGAGACTGATTACTTACATTGGACTTTAACCCTTGTACCACTACTGTTTCTTATTTTGTGACAGTATTGCCCTTACTCTATATTGTGCCTGCGAGGGCATCCATTATCTATATCCATTTACCTGTCATTGCCTATTTTAGCCCATAGTGGGCAGTGTTCCTTGTTTTTTGCAATAAAACTGCGTTTTATTCTAACCTCTGGTCTGAGTGTCTTACAAAACCATTACAAGCAGCAGCAACCGGTGATAGAGTGGAGCGAACCAGTAACATGTACTGGACAAACAGAGAGGCCCTACCGATGCTTTAAAGGTGGTAACACAAGCAAACGGTGTTAAAGTGGACAACACGGACAACACGGAGGCCCTACCGGGGCTATAACGAAGGTGGCAAGCAAACGGTGTAAGATTGGAGCAAACCAGTACAGCATACTGGACAACACGGAGGCCCTACCGGTGCTATAACGGAGGCAGCAAGCAACCGGTGTAAGTGTGGAGCAAACCAGTACCGCGTACTGGACAACATGGAGACCCTACCAGTGCTATAACGGAGGCAGCAAGCAACCGGTGTAAGTGTGGAGCAAACCAGTACCGCATACTGGACAACACGGAGACCCTACCGGTGCTATAATGGAGGCAGCAAACAACCGGTGTAAGAGTGGAGCAAACCAGTACCACGTACTGGACGAAATTGGAAGCCCTGCCAGTGCTTTAATGGAGTCAGCAAGCAACTGGTGTAAGAGTGGAGCAAACCAGTACCTCGTACTGGGCAACACGGAGGCCCTACCAGTGCTTATAACGGAGACAGCATTAACAACTGGTGCAATTGGAGTTACCCATAACGTAGACATACAGTGCCAACTCGGAGGCAAGAAGCCTAGTACCAGCGGTACCACCAAAGAAGGAACCCAGTAGTCAGAATGTCGCCGAGGTGATCAGAGTCAATGTGGAATGCATCCAAATCAGGATCCAGGAGCAGGAGCGACAGCCAGGCCGGAACAGGATACCGGAGCAACAACAACGGCCAAACCGGGTCAGGAACTGAAGCAGGAATCAGCCAAACCGGGTCAGGAACAGAAGCAGAAACGTCAGTCAACCCGGATCAGGAACGGAAGCAGGAACGTCAGCCAAACCGGATCAGGAACGGAGGCAGGAACCACTCTGGAGTGTATACTGGCTCTCTGGATAGGTACTCTGACGCTGGAACAGTAGAGGATTCAAGCAGGCCCCAGTAGACACAGGAATCCATAGGCAGGTGATCACTGACATAGAGACACCACGAAAGGGCAGTGAAAGGGTGCGGGAACCCAGTCTATAGAGGCAATACTGGGCGGACTAATCACAGGCAACCAATGGAGAGCCCCCACAGCTAACTGACAGAGAAAGGCAGCAATCACGGGCACCGTGATACCGGTTCCTCATACACTGGGACCCTGTTTTAGTTGGTGACCTTACTTTGGTACCGGACATACCTCTCATGCAGGCCCCAGTCACTAAAGAGGATTTAGTGAACTTTCCGACTAGAGATGGAATTAACACCATTGTTTCGGAGATTAAATCTACAGTTAAAGATGAACTCTCTCACCTACGTAAGGATTTTCTCCAGTTGGGGCAGAGTATTGCTACTCTAGAAGAGGAGGGTGAATATATGTTTTGACAGCAACAAGAGTTTGGGCAACTTCTGACGTAGTAGGATGATACTATTGCTTTGAGAAACAAACTCGACAATCTGGATAATCAGGGCCGCTGATGTAATTTTTGGATAAGTGGATTACATGAATCAGTCCCCATCTACTTTAAATACCATTTTTGAGGATGTTTTGGGTATGTCACCTGATCCTGCTATACATTTGGAGAGCTCCCATAGAGTGCTGCAGCTAGAGGATCCCCAACTGACCTGCCAAGAGATGTAGTGTGCTGCTTTCTGCATTTTACTGACAAGGAGGCTGTACTTCAATGCAGTAGAGACATGGAGGAGGTGAAATATGCAGGGGTCACACTACTATTTTCCCAAGATCTCTCTCCATATACTTTTCAACAAAGAAGAGCTCTCAAACCTATGACCGAATACCTGAGGTTGCTTCAAATCAAGTAAAAATGGGGGTTTCCATTTGGATTGTTCAGCATAATGGTGTGACTGTGTCCATGGGTACCATGGAAGAAGCTGAAGTCTTTTGTGGAGAATTGGGGATTCCGCCTCCTCCTGAAACCATGGGGGACAACAATCTACCCCGCTCACCAGGGATGCATGTTCCAGTGAAGGCTAAAGCTCAGCTATATCGATGGAGTGATCCGGCTGGACCTGGACTCAAAAGTCTGCGTATCCCTGCTCTTGAGCCTCCTCCAGATACTGGACCCATTTGGAGTGGTCCTGCTGCAGATCCCTGATGCTCCTCTGGCATTGTGTTTAACTTGACTCACACTTACCTCATACCTCATGCCTGGCTATTATCCAGTGAACTGTAAGTTTCTATGTGGTTCTTCTATGGAACTCTTAGCCTGGACTTTGGTTTACTCTGTGGCCCGCTATTGGGATTGGGACACAAAGGGGTGGATGGGTGCCTTACTATCTTAAATTGTTGGGATTTCTTGCTGATTTTGCATTATTCAATGTGAGTTTGGGTTGTATGTGGGTAGGGATGGGAGGGGGTTACCACTGCTGGTTATTACATTTGTGCTGATCTGATAAGTGGTTTGTCCCCGCTCAGTGAAACTGGTATTCTCTGCTAATGGGGCTGATAGACCCTATGACTATGTTATGATGATGCTGTTTGTTCCTGTTCCTTCTTTCCCCTCTCCCTATTCCCTTTCTTCCTTTCCTTTCTCTGTCTCTTTTCTCTCTGTTCCCCTACTATGCTGCTGTTCTGTATGAGTACTTTTCACATATGAGTGGGGGTCAGATAACTCCACTTCTCTGCCCTGCTAGTACACACTCCATTTGTAGGTTTGGGTTGTGTGTGGGTAGGGGTGTGGGGGGGTAACATTGCTGTTTATTACATTTGTACTGACCTGGTACGCGGTTTGTCCCTGCTCAGTGCAACTGTTATTCTGTGCTACTTGGACGGATGGACCCTATGACTATGTTATGATGATGCTGTTTGTTTTCATTCCTTCTTTCCCTCTCCCTCTTCTGTTGCTTCTCTTCCTTTTCGCTGTCTCTTTCTCTCTCTGTTCCCCTACTATGCTGCTGTTCTATCTGAGAACTCTTGACATATGAATCGTGGTCAGATACCTCTGTTTCTCTCCTCTGCTTGTACAAACTTCTTTCGCTTCCATTGAACTGTTTTACTGTGGCTGAGGATTTATTTCCATTGTGTGTTATCCATCATCAATGTTATATGCCTTATTATTCTTTTGTGGTTACTTTTGCATTCACTTAATAGGCTGTGGTGCCGAGTGTGGTTACCTTGTTCCTTAGTATGTATGTACCATTCCGTTTTTTCCAATATTTGCCATGTACTTTATTTATAATACACTTCTTTATATTGGCATCAGTGTATTTTATTGATACTGAACATGTGCGGATATTTGTTGTTGCTCTAAAAGCATTTTGCTTTTCTCTCACCTGGGATTCCAACGCCTTTCTTTTCCTACTTCTTTCTCCTATCTGTCTGCTTACTTGCTTTTCACTCTCTCTTCTATCCCCTTTATCCTTTTCCTCTTTTCTTCTTTTATTTAGTGCTCTGCGGCGGGGCTTGGCTTCTCCTTGGATGGAGGACATAGAGGGCTTTTCATTTGTCTTATTTAGACTTTACCTTTGGTTGATCCCTGATGGGTGTGTCAATCAGGTAAAGTGGGCTGATGATGGGCGGGGCTTGCAAACAATAAATGAGGTGTGCAGTGAGCCCTCCATGTGGTGTGTAGGCCCAAGAACTGTTCCAGGATCCTGGCCTGCCTATTTTCTGCATCACCATCCTCATTGTTCCAGGATAGATTAGTATAGAAGCTGTATCTCTCTATTTTTTATACTATCTATAATATTTCTAGGAAAAACACCCTAGTAACAAACGTATAGTGTTTCTACTATATTTATTGTATTTGTGTCTTATTTGCACTGCGGTAAGTAATTGTCTAGTTAGTATTATTAGATGTTTAGCTAGAATATATTTAATAATAAACAGTGTATTGTTCTTATTATAATATTATTGTTTGTTATTAAATATTATTGCTTATTGCTAGTACTGGGTTGTTATTGTGTTAATTGTGGTATTGGTCATTATAACAAACTTCTCTTGGTATATCCTATAATTAATGGTTTTGGGGTGTTGGCAAATACATGGTGTTTCCAATAACTGTGCTAGCGTCTGTTAGTGAGCATACTGTAGGCCCCAGTATGTGTTTTTGTTCATAGACTTCCATCTTAGAGCAAACACATGGTCTGATGCCATCTTGCTAGGCCACAGCCTGGTCTTTGTTCATAGACTTCCATCTTAGAGAAAACATCTGCTCTGACTCCATCTTGTAAATCTCAAACCACATGGATGAGGACTCCATATTGGATTTAATCACATGGTATATGGGTTTGCAGTTCTATCACATTAACATAAACACAGCTGTTATTGTGAAACCCTTTGAGCCAATTAATGCACCTAAAGCCATGAACTAATATAATATCCATTGCAATCAAGCCTGGTTTGTCCCTGACCGGCAGACTAAGGATAACACCTTCATATTGTTTGCACAGCTATAGTGAAAAGGTTACTTTCCCTTTCGGTCTCTATTGATAAGGAGAAGGCCTTTGACAGGGTGGATTGGACCTATCTTGAAGACCTTCTCAGCTATCTTGGATTAGGGCCTTGTGGCCTTCATGGCATTATGAGCCTTTTTGAATGTCCTAAAGCTAGGCTTACTATTAATGGCTTTCTTTCTGATAGCTTTGAAATTACCAACGGTACATTACAGGGCTGCCCCTTGTCTCAGATACTGTTTGTGCTTTCTATGGAACCATTTCTGATGATTCGCTCCTCTCCTGGCATTTTGGATTTTCCTCTTTTGGATAGAGACTCTAAAATTGCATGCTTTGCGGATCACTTCCTTCTAACTCTTTCTTCCCATGCTACTTCTTGCTTCCTCCTATGCAGGTTTTGCAGTTTCAAGGTGAATTTGCAAAAGTTGGAGATCCTTAATATTAATGTTTCTCCAGCTCTGGTTATATCTTTAAAAGCTTCATTTCCTTTTAGGTGGTCAGAATCTTCGATCTACTTAGGTATTCGACTCTTGGCTTCTTTTCAATAAAGTGATGTTACAATAAAGTTCAAATGTACCTGTGTGCTGCCAAACTGCACTGCATCACAGGTATTAAGAATAGTATTGTATTAAATGTATGAATGCACTCTGTATTAAAAGCATTACTGTACAAATAAATGTTTTATTGTATTTTCCATGTCAAAATAAAGATTATTAAAAAAAAATGGTCAAAATAATAGATTGTTTGTAAAAAATAACTGATGGGCCAGTATTATTTTGGAAATGATTCTTGTTAACTTAATCTCTTTAAAGGGACAGTAATGTCCCATAAAACATTCTTCTAGTTTTGTAGAACAGGAAAAAATAAGCTGAATGGTACAAACCCTATCTCTCAAACTGCTATGGTTTGAGAGATATAGGCATTGAAAGTCCCCCCTCCCACCCCTTCTCCTGATGTCAGCTGTAAAGCTGACAGCAGGAGATCCGTGTTGGCTGACACAAGAAGGCTCTTCAGCAGAGCCGTTATTGCAAAATAATTACTTAATTGGAAAGGTCTACAAAGTGTGCTACCAAACCAGGCATACTTTATAGGTTTGAGATAGGGTTTGTGCCATTCAGCTTATTTTTTCCTGCTCTACAAAAGTAGATCAAGTTTTTATGGTTCATTACTGTTCCTTTAATATCTTAGACTATACTTCTTAAACCATAACCTACAATCTATTTTTTGTAGGATTAGTGATATCTGTAGTGCCCAAGGAGTTAAATATTTACTCCTAGTTAAAAAAAACTGGAGTAAGAGGAGATTAGCACTGAGCAATATGGCCATCTATTAGTTATCTAGTTTGCATACCATTGTGAATACTTTGTAAAGCTTTTTATAGTGAAGAAGTGGGCTTCTCTGGATCAAACCAAAATCATCATGGGGAGGGTAAATACATTTATGTATAATTTGTACTAATCTGAAAGGGTTCTTAAAATGACTGAATTAAACATATTTCTGTAATTGTTTATGTGTTTGAGTCCATTTTGCAACCTTTTTGTGCAAAAGAGCAATTTAATTCAAAAGGAAGTTTTATACATACCCCACTATGGTGAAAATGGTTGGCTCCAACTTCATCCCAGCATGCAATGCTCTTCCAAAAAATATGACAGACTGAACAAACTTGGAAATAAATCAAGTTAACTTTTCTTATAACAGATGTAAGAAAGGGCTAACTAATTGCTGAATACGTTTTCAGTGACAGGTCATTAAATCCCAAAAAGAGGTTTTTGTGTCTCAAAGTTTAAAATAAAAATTTCTCTAAAGCATAAATAATTGTTTTTTTTTTTGTTTGTTTGTTTTTTCTTCTATATGTATCCATAGTTGATTACTAATCAGTTTCAATTGGAAAATCAATAGATTGTCTGTACAATAACTGATGTGCCAGTTTTATTTAGGAAATTATTCTTGTTAATTTAATCTCTTCAATATCTTAGGCTATACTTCTTAAATCATAACCTACAATCTATTTATCTATATAAAAAAGCTTTTTCAGCCTAGTGATGTCTGTAGCACTCAAGAGGTAAAATATATAGTGGATTATCCTAGTTTAAAGGGATAGTAATGTTTCATAATAAAAGCAGCTCTAATTAATCATCATAGTATTTGGACTTTGGAGAGTGTTATTTCAATTCTGTCAGAGTTGTAGTTCCAGAGTAATTCAATGACAAAGTGTCCCCCTCCCGCCTCTTTTACTGATGTCACACTGTTCAGCCAGAGAAGAAGGGAGGTGCCCAGGTAGACTGCAGAGAGGGACAATCTTCAGTTAAGATAAGGGAAAAACCTGAAAAGCTTGTCAAGGGGGGGCAGGGATTTCATTGTTTTCATAGGAATAAGAGTGTCCCCTTCTGTTATCTGTCTAGTCTATGGACTGCATTCCACATCTGAGAAGAGATTGCTTACACTAGGTAAAAGGGGCGGCAGTGGGAAACTTTGCTTGTGAATATCTCATAAACCATAAAGGTTTGAGAGATAAGACTTATATCATTCTTCATGTTTTTTTAATGCCTACAAAAGAAAATAAAGTTAAAACGAAGCATTACTATCCCTTAAAACAAGACTGGAGTAAGAGGAGGTTAGCATACTGAATAATATGGCCATCTAGTTTGCATACCATTGTGAATACTTTGTAAAGCTGGTTATAGTGAAGAAGTGGGGCTTCTCTGGATCAGACCAAAATCACCATGGGGGGGGGGTAAGTAGAATTATGTATAATTTGTACTGACCTAAAACAGGCTTTAAAATAATTGAATGAAAGATATTTCTGTAATTGTTTATGAATAAATGTTTTTGAGTCCTCTTTGCAACCTTTTATGAGAGCAAAAGAACAATTTAATTCAAAAGGATGTTTTATACATCCCCTACTGTGCAGAAAATGGTTTGCTCCAAATTCATCCCAACATGCATTGCTTTTCCAAAAAATGTGACAGATTGAACAAACTTGAAAATAAATCAAGTTAACTTTTCTTATAACAGATGTAGGACAGGACTAACTAATTGTTGACTGCTTTTTCAGTGACAGGTCATTAAATCCCAAAAAGAGGCTTTTGTGTCTCAAGGTTTAAAATAAAGAATTATCTAAAGCATCAATAATTGTTTTTTTTTCTTCTATATGTATCCATAGTTGATTACTAATCAGTTTCAATGGGAAAAACAATAGATTGGCTGTACAATAACTGATGTGCCAGTTTTATTTAAGAAAATATTCTTGTTAATTTAATCTCTTCTATATCTTACGCTATACTTCTTCAGTCATAACCTACAATCTATTTATCTATATAACAAAGCTTTTTCGGCCTAGTGATGTCTGTAGCACCCAAGAGGTAAAATATATAGTGGATTATCCTAGTTTAAACAAGATTTGAGTAAGAGGCGGTTAGAATACAGAATACAATGGACGTCTATTGGCTGTCTAGTTTGCATACCATTGTGAATGCTCTGTAAATCTGGTTGTAGTGAAGAAGTGGGGCTTCTCTAGATTAAACCAAACTCACCATGGGTTGGGTGAATAAAATTTTGTGTAACTTTGTATAATTTGCACTGATTTGAATGGGGCTTTAAAACTATTGAATTATATATATTTCTGTAATTGTTTATGTATATCGTTTGCTCCAAATTCAACCCAGCATGCATTGCACTTCCAAAAAAAAATGCAGACTGAAGGAACTTGAAAATAAATCCAGTTATCTTTTATGTAAGACAGGGCTAACTACTTTTTGACTATGTTATCTGTGACATCATTAAATCCCAGAAAGAGGTTTCTAATGCGTTGTTTCTATCATTAATTCCTGGCTGAGACTAAATGCTCCAGGACCGGAGCATTCAGCCTCAGCCACTTTCACAAAAGCTGGGTCATGGGATCGTTGCCTCTAGTGTCTCTTCTCAGCTGTCTGTCCCTTGCTATCAAACTAAGGGACAGAGAAGCAGACAGGAGACACCTAGTGGACAAATAAAATGCAGCAGCTGGGGGTATTAACTCTTTCACTGCTGTGCTGGAGGCTGGCTAAATACAGGTCCATTTTTGACCTGCTAAAATTAACTTTTATTTGTTTATTTTTTTTAAAAGACAACACTTTTTTTAACAAAAATATTATTTAAATAAAAAAATATGTAAATTATCAATATAGGAAGTGTGATTGTTGTGGAGCCATGTAATACATTTATACACACCGCCAAATGTCATCAATAAATAAGTGGGAAAATAGGGTGGGAAAAAGGGACATGGGGTTTTTCACCCAGGGGGGACAGTGACCACTTAAATATGCCCACTTTGTAGGTGTGACTGACCGGTCATACCTTTCATGCATTCTCCATAAAAATGTAACCCATTGTGCCCAAATGGTCCCAAGAGAAAAAAAATAGGGTTTTTTTACATTATTTTTTTTTTTTACAGTTTTCTTTAATTTTACTAAAATAAATGGTGGGCTATCCATATAAGTATGGTATAAAAAAAAAGCCCTACTTGTGCGTTAAAAAACGGTATATAATTTTCATGCGTAAAATAAAGTACTTAGAGGGAAAACACTGTTGAACAAAGACATAGTCAAAAAGGTCAGAATTGCTTCAGTCCTTAAGTGAAATCAACCTCAGATTTTCCCAGTCCTTAAGGGATTAAGATATATATATATATATATATATATATATATATATACATACATATATATAAATATATCGATATATCTCCATATTTGATTATTAATACTTTCAATGTCAAAACAATAAGTTGTCTGTACAATATCTAATGTGCCAGTGTTATTTAGGAAATCATTTTTTCTAAATTAATCTTAGGCTATACTTCTTAAATCATAACCTACACACTACTTATTTATAGAACAAATCTTTTAAATCCTAGAAATGTCTGTAGCGCCCAAGAGATTAAATATATAGTGAATTCTTCTAGTTAAAACAAGATTGGAGTAAGAGAGGTTAGTATTGCCAGAATTGTCAGAGACTCTACCATGACTGGAAGGAAATGGTTATCTTTTTTTTTTAGAAAGCCTGGATTGTCTGAAATTCTGTTTTAAATGTGTTAAATTATTTCATTTTCAAGTAGGGGATGGAAATATTTTAGTGAAGTGTTATGGCAATTTATTGCTGTAGTTCTTGTCTCAATGTCTAGAAGAGACACTATCACATGTGAAGATCTAGGGTGTTTGACAGATATTTTGATATATGGTGACCTCCTAACCATCTCGGTTTTGAAAAAAAAAAAAGATATGTCATCATATATGTACAAAATTGTACTATGGTATTGGTACACAATCTTCAGGAATAATAGAAATATTGCTACAAGAATTCCAAAATCTAAAAAGAATGTTACTTTGGGTTTGACCCATCAGAGAGTCCAGATAATTTAGTCTAATATCATATTATAATGATATAGCTACTTATCTGATCAGAAAAGGATGGGTAGGTAGTGACTTTCTGATAAGGGGATATTTAGGTTATAAAATGCTAATTCCTAGAGGAGCTCCCTCTGTTTGCTGCCTTCCATGATGAAATAACCATCTGCAGAGCCATCCACATAATTCTAAAAGAAACCACTCCATGACTGTCTGGCAATTATATCTTTCTTAATATTAATTCTGTAAAGCCCTAAGAATTATATATTTTCTCTACATTTGAGGAAAATAGTTTCTTTAATTTTTATTTAGTGGACTGACCACCCATTTTTAGAATTATTTTAATATGCCATAAGATTGTAGTGTATTCTGGAAACCAAACAGAATTAATTTGTAAATTTATCCAGATAATTGTAAAATAGTTGTTAGCAGTTAGATCGATATAGTATTATATATTAGTTAAATCGAATTATTGATACCTAACAAATCATATTGAGCTAATATTTGATCTGGTGTATCCTTTGAAGTCTTTGATTAACCCTTAATCTGCTATTTGACTATCTTAGTGTGTTTTTCAAATAATTTCTTTGTTGCATGTGTTCTGAGCCTAAATTTTGTCTATTGAGAAGGTTTCACACTAGAAAAAAGAAGCCCCCATCTTGGGTGGGGCAACCATATAACCATAATCTGTGGATTAATCCTTGAAGTGCTGTGTAGGTGTAATAAATAGGACTGCTATTGTCATTTTTATAGTATGTTGCATGCATGTATTAGTTTTAGTTGTGCTTTTGAGACATATATTATTAGATTTATTTCTGAGTATTTCTTGGTATAATCTATAATTGAGCATAAAATAAATGCAAATTAAATATTTTATCCAGGAAGTATGCAATATTGAAAACAGTAGATAAATAGTTACATTTCTATTTATCCAAATCTGGGATTTTTTTATGTTTTGATATATTTTTATATGGCACAAGGAAATTGTTATGAGACCTGTTCTTTTCCCCATTAGAAGTAACTCACATAAGATTCCTTACACCTTAATTAGCATAGTGTATACAGATTCTGGGGCAGAGGTATTCATATACACTGCTGCCCTCTATTATAATTAATTGTGAGGATCATTTAACCCTTTCTATGCTACTGTGTTCAATTATTGCTGCAAAATACTTCTGGATACACCTATGCAATGTTTAATCCTGTTATGTTGGGTAAAACTATTTGGTTATTGGTAATGATATTGGTTATTGGTTTCCTGTATGTCTATTTCAAAAAGATATCTTAGATATCTTAGTATATGACTTAGAGTCAGGTTTGGTTGGTTGGAGCGTAGGAGCAGGGAATGCTATCTCTTGCCAGACACCCTTGCCAGGTGGTCCACGGAGGTAGACAGGTAGAGCACCCTGGCAGCATGGGAGTGCAAGGGTTAAACAGGAGTGAAGTCAGGAACAGTCCAAAAGGTCAGGGCAGGCAGCAATCAGTGGTACAGGCAAAAGTCAGGAAACAGACAGACAGGGTAGTCCATCAGAGAGGCCAAAGGTCAGGTAATGGATAATCAAGCAAAGGGTCTGCAGCAAGGCAAGCAAAGAGTCACTGAGAACTAGAGCACACAGGATCCAAAGCTCTGGAACACTGGAGCAAAGTGGACATAGCCTGAGGATTCTTTATAGTGCTGCAGGTCTTAACCCCTCCCCTCTCCTGGACAAACCTCTCACTGGTTTAGCCACCAAAGGGGAGTGTCACCACAGCACCTGTCTCACTGTTACTTTGGAGGCACTTTATTGGTGGGCAGCTGGTGAGAGGGGCAGGCTCTACCTCCCCCCTACAGGTATACAACACCAACTGCTGGTCTCTGGACGTCTTCCCTGGGGGCTCCATTAACTTTAGGCCGTGGTTTTCTCCTACCACTCTACCGCAACTGCGGGTAGACGGCACTACTTTAGGCCATGGCTTCGGCCTACTCCTCTATCTCGGAGCATCCGAGAGGCCCACAGAAGCGGTGGATGGCTGGGATTCAGAGGTAAGGGCTAGAGTGGCATGACATTAAGTCATATAAAAATATATATTTTTGTATCAATTGGTGTTCACTCCTTCATATCATTTCTGATTACATTTTATATATATATATAATGAATCAAATGGTCAGAAGCCATTTTTCAAAAAGTACCAGGGCTATAACAAAAAACAAAATAAATCTAAGTTTCCTAAGAGGTTTCAAAAGGGTAAAACCTCTAACAATCAGGGGTCCGAGTCCCAACAGCCACAGCAACCCAATAAGTCTGATTCTGGGAACCAAGGTCAGAAGCAGGTAAGTTTTAGGGTCCAGGTTAACTACCTTACAGACATGATGGCCAAGATGATGGTTAACATGGCACAGCTAGGCCAAAACCCTAGTTCTATTGTACAGCAGGGATCTAACCCTTTTTTAGGGACAGCTCCAGGAGTGGCGGCTGCCACCCAACAACACAACCCCAGGGTAATGGTAAGCAGGCCTTATGGGAAAAGAATACATAGGCTTTGCCAAATGTAACTCCTACAACAACCGATAATGTTTTAACCAACAGTAATGCTAACAATGCTTTGCTTGACTCTAAAAATTCTTCCTTATCTCTTCCTCATGTCACACACAGATAAGTCCATCCCTGATGATGTCACTTCTTTTCTCTGCAGGTCTTCAGGACAGGTTGGAGAAGTAGGAGGATTGTAGGGGGATGATTCAGATGTACTACCTGATCAAGTCAGCAGGACGGCTCTTGGAAAATCAGTAATTAACCCTTGCAGGCAGTGGAGGAATTCTTATGAATCTGAAGGAAGATATGTTTACAGGGTCACAAGCCACAATATTAAGTACCTCTTGGATACAGGATTTAGCTCCCATTATAATCACATTATGGGATGTGCTTCTGGAAAGCAGGTATTGCAAGCATTGGATGGATCTCTAAAAAGCATAGGAGGTAACCCCTTAAATGTACTGGGAACCACATGCTTAAAATTTCAAATTGGTAATAAATTCATCACTCCTCATGCCCCACCCAGTTATTGATCTCACAGCTGATCTCGCTGGGAGATCAATATCTCCAAAGGTGAAGCACAGCTTCCCTTTTCCCCCTCTCTGCTACCCGAACTTCTGGGTAGGAGTGGGCAGGATGGGGGAAGCCTCCCAACGTTGTTGGAGACATAGTCACAGGTAACCTTAGTAAACTTTCATTTACCCGATTCACTCCCACTGCTTTCCTGCAGTCGCCATATTGATCACAGCACAATTGGCTGGGAGATCAATAACTGGGGGGCATCAGGAGGAGTCTTGATGTCCCCCCACAAGGTCTAATTATAAATATAAATAAAAAAAACACTTAAATTAACCCCATAAATTCCGCAGGGATACATACAATATGCTGGAGATCCCCGTGACACTCACAGGGTTAGTAATTCTGGGGGCACTTTTCTTTTACTAAGACCTCACTGGGGTATCAGGAGGTGTCCTGATGCCCCCCAATGAGGTCTATAATAAAAAAATAAAAAAATAATGTAACCCTGTGTGTGAGCCATGGGGGGGGTCCAATGCAGACCCCCCTTTCTGTGGCACACACAGGTCTTTTTTCATTACTGTGGTCCTGATGCCCCCCCCCAACAAGCTCTGAATACAAAATAATGAAATGCCACAGGGGTCCAATGCATTGCTTTGCATGTGCTGAAGACCCCTGTGGCACTCACAGGGTTAATAATGCTGGGGGCACTTTTCTTTTATTAAGACCTCATTGGGGGGATCAGGAGGGGCCCTGATGCCTCCAATGAGGTCTATAATAAAATAAAAGAGAGACAAAAATTAACCCTGTGTGTGCCACCAGGGGGGATCCAATGCAGACCACCTCCTGTGGCACACACAGGCCTTTTTTTAGTATTGCTTTGTATTCAGAGCTTGTTGGGTGGCCATGATAATAATAATAATAATAATAATAAAATAACCCTCAGTGTGCCACAGGGCATCAAATGCATTTTCAGTTTTATTTTATTTAGACCTCATTAGGGTGGCATCAGGTTTCTTGATGCCCCCCAACAAAGTGTAAAAAAAAAAAAGAAGAAAAAAAAAAAAAAAAGGAAAACCATGCATGCACCACAGGGTGGTCCAACACAGTGCTTTGCAATGCGTTAGATCTCCCGTGACATTTTTCTCATTTATTTTTTTCATTTATACCTTGTCGGGGGGTCATCAGGAGTGGTTCTGATGCCCCCAACAAGGTATGGATAAAAAAATCATAAAAGAAAAAAAATAACCTTCTGTGTGCCACAGGGGGTCCAATGCATTGATTTCTAATGCATTGCAGACAAAGGATTATTTTTTTCCTCCCAATTATTTTTTATTCAGATCTCATGGGGGGGCGGAAAACAACAAAAAACCTGCATGTGCCACAGGTGGGTCCAACACACGTACTTTGAAATGAGCTGAACCCCCTGTTGCACACACACAATATTTTTTCCCATTATTTTTTCTTCATTGTTGGGGGGCATCAGAAGTGGTACTGATTAGGGATGGGCGAAAAGTTTTGCCTCAAACTGAAATCGAAAAAAAATGGCACTTTCCGCTTGGAGAAAAATTTCCAGCAATAAGTACCGATTTTCCACTTTTTCCCACTTTTTTCATGTAGCTCATTGTCCATTGAAATCAATGGGAATAAACATTTTTCTCCTTAACACAAACGTTTTCTGCAGCCATATAAGGCATCAGGCTTTCACAGCATGCCATTCTGTGTTTGTGAGAGGAGAGAGCAGCATGTTCTTTGAGCTAGAGAAGACAGTGGAATTGAGGATTAGTTTAGGGAATCTTTTAGGTAGTATATTTATTAGGACAGTCAGTAGATCACTCTATGGTGAAGAAGAGAAGAAGGAGGTTGACCCAAATAATACCCCAAAATTCAGACTGACTGAATGGCAAGACACAGGCAGCTGGGGACCTATTTGCTGGCTAATCTTGCTGTTATTGTCTCCATGCTGGGTGGGGAAGACTGGGGAACTTGTTTTTCAGTTATAAGTTTTTTATTGGACAAACTGTGACAGTGATAAGACCGGGTGGACAACTTAAAAAAAATTCAAAAAAAAAAAGAAAAAAAGAATAAAGAAATTAAGAACTAAATATATTAGATGACAGTGACAGGCAAGAGATCATACACCATCAGTTGTGTTAGATTAAAAACACAATATTTGAATAATGTCCAGCAAACGCTCAAGGGGCAGGGGGAGGGGGAAGGGAGGAGCATTGCAGGGACGTGAGAGTAAAGTAGCAGTTCAAAAACTGACTGCAGCATTGGATTCAAGCTGGGAATCAAACAGTGTTTGTGGGGGACTTACAGTGTACACTGGTAGTCACAGATCCTCCATATGCTTACCTCCCCCACTACCACCACAGCCAACTTGCTCACTGCCCACTGGTAGTTATACCCACGTATACGGCCTGAACCCTCTTCCCTCCCGCCACCTGGTTTCACTGGCTCTGACTGACCACTGATAGCCATAGAATGACACATACACTGTTTGCTTTATCATACTTGTTCCACTGGTAGCCACTCTCCTGGCACCCAATATGGTATGTCAACCCACAGCAGTGGGGTACCATTTTTTGTAGGCTGGCAGGAGGTCTTCCTAGGAAATCCCATGGGGTTGAACCATTTTTGTATCTTTGAAGTGGCTGATTTGTTAAAAAAACAAATGTTTTTTTTCTGTAGCACCACATTCTGGAAATATTTATGCACACTAAATTAGGGGTAGAAAGGCAAGTGACCCATCATTGGATGTGGCGAGTTATCTTCTTTCCAAAATAATGGTTTTTCTCTATCTTTTCTTCACTTCTATAGCTGTAACAACCATTTTCATACACGCAAGGAAAATAAGAAAATGTTAGAGAAATCAGAGGTTGTAGTAGGTGTAGTTTTGTACATCTAGCACGCCCTACGGTATGTCAACTCATACCAATAGGGTGCCATTCTTCTCCTAAGAGCACTAGCTAACAAATACATTTGGCTATCCCATAGTTTTCACAGATTTCAGTACATCTGAAGGGACAGAAATGAAAAAAAGGCAAGTGATGTGATTAGATGTGGCAGGTTATCTTCCTTCCAAAATGGTATGGTTTATTCACATTTTCTTCACTTCTGAAAGTGTTATAACCATTTTCGTACAGGTAGGTCAGGTTTGAGAAAATGTTAGAAAAATCAGAGGTTGTAATAGGTGTAGTTTTGTACTTCTAGCATCGCCTAAGGTAGGTCAACTCATACCAGTGAGGTGTAATTTTTTTCCCTAAGAACACTAGCTAGTGAATACCATTGGAAATGTTATGGTTTTCACAGATTTTCATAAATCTGAAGGGGCAGAAATGTAAGAAAATGCATTTTTTTAATTACTGCCACATTATGGAAGCATTTGTGCACACCAGACTTTGGGTAAGAAGGCAACAACCCTTCATTAGATGAGGCAGGTGTGCTGTATTCAATTTGGATTTTAGTAACCCTTTTTTAAATATTTTTTAATTTATCTTTATAAACAATGGTTAGTCAGTATAGAAGCAGGCTTACAAAAAGGCTGAAATATGTGTGTATGTGTGCTGTGCAAGACTCAGGTTACCCAAACACAAACCCTTATTAGAAATGTATTTGTAGGCCTTAGACTTGTTCGGTACATCAGCCCTGAAAAAAACATTGATTTGTAGGAGTTAGACTTGTTAGGCACAAGCCCTAAAGAAAATTAATTTGTAGGACTTATGTTTTTTATAGGCCTCAGGGTTGCCAAGAACATGCCCTGAGACAAAAAAGTATGCTCTTCTGGCCTAGTGCCAGCAGGTCATTTTATGTTGGCAATGGCCACTGGCAAATGTCATGGTGACTTTGCAGCATTTGCTAATGCTCTTATTGCTGCTGCTGTGTTGTCTAGCAATGGGACAATTTGCCCATCCCCCTCAGCATGTGAAATCTTTAGTTTGGAGATGTTTCAATCATGATCCAGAAGCTAAACATGTTGCTATCTGTTGCCTCTGTAAAAAAAAAATGTGAGTGGGAAAGCAGAATCCCATGAAGGCATATCCTCACTTAAGATTACACCTGAAGCACAAACACAGGTCTGACTGGGAGATACACCTGCAACATGCCAGGTGTATGCAGGCAGCTGAACAACATTTTTCTCAGTAACAATACCCCCCTACTAATGTTGTGTAAATGCAAATATAAATCAGACTAAGTTATCTAGGGGTGACAAGAGTCACAGAGTATCTATAAGTGTCACATCCACTTCCACCATCACCAGTTAAATTAAAGAAATGATGTTACACAGTTCTTCTTGGTGCATCTAACCCACAGTTACTATGTTCTTAGAAAAGTTATAAAATATGCTTATGGAATGACCAAAATGGTTTCCATGCTGCCCTATTCTTTTGCAGCAAACATAGATTTTAAAGAACATATGTCAAGTGTTGCACCCCGCTGAAAAATCCCAAGCAGCAAATCTTTTTCAAGAATGGCTGTGCCAGTGTAGGGCAAACTGATAGTTAGTGTCATGGGTAAAGGGCTTGAGACATTATACAGCATACAGAGTACTAAAAGTATGCAGCAAGGTGGGAAGTTCTGGGTTTTTATAGTATTGCAGTGGGAATTCTCTTAACCATAGAAAGCATATTTGGATAGTGGCAAGTTTTTGTGGAAATGTCTTTCATGGTAGTGAAAAAGCAGAGGTTTTAGTGCATTTTCTTTCCACTGAAGTTATAGATAACAATATATTATTTCTTTATTCTGTGAAAATTTCATGAAAAGAACACAGGTCTTTTCTCCCACCCCTAACATTCACATAATCTATGATTCTGTTGACAGAATGCAATTTACATACTTGCTAAATTGTCTGAAAATGACATACAGGTCCTACTTTTTTCTTTCTTTTTTTTGTTAGTAATCAATATTTTTGCCTTTTTATTTAGAAATTAACACACATCTGCAAGTTTTCTTTAACTGGACCTCTTTTATTTGAATGATTGAGTTTATTTCAGTGCAAACCAGACATTTTTTCTTGTAATGAAAAAATATTTATGAAAGTAAAACATAGGTCATGTTTTCTTACTGTTAACCACATGTGTATATATAGCTATATTTTAGCATAAGAACATTAAATAAAGACCAGGATGCATAGTATCTATTCATTCACATGAGTAGCAGGTTTTCATCTGCTTATTTTATTAGTGTTTATCTTATAGTAACACTATCATCTAACGATCTGGAGTAATACATATTTAAATAACCTGTATTTATTTTCTAGGCCTACACACGATTTCTGGGGGCTCTCATATCTGTATTTTCCAGAACTCCCATTACAATATAAATCTTAAGAGATATCCTAGAAGTGATATGGTTTTGCTGTATGCTAATGAGCCTGAGATAGGGTATCAGTATTTCAGAACAGAAGAAAAGAGGGTATTACTAATATCAGTATATTTTAAATGCATTAGTTGTGAACAAGGATTTAACCACATTATCTACACAGGAAAGTCTATGCATACATTAACCCTTTTAGTGCCAGAGGGGTAAGGAACGCATTGCTTTGCAATGCGTTCCGTACCCCTCTGGCAATCAAAGGGTTAAATATGCAAGTTTAGATAAGATTTTAGGGACCTAACGTTAAAGATTAATGAAATTGCACAGATGCTAACAGAAGTACATAATATCCTATATAATAATTTGCTAAAACGTGTGTAACACCGCGTCATGCGCAGTAGACACTGCTGCGTGTGCTGCAGCGATGAGCAGTAGAGACTGCCCACGCAGCGGCTCATACAGAGCTGGAAGCTGGTAAGGAGCGTCCAGCTCTGTATCAGCTGCGGCGCAGGCAGTCTCTACTGCGCATGACTGCCCCACGACCGGCTGACAGTGGCACTGTGGCCCGTGTAACGGGCTCTTCAACTAGTAACATTATATATGGGCTAATTTAATATTTTGCTGTTAATATTCCTTTTAAACCCACTGAGTGCTAGAGAGATTTCCAGTCCACTCCAAAGCATAGGGTTGGATATCCCTCTGGTATTCAAAGGGTTAAGCATTTTAGTACCTTTTTCAAGAGACCTCATATGTATAGATTTTTATCAAGTTTCCTGCCAAAACATTCTCCTTTGTCCTGAATGGGCAATAAAACGAACAATTGTGGGTTTAACAACAGCACCATCTGGACCCCACACCAAATTTCCATCATTTCAAATGTATTTTTAACCCCTTGGATGCTAGAAGTTTGTGCTGCATTTCTATGGAATATATTATAGGCCTCCTCGGCCTCTAAGTGTTTATTTTTTTATATTCTACAGTTATTTTTCCCCAAAGTTTCTCCATTGTGCTCTTCGTATATATTCACTGCACTGCACTCCTGACAGGGTATAATTGGCTACTGGCAATAGCCCATTGCACATCCTATCCTATCCTATCCTATATAATAATAATTCACTAGGATGTTTGTCACGATGCAGTCATGCATCGTTCGGGCAGTCTCTACTGCGCCTGGTTGCATTGCGTGAGTGAGGTGATGCAAGACTGCATCAAGTGAAGCAGTGAGGTAGCAGCCGCTTCACCCTTTGAGTGCCAGAGGGGTACGCAACGCATTGCAAAGCAATGTGTTGCGTACCCCTCTGGCACTCAAAGAGTTAACATTACCCAGACCTTGAATCTTGTACAAAGGCTTTTTCACTAGTTATGATATATTACAGCAATGAAAATATATTTATTTTAGTGGTTGATGGTGCATGCATCAGAACTAATATTATGGGAAGGACATAAGTACACGATTAGTACCAGAACTGCAAGGAAATATTGCATCAATGAATTAGTCTATAGGTTTTTGGTATATGTCTGATGTATTATTTCCTTGCAATGTTAGTACTAAGTCTGCTCATGTATCTCCTTCCCATTATTGTGGTATAATAGCAAATTGCTAAAATATACTACAGAGTGCAATGGGCTAATGGGTCTAACGGATGCCGTATATAGTTGTAATTTAGGTACTAAGTCTGATCATGTACTTACCTGCTTCACATAATATTACTAAGTCTGAACCAGTATTATGTGAAGGAGATAAGTACATGATCAGTGGGAAGTTCTTAGATTGGACAAACGTGATAAGTTGTGTACCTCAGGGATCTGGCCTGGAACCTCTTCTTTTTAATTTTTTTATTAATGATCTCCCAGTGGGCACCGGGAGCCATGTATCAGTGTTTGCCAATGACAACAAATTAAGTAAGGTAATAAAGTCTGAACTGGATGTGTCTTCATTACAAGAGGATTTGGACAAATTGGGTAACTGGGCAGGTAAATGGCAAATGAGATTCAATATAGACAAGTGTAAAGTTATATATTTTGGGCATAATAATAAAAATTCAAAAATAAAACTTAATGTTCCCAGTCACATCTCTCAAACCTGTATGGTTTGAGAGATGTTTGGGACCAAAGTTCCCCCCTCACTCCCCTTATCCTGACATCAGCGCTCTAGCTAACTGCACGGGAATCCGTCCCAGGACTGTCGGAAGCTCTTCAACAGAGCTGAGATCGTGTTATTGAACACAAAATCTTTCACTAGAATGGTCTACAAAGTGTGCTTGCAAACCAGTGAAGGATTTCTTGTTCAATAACTTGATCTTGGATTTGCTGAAGAGCCTCCGCTTGCCCAGGAACCGGGAACCTAGTCAGCTAGAGCACTGACATCAGGGGAAGAGGAGGGAGGGGGGAACTTTGGTCCAGAATATCTCGCAAACCATAAAGGTTTGAGAGATGGGACTGGGGACATTAAGTTTTATTTCTGAATGCCTACAAGATTCAGGTTTATCTATACATGGCAGTACTATCCCTTTAATATTTATTTTGGGCTTGTAGATCCAAGGAGAAATCTGATTTCCATTTGGAGTCAAGAAGGAATATTCCCCCATTTAAGGCAGGAATTGAAATTGCTCAAATAAGAAGTTTTTTTTTTTGCTTTTTTTGGATCAACAGTGGTAAATAAGAATAGGAAAAGGGTTGAACTTGATGGATAAAAGTCTTTTTTCAACCTAAACTACTATCTAAAGGCTTGATCCAAATGTTGGAGTTAAAATGGATACCGACGACAAAATAAAATGTCTTGGTCAGTATTCAAATGTCCTACCGCCATTTAGCACAACGGACATTTGTACACAAAACTGGTGTTGTGTCCAAACGTCCATTTTGTGCATTAAGTTCCCAAAACACCTCTAAATAACTCCAGTTTTGGGAACTTAACAGTAAAAAACTAACGATCGATGCCTTACCTGTCATCCACTGTCTGTCTCCATTCTTTCTTCTATCTTCTTTTTTCTCTTGTACCTTCTGTCTTCTTGGTGTAAAACAAAAGAAAAATATTAAGTTAAAAGCATACATAGTTTAACCCCTTGAGTGCCAGAGGGGAACGCAATGCATTGCAAAGCAATGCTTTGCGTACCTCTCTGGGGCCCAAAGGGTTAAAGTATGTAGTAGTGTGCCAGTTGTAAAAATCCAAATGCCCCCATAATAATAAAAATGATAATAAATGTTCTTAATATATTGAAAGCCAATGGTATTGCCATAAGTAAAATAAAATAACACTTAGCATAAATGTCGCTGTCTCCACCACTGTGTGAGGCCACTGAGGTGGGGCTGAGACAGAATAATGCACCACACACACCCTCTCTTCTCGTCCACGGGCTGATGCCCGCTCTGGTATGAGGGGGGTGGCATTATTCTGTCTCACACAGCGGCGGAGACAGCGACATATATGCTAAGTGTTATTTTATTGTACTTATGGCAATACCATTGGCTTTTAATATATTAAAAACATTTATCATTTTTATTATTATAAGGGCATTTGGATTTTAACAACTGACACACTACTATGTATTTTAACCCTTTGGGGTCCAGAGAGGTATGCAAGGCATTGCTTTGCAATGCCTTGTGTACCCTTCTGGCACTCAAGGGGTTAAACTATGTATGCTTTTAACTTAATCTTTTTCTTTGGTTTTACAGCACGAAGACAGAAGAAACAGGAAGCAGAGGACTCAAGTGGACATCAGGATTAATGGTAAGTGTTACTTGTAATGTGATGTTTTTTAACTTAGTCGAGTTAACCCTATGAATGCCAGCGGGGTAATTATACCCCGCTGGCACTCATAGGGTTAATTCTACTAACGTCTGACACATTTTTCATCCTTTGGATGTATTGATATGGGACTTAGAGCTCCATATCAATGCATCCACTGAGGACTTAGGGTTTTTTTTTAACTTCTAGTGTCTGTGTCAGCTGTTTAAACAGACGATAAGGGACTCAAGTTAAAAAAAAAAAAAAAAAATATAGGTATTAACTTTCCTTTTTACCTAGAGTTAAATTAAGGTACTGTCCCAGGCATTCTGAGACACATGGCCACCCTAGCTGGATAGTCAAAGATTGCCTCATTTTAATTCAAGGGCATACCTGAAGTTTGCAGGGTCCTCCTGTTTCAAAGGGCCTCACATGGGTCAGACTTTTACAGGGATAAACCAGTTTACTCCTGTGGTCAAATAGTCAGTGAGGACTGTGGCTGTTCTGGGTGCACAGCACATATATTCTACTACAATTCTCATAAACAAAAATAGAAAAAATGGAAAGTTGCCAATACACTTAAGAGGGTCCTAAATGTTTCTTTATATTTGGAATCCTCCAGTCATAATTTTGCCTGGGGCCACAATGATTTTCAGAAATGCCCTTGGTTGCCTACCACTGGTCTGGAACATAGACATTTCATTAGATTAATCACTCAATAATATTTTAGACTTGATGGTCTAGTCATCTGATTAACTGGTGGTTTGCTTTATGTCATGGAACTTCTTGTGATTGTTGTTGGTACACATTGATAATTATTAACCAGTCACTGCAAACAACTATTGACTCACACTTATCATAATTGCACTTCTATTCTTTGATTGGTTGCCATGATGATTATTATTTCTTGCTTTAAAAATAAATATGTCACATCTACAGCTATTACTAACAGAAGGAACTTCTTGATTTAACAAAGAACACATGTCAAAAATGGCAACCACCAAATTAAAACAGATACATGATCCTGAATTTGATGGTGAAGAATTCCTGAATACATATGTCTGCAAACATATAGATGATTCAGAATATGAGCTTGTTAAATTCCCTCTTCTGAAACTCCATGAAACAATAACATCAGGTACAGTATTCTGCCTTCTAGAGATATTGCTGTTGTAATGTTTTAATTTTATATTCTTGTCACATGAAAGTTGCATTGCTGCAATTACAAATGTTTTGATATATTTCTGCATTTGATCAGTTCTTATAGTAACACTTGCCCAAAATGGTATGGTGCATGAGACTTTACTATTTTGTAAAGTTTGGCTTACTTTATCATAATCATTAATATAGCATAATGCCACTGCGTTTTAACATGAAAAGAGTTTATACCATTCAAACAGAGGGATATATAAAATGAAAATATACATGTACATCTATCAGTAATTCACTAAGACCAGATCTGAAGAATTAACATAAGCAGATAGTGGAGTAAAGCAACTGCTCCACAGAAGGAAAATAACATTTCCCTAAATTCCAGGGGGGGGGGATACTTTGCTTGTGAATATCTCTTAAACCATAAAGGTTTGAGAGATAAGACTTATATCGTTCTTCATGTTTTTTTAATGCCTACAAAATAAAATAAAGATAAAACGAAGTATTACTATCCCTTTAAACAGGACTTTTAGGCCTCTATTCAATTGAGTCCTGTAAAACAGCTGGTGGGGAATATTGTGTTAGCAAAAAGTGTTAGGGTAGCAATTCAATAATGGGAACATCAAAGGAAAAGAGCTAATGATCATTACCCACTGTCAATCACTGACTGTTAGTTCAAACACACCATCCCAAACACTAACCCTACAGTACCCCTAACAGTAAAATGCATCAGTACTACCCCTAACACTGTCTTAACACCCACACTGAGGTTGCAACCTCAGTAGCATTGTAAAAGGAGTTTGCTGTAACGCTACATCACAGAAATCCAGCTTCGAAGAGGAGCGGGAACGCACTCCCTGGGGCAGCTGGGAAGTCCTGAGACGTCATGGAGTCCCACAGAATGCGGGAGCGGCAAAATGTGGCATTCCCAGCCGGCGCACTGAGCAGTGATGTAATCAGGTACCAATAGATTGTCTATTAACCCATATCACCATAATTGCAGGCATACCCAGACATACCATTTTCAAGGATGGCTTAAACCTAGCTCTGGGCCCAGATAATACTAATGATATATATAATGATTTACTTAGATTGAAGAAAAGGGAGGTATGCTTTTTCTGCATGGAGTTATTTTAACACATTATTACAAAGAAATAAGAATTAGGAATCAGCCTACTACTGGACAGGTGAATCTGGAATTCTGTAATAAGTGGTGTAATATTTGAAATAATTGTTCTTTTGAACTTTTGTTACTGATCATAGATCAATCTGCCAGGGACAATGAGAGACCCAGAACTGAGACAGAAGTCATAAAAACAAGCATAAGGACACGTGTAATAGTGATAAATGCAAGGGGCTGATTGACAAACTTGAAAAAGCGACAGAAACAAATAAGGGTGGTATAGCATCCTTCAAGAAAGAGAAACTGAAACAAGTTCAGACAGATTATAAGGAATTAAGAGTTTATTCTTGGAATCACTGAACAACATCCTTTTATAATACAATGTACAAGCAGAGATTGGCAAAAGTGGCACTGAATTGAATACCAACTCTGATTCCCTTTCACAATCAGACTGTGTGCACAGTATTACAAAATGTTCTGCTTTTTCAGGGAGACACAAACAAAGAGGAAACAAGGGACCCAAAGGAAAGGAACAGGAAAAAGAAAGCACAACAATAGAACTAAAGACACTACTGGCAAGGTCCAAATAGCTGTCCATTATTTATCTAATTGGCCACTGACTGATTTAGAAATGGCAGTCTTAAGGGTTACATTTGTCTCCACCAACAAATACAAGGCTTTTAAGTGGGAAACTGATTTCTATAGGCTGCACAGGCAACTTAAGCTAAAGGAACTTCTTCCTTGACACCATTAGCGTGGATCTACATAAATCAGTTGGTTACTTTTAGAAAAAAAAGTGTGTTTGATCCAGTGTCCTATGATCCTCACATAGCTGCATTTGTGAACCTAGTTGGTGATGAAACCAACCAAATTGTATCACAACAATGTATTAGTTCTTCCAATTTCACCAGGACTGAGTTTGAAGCCCTAAGAGAATTGGCCAAAGACAAAAGTATCATCATTAAACAGGTCATCAAGGGTAGAACTATAGTAGTTTTAGACAATAGTGATTATAGGGAGGAGGTCTTGAGTCAGTTGCCCGTGGCAGCCTGAACAGGGAAGAATGATTATCTCCCCAAATTCTAATGACAAAACTATTTTTTTTATCCCAACACAATATACTACATCTTCACCATCCATTACACGAGTAGTTAAAAAGACCTGGCACATTTTAGATGGTGACAATAAATTGGCCTCAATGTTTTGGAACCCACAATTAATTTGCTACCAGACAGGGGAAAATTAAGACCATTGGCTGATGAAAAATGATCATGTTGCAAAGTATGAGAGTGGTGCTCACTGGCTAGCATGACCTACAGGCATATTCAAGTATAAGGGATGCTCCAACTGACAGCACATCATCACAGGGAAACATTACTTACACCCACGGACCGGTAAAGTTATCAAAATTAAAGAATTTTTGAACTTCAAGAGCATATTTGTAGTGCATATGATATGTTGCCCCTGTGGACCATACTATATTGGCAAAACTATAACAATGCTAAAAGACCACATAAATAACCATAAATCTGCTATCAGAAAGGCCAAATATGGGACAATGCTCTCTAAAGACAGTATTTATCAACTTGTCACAAGATATTTTGAGCTCACAAACATACTATCTTTGATTTTTGCTTAATGTCTATCATGATGATACATAAGCGTACCGGGGGGGGGACTCCAAAAATTCCTTCTACAATGGGATGACAGGCTCATGTATGATTATGGGACTTTGACCACCAATGGATTGAATCATGAAATTCAGTTTTCTTGTGTTCTTTAATTCCTTGCTTGCCATTGTCCTTCTGTGTTTATTTTTCTCTGTGTGGTCACTGCACCCTAAGGGGTAGATTTAAAGGCAGGCGTTAAGCTAAAAAAACACCAACAGGTGTTTTTACGTGTAGTAAGCCATTCAAAGGGCCATGTAATGAACTGCTAACAGTAGTTCATCTACTATTATGGCCGCTACACTACAGTGTGTTTTGGCCCATTAAAAAGAAAAAAAAAAACAAAACACTGCATTTTGCCATTCAAAGCACTGCGCTAGCTGGGAAAGATCCGATAAGGGACTCACTTACCGCATAAAACGTAAGACCCAGTTTTGTTAGCCATAAAGTCCCTTATTGGATCTTTTGCCAGCTAACGCAGCTGTTAACTGACAAAAAGAAAAAGTCCACTGTGGATGAATTGACATGGGGCCCTAAGTCCCTCATCAATACATACAAATGTCTAAAATGTGTCCAAAGTTAGCAGGGTTAAACCTATGAGTGCCGGTGGGATATAATTACTCTGCCGGCATTCATAGGGTTAACCCAACTAAGTAAAGCAACATTGCATTAACACTTACCATTAATCCTGATGTCCAGCGGAGTCCACAGCTTGCTGGTCCTTCTGTCCTTCTCTTCTGTCTTCTCATCCTTCTGTCTTCTTTCTTCTATTCAGTCTTCTGTCTTCTCTCTCTTCTCCCTGTAAAATAAAATAATATAATTAGTACCAAGCATGAATGAAGACATTCCTGAACCCTTTGACTGGCAGAGGGGTACGCAACGCATTGCAAAGCAATGCGTTGCGTACCTCACTGGCACTCAAAGAGTTAAATAGTATTATGCCATAAATATACCCATATGTATAAACATGACAATAAATAATATAATCCATAAATATACCCTAAAGTATAAACATGCCAATAAATAATATAATCCATATAGCCAGAAATAAATGCCATCCATTAATGCCCAGTATGACAACTTAGCTTAATGTTTTGCGTCTCCCTCACAGCCATTGGCTGTGATGTTCTTCACATCCCAGCCAATCATTTTAAAGAACAGCCTTTCAAATCTGATCGGCTGGAACGTGAAGAACATCCCAGCCAATGGCTGTGCAGGAAATTTAAGTCAGCCTGTCCATATATAAAAGCAGGCTCACTTCAAATGCCCTCAGTGTGTTACGGGCATTGTCCCGTACACAGCTGAAGGGGAGCATCATTGGACATTTGTGTCTCACTGCCGCCACCCTCGCAGCCGCTCCAAACGGCGGAGACACAAAACATTAAGCTAAGTTGTCATACTGGGCATTAACGGATGGCATTTATTTCTGGCTATATGGATTATATTATTTATTGGCATGTTTATACTTTGGGGTATATTTATTGATCATATTATTTATTGGCATGTTTATACATATGGGTATATTTATGGAGCAATACTATTGAACCCTTTGAGTGCCAGTGAGGTATGCAACGCATTGCTTTGCAATGCATTGCGTACCCCTCTGCCACTCAAAGGGTTCAGGAATGTCTTCGTTCATGCTTGGTATTAATTATATTCTTTTATTTTACAGGGAGAAGAAAGAGAAGACAGAGGACTGAATAAAAGGTGGAAGATAGAAGAAAGAAGATAGCACAGAAGGACAGTGGATGACAGATAAGTGTAACATGGATCGGTGCTTGGCTTTTAGTGGCATTTGGGAACTAAACACGCAAAATAGACGTTCAGCCACAAGACTGTTTTTGTGGCTTAATATCCTTTGGGGCTTTAGCTGGTAGGGCCTTTAAATACCGTGTTAAACATGTTAGTTTAACAGCCGGTATTCACTTTGGCTCTACTGGCTATGTTAACGCCTAGCCCTAAATGTCTGATGGAATGCTGTGGTTGACTTGTGGTATCCATTCGCTAGAAGTTTTTGGTTTTCACTTTTGACCTTCAAGTATTGATAGGTCAGTTACTATTAATTTCCAGACGGCATCAATATTCTAGTGGAATACATTGGATGCACTCTCCCTATGGAATAATTCTATAGGATTAAGCACTTAGTACTCAATTCTGGTCTTGTATGGAATTTATTTGCTACAAGAACAACACAGCAGGGGCTTTGTGCATCTGTTGGACGCAACACTACACCTTATTTGTATTCTAATGTGATTATTCACTTATGGGTATATCATATGGGACCTCTCTGTGGGTAGCCCCATGAGACCTAGCTCCTAACACACACAGTATGACATTATTAAGTGGTGATATGTAGTGAAAATCCATCACCATAAAGACACAAGCTTTGCCTTGAGATGCTGCTGTGTGCCTGTTTATATGCAATTTAACAAGACAAATGAAGATTTTTATGCCTTCCATTTCTGGATTCCATAAGTAATTGGTGGCACCTGTTTAGCCTTTACTGTATGCTGCATATTATGCTTTACTATAATGAAGAAACAAGCCCTGAGTTGTGATACCTCAGTGTGCCTGATTTCTTGCAAGTAGACCAGTCTGATGAGAATAAATATGTTTTCCATCTATGAACTTCGCAGTAGCTTTTACCGTTTGCTGCACACTATATTATGGAGCCATATAATGGTCTTACACATTTTGTATATAACTCCTTTAAGTGGGACTGGACCCATTTATTATTAGATTATACCAGATGAATTACAGTCCATCATTTATCCATGAGACATGTTGTAGATAGTCCACCGTTTCTGATCCTCTTGCATTCTACAACCCAGTCCATCATCACTTTTCCCTTTTAAGCAGGATGCAGTTCGTCCATGTGACATTTTTTATCAGCATTCCATCACCACTAGTACGGAAGCAGATATGCATATTTTTCATGCCTTTTTTCTTCTATTTTTGGGTTCTGGTGAATATCACTCTTTGCCTTTATTTGATGTGGATTGCTAGGCAACAGATTGGTACCCACTTATACCACTGCTTTGATTATGCTTGTATTTTGTTTATATGTGACCATGAAATCTACTACATGGAAAAAAGTACAAAGAGCAGTGCAAAGAGTCTCTCTAAGCATAGTATAATTGATCACCAAGATAGTCCCTCACCAAACAGCATAGGAGATTTCTTAAGAATATTCTTCACATTTCCTAGAAGCTATAACCTGCCTTTTAGTACTTTCCCCTTCACTAACTCACACCTCAGTATAGTGACTCTTTCTGGTTCAGCCAAAGTGTGGGGTCAGCTCCTCGTTATTTTCATAAAAGGGTGATATATTTCATGTGGAAACAGCCACGTGATCAGAGGTAATAACACACCCAATATTACAACATGCCAAACCTATTTTCATGTATATATACAGTATATCAACTCCCAATTACAGATGTAATGGAACTTATTTTTTTTTAAACTAGAAGAGCCAGTGTACTGGAATATAATAGAATACAAAATGTATTCCATCAAAAAGTAAAAATTGCTATATAAAAATATAACCTTTAAGATCAAATACTAAAAAAGGGAGATAATTACAACAATATGCACATGTACAATTGCAAATGAACAAAAATATAGATAAAACTAATAAATAAAAACAGCTAACTCGTTTCATGACTGTCACTTCTTCCAGAGACCTGTAATTAGGAGTTGATATATATATATATATATATATATATATATATATATATATATATATATATTAGACTTGTGCACGGGCAACATTTTCGGTAAAATTCGAATTCGGCCGAATTTTTTTTTTTCTAATTCGGATGATCCTAATTTCGGACCGAGCCTATTCAATTCGGACGAAATTCTGATCCATTCTGAATTATTTGGCCGAATTTAACATGGGTTAAATTATAGCAGTGTGCCTCCGTTCACGCTGCTATCATTCTTTGCAGACAGGGTGTGCATTTAGAAAAAGATCCATCCCAAAAACGGACATTGTCGTACATTGCCAGTCTGTGCATGTCACCTCTACTCCAGCATGGGATGCCAGTCACAATGCAAACGTCGAACATCGAGAACCCATGCCTGTCATTCAATTTAGCATGTTCGAACATCGAAACCCCATGCCTGTCATTCAATATAGCATATGTTCGAACATCGAAACCCCATGCCTGTCCTTCAATATAGCATATCCTCGAACATCGAAAACCCATGCCTGTCACATCCTACTCAACATAAGTGGTCGACTCGAACATGGACAAACTACATGTCACATTCTATGTTAGTACATGGGTAAAGATTAAGGTTTCATTTTCTGGTACCAGCCTCCTACCCTACTGTCCCTCTTTAGTACCCAAATTCCTCTCTCTCGTTTTCCTATCCTGATTTCCCCTCATATCAGATAACTCTATGTGTATATACATTGTAGTGTTTCATTCTACATCAAGAATAAACATCAATGATTGTAATGTGATAGATGTAATGTGTTAAAAAGAAAAATTGAGACATTCTGTTGTGAACAAATTGCAACACAGGAGAGAAATAAAAAAAATGCTTGACATCTATTCTGAAGAGGGGTCCACAGCATTGTCTTAGTATAGCAATATCACCGTTTTCCGTGAGTGTGCAATACAGGGCTCTACGGTAATTGCTGGGAATTTCCCAACGTCATAATCAGGGGATGATGGGAGTTGTTTTCTAACTACTGTTAGGAAACACATAAGTGATGCACATTCATCTCCCACCTAGAAATTATTTACACACAAGGCAACTCCCCCAAGTAATACCTAGCCCCTTTCCAAGTGAAAAGACTTCCAGAAAGGATTCAGATCTCTTAGTGACTCACCTGTTATTGCCAGTCAGCGGGACCCGGAGAGTAGGAGGGGGTGATGCTATGGCTGCAGATTAAGTCTGGCACGGTGCTCTTAGTTGGTCACTCGTCACAATGTTGAAGCTCAGCCCGGCCAGCACTTTCTGGGTGGAGACACCTCACAGCAATCCTGTTCAGGACACATCATGCACTGTTGTGCACTCATACTAGGGATCCCAAATGTTTAGACTCATTTCGTACAGGGGGCACCCTCCTGTATTTGTAAAACCTCTCTAGCAAATCTGGGATGGTAGACCTATTTACTCAAGTTTTGACTTTAGGTGGGCGATAAACAATACAAAATAGGCATAATGTTTCACTATCACATAATTCATGTCACTGAAGCAGACAGCAGGCATCGCCACTGAGTGAGCATAGGGCTGCCCGGCTGCTGACAGTCACACTGATGGGACACCCTGCAACACAGAAATGGCGGAAGAGCACAAAATAAACATGCTATGGGACGGCAAATTGCCGCCCCTGTCAAAGTGCCGCCTGGGTCCATGGACCCACTGGGACCCGTGTAAGGGCCGGCCCTGTATTCAAACAAATACCTAATATTTTTTTATATTTTGCACAGGAACAAATATTACTTGCTCTTGCAGTGGCAATAACTTGAACTAATGCTGGCTGCCTACCTATGCCTAGCCTAATGCTACCTGCCTGCCTACACAACAACTGTACACTCTCTAATCTCTTCTTCTCTCTCTGAGCTCCAACAACGCAATGAGGAAATGCAGGCTGTCTGTCTGTGTGACTGTGTCATTAGTCCAACCCCCATCATGAAACGAAGAAGGCTATTCGAATACAGACAAAAGAGGGAAGTAGTGCATGAAACGGAGAATGGAATTGGACTAGAGACATGGAGGGAAAATTATGGAGGGAAATTAATTGAGCGCGCACAGGAAGTACAAAAAAGTCCTGGTAGTGTAAACTTTTGGAAATGTGTCGATTGCCGAAACTTCCGAAAGTTTCGACGAATTTCGGACCTGGGCTGTTCGGAGTCGGATCATTTTTTCCGAATGACCCTTGAGTTTCGGATTGGCCGAATGTCTCCGAATGACCCCATTTTCGACGAAATCCGAATGTCTCCGAATGAATTTGCACATGTATCCATCTCTTTAAGGGAGACCGAGAAATGTTTGATATACGTGGTTTTCTGGTGAGCTATGGATGGCTTTATATAATATGGGGATTTCATCCCCTTTATTCTATTTTATTTTATTGGCAGTTACTGGCTACAGTATGTATATTCCATATATATTTGGGCTAGTTTTATCCGTTTTTTTATTTCAATATCTATTATGGAGGATCAAATTTCAGCCAGTTTAACTCTGTAAATATCTTGCACACAAGGGTTGCAAACCCCCCCACTAGGTGCGCTACAATCAGGAATCTAAAAGTCACTAGTTCTTGATTAGGTATTAGTCCCACTTTTTCTGGTCCAGTCCTTCTTTAGTCCTCAATCTGCGCCGCTGCTTAGGTCCTGGTCATCTGGTCTCATGACCTCCACAGTCCTCCAACTGTACAACAAAGACAAACAAGAAAAAAGACCCAGCGCGAATGTGCATCTAAGAGTAGCCTTCTGATAAATAGGACTGTTCCCTTTAAATAGAGAAGAAAAGACCCCCTCAGGGTGGGTACTCACTGGAGATAGAGGCTTTCCTGCCTCTAGGTGTAATAGCACAAAGCAATAATCCTTGGGTCTCTCTCCACTCTCCCACCTTCAATATCAGGAACCAATGCTACTTCAATGCGTCGTCTTCAAATATATATAACTTTTATTAAAATTAATGTACAGACCATGTACTTCTAATTAAAACACCTAACCCGTTTCGTCACCCTTGTGACTTCATCAGGGGTAATATAAACCATTTGCCAACTTCTTATTTTTATACTGTTGAACCATTAGTGACTTACCAATCCCACTGTAGCCCTTTACCGCCTCTAGCTTGAAACAAACGATATGCGTTCCAGTCTCCGGAAGTATTGTGCGTTTCATTCTATCAAAAGTATTACTCGTTAAAGAGACGATCACATGTTTCCGGGCTCTGAACGCCGTTGCCTCGGCAACCTGAATTGACCTCCGCAACATACATACATCAGCCCAGGTCCTCTCGGCGATCCGATCTCCGGAAGCAGCATGCACCTCACTCTATCCATAATCTGACTATTTCAAACACAATCACATGCTTCCGGGTTCTGGACGCCGTTTCCTTGACAACCTGACTCAATCTCCACCCCTCCCCAACTTAACGTATAACGGGAGCCGAGTCATGAGAACTCAAGGTGAAACACACTGAACAATAGAGATGATCTTACCCCAGTATGTATACATATTATTCAACCCAGTATCTATAAAGGAATACAGTGGGATAGGATTTCTACTCTAAACCCAGAAACCCAACCCTTATATTTTATAAAAACAATGCACATAAACATCAATATACATAAAAAAAGAAAAAGAAAGTAGAAGAGGAAAAGGGAAGAAGAGAAATCTCCACACTATTCATATTGAACTACTTTAATATACCTCATTTACACCTGGATCTCAAAGAAACTTATGTTAGTCTTATGTGTCTTATCTTTTTTAATTATATTGCGGCGATGTTCCCCAATCCTATCTCTTAACTTTCTCGTAGTTCGCCCTATATACTGGGTGCCGCAACCACACATAATAAGATAGATGACAAATTTTGTCTGGCAATTAATAAAATTCCTAATATCATAAACATTGCCCATAGCATGGCTGTTAAATTGAGTACATCTATTTATCACATATGGGCATGTTAGACACCTGGTTTGTCCACATTTAAAACTCCCCACACATAAAGTCTTACTATTCAGATCTCCAAATGCTCGGCTTATCTCCATAGTATTACACCCTGTTCCAAATTATTATGCAAATGATATTTAAGTGTCACAAAGATTAAATATTTTGTTTTTCAGTTTAACTCATGGATGGCATTGTGTCTCAAGGCTCTTTTGATCACTGAAAACAATCTTGGACACCTGTGATAATTAGATTGCCAGGTGAGCCCGATTTAAGGAAAAACTACTAAAGGTGGGTGTTCCACATTATTAAGCAGAGCACCATTTTCAAGCAATATGGGGAAGAAAAAGGATCTCTCTGCTGCCGAAAAGAGTGAAATAGTTCAATGTCTTGGACGAGGTATGAAAACATTAGATATTTCACGAAAACTTAAGCGTGATTATCGCACTTTTAAGAGATTTGTGGCTGATTCAGAGCACACACGGGTTTGTGCAGATAAAGGCACATTGAGGAAGATTTCTGCCAGATCCATGCATCAGATCAAGACAGCAGCTGCTAAAATACCATTACATAGCAGCAAACAGATATTTGAAGCTGCTGGTGCCTCTGGAGTCCCACGGACATCAAGGTATATTGTCCTCCAGAGTCTTGCAACTGTGCATAAACCTTCTATTTGGCCACCACTAACCAATGCTCACAAGCAGAAATGGCTGCATTGGGCAGAAAAATACATGAAGACTAATTTTCAAACAGTCCTGTTCACTGATGAGTGCCGTGCAACCCTGGATGGTCCAGATGGATGGAGTAGTGGATGGTTGCTGGACGGCCACCCTGTTCCAACAAGGCTGTGACATCAGCAAGGCGGTGGTGGAGTCATGTTTCGGGCCGGAATCATGGGAAGAGAGCTGGTCAGCCCCTTTAGGGTCCCCCAAGGTGTAAAGATGACCTCTGGAAAGTATGTGGTGTTTCTGACTGACCACTTTCTTCCCTGGTACAGAAGGAAGAACTATGCTTTCTGTAATAAAATCATCTTCATGCATGACAATGCACCATCTCATGCTGCAAAGAATACCTCTGCATCAATGGCTGCTATGGGGATAAAAGGAGAGAAAGTCATGGTGTGGCCTCCATCCTCCCCTGACCTCAATCCTATTGAGAACCTTTGGAGCATCCTCAAGCAAAAGATCTATGAGGGTGGGAGACAGTTTACATCCAAACAGCAGCTCTGGGAGGGTATTCTGACATCTTGCAAACAAATTCAAGCAGAAACTGTCCAAAAACTCACAAGTTCAAAGGATGTAAGACTTGTGAAGCTGCTATCAAATAAGGGGTCCTATGTTGAAATGTAACGTGACCTGTTAAAATGTTTAAAAAGTTAAAATGTTGTTAAAAATTTGATTGAAATAGCTTTTGATTTCAGTAAATATGCTGCAAACACAACAAATGACAATTTTCAGTTTTTTACAATCTATAAAGTGTTTTGAAACTTACTGTACGTAATAATTTGGAACAGTGCATTGTAAGTTTTTTATGTTTAAAAAAAATACTGTTATCATTAGGAGGTTTGTTCAATAAAATTTGAATTGTACTCTTAGTAGTTGAAAACATGAGAATTATGCTGACTGTTATTTACATCAATTATTTAGGTAAATGAGAAAAATATCATTTGCATAATAATTTGGAACAGGGTGTAGATATCATTCCTTTACAGATTGCACTATTTAACTCTTTAGGTCTACTTTTTGCCACATGGGCTCGTATGTTCTTAGCCTTGGTAAATACCACCGAAGGGCTTTTGGAGATCTGAGAACTCAACAAAGGGTCCTGTGCCAGAATAGGCCAATATTTCTTAATTAGTTTTTTAATATTTCTTGCTTGGGAGCTATATTGGGTAATGAAGCTAACTTCTCTTCTATCATGATTCCTATCTTCTTTTTCAATAGACAGTATCCTAGACCTTTCTACCTCCACCTTTTTCTTATTTTTTAATAAACTTTTTCGGTCTAAAAGTCTAGCTCTGTTGTAAGCCTCATCTAGTTGTTTCTCTGGGTATCCTCTCTCAAGAAATTTTATTTTCAGATCTTTACTTTCTCTGTCAAATTGGTCTAATTGGCTACAATTTCGGCGTATTCTATGATACTGCCCATAAGGGATGTTATTGATCCAGGTTGGATTATGGTTACTATCTGCTCTCAAGTAGCTATTGCAAGCTACTATCTTATTGAATGTTCGTGTTATAATGTTATAATCCTTATCTATTCCCAACTTCAAAATCAATTTCTAAATTATTAATTGTCCAAGTGAACTGCAAGCCTTTCTGGGTCTGGTTAAAATACTGGCACATTTCCTCCAGGTCTTGACAGGAACCCTTCCAGACGATAAGAATATCGTCTATAAATCTCCCATAATATACCAAGCTCGCCCCCCACCGATTGCCTGACCATATATACCTGGACTCCCAGAGTCCCATGGCCAAATTGGCATAGCTAGGGGCGAATTTGGTACCCATGGCTGTTCCACAGACCTGGAGGAAAAATCTATTCTGATATACGAAAAAATTGTGAGTTAGAACAAAAAGTATACTTTTTAATAAAAACTCTTTTTGATTTAATGCCATTTCTAAATCGCTATCCAAAAAATATGCCACGGCTTCCAAGCCCCACTCGTGTGAGATGGACGTATAGAGGGCCACTACATCCAGGGTGGCCCACATATATCCCTCCTGCCAAACTAATTGGTCCATTCATTCTAAAACCTGTTGAGAGTCACGAATGTAGGCTGGAAGCTCTATGACATATCTCTGTAAAAACGAATCCAGATAGGCAGACAAGTGCGAAGTCATACTATTCATTCCAGAGATGATAGGACGTCCTGGAGGGTTCTCAATTCGTTTATGTATCTTTGGTATATGATAGAAAAAGGCTATCTCAGCATGTGGTATATATAAATATTGGAATTCCTGTTTAGCAATTGAATCCCTCCTGAGTGCCTCCTTCAACATATCCAAAAGATCTCTCTGGAATGCAGGTTGTGGATTTTCTTTTAGTTCTTTATATGAATTTTTGTCTTGCAAAATCCTCTCCCTCTTTGAGGCAATCTTTGGTATTCTGAACCACAATCCCCCCCTCCCTTGTCCGCCTCTCTGATCGTTAGCTCCATGTTCTGAGATAAAGATGACAAGGCTTGTAATTCTAACTTACTCTGAGCTCCAACAACGCAATGAGGAAATGCAGGCTGTCTGTGTGACTGTGTCATTAGTCCAACCCCCATCATGAAACGAAGAAGGCGATTTGAATACAGACAAAAGAGGGAAGTAGTGCATGAAACGGAGAATGGAATTGGACTAGAGACATGGAGGGAAAATTATGGAGGGAAAGTAATTGAGCGCGCACAGGAAGTACAAAAAAGTCCTGGTCAAAAGTAGTGTAAACTTTTGGAAATGTGTAGATTGCCGAAACTTCCGAAAGTTTCGACGAATTTCGGACCTGGGCTGTTTCGGAGTCGGATCATTTTTTCCGAATGACCCTTGAGTTTCGGATTGGCCGAATGTCTCCGAATTACCCCATTTTCGACGAAATCCGAATGTCTCCGAATGAATTCGCACATGTATCCATCGCTTTAAGGGAGACCGAGAAATGTTTGATATACGTGGTTTTCTGGTGAGCTATGGATGGCTTTATATAATATGGGGATTTCATCCCCTTTATTCTGTTTTATTTTACTGGCAGTTACTGGCTACAGTATGTATATTCCATATACATTTGGGCTAGTTTTATCCGTTTTTTAAATCAATATCTATTATGGAGGATCAAATTTTAGCCAGTTTAACTCTGTAAATATACAGATTTTGTAGGATATATAATTATACGGCCCATCATTATAACATAATATAAGGAATGTATAAGAGATAAGATGTGCAGATCTAACGATAGTTACTATATGCTCATATGTGGAAGAACAACATAGGGTTAAAGTTTGATTTGGTAGGAGGATTTCCGGTTGTGATACGTAAGGGGACTATAAAACTTCAGATGTGAGGGAGAAGAGTAAGATTCTGTAACAGTTTTATGGACACTCAAACACAGTAGGTTTAGATAAAACACAGTTTTATTGAAGAAACACTGCAAAAGAATAACCCTCGCGGGTCCAGTAATATATATACACAATATAGTATTGATACAGGACAGATTACAGTAATCAATACCCACACATGTCCAGTATATATATATATAACAGCAATATTATGATACTGACACAGGTCAGGTATAGCATGTGTGATTCCAAACGAGACAGCAGTGAAATGGTAGCTATTAGGCCAGGAGAGCAGACAGGCTCTAATAGCGCAAGGCCATCGGACACTCACTACGCAGAGAGTGACACAATAGCGACTAAGGCCACAGGAGTAAATGGAGGCCCAGAAAAAGCGGTAGATTGCCGGAGCAGTAATGGAGGACTGCAACTGGAGGCACAGAGGAACAGCCAACTGAGACTGCAATAACTGTGACCCAATGTATAATGGCACCAACCCCCAAGGGGTTAACGAATGCTTAGACCTGGAGTCGACTGCCAAAAGTGAATACAGCCAGAGGCACCCAGGACTAGACCAACCTCAGCTTGCAGCAGTAATAGGTCAAGCGTACCATGGTGCAACCAGATGGATATACCACACCTGGATGATGGGTCACGAGACAGATGACCGGGTCACAGTAACAAGGCTACCTAAGCAGCAACGAGGCAACAGAGGATCTGTCCGTAGACAGAGAGGACACCGGGTGACAGCCCTTATCCGGATACCAGATGGAACAGTGGTCTGAACCTGAGCGATGCACAGAGTGGTAATGTCCACCAAAACTGGTTCGGTACACAGAGCTGGAGAGTCAACCGGGTCGGGTCGCAACACCAAGCAGGAACGTCAGCCAGGCCTTGTCGGTACACAGAGCAGGAACGTCAGTCAGGCCGGTTCGGTACACAGAGCAGGAATGTCAGCCAGGCCGGGTCGGTACACAGGGCAGGAGCGTCAGCCAATTCGGGTCTCTACACAGAGCAGGAACGTCAGCCAAGCCGGTTCGGTACACAGAGCAGGAACGTAGACAGGCAGAGTAGTCAGGCAGTCCAGGTCATACACAGGAATCACACAAATACTGGAACAAGCTCTTAGCAATGGAAACACCACGAAAGGGCACCAGGGAAGTGACATGGCTCAGTACTTAAGGCCTAGCACTGGGCGGAGCAAAACCACATCAACCAATAAGAAGGCATCAGGAAGTATTGCTGTCAGAATGTCGCCAGCAATAGCATGGGCACCTTGACAGAATCCCTGAAGAAGAAGCCAGGTGTAACGCTTCGAAACGCGTTGGAGAAAAGGAAAGGAGGATGACATTTGAAGATGAAAAGTAGTTAACGGTTACAACCCAGAAGGATCATGGGCATGCATCACCTATGAATCAGGAGGAAAAAACACCATACCAAAAATCACTGTTAAGACACCCACAGTTACATTAACGAACAGGTGTGTGGAGCGTGGTCAGCATGCGAAATAAGCAGACTCAGGTGTTCCATGAGTAATACCTGGATGAAAAGAAATGTTTTTCATATGTGAGGCGGATGTGAAGGCATGAGACATACAAGTCTATATGTAGATTTACAATCTGTACGATGGTGAGAGAAAAGTGTGATTATTGACATTGCCTTTAAGAGATCTGGGTCAGTTTGGTGTAACAAATCTACAATACCTTCAAATGTCTCCATTCCAGTAATATCCTCTGTGTTATAAGAACTGCTGAAAATACAGACACAACAGTATATAAAAAGAGAGCCATTTAGCAACGATTTTTCCTTAAAGGACATTTTTTGGTTATTAAACACAGATGGCTTATATTTTTCCATAACGGACTGGAGTGCAAGATAAGAAATTTAAACATCAGTGCTTTCTATATTTTATATTTATCTGAGAGATTATGTTTTATGCGTTTTTTTGTTTGTTTTTAAAGGGGATGATCATCCTGAGGTTATCTGTTGCGAATAGTAGTCATATAGTAACAACTGGGTCACATTAAGGACTAGGCTGCAACCATATATGCATCGCTGGCCTTTAATAATATTGATAGATTGTGTTTTGTGATTGCAACAAAATATTATCATATATTTAGGAGGGTGTTGATACTGTTTTTAACTCCAATCGGATGCTGTGGTTGATGTAGAGGGATGATATAATTTTAATCTCCCAAAGGAGGGGGATGTTTACTTTTGTAAACTGTGAATGAACAGCCCATCGATTATTACGATTTGAGCGTTAGTCTGTGTCAGTCTCTGTGGAGGTGCATCTGCCTACTGGGAGTGGTATGGTATGTGTCTCTGGTTGTACAACTGTAGAATCCATTTTGGGAGACTTTTTGTGATATTGATTAGGGCGTGTTATTCTTAATTTAATTTTTTTAATTAATTTTTTTTATATTAGTTTATTGTGTCCTCTATTGTATAAAGGTTTACATAGTGCCAATCTTATTGTTATTCACTGTATATTTTGTTTATAACCATTGGGAGTAGGGTTATTTAGATCTGGCTGCTGGTTCCCTATTAGGTTATAATTTGATTACCATTGCGCTACAATATTGTGTCCATTCTGTTGTAATATTAGGGGTGTTATTACCCTCTATTCAAGTGGCTGTTTCCACATGAAATATATCACCCTTTTATGAAAATAACTAGGAGCTGACCTCATGCTTTATCTGGACTGGTGAGAGTCAGTGTACTGGGATGTGAGACAGTGAAGGTGAACGCACTACAGGTTATAGCCTCTAGGAAATGTGAGTAATATTCTTAAGAAATCTCCTATGGTGTTTGGTGAAGCACTATTTTGGTGATCAAATATACTATGCTTAGAGAGACTCTTTGTGCTGCTCTTTGTACCCTTTTTTTTGTAGTTTTCGCTAACTGAGTGGGGACCCAGTCCCATGGTGAGCGTGTATCATTGGACCTATAGCAATACAAGAAGGAGAAAAGAGAAAGAACTTAAGTATCTGTGTCTATGGTGATTTTGTGGATTTCTCTCTTTCTCTTTGTTATTCTTTGTCACTTTCTATGTTTTTGCTCACTATATTGCCTATATATATATATATATATATATATATATATATATATATATACATATATATGAAGCGGAGGTGGAAGCACTCACTCCATAAAAGCACAAGGTGAACAATCCCAGTATAGTAATAGTAACATAATATATACAGTATAATATAATCCTATATAATAATTCACTGGGATGTTTGTCAGAAGCTATCATGCACAGTAGAGACTGCGGGCTTTCGCCATTCTATACTGAGCATGATTGCATTGCATGAGTGAGGAGCATGATTGAGGTGACACAAGACTGCATTGCGTTGAGCAGTGAGGTAGCAGCCGCTTAACCCCTTGAGTGCCAGAGGGGTACACAACACATTGCAAAGCAATGCGTTACATATCCCTCTGTCACTCAAAGGGATCCAGACCTTGGCTCGTGTACATGGGCATTTACACTAGTATTATATATATGGCTATTATATACAGTAATGTGCAAAAGTTTTAGGCAGGTGTGGAAAAAATGCTGTAAAGTACAAATGTTTTAAAAAATAGACATGATAATAGTTTATTTTTATCAATTAATAAAATGCATTGTTAGTAAACAGAAGAACAATCTAAATCAAATCAATATTTGGTGGGACCACCCTTTGCCTTCCAAACAGCATCAGTTCTTCTGGGTACACTTGCACCTAGCCAGGTATTTTGTATGCATGCAGTCAGTTGTATGATTAAACAATTATACCAAGCAGGTGCTAATGATATTCAATTCAATATGTAGGTTGAAAAGCAATCACACAATTAACTGAAACAGAAAAAGCTGTTTATGTGGAATAAAACTGGGTGAAGAACAGCCAAACTCAGCTAACAGGGTGAGGTTGCTGAAAATAGTATAATGGCAAAAGTCATACACCATGGCAAGATGGAGCACAGCAACAAGACACACGGAAATTGTACTGCATCAGCAAGGTCTCTCCCAGGCAGAAATTTCAAGGCAGGGGTTTCCAGATGTGCTGTCCAAGCTCTTTTGAAGAAGCACAAAGAAATAGGCAATGTTGAGGACCGCAGACACAGAGGTTGGCCAAGGAAACTTAGTGCAGCAGATGAATAACACATAATGCTTACTTCCTTTCGCAATCTGAAAATGTCCAGCAGTGCCATCAGCTCAAAATTGGCAGAAAACAATGGGATCCTGGTACAACCATCTACTGTCCGGAGAAGTCTGGTTAGAAGTGGCCTTCATGGAAGACTTGCGGCCAAAAAGCCATACCTCCAACGTGTAAAACAAGACCAAGTGATTCAACTATACATGAAAACACAGGAACTAGCATGCAGAAAATGGCAGCAGGTGCTCTGGACTGATGAGTCAAATTGTGAAATATTTGGCTGTAGTAGAAGGCAGTTTGTTCGCTGAAAGGCTGGAGAGTGGTACAAGAATGAGTTTCTGTAGGCAACAGTGCATTTCTGCAAACTGAGTTGGGGATTTGGTCAGAATTAATGGTATCATCAATGCTGAGATGTACAGGGAGATACTTATTCATCATGCAGTACATCAGGGAAGTATCTGATTGGCCCCATATTTATTCTGCAGCATGACAACAACCCAAAACATACAGCCAAAGTAATTAAGAACTATATTCAGTGGAAAGAAGAACAAGGAGTCCTGGAAGTGATGGTATGGCTCCCACAGAGCCCTGATCTCAACATTACAGAGTCTGTCTGAGATTAAATGAAGAGAGAGAAGCAACTGAGGCTGCCTAAATTCACAGAAGAACTGTGGTTAGTTCTCCCAAATGTTTGGAACAACGTACCTGCTGAGTTCCTTAACAAACTGTGTACCTAGAAGAATTGATGCTGTTTTGAAAGCAAAGGGAGTTCACACCAAATATTTGATTTTTCTTCTGTTCACTCGCTATGCATTTTGTTAATTTATAAAAATAAAATATAACATCTATTTTTAAAAGCATGACCCTGATTTGGGTGCCTCAAAAAGGGTTTCTGGATATTGTCAGCCACACCCTAGGGTGGGCTTACTGACATTAGCCAGCCAATGGGATGTGTGGGGCAGGGATGAGGAGTCTTCCTGATGCCCCCAGGTACTGAACACAGATACTGAAGCTGATATGACTGGGAAATCAATAAAGGTGATGTAGGGGAGCAAGAGAATTCTCCTGATTCCATTCTACCCAGAGAACTCTGGTAGGAGTGGGTGGGATCGGCAAACTCTCGTACATCAAAGAAGGAGGCTTTCCCTCATTGACATGAGAAGGTTTCCTGATCCCACCCACTCCTACCAGAGTCTTCTGAGTAGAATGAAAGCAGGGGAGTCAACACTATTGATCTCCCAGCCGAATCAGCTGGGAGATCAGTAGCTGGGGGCATCCAGTTCCGAATTTAATAAAATGTAACCCTTGAGTGCCAGAGGTATCAAATGCATAACAACATAATGCATGGGATACCTCACGGGCACTCAAAGGGTTAAAAAAAAAGTTTATTGCATGGGAGAAGGCGTGCTATACAGCTGTAGTATATACAGAATCATACAAATATATGTGTGTGTTTCTTTCCACAGGCCTTGTGAAAGGTGACACACTAATTGATGTTAGTCTTGGCCCAATGATTTGTCAGCTGTTTTCCGTCTGCGAGGTTTTCAAAGACATCACAGTGTTGGAGTTCACTGACCGCAACATTAAAGACCTACACAAATGGACAACTAAGGAGATTAATAGATTTGACTGGACCAACATTTTGAAACATGTTTGCCATCTGGAAAATAACCCGTAAGATTGTTTTTTTTCTTCCTTTTCTTTCTTTTTTTTCTTTTTTTATTAATCAGATACAATACAATGATGCACCAGGACCCTAAGTGACTAGATCTGCCACAGAAACAAGCTTAAAGGGATAGTAATATTTAAAATGTAAAAAAAAAATATGTTGTAGGGTTTATCCCCCTGAGTAAAACAAGAGTACTCCCACTGCTGAAAGGTGTTTCATTCAAAAGTTATTAATTTTCAAAGTTGAATTTTTTAGGTGCAATATCACAGTGGCCTGAAATTGTACGGTGGCGCTGTTGAGCAAGACAGAGCAGGAGGGAGCTAAACCATGGGAGCATTAGGGGGAGGATGCATAAGAGAGATTTATTTGGGAGTAGGGGCCAAGTGTGGGGGGGGGCAAGTATGAAAGAGTAATGTTCCATCTATGGTGATCAACCAGCCCTATAACAGTTTATGGAGTAATTAAAATTAGGCTGAGCTGTATGGTGCGTGTGTGATTCCAATGCAGACCTTCCAAAACAGCTACCTGTACCTGCTGTCTGGACCCTCTACAGTACTTCCACTACCACCTCAGCATCAGTAGAAGGATCTACTGTGGTAATGCTAGTCCCACCATCTGCCCACCATTACGGTTACTACTACTGTAAGTTGTGAAGTGAAAAAAGCTGTATATGGGATATTTGCTGGAGAAATTGAATAAGTGTATTTTGTGTGTTGTGTAGTGTGGTAAGGGAGAGGTTAAATCAAAAGCATTTTTTTCTTTCCTTTTCCAGTAGTACAAGGGATTGATTGCAGTCTGGTGTTGTGGGAGTGGTTGATTGCCGTACTGACATTGTTGGCTCTTCTGTAAGCTATATAGAACAAAGAAAGTGAGATCTGTAAGCTGTGAGCTGAAAAAAGCTACATTTGGGATATTTGCTGGAGAAAGTGAAAAAGTGTATTTTGTGTATTGTGTAGTGTGATAAGGGAGAGGTTAAAAACAAAAGCCTTTTTCCCTGCCTTTGCAGTTGTACAAAGGCTTGTAATGTGATTTGTAATTGGTGGCTTTCTGCTATATAAGACCGATCAACAGTGACATGTGCATCAGTGTGTAAGTGCTGAAGTGTTGCAAATAAAAGGATTCAGATACAAGGGATTATACAGGGGAACACAAATATATTAACCTTATTCTGCATATATTCTTTTTTTCCTCCCCTTTTAGCTTGTGGTAACTGGCTTAAAGTGATAGAAATACTTTTTAAATGTATTTAAAAAAACATGAAGAACAATATAAGTCTCATCTCTCAAACCTTTATGGTTTGAGACATATTCACAAGCAAAGTTTCCCCCTGAGTGATGTCACTTTTCTAGCTGTCAGATTTGGAATCTGGTCTGCAGACCAGCTGTGCTCTTCAGCAGAGCCGAGATCGAGAGATATAAAAATAACTACTTCATTGGAATAGTCTACAAAGTGTACCTGGTTTGCAAGCACACTTTGTAGATTGTTGCAATGAAGTAGTTATTTTTATATCTCTCGATCTCGTCTCTGCTGCACAGCCACCTGCTGCTCTGCAGACTGGATTCCAAATATGACCACTAGATGGCAGACTTGACTGTTTTGGTCACTGAGGGGAAACTTTACTTGTGAATATATCTCAAACCATAAAGGTTTGAGAGATAAGACTTATATCATTTTTAATGTTTTTTAATGGCTACAATATAAAATAATTTTTTTTGGAAGTATTACTAAGCCTTTAGCATGAGTGATAGCATGTCTGTCCATTTAACTCTGTGAACAAGCTGCCATATGTTTGCACACCTGGAGCAACCTTTCCAGGGTGCATACCTTTGTGACAGATGTGAGCAAGTGGTCTCTCTGGAAGCTCGTATTAGAGATCTGGAGAGTCAAGGTGCAACATTGAGAGTGATGGACAATCTTGAGAGGGGTCTGCTGACTGAGCAGAAGCAAGTGGTAGTAGGTAGTTCTGGGGATAGAGACTGCACAAAAAAGAACAGGTAGTCATATTGGTTACAGTTAGACATAGCAAGGGGAGCAGTGGAATATGGAGGACACTCCTATATTTGCTAACTTTAACAGATTTGCTACATTGAATGCTGATGTTGTAGGATGTTGGCACGGGAATGCTTTTGCTGGAGAAGACTCTTCACTCTAACAGCCAGGAGAACAGCCCCTCTAGTAATGATGGGATCTGGGACTCAGGTAGACCTAGACAGATGGTGGTAGTAGGGGCTTATAGTATTAAGAAGACAGACTGTAATCTGTCGCCAGGATCTGTACAATAGAACCAATTGCTGTCTCCTGGGAGTTCGGTTCAATACTTACCAGATCGGGTTGATAGATTGTTGGGAGAGGCTGGGCATGACCTAGCTGTCATGGTACCTGTTAGTACTAATGAAAAAGTGGAAAATGGAGGTCCGTTACTAAGGATTTCAGGGATGTAGGATATAAGCTTAAGCCAAAGACCACTATGATAGTATTTTCTGAAATACTACCTTTGCCACGAGCTACATCAGAAAGGCAATTGGATATTAGGGAGTTAAATGTGTGGCTGAAGGCTTGGTGTAAGCAGGAGGAGTTTGGGTTCCTAGAGCACTGGACAGCCTTTTCTCTTGGGGGTTACCTTTATAGTTGAGATGGATTGCACTTTAGCGGAAAGGGGCCATGGTGCTGGACATTAGGATGGTTAGACAGCTGGAGGAGGCTTTAAACTAGAAAGGGGGGGGTGAAGCAACACAGAATTGGGGCATGGGGGCTAGTTCATCGAATAGGGAGGTTCCATTGTTACAGCCTGATATAAGGCAAATACGTTTTACAAAGAATTAAATCTTTCAGAATGACAAAAAGATTAAATGTATACATGCAAATGCCCATAGTCTGGCTGGTAAAATGGGGGAACTAGAAATGATTGTAATGTATGAGCAGTATAATCTAATCTGATTAGATGATGCATATGACTTAGCAGTTAATCTAAAGGGCTATTCACTTTTTAAGAGGGATAGCGTTAATAAAAGGGGAGGGGGTATACCTATATGTAAAGCATGCTTGAAAAACCTAGTAGGAGGGAAGATATAAATGAAGGGTCCATTGAAAATGTAAAGGCCCTGTGGGTTGAAATACATACTGAGGGCACACATAATAAAAATATGTTAATGGGGATTTAGAGGAAACACAACTTTTACTGCAAATGGAAAAGGCTTCTAGGTCAGGAAATGTAATTATAATGGGAGATTTCAACTATCTTGAAATTGACTGGAGCAATATGACTTCCAGCACAAATAAGGGAAACATTTTTTGAAGTATGTTTAATGACAATTTTATATCCCAACTAGTAGAGGAGCCAACAAGAAAAGAGGCCTTGCTTGACCTAGTGCTTTGAAACAATTTTGACTTGATAAACTTAATACAAGTAAGGGAACATTTGGGCAGCAGTGAACACAATATGGTATCCTTTGAAATTTGATATGAGAAACCCAATAGTAAGGGTTTAATCAAAACATAACATTTTTTAAAAGGCTAATTTTACAAAGTTAAGAGCACTATTAAAAGATAATCAGTGGAAAGTAATCTTTAAAAATAAAATTGCACAAGAATCAGGAAATGTGTTTAAAACGCTCCTATACAATTATACACTTCAATATATACTATTGGGGAATGTGCATAAGAGGAATAAAGTGAAACCAATATGGCTTAATAATGAAGAATAATGAGATATAAGAAACAAGCTTTTAAGTGTTTAAGTCAAACAGGTCAGATATAAATAATGTAATAAACCAATCAATTAAGCTAGCTAAAATTGAAAATTAGAGAAATATTGATTATGAGAGCAAGAAAAATCCTAAGCAATATTATTATATTAATAACAAAAGAGGTTAAGATTGGTATTAGTCCTCTTAAGGCTGAGGCAGGTGAATTGATTAGTGAGGATAAGGCTATGGCTGACACCCTAAATACAGTCTTTGCTTCAGTATGTATAAAGGAAGCAACAATGACAGGCTATGGGAAAACAGACAAAACCACAGAGTTTCCTCCATCATGTACATGACTTACTGAGGACAAAGTCCAAAACAGACTGGAAAATGTTATAGTGAATAAAGCATCTGGACCTGATGGTATACACCCAATGGTACTCAACCCCCTTAACGACCCATGGTCCGTCATGGGTAAATTCCCATAAAGACCCATGATGGTCCTGGCACGTCATGGGTTAAATGATAGCAGCAGACCTCAGTGCACGCTACTATCATTGTGTTCAAGCTGCAACTGAGCTCCATGCTCCAGGAGTAATCACGTGTACCGGCATTTTATTTGACACATTGCCTTTGTGTCTGCTTTGTCTTCCTTACTATTAAAGTAAGAAGCAGAGAGCAGACATATAGTCAAAAAATAATGCAATAGTTTGGGGGTATTAACCTCTTAAGTGCTGGTGCTGGCTGGATGCAGGTCAATTCCTGTCCTGCTAAAAGGCAACTTTTTGCTAATTAAACGTTCTATTCATACAATAACTAGCGTTCAACGGAAGATGGAGGATACATGGTAAGTCAATAATGGTTTTGTTTTTGTCCTGAGCATTTCTATTGGCAAATTTAAATATCTAGTATTTGCCTAGAACAAATTATATGTAATATTGTGAGTGTATAATGTGGATCTATCACCGTTTGTATCACTTTGGGCTTCTGATGAAGTGGGCATGTACCACGAAATGCATTAAGCCAATGTTATTTTCGTTTTATTAATAAGCGTCAATTTTGAATTTTGATTGATTTTATTTATTTTATTGTAAAATTTCCTTTTTTTTTGTTTGTTTGTTTGTTTTCTTACAAATGTTTTAATTAAAAGTTTTTCCATTAGTTTATCCAGCGTTTATCTGGGTTATTTAGTTACTGGTTCTATTGGAGATTTTTGACCTTTCTTCTTCCCTTTTTTGTCTGGCTGGGGGCCAACACATCTTTTTATTATTCAAAATAAGAGGTGGTGTTAAGCAAAAGCGCTGGGTTTTGGAATTACTCAGTGCTGGCTGACACTTCCACATTTACATTGATTCTGGAAAAAGATTGGAGTTGTGCCAAGGATACCAGACTGGGGTATGAGCCAGTAAAGGTGAATATTCCTGGAGGCTGGATATAGCCTCAGAAGAATGTGAGTACATTTCCAAAGATTTTACACTTATATGGTGTCGGTGAAGGATCAAGTCATTTGAATACTGCACTTAGAGAGGATCCTCTGCGCCGCTTTTCTTTTTGTGTTATTCATAAAATAAATCTGCTAAGTGTAAAGAAAAAATAATGGGAGTGTGATTGTTGTGGAGCCATGTAATACAGTTATACACACCACCAAATCTTATCAATGAAAAAGTGGGAAAATAGGGAAGGAAAGAGGGACACTTCGGGATTTTCACCAGGGGGGACAGTGCCCACTTAAACCTGCCCATTTTGTATGTATGACTGACCGGTCATACCTTTCATGCAGTCTCCATAAAAATTTAACCCACTGTGCCCAAATGATCCCAAGAGAAAAAATAAAAATGGTGTTTTTTTTAACTTTTTTGTTATCGTTGTGTTTATAAAATAAGTGGTGGGTTATCCATATAAGTGTGGTATCAAAAGAAATCCCTAATTATGTGTGAAAAATTGTATATAATTTGTGTGGCTGAAATAAAAGCCTTAGAGGGAAAACACGGTTGAACAAAGACATAGTCAAAAAGGTCAGAACTGCTCCGGTCCTTAAGTGCAATCCACCTCAGATTTTCCTGGGCCTTAAGGGGTTAAGGAACTTCAGTAATAGCAAGACCATTATGCTTAATATTTATTGACTCACTTTCATCAGGCATAGTGCCCACTGATGTAGTTCCATTGTTCAAAAAGGGGGCAAGATCCAAACCAGGAAATTATAGACTGGAGAGCTTGCCTTCCTTAGTGGGTAAGATATTAGAAGGGTTACTAACTGACAGTATTCAGAACTATGTGAAGACAAACAATAATATTAGTAAGAATCAGCATGGTTTTATGAAGAATAGATCATGTCAGACTAACTTGCTTGCATTTTACAAAGAGTAAGTGGTAATCTGGACAAGGGAATTTCTCTTGATGTAGTTTACTTGGGTTTTGCAAAAGCCTATGATACAGTGCCTCATAACAGGTTACCATATAAAGGCTTCGGTTTGGGAGGTAATATCTGTACATGGATTGAGAATTGGTCACATGATAGATGGCAGAGAGTTGTAAATGGAACTTGGTCTAAAGTTATAAGTGGGGTGCCATAGGGTTCAGTCCTGGGCCCAATGCTTTTTAATTTGTTTATTATTGATCTAGAGGTGGGAATTGAAAGTAGTATCTAAATCTTCAAGCTGGGCAAGGAAATACATAGAAGGCTGGATGTTTTTTCTCAACAGAAGGATTTAGATAAACTGAGTGAATGGGCAGAAAAGTGACAGATGACATTGAATGTAGATAAATGTAAGGCTATGCATTTGGGCTGTAAAAACAAACACTATAAATGGGAAACAACTTGTGGAATCCTCATTAGAGAAAGATTTAGGAGTGCTGATAGACGATAGACTTCACAGCAGTCTGCAGAGTCACTCAGCTGCTGCAACAGCAAATGGGGTGCTAGCCAGCATAAAACGAGGTATGGATGCACTGGAAGTAAATATTATTCTGCTTCTATATAAATCCTGGGTTAGGACTCATCTGGAATATGGAGTACAGTTTTGGGCACCAGTTTTCAAAAAAGATATTGTTGAACTGGAAAAATTGCAGACGTGCAATACAATTGATAAAAGGGATCAGAGGATCTGAGTCATAGAGAGACTATCCAACTTTCAACAGAAAATTAGGACAGATGGCTTCAATGCAGACAGGTTGTTGATCCAGGAGAACCTTCCTCTGGATCAACAGGGGTGTTTTGTCATGAGCTGGACTTGATGAATGCATGCCTTTTTTAGCCTCGCAACTATGTTACTACTGCATGTTACTAACACCAACCACATCAATTTCAGTACCTGTGTCCTACTCACTCACTCCCTCACTCCGAACACGCTGAGTCTGCAGCTGCTGCACCTTCTTAGTATTAGTAGTGGTGGGACTGCTTGTGGATGGCAAGTGTGAATTAGGGTCATCCTCAGTTTTGTAGTCTCTTGAAGTCTGAAGTATCCATCTACTGAGTCCAGCCTGCTCCAGTGTTCTGCAGTTTGCTTCTGGCTACATCTTCAGTGTTGCTGTCATCCTGAGTCTGCCTCACACCAGTCGTCCTCAGTTGCTGAATCTCTACTGAGTCTTGGATACTCTGGTGTTCTGCAGTTTGCTGCTGGCTACATCTCGAGTATTGCTGTCATCCTGAGTCCTCCTCGCACCAGTGATCCTCAATTTTGTAGTCCCATGAAGTCTGAGGTATCCATCTACTGAGTCCTCCTTGGTCCAGTGTTCTGCAGTTTGCTTCTGGCTACATCTACAGTGTTCCTGTCATCCTGAGTACACCCTATACCAGTCATCCTCTACCTTACCCTGCTCCACCGTCTTCATTTACACCCTGGAAATGGTTCCATTTATTTTTATGTATTCAGTTTTAATTTTTTATGGTATATTTTAAAGTATTGTAAATTCATACGAATAATTTGGACTATTGCCGAATTTCATCCGAGTTGAACAGGTCTGGTCCGAGTAAAAAAAAAAAAATGATCTAAAATTTAATTTTACTGAATTTGTTTGCCGTGCACAAGTCTGCTACATAACAAGATATTTTAATCATTATTATCCTTTATTTGCATAGCAACAATTACTTCCACAACACAGTACGATGAGGAATAGACACACAGCAGGCTCAGTTCTGTTCCCTCCCTGTGCTATTTTTAGAAACTGGCGACAGCACAGTTTGCTATTCTATTAACTGTGCTGTCAAAAAACCACAGCTGTGTAAAAATGTCCAACAGGTGCAAAATTTTAACCTATTGCACACCATGTAAAAGAAATAGATTTGACATTGTATTCCATGTGGTGGGGTCAATGCCAGTTAAATACCACACTTTTCATGGAGCAAAAACTGCTCCATAAAAAGGAGGTGCAGAGTCAGTAATGTGTGATAAAAAAACAGTGGGGTATGCAATGCATTGTACAGTGTTGCATACACATGTCTTTGAAAAATAAAAACTGACCTGTAATCCTGATGTCCAGCTACTGGTCATCTTCTATAATCTTCTCTCTTCTGTCTTCTCTTCTTTCTTCATTGCAATCTTGTAAAACAAAAAAAAAAGATAATCCAATTAGATGTCATTGTGAAATAAAATAATGATGCCACAGTTAACACTTTGAGTACCCCTCTGGTGCTCAAAGGATTAAAATAAGTGTGGCATCTTTCTTCAAAGTGCAATTTTGTCTTTGCTTTGCTCAAAAAAATAATTTTCCTTTTGTAATTTAAAAAAAGAATCCATATGTCTGTCAAATGTCTGTTGCCAATGCTGGTGGAGCCAGCAGTGGCAAGTTTGCTTATATACAGACATCCTTTCAATACATAACGGGCCATTTCCCAAGTCCCACTGAAGGAATTTTGAACAGAGACAGGTTTTTATGTGTCAATCTCTGTTCAAAATTATTAGCAGCCAAAATTCCTTCAGTGGCACTCGGGTAACAGCCCAGAACGTACTGAGGGGGAGGTCTGTGACTGAAGGTATACCTGCCACCGCCAGCGGAGCCAGTGGCAGCGGACATTTGGCAGATATATGGATCCTTTTTTTTACTTTACTAAAGGAGAATATTTATTTAAAAAACAGAGCCCTGACAACATTGCACTTTGAAGAGCGATTCTTTTAACTCTTTGAGCATCAGAGGGTTACCTCTCCAGCACTCAAAGAGTTAATTACAGCATCTCTTGTGGGCATTATTTTATTTCTCAATAATATCAAATTGGACTTTTTTTTAAGATTTTAGTAAAGAAAGAAGGGAAGAAAGAATAGAGAACATTGAAGAAGACACACAGTGGTGACAGGTAAGTGTTACATTTCTGGATGTTAGGATAGTGTTAGGGGTAGTCTTATTTAAGTCTCATGTTGATAGTGTAGGGTAAGTGTATGGGAGGTTAGGGGAGCTTGACTGTGTTTTGAACTCACTCTCGTTGTTTGACACAATAATCTAATTTTTAATTAAAATATAAGGGAACATTTCTTCTTACCAGTCGCTAAGAAAAAATGCAAATCAATGATTATACAGGTTTTAATGGATGATAGGTACAGCAGATTATCACTCGTAGTATGTCCATTTAAGCCAGGGCTCATAACAAAATTGCTATAAACTAACATTTTTTTTCAATTAGAGATGAGAGCAAAATTTATTTTTTCACATTTTACTTTTCTTTCCAGGGACGCTTGGGAAAAAAAAGAAGAGAAAGTTAGACAAGCAGTGAAACGTATCCTGAAATGTGATCTCAGCAAATCCAACCCTTTAGAACCACTGGTGATTCCACAGGTGGATTGTGTGCTCACCATATGGGTCTTAAACAAAATCACTACAGACAAATCTGCTTTTGTAATCAATTTCAAAAATCTATCATGTCTGCTCAAAATAGGGGGGAAAATTATAGTAATAGTAGCCCTAAATATAACATTTTATACAGTTGGCCAACACAAATTCTGTGCTGTGAGCTATGATGAAAAATTTATTAGAAATGTTATTACTAACTCAGGTTATGTTATTGAAAAGTTTGACAGGATGCCCAGAAGCAAACAAACCCCTTTAACTGATTATGAGGATATTGCATTCATTGTGGCACGTAAAGACAAGGAAATTCAATAAACGGATTATAAAAGAGTAAACGGGTAACTAATAAAAAGCAGGCAATAACAAGTATTTTAATAGTCTATTGCAGCTACTCCTATTCTGTCTCACGGTGTTTGGGTCCCTTCCTTCACTTCTTGTCCTATACCTTGAAATATCATTAACTTCCTGTCCCATGTTCAAAGCGCCAACTAGTGAGAAGTAATCTGGCTTATATGTTTGCTTATTTTAAAACAAATCAAAACTGCAAATATTAAGGAAAAAAAAGTCTGTGCATCAAAGCCTGATCTTTACCAGCAAATGATATGTCTTCCAATAGATAATAAACACTTAGGTTTAGTTATATGTTTATAGGCAATACCATGATAAAGTTGGCTGCCTTGTCAGGGCACCTCAGATTAAAAAAGTCCCTTGCTTATAGTAGGTACATTTGAATGGCTTACCGTGCTTTTAAAACCACTAACGACAGTTTTTTCTGCCAACGATAACATTTGCATCGGGCCCTTAATCCCTTGAATGCTTCACAATGCACTGGAGACCTTCCTAATATTCAAGGGGTTATAAAACTCTATTCAAGTGTATGGAAATTTAAGAAGTTTTATTTTTCCCCAATAGTGCAGTTGGTTTATTCCAGAATAACTCTAGTTTATAACTACAGGAAATTATTTGTGTAAAATTAACTTTCATATTTTAGTGGCACAATGTGGCACTTAATGCTAACAGACAGTTAAGTATGCAAATTAGTTCTGGTAAAGCCACACTTGTTGTTCTCTGTGCTATTAAAATGCCTCCTGTGTGTGTATCCAATCATAGAACAGTTTTGGGTAATATTGGCTCAAAGCAGACACAGATTAGCATAAAGTGCCACTCAGTGTCACCAACAAATGTACATTTCTCAAAAAATATTTCTATTACAAAACTGTCTGATACAAAATATAGCCAGTTTTAACTTTTTAAAATCAACTAAAAGTATCTTAGGGCAACACAGCCACTTTAATATGAAATGGGTTACTTTCATAATTTATACCTATAATATATAACATTTACTTTTATAGAAGGTACTTGCTTTAAATGAATACATTATTTAAGCTGTATTTTAAGACATATCTTTATTTGCCTTCTTACCTTTGTCATATATCTGTATGTACAATCAGTTAAAATGTATGTCTTTCTTGAGAAATAAATCACAAGTGCTTGCAATATGTTACTGTGTACTACATTTTATTGTAACTCTTATTTGCCTAAACAAACCATGCAAAAGAAGACCAAATAATATTGTAAGAAAATATATTATCCCCTTAAGGATGAGTAATGCGCCAGGAGTGTTACGAAATTCCTTCCTTTGAGGACAGGAGATAGTCCTGGCATGTTATGTGTTAATGATCGCAGTACACCCCTTGGAGTGCTGTGATTATTGTTGGGAGGCTATAACTGACTGCTCCAGGAGATTTTTTCTTTTTCAGCCTTTTTCTCGTGGCCTAGGACATGTTCACCTGTACAGAGATCACATGTTCCAGTGGAGCCACATGACAAAGGCTATGTATATAAATGTTGCCTTTGACACTGTTCTCTGCCTCTCTTCTCCTCACTGTGATCATGAGGAAAAGAGAAGTAGAGGACAGAGCTCTTAGGGCTCAATACTATTAGACCCTTTAGTTTGCAAAACAAGTGGTAGTGGTTTTGACAGCGCAGTTTACAATTCTATAAAACTGTTCTGTCAACAATCACTGCAGAGTAAAAATGTCCAATGGGCGCAAAATTTGGTTAATCTAGAAATCTAGAAACAGATAACACATGTCCTGACAAATAAAAACTTACCAATAATCCAGCGGGGTTGCGGCCATCTTCCATCTTCCACAAAAAAAAAAGTTCCATGAGTGCTGTCAGTGAAAATAAAAAAAAGTCCCCAAAGATGTGACAGTTAAGCCTTTGAGTGCCAGGAGGGTAGCCCTCTGCCGCTCAAAGGGTTACTATAGGTGGCATCTTAATGCCCGCGTTAAATAGCTCACCTTCCAGCCAATCAGCTTCTAGTGGAGGGGATTATGAACCCAGCTACAAGCTGATTGTCTGGAAAGTTCGTAGGCACTTCCCAGCCAATTGGAGGCTGCCAATTAATTCTGAACTGAGAATGGCATATAAAAGCCAGTCTTGGTTCAAAAGCCTGGCAGTCTGACTCGGACAACATCCCAAGATGTAGCAAGGGAGCTCTACGCAGGTCAAAATGCCTTCCTCTGCCAGCAGAGATGACGGCAGAGGAAAAGGCAGTGAGAAATTGCAAAATAGAATATTATTGAGCATTTATAAATACATTTGATTTTTTTATTTAAAGCGGACATTAAGATGCCACCTATATTAACCCTTTGAACACTGGGGGTCTATCCCTCTGGTACTCAAAGGGTTAACGGTCCCATTTTTGGGGGCTTCATTTTTTTTATTTTCACTGACAGCATTAATGGAATTTTTTTTCCTTTAAAACAAGAAAGAAGACTGAAGATAAGAAGAAAGAAGAGAAGAAAGAAGACAAGATTAATTAATAAGACTGATAGTGGATGATAGGTAAGTGTTACATTTCTGATTGTTTTCAGCTCACCATCAAACAATGAAAGTTGGCTTTTTTTCTTTTGATGTTTCCACAATTTGTGCTATTAAGCGAGAGCTGTGGGATAAAAAACCAACAAAAAACATTTGTTTTGGCCACCAGCTCTCGTTGTTCCATATACCTTGCCAGCTATACAATAGCTGAGGCACATGTGTGGGTTTATAATATTACCACCAGTTTTATTTGTGTTAATAGTATCAAGCCCCCATGCCTCAAATGGCCAAAGATGGGGCATTTTTGTTATGCTGGGAGCAGGACTGGTGGGGAGATATTAAAAAATGTTTTAGATCAAGAACAAGGTATTTTATTTGAATAGAATATTTTATATACAAATGTATGTAAGTTTTACTGCTGTTGGGCAATGTGATACAATTAGGCACAACAAATACTCTCCTAAAAAAGAGGGGAAAACAGGGTAGGAAAGGACCATATGGATCTGTGTCTAGTACACTGCTAAAAAGGCATATTTGGGAACTGTGAATTAACCTTCATATCTTGTATCCAGCCCCAGTCAAAAATGCACTAAATGAACACAAATATTCAGGGAAAACCTATAAAAATGGGCTTTGTTACAACCTATAAAGTTTTTATATTGTTATCAAACTAACTGATTGGTTTTATCTATCTATTTATCTCTCTATAAAGAGAGAGAGATTTATAAGTTTGGCAAAAAAAAAAAGCCGTGCTTATCCTTAAGAAAAACATATATAATTTTTGGATGAACCAAATAAATTAGACGGAAAATATAGTTGAAAAAAGGCATAAAAAACAAAAGTCTAAGATTGCTCTTGTCGTGTAGTGTAAAAAAAAAGCCTTCGGCATCAATGAGTTAAATGCCTAGGGTGTATTGGAGGAAATAAAAATATTCTATTGCTATAAATGGGGGTTTTAACCACTTGAATGCCAGAGAGGCCTCCAACTCATTGCAAAGCATTGTATTTAAGACTTCTCTAACAGTTTAAATATCCATTTAAATAAAGAGGAATTTAGGGATTTATTTTTCTACAATTTGTTGCAGTTGTTTTGCACCAAAATTGTTCCACTTTTCTTATGAATAAAAGCAGCATATAGTTTTTTTTTTCTTTTAGCAAGAACATGAGGAAATACTTGTATCAGATGGATCTCCTGCTATTGTTGTATTACATATTCCATCATCCTCAGCTAGTGGAGGAGATTCTCTCCAAGTGTTGTAAGGCACTCCCCAATTTCCATATTATATTCAATAAAGCATCATTTCAAGCAATTGAATTTTAAAAGAATGTGATGTGGCTTGAAATCAGCATAGGGGTACAGGACCCCGAAAAGCTAGTTACCTTTTGGGTTATATGTGAGTGTTCAACTGGATAATTGTATTGTCTATTTTATTGCCTTAATAAATACTTCCTGTTATCCCTCTAAATTACCTTCTGAGTGCTGGTTCTCTGCAATCAAGAGGAAAAAGCATATATTGAGGTGTAGGGATTGGAAAAACATTTTGCCTTTAATCAGAAACATGCATAAAAACATCACTTCCCACCATGTGGGAAAATAAATTAACCCCTTAAGGACAGTCGCACGTACACTTGGCCGGCACTTAAGGACCATGAGGCGTGCAGCTGTGTGGGGAGCCCTGAATTCCATGACGTGCCAGGACTGTCACTGGTCTTTAAGTTCCGGACAGCTGTGATGGTCCTGGCACAGCATTGGACATTTAGGGGTTAAAAGTACAACTGTCCCTTGTACTTTTCTGCCTCTTTCAATTCATTGAAATGAATGATGAAATCTATTTACCAGTTTGGAGAGTTTCCCACATGTATTACCATTGTGTTAGAGATTTGGAGAAAGAGAGAGAAAGCATGTACATTATTAATGTTCGCTAGTGTAGGCTTGGGTGTGAAACAAGGAAGATTTTAATTAAATAGATAAATAAATAAAATACAATAAATAAAAACCATATTTAACTCATAAGTGACAGATAGCCAGGCATGTGATCCTTTATACCAGAGAAAACTGAGCCTGGCTGAGACTCTACTGAGACTTAGTGACAGATGCTACATAGGCAAACAATATGGGATAGACTCAAGAAAGGACATCTATATCAGGGTTACAACTTGACATATTATGTTACTTACACACATTCACTCTAACATCAACATAAACAAGTGGTCCAAGCCTACACTGAAGTGTAGTGAGTGCTGCATCAGCTGCTGTGTACTTTATTCTTTTATTGCAAGATGGTGGTGATTTGGAAATTATCATATTTTCATCTTCTCCTGTACAGTAAGAACTAACACTGCAGTCCTTGGAAGAGAAACATAATTTTGACACTAGCTAGAGGCAGAGCTCTAGAGGCAGATAAGCAATAAATAGAGATGGAGTTGCTTGCAGTTGCAGGGACTGTGGGTGTTACTTGTAGATAGTGACAATAACACTGTTACTACCTTGAAAAAGTCCTATGAAGTAAGGCAAAATGCAAGGTGTATAAACCCCTGCTCATCACCCCAGGCTCTTCATGTCTATATATACGTTTGTATGAGAATGATATTTAGACTGTGGCAATGGAAGAAGTTAGTGTAACACATGTGAAATTCTCAGTAAAGCCAGGAGCATGGCAATAATCCTTTACAAAAAAATAGGAATGGAAAGTACAACAACTACTAAATATCTAATAGGTATGATATGGACATCTTGTGAGTGGTAGAGTGAGAACCTAAAGTCTACTGTCCATATCAACAGTAGAACTCTTTGAAATGTGTTGAGAAATATAAATCGCCATTATTAATTGTATTAAGTTACCCTATGTATAGTACTACATCGCCAATGTATGTTTACTAACATTGCAGATTTATATTTTTTCATGCACATAAGTATATTTATTTGATTTAAATGTATTACTATCACTAGGGTGGTTGAGTAGCCGGATTCTTGCAGGTGAGGGTTGCTGTCTTTAGCAAAATGATTTGTTATTTTACAGGGCAGGTAATTTGTGCATGGGAGGTTTGTGTCATGGTCACTTCTCTGGATGGCAGACTGCCATGAGTAGCCATCCTTTTGGGATACATTTAGTCTTACACAGGACTTGCCTGTCCTTGGGCTTGAAGCGGCAACCTTCAGGCTGTGCGTTCTGCAGCTACCACTTGAACTTTGCTTCCTACCTTGACCTGCCTGTGACTATGCCTCTATCTGCTGATTCCTGTGCTGCATTTTCTGTATTTGCCTCTGTGCATACTCCCACTGTGAGGGGCTTTGTTTTCAGTTTCAGACCCCTAACCAGTGCAGTTCTGCTCAGATGTGTGCCTCCCTGCCATTGGGTTCTAGCTCTGGAGAGTGAACTACCTACAGATATATGGTAGTTACTGACATAACAACTAAGTCAAACATGGGGCCCGCAGGTATAGCTGAAGCCCTGACCATGCTAGTGCAGCAGGTGATGCTGCTTTCCCAGTCAGTCCAAAAACTGCAGAGACATTACTTCCAGATGAGTACAAAATTACAGGAATTAGGCTCTACTTTGAAGGAGAAAGAGTCTTTGTCACCTGAACCCCAGGTCCAGCTACCTGAATATTTCTCTGGGGATTGTTCCTGTTTCAGAGGTTTCCTTAACTCCTGTAAACTTCCGTTCTCACTTAAGCCCTGGACATATCACTCAGACTTTTTTCAAGTAAGAACTGTGATCCTCCTCCTGAGAGATGAGCCAATGTCTTGGGCTCACAGTCTTCTGGAATTGGATGATCCAGGGCTCCTCCGACTGCAGTCCTTCTTGGGGGCACTTGCTGCTTTGTATGAAGACCCACGTAAGACTGCCACTTTTGAGTCTGCCCTCCGGGCCCTTAAACAGGGCAAACATACTGCGGAATCGTACGAGGCAGAATTTAGCAGGTGGGCAGGTGACATGTGCTGAAATGAGCCAGCTCTGAAAGTTTTGGAATGGATTATCTGATGCTTTGAAAGCGGAACTTGCATAAACTGGTGTGCCCTGCACTCTGGAAGAATTGGTACACCTGTCTATCTAGTGTATCGCTGTTTGCATGAATGCTACCTGGGAGGTGGCTTGTAAAGACACAGAGTTTCAGAGCTATTCATCACCGTTGTCTGTGAGGTCAGTACCTCATCTGTCCCAGCCTGAACCTATGCAAATAGGTCTCATAAGGGCATCCTTATCTGCGGATGAAAGAACCCATAGGAGAGCCAGAATATGAGTTTTTACTCTGGGGTTCCAAGACATTAATCCAGTTTTTCCCTACTCACCCTCCATGACCAGTACAAGGGTTTCTTGGGGTTACCAATAGTTACACTCCAGTTTGTTCACCATACTGTCACCAATACTGCTGTTAAAGAAGTTCTTCCAGATCCTGGAATCACTGTTAAAGAGGAATCCGTCTTCAGAATCCAGACACCAGTCACTGCCATGCTAACCCCAGCCACGGTTGCGCAGATGCTAGTGACCTCTGCCTCTGGCCTTGCTACTGTCACTCTGGTCCCAGTGACTGTGATTTCTAGTGTTCCTCTTGCAGCCTCCCAGGACCCAGTCACCTCCTTACCTAGTCATTCTGCTACAATAATTCTGTTTCCAGTGCTAGTACTATTCAGCTATCAATAGCCCATCCACCCACCCAAGCTTGTGCCACTGTTAGGAACCAGGAACAAGACAGACACAAAAATATAAAATGAAAAACACCTTTATTAAAATAACAAAAGCAAACAAAACAAAATCGTGATCCAAAAGCATAAACCAAAAGACAAGCCAGGGTCAGAATCCAAGACAGGTACTCAGCCAAGCCGGGGTCAAGAATACAAAGATCAGTGAAGTCAGGAACAAGCCAGGAGCCAGAAGGGATGTCAGAGGAAGCCAGATCATACACAGCAATGCAGTAGAAGCAAACACAAAGGTGATCAGGTACTGAGTCAAGCTGCTTTAAATACCCTGGGAAGGTTGGCTGTTGGCTGATAGCAGTCAGGTGAGCAAACATAGAGAGGTTAGCTGATTCAACCTGATCCAGCAATGGGAAGGCAGCAGTAATGGACAGAGCACTGGATTAGCTCAGACATCAGAATTGATAGGCAGAGTTAGAGCAGCCCAGCTAAACCTTAACAGACACAGAGACCTCTTATGGTTCTCTGACTGAACCCTCCAGAGATGATAAAGGATCATAGCTAATTCAAGAACCCAGGAGAGTATCTGGAGGAATTCTTCTGATTGAGGGGCAGTTTCAAAATCCCTCTGGCATATATTTCAGTGAACATATATGTGTTGCACTGAACACTTTCAATGTGAGTGGAATTTCAATATTGGAGCTCAAAACATTATTACACCAGGAGTGCCTTCTTTCTTCTTCTCTTTCTTACAAAATACAAATATTATCATCACAAATATTATAATAAAATATAGCACAACAACTTGAGTTTGTGGAGAAGTATGTCACATGAATCATCCAATATACCCCACAATACTCAAACACAAAAGAACAACAGATCAAACCAGTAAGCATCATAGGGAACAGGCAGTATGTTCCATGTACTATATTTTACATTGTCCAAACACAAAAAAGATACACCACATTAAACAGTTAATATACCTGTTAATTCTAAATGTGGTACCATTAATACATTACATAGTTTAAACACTGTAGAACCCCATTTATAACAACTTTCAGCCTGCAACCATATTTGATTATTGGCTTGTCTAAGGAAAAGTGTAGGAAATACCATATTGCCAATGGTCAGTGCTGAGCTACAAACTATACTCCTATTCCTAAGATCTTAGAGAAATATAGGTCTCCATACAACAGGGTGAGAAACCTCCTAACATTGTAACAAATCTCTCTACACTGTCCACTATACATAATGCTAAATCAAACCTTATTATCAGATTTCACTATATCAGATGCTCTACATATAGGAATTAACAAAGAGCTAGAATTCTATTTGTAAGAATATTGGAAAGCATCTTCAGTGACATCAAAAGTGAACCCTCTCTCCACAAACCATTGATGTAATAAAGCTGCTTCTTGTAAAAAAGTATATTCACTAGATAGAATATTTTCTAGAGATGCACCGATACCACTTTTTTAAGACCGAGTACAAGTACCGATACTTTTTTCAAGTACTCGCCGATACCAATTACTGATACTTTTTTTTGCGGTCATTTGCCAGTTTTCCAGGTACTTAAAGCGCATATATTATATATATAATATATATGCTTTAGGTACTTGGAAAACTGGCAAATGACCTCAAAAAAAGTATTGGTGAGTACTTGAAATATAATATTATATATATATATATATATATATAATATACACATACACACCACCTCTTGACTGTCCCCTTTTGCCTCTTTCTCCCCCTCTTTCTCCCCCTCTTGATTCCTACCTTTTACTTCATTCTCCCCCTCTTGAGCTCCCTCCTTTTGCCTTGGCTTTTTCTCTCCCTTTTGATCCCCCTTTGCTTTTTGCCTTTTCTTAGTTCCCCTCCTTTTGTCTCCTGATCTTTACTCCTTTTGCCTTTTTTTTTTTTTTTTCCTTTTTCTTAGTCTCTTTTTCTCCCTCTTGGCACCCCTCTTTGCCTCTCACCACCCACTCAAATGTCCCATCTAGCCTCCTCTGCCGGGTGATCGCTGTTCTCTCGCGAGCCCCGGCAGAAGTCAGCGTCAGAGCGTTGCCATGGTAACCCGCGGCAACACTCAGACGCTACATGAGGGAGAGAGGCAACCGGGGAGCATTGTGAGCAGCTCCCCGGGCTCCCTCACTGCAGCACCGACCCTGACACAGGGTATTGGTATCGGTGCAACCCTAATATTTTCATCTAATGCTGAGAGATGAGTATGAGAAGTTACATGTGGAAGAGAATTCCCTACACACGGCTTTCTGTACACTCAAGTGACTACCCACTATCCCCTAATTGGTTTCTGTGGCAACAAATCTAAAAATGTAATAGAACTGAAATCATGATAATTGAATGAAAGATTAAATGTATGAAAACATAAAAAATCATATATATCATTTGTTCAAGCAAAAATCACATTATCAATATATAATGAAATTAAAAAGCAATCTTATCCTTAAAGGGATTTTAAGCTCCAAAGATATGAAAGCAGTTCACAGAAACCTATGTAAAAGTTAACAAAAGATCGGTCAAAACATGCACCTATCACTGGTCCATATGTTTTGAGATAGAAAGAGCCCTTAAAAGAACAAAAATGTATGAATCAAAGATATATAATAGACAAAAATAAAACTTGTTTAAATTGCTCACAATATGTAGAGAACTCATTTAAAAAAATGCTTCTATCCCTGCCTAATTAAGGAATATAAAGCAATTACATGAGGCGTAAGTCAGGAATAACCACTCTCCCAATTATACTCTTAAAGCAATCTTAAAATATGAGTGGCATCCTTTATTAGGGCAGAAAGGCCAACAACTAATGGTTGAATATAACATTCCACTAACTTGGACAGGGGCTCATTAAGACAGCCAATGCCCAAGATAATAGGTGACCAACAGAAGCCTCCAAACTTTGAGTCTTAGGAAGATGGTGAAAGATTGGAAATGATATGATGTTCCACTAATAAAATATCTGCCTCTGTAGAATCTAACGCTTTAGCCTTCACCACAAACTGACCAGTATATTTAAGTTATATACAATAAACCAAAGTGGGATTAGATCTGAGTTTGATATAGGTGGGAGTGTCTTGTAACTGTCACAGAGCCTTGTTTCTATAATAAGAACTATGCATCACTACAACACTTCCACCTTTATCTGAGCTCTTTATTACAATACATGAATTAAAATCTACCTTATTGGCCCTCAAGTCTCTCCCTGGATGTAATATTTTTCTTATCACAAATCTTAGACAATTTAGTGATCTCGTTTTCCGCTGACTTATAAAAAATACCAAGTTGTGTGTCTGTAAGAATACATAAAACTTCAAAATTAGGAGACTCAAAACATTTGATCTCAGAACAAGAATTTTAAAACATTAGAATCTATTCATCAGATTCACAAGTCTTCACCTATGATTAAAAGCAGGATAGAACATACCGTCATGCCACCTTGTATATGCAGAGTTATGAGAGACAGTCCCATAAAGCCATACATGTGTATTAAATAAATTAGACCAGGTGATAGAGGAATGGCTTGTACCCTGCTCCATGAAAGTTGATTTTGTGTCTGTTGATAATGGATCCAACACAATAGCTGACTTGAAAATAGGGGATATGGTGCACGTAGCCTGATTTGCCCATGTACCAAATTTAGTTGTGACCAGATTCTTGATAGAAATGCGAAACACTCGGATACTGAATATCGCCACAAAATTTGTGCTCATTTTAGCCACTTCTACAGAGCACAAAAGCATTGTATTGCATACAAGAGTGTAACAATCTGCCTCATCACCAGGTCCCTACCTGGTGGAATTCCACTTTCTACATGCTAGAGTGTTTGTACAAGCAGAATAAGGCCATTAACAAGCACAATGCAAAACTAGAAGGCTTTGGAGGGATCCTCTTTTTTATCTGGGTAATGTTAACTAATATGTGATACATGTGAGCTGCTGAAACTTTTTGAGGAGACAGTCATGTTGGCTAATCATGTAGGGGCAAGAATTTGTGAAATTCTTCCACTGATATATTTTTGGCAGAAAAAAAATGAGGATCTTGGTTGCGGAATCTTACCATAATCACAACACAGACATGTACCAGCTAGTTAAGGACATGTTAGCATGCTTTGAGCAAGATCCTTGCATAGTATCCATTAAAAGCAATGAGGAATACATTCTTACCACTTTGTTGGCCCCCTTCTTTAAACACAACATTTTTTACTTTCTGCCAAAGAGTGACCCGTTTGCCACGACAATGAGTCATGATCAGAAAAATCTCTCTCTCAAGAATCAGATTCTGTCAAAGTATAAAAAGATATATACTGAGTGGATGGTTTCATTCTGGAGGATAAGAGAGAGAGAGAGAGATCAAGTTAGGGCCAAAATAATTGCTAGAAAGCATAGTGAAAAGGGTTTATAACAGCAGCAATAGGATCAGCTACATCCCCAACATAATTCTGAACATATCATCACATGAAGTGATACATGGGTCTCAGAGGTGGCAATCAAATATTTATAGTGGTGTTGGCACTGATGGTGGCACATCATTATGGGATTTGCTCCCAGTGTATGGGTTGGTAACTTATACACAAGAACACAGTGTAGCTCCTAGGAGTGATCTCACTGCATATGAGGTTGTTTTAGAATATTTGCAGGAGAGCTACATTCTCAGCAGAAAAGATGACCCTATGGACTACTGGCAAACAAAACATTGTGTGTGGACAGCATTGACACAAACAGCCATAGAAACACTTAGTTGCCCAACAGCAAACGTTGAGTCTCAGCATGTTTTCAGCAGTATTGGGAGACTAACATTTCTAGAAATGAACCCGGATCTAATACCACCTGAGTCTCATGTAGCTGAAATGGACAAAACCACATATGACAGGGAAAGGCCTGATACATGCATTATTAACAGCAACATGGAGGATGAGGATGGATTTGAAGGGCTGCTACCATCTACCATTGTTGGGACCCCTGCAATGACCACTGATCAAGGTGTGCCATTAATCTGGGAATAATTCAAGCTTACATTAGACTCAGAGATGATAATGCTAATAATATCTGCTGTAGGAATCATGAATGTGTGCGTGTATATTTATATATAGATAGATAGATATAGATATAAATCTCTCTCTCTCTCTCTCTCTCTATATATATATATATATATATATATATATGTTGTCAGGAAGCATTCACAATTCACTACTGGCAAACAAATTCAATTAGATAAATGCCTGAGTGCCAACAATATAGCCTTAATGTATATAAAAAGAAGTCATAGGTGCTATCATGGTGCCTGTGATTTGGCCAGCTGTTTGGTTACCTGTCATGTTCCCATTACTGGACTAGGAGCAGCATCTCTGGTTGCTGCCATCTGACTGCTGCCTTCTATGTGTGTGGGCAAGCGTCACTGACGTCGAGCTTGTTGTTTTGTACCTTTGGTACTATTGGGTGATTCAGGTCCCACCTACTCCATTGACTTTATATGCAGCCGGTTGACTGAGCTTCAGTGCCCTTCAGTGTACCTGCACTTGCTACTGTTGCTCTCATTGACCCTTGCCTGGATTCTGATTATCCTCTGGCTCGATCCTTAACTGTGTGTGACTACCTGCTCCGCGTATGACCCAGGCCTTGTCCGACTCTCTGCTCCATGTATGATCCTGGCCTTATCTGACTAACTGCTCCATGTATGACCTTGGCCTTGTCTGACTAACCGCTCCGTGTATGATCCAGGCCTGGCTGATTACTCACTCTGTGCTTGACCCTGTCTCAGGCTGACTACCTGCTGTGTGTCTCTGGCTGACTGTCGTTTCCGATTTAGACTTGTGGCTCTGTCAGCTACCTGCTCTGTGCATTACCCCGATATTGTCTGACTACCACACTGTCTCTCTCTCAGCTGGGTATTGCTAGGCCGCTCCAAGATCTGTCTCCTTCAGACTAGCTTTACCTCCTGGCTATGTTACATGTCATTCCGGTCTCGCTCCTGTACCAGATCCCTAGTGTTCTAGACTTCTGTAACATTCACTCCGCAGAACCATAGGCAGGTTCTACACCCTTGCTGTCTTAGCCATGCGTGGACAGAGGTCGTAGCTCTGTGTCAGCTCCTGGGTAAAGAACTTTACACTGTCCTCACGCCTGTTCCTGGAAAGGTTGGGGAAGTACACTTGCTCTTGTATTTTATTTCAATAAACTAGTTAAATTCACCTGTACCTGTGCTGTGTATTTCTTATCTAAGTGTACCGTGACAGGTGCACACACAGGTGGAATATTTATTGGTCAATGTTTCGACGAGCAATCTTGTCTTCCTCAAGACATACATATGTATGTCTCGAGGAAGACCAGATTGCTGGTCGAAACATTGACTATTAAATATTTAGCTATTTCTGTAAGACCTGCATGTGCACCTATGACTTCTTTTTGTTAATGTATATGTACATATATATCACACTACCATACACACCTTTTTTAAACTCTTCTAAAATAATGGCAACCCAGCATAGCAGCAGGCTTACAGACAGATAAATATTTGTGTGTCAGGACTTTTGCTAGCCAAATAAAAGCCCTGAGAAAATAATTCTTGCAGGACTTAGGCTTGCAAAAAAAACCCTGAGTAAATGTTTTGCAGGACTCAGACTTGCCAGAATAAGCCTTGAGTAAATACATTTTTGCAATCCCTGAAAACAATCATTTCTGTGTAGAGTTCAGGCATGCAACTTAAAAGCCCTAAGAGTTAAAAAAAAAACAAAAAAAAAAAACTTCCTGCACTCAGGATTGCATTATACAGGCCCTGAGAAAAATAATAATTTTGCAAGACTCTGGCTTTTCTTCTTCTCCATAGTCACTGGCTGGGACTTATGACCCTGCTGCTTCAACAGCATCACTGGTGCTAGGATCAGGATTATTACTGGTTTATGAGACCAGGCCCTGGTCTCATAACACTGCTTGAAGAATATAGTCCCATGGTGGTCATAGTGGTCTGTGCCACAGTACCCCTTTGTCATAGCTTACCTTGTTTCCAGCGCCTCCGCTTCAGCGACGCTCGGCGTCTTTCCATGCATCATCTGCAGGCGTGAGGCTTCAGAGTGAAGCAGGCCTCTGTTTTATGCCATGCTTCCTGTAGTCTCCTCCTACCTACTTCCTTCCTCTGAGCCTGCTCCTCCTACCTACTTCCTGAGCAGGGGTTTAAAGGGCAGTCTGAGTCCTGACTCAGTTGCCCTTGTGTTGTTGTTCAAAGCAGTTCTATTAAATTGGGAACTGTGTATGACATGGCTAGTCTGACTACCCTCTCTGGTGCTGACTTGTGGCTCTGTCTGACTATTCTTACGTTTGTCCTTTGTACCTAGCAGACACCCAATCTCTGATACTGACTGCAGGCATGAGTCAGGTATCCATTTCCCTATACCGACTGCAGATGTGAGTCAGAATTCTCGCTATGTCGGATCAAAATCCTGTGTTCCTGGTTCCTGCAGAAACTACACTGGCTGAGGCCTAGTCTCTAGCAGTGTGGTCAAGCTTGGCAGCCTACTATTCCTGATAGCAGTGCTTGCTGGCTTGTAACCCTCTGCTTGTTCCTGTTGTATTGCTTGTGTACTACCTTTCTTATATTATAATAAATTGCATTTAACTATACCGTACTTAAACCTGAACATCTTTGGGGAACCTTAACACTCTCTCATTACCATCCTGCTGCTGAGACATATGAAAGTCTGCCTCTCACAACTCAGCAGTAAGAATTACAAACACAATAAACTCCACAATGACACGGCTGCTGGCAGAGGCAATGGCCTTACCCATTTGCATCTCTTTCTACAATTCCTTTTCACTTTGCACCAAAAATGCCCTCCTCTCAAGAGAAGGTCCACTGGTAGCAGTATCAGCAAGCACAGGAAGCTGACTTGTGCTTCTGACACAGCTACCCAGTTCTGCCTTCTTCAAAATTTGCTCCATATCACAAGAGATGATGTTGGGGTACTCAACATCACTGAGTCTGGATAATGTGGGTGGTCATAATGTCAGACTGCACTATGAACCACTTGGGGGGAATTGGGGGGAACGTTAATAAAAAAAATAATTAGATTTTAGAAATGTGTACAAAATAAGACAGGGACTAAGGGTGGGAGAAAAGTGAGAAAAACTTCAGAAATTAATTTTTTGCAAAAAAACTGACAATGTCTTTTTTCGCGAAAGTGCTCTCCTTTTCTCCAATGCAATATTCCCCCCCCCCTTTTGCCTACTCCAGTAAACTTTTCCTCTATTCTAAGATATTTTTCTCTTTTTCGACAAATATTTACCGTATGTTTCCTATGGTGCAACATTTCCCAGCACAATATTACTTCTTCTGATGGCTGTAGTGGAGAAATAAGTAGCTGAACGTCAAAGTTGTGAGTCCTACAGCAACAAGCAGAGTGCATTTGTCTTTTACCTACAAAACTAAATTTTTGCTTAAGTGACACTGGCACATATTCATGATGATGTCAAGTGATAAAAAAATACAACTTATAATGTGGCAGATTTATATGTAGTGGTGGTGGTGGGGGACTGGCATGGTGTGATTGATGGGACCTTGACAAACTGCATCCTCCCCAGAAGGAGATGGATCATCATCATTTATTCCACATGCTGCGTCAACCAGTGCTGCAGTCAGTTTTTGAATTACCACTTTATTCCCACGTCCCTGCACTGCTCCACCAGTCCCTGTGCCTCTTGTGCGTTTTATGGACATTACTCAACTACTGTGTTTGTTTTTACTCTCTACAGAATACAACTGAGGAATGTGATGTCTTTCCTTATCCCTCAACAAAATTCTCAATGTCATCTGATGTCTATTAAGTTTGCCTCAGTCACAGAGCTCATATCAGGCTGTGTTATTATTTATTTATTTATTTATTTTAAGTTGTCCACCCTATCTTATCACAGTCAGTACAAAAAAATGATAACTAAAAAAAACAAAATCAACAAATTCTTTCCCCAGACTTCCCCAGCGCAGAGACAATAAAAGCAAGATCAGCAAGCAATTTGGAACCAGCTTCCTGTGTCCCACACTCAGGACCTCAAGGAGGAGGGAAAGGTAGAGAAGATAGGCCTCATTCTTCTTCTTCTCAATATTCCCCTTCACTGGCTGGGGCAGAAGATGATGATGTCACCCTTCCTGCTACTGCCTCAGAATCATCACTGCTACTAGGACTAGGGGTATTGCTGCTGGCAAGTGGTACATGTCCTAGTACCAAATCATTGGACCCCATTCCCACTATGTCCACATCCTGCTGCTCTTGCAACTCAGCAGTAGCAGGAATTAGAGCAGTAGCAAACTTCACAAATTCCAAAAGGTCACTGGTGGTGGTGGTGGTGATGCCCATCCCAATCTCTGTCTCCCATTCCTTCTTATTTTGGGCTAAAAAGCCATCAATGTCTCTTTCACCCCAGTTTCTCCACCATCATCAATACTACTAGTCCATTCTTGCTGCTGCTGCTCTATTATAGACATCTCAATAGTTGTAATGTGACAGAGGGTCTCCTAATGTAACACTTGCCAACTCTTGTTGATCTGAAGAAGGCAGACCGGCAGCAGGCATTGGCCGCTGATCTGTGCTCCTGGCGGTGGTATTATTGCTGTTAGGCAACAATTCTGCCTTTTTCAGGATCATGTTTTACCAGGACTCCCAGGGTCAGGGGAATGTTGTGGGATCTCTTAACTGCTAGTCTGGCCACTCTGCATTATTAGCCCTACCACTCCCTTAATGCTAGTCCACACCAGATGCTTTACAATCACTGTTACTACTAATAACACCAACCACATCAATTTCAGCCCCTGAGTCTTCCTTCTCACTAGTAAAATGATCAGCCCCTCCCTCACTCCTAACACTCAGTACAACCTGCTGGACCTTCTTAGCAGTAGTACTAGTGGCAGGACCACTTTGGAATGGAAAGTGTGACTTCGGGTCCCCTGCTGTACACTCTACATCATCTCCTCCTCCCCCAACTCAGGAGAATTACAAGACTGCAGCAGATGCAGAACTGGCAGCAGGCACAGGTAGCTGACCTATTCTGCTCACACTGTTACTAACCTCTTCTTCCTCCCGTGACACAAATTTCCCCAAGATCCGTAGGGGTGATGTATGGGGACAGGCCATCATTAGATCTGGGGAACGAGGGCATCCTCCTCAGGCTCACTGGATGCATAATGGTCCTTCCAGCTCCTCATTTTATTCTTATTAAACTTGATCATAGTTATAGCAATCACTATGATCCTCTCCTGCTAATTTTACTAATAACACATAGCACAATAGCCTAGCACCTCTCTCTCTCCTTCTCTTTGTAGCTGCTTGTATTGTGTTCTTCTTCCTGGAAAATGGCACTTTTATATATAGAAAAAGCAAAAAATGTGATTAAAGCAGTGAAAACATTTTAGCCATTGAAAAAATAGCAACATTTTAATTGCTTTGTTTAAAGCGAATTTTCCTGTGAAAAAGCAGACAACCACATGGTTTTTGTAGATTAAGTGATATGACCTTTCACCCACTCCTACTTCCTATTAAGAATCAGCAAAGTTTGGAGGCTCCTGTTGGTCATCTCATTATCTCAAGCATCTGGATCTCTTATTGAGACCCTGTCCAAGTTGGTGGATTGTTACATTAAACCATTTGTTGCTGGACTTCCTGCCCTAATAAAGGATACCACTCATATTTTAAGATGGCTTAAAGGGATAGTAATGTTTCACAAAAACTCCAGCTCCAATTAATCTTCATAGTATTTGAGCCATATAGAGTGTTATTTCAATACTGTCAGAGTTGTAGTTCAAGAGTAATTGAATGATAAAGTATCCCCCTCCCACCCTTTTTACCTAGTGTACACTGCTCACATCAGATGTGGAATCTGGTTGCTTGACCAGACAGATAACAGCAAAGGACAATCTTCTTACTGTGAGAACAATGAAACCCCTGCTCCCCTTGACAGATTTTTCAGCTTTTTCTCTTATCTTAATTGAAGATTGTCCCTCTCAGCAATCTACCTGGGCACCTCCCTGCTGCTCTGAGCTGAGCAGTGTTATATCAGTAAAAGGGGCGGGAGGGTGATACTTTATCATTCAATTACTCTTGAACTAAAACTTTGACAGAATTGAAATACCACTCTCCAAGGCTCTCCAAGAATTGAATTTGATGTAACGGCTTTGTATTCCTCGGGTCCACATTCTAAAGGCATAGAAGTCATTGACTGTTTTATAAATGATTTCTCTACATGTAGTGAGTCATTGAAACAAGTTTTGAGTTTGTCTTTTCATATCTTTTGATTCATAATTTCTTCGTAGGGCTTTTTCTAATCTCCAAAGATGTGGAGCACTTATAGGTGCATGTTTTGCCACATCTTCTGCTAACTCCTATATGGAATTATAGGAACTGCTTCTATATCTGTGGAAATCAAAACCCCTTTATGGAAAAAATTGCTTTTTACTTTCATTATATTGATTAATTTGATTTTTGTTTGGAAAGATGATGGCTCATCAGATCTGATTTTGTATGCTATTTGATTCAGAACTCATTTACTCCTTCTGTCACCTGGTAACAAAAATAGTAGGTACATAAAGTGGATATATAGTCTGGTGCAATAGATAGTGATCAGCACTAGAGATCATGGCTCAGATGTGTAGTCAGCTACAGGATTCCCCTTGTTGCGGCCAAAGCTGAATAGAGTTGCTGGCCGCAAAGCCAGATATCTGACCCCAGTTGAACCAGGGCCCTGACCAGGATGGGTGACCTGTAAACTGAAAGAGAACCAGACAACAGGCCCCTAGATGCATATGAAGGCTATACTGCTAGGCCCAAGAGAAGTAAAAAAATAGATAGGTGTGCCTAATACACAATGGATGACTTCCAGAAAAGGACAGAGGCCGTAGATGGAAAAGTGGAAGATGCCACAGAGTAAATCTGATGGCATACCTTAGTAAAATAACAGAGAGAACAACACAGGAAAGCAACAGAGAAAGTAGGGTTCCTCTGGTACTCACCCTAGACAACCAAAAACAGGGGTGTCTGGAAAATCTGCAACTAAAGACCCAAATGACCAAACAGTTAGGCAGCTGGGGATAGTATGTGCAGTGAAGAGGCCAGGAATGAGCTTTCAGGCCACTGGTAGAAAAATATATGCAGCAAGGCCTCTGGGAATGAGTGACTAGGTCACTGGCAACACAATGGAAGGCCGCTGAGGTATGTGGTGAGGCCATTGGACATAAGAGGTGAGGTTGCCAGGGTGAACAAATGAACACAGTGAAGCTGCTGGAGAAAAGTGTCAGGGCCACGAGGAAGGAAGCAGGGCAAGACATCAGATCTGAAGGCCACAGGAGAGAAAAGGCAGCGTGGGACCAGAAATGAAGGATTCCCAGTCCTGATAAGGAGAGACCAGGCAATGAGAAGATAGGGTTGTGACCTCGCGTTCCTGTTTTTTTCTTATGTTTCCCCAGAGGGTCCAGTCAGTACGGAGGCCTTGTGAGCATGTGCTTCACTTCCGACATCACATCCTCCAATGCTGTACATGAAGTGTAGCATAGTGATGTCACTAGCACAACTCCTGGGTCTTTTTAAATCCTTCCTCTATCTTCTCATTGCTCATTTACCTGACTCTTGTTCCTTACAACTTGGCATTTTTCTCAGAATTCTTGTTATCCCTGGTTTTGACCCTTTAACTGTCTTCTGTTCTTAATCTCGTGCTGCCTTCCCTGACACTGGCTAGTTTTTACATAGTTTTTGGATCATCTCTTATATGTACTGTTTTTTTGGTTCTTTTACTTACTCATCCCATGGTTCCAATACCTACCTTTTTTTAAAAAAATGCACCTTTTGAGGTACAAGAATTCCTTGCATTCCTTATCTCTCCTGATTGTGTTAAGATGGACTGTAATTCGATACTGGCCTCCATTACTGAAAAGAAAGAAGTTCAGTGACTATTTGGTTTAACTAAATTTTACAGGCGATTCATATGCAACTTTTCAAAAACAATTTCTACCTTATCTGACCTACCTTTCAGTCTTCTAAGGTAGCCCAAAGAGTGTTTGACCAGCTTAATGACATATTTATTCAAGCACCTGTTCTCCTGCAAACAGACATACGCAGACCTTTCATCTTCGTGGTGGTGGATGCTTCAGATAAAGCAACAGTCCTCTCCCAACATTTAGGAGATAGAGATGAATTTCATCCTGTGGTATGCTTCTCTAGAAGATGCAGACAGGCTGAACAAAACTATGATAGCAGGGATAAAGAACAGAAAAAACAGACCTGTGTTCCTCCATACAAGTTATTCAAATTTGCACCATCTATAAATGAATGAAAGAATATGTTTATTTATATAGCACCACAAGTGTACGCAGAGCTTTAAAATTGAAAGGTTTTGACAATACAGGGTTACAAATGCTTTGCAAAGTGAAACACTGGAAGTGAGGTCCCTGCCCAAAAGCTTACAATCTAAAGTGGTAATGGGAGACATACAAAGTACATAAGGGAAAAGATCTGAATACAGTGCCAGAGTTCTGATTAGGATAGAGGACATAAAGTAAATAATTTATAAAGAGCCTAAGTTGTACAAAGTCAGTACCATGTAACATGTTTAAGTTTTGTTAAGGAAGTGTAGTTTCAATCATGGTTTGAAGACCATCAGAGAGGTGCAGTGGAGCAGAGTGGGAGGTAGAGCATTCCAAAGATAAGGAGAATGAGAGAAAAAAGTTTGATACATGAGAAGTCTGTAAAAACAAAAGGAGCCGAGAGAAGATTGTTAGTGGCTGGTCATAAGTGGTGGGATGGGGTATAGCTGGAGATCAGAGTGGAAATGTAGGTGTCACTGCAACTTAGGCAAATAAACACACAAAACAGTACAAGTGAATTTAACCAGTTTATTGAAGCAAATAACGATACAATAATAATAATACTAGGATCAAACACTTCCTTAACCATGGGGGAGACAGATGTAAAGACAGCGTCTAGTCCACTGTGCAGGAGCTGACACTGAACTGAACGCAGTACAGTAGATATAAAGTGTATAGAACCAGACTTGCTTCTAACCAAGATAGGAACCTGGAACGCCAGGAATCAATAAGGAGTGTACCCAGACAGCCTCCAGAAAGGGATGTCAGACAGGAGTTTGGGCATCTCTATTCAGACCGGGGACTAACAGAGATGCAGTTGCAATAGCGCAGAGTGGAGGCAACTTAGCGAGTGTTAGGCAGAGACAGCACGGGATAATATATGGTAGTGTAGCCAAGAGGCAACACTACCAACCCGGAGGTACTAGGAACGCACAGTGAGGAGGCAACGTGCAACACTACCAGCACAATAGCAGTAGCACCAGATAGGTGGAGAGAGCCCTCTGCCATAATCGGAGACAAGTGGTAGTCAAACAAGAGCAAGGAGTAGCACGGAGCTAAAGTCAGACAAGCCACAGTCAGAAACCAGATCGGGTAGTCTGCCACAGTCTAGGTCAGCACAGAGCTGGTAGTCGGACAAGCCAGAGTCATACACAGATCAGATAGTCAGAAAGAACCACTGTTCAAATCCTGAGCGAGTAGTCAGACAGGCCAAGGATCAAGTACCAAGAGAACTCAGAATACAAGCAAGGGTCAAACGAGCAACACTGGAATAGGCACAGAAACAAAATAAAAGATCGATTAGGCCCAGTTTGAAGGCAGATTATAAGGCTGCTGCCGGAAGGCGGAGCTCAATTGGCCACACAGAAAGGAAGCTACAAAATAGCAAGCGCGATGTCAGAGACACATGCCCACAGATAGCGGCAGCACCATGGATGCAGCTCCACTCCACCCACCGGATCGGAATGCAGGCAAGCAAATCACGGGCACCGTGATAGTAATAAGGGGTAGAGGAGAGAAGAGTTTTGAATGAGAGAAAAAGAATTTTGTAAGAGAGCCAAAGTTTTATAGGCAACCACTGGAGAAATTTGAGGAGGAGGAGGGCAAGGACATTTATGTCAAACATATTAATCCCAAACACCCATCATAGATATCAAGCACTGCTGTTTCTGTACCCCTTGACTCTACAGAAAGGCAACAAGAGGAGAGGTGCTAATCAAAGAGGAGGAAGAATAGAGAAACCCAAGCAGAGACTGGAAGTTCCATGACAAGTGAAACAACTAGCTCGCCATCACCATCACCTTCTATGGTAACTACATCTTCTGCCAATCCACCTCTTTCATCGTTACCTCCCCCACCAAATGATAGCCACTCTGTAGATATTAGGATGTGGCAGTTCGTGTCTGCCCATTGCACACTGTGTGGTGCACTGACCACACATGGTAGTGTGGTGGAGGAGAATCACTAGCAGGTCATCAAGTGGCATCTGATTAGATTCCATCCCGTAGAATATGCTAAGATGATGACAGGGAGGGTTCATCATTACTATTAAATTGCCAGCAAGTTGTCTTATGCCCTTAGCGGGGTATGAACAAGGCGTATAGTGACGGCGGCAGTACTTGGGTTCTGATGTTATAGTGTTTTGGATACAGTAGTGCCCCCAGATGTTATTTACCACACCCACTGTGCACATTGCAGTTGCTGATGAGAGGCACAGTTCCTGCTCTCAAGGGAAAAAAATATATTCTAATAACAACACACCCATGATTTTGGAGGAGGGGCAGGTGGAGAAGAATTATTGGCCAACTTCTTCTTTTCTCCACATATACTGGGGGCTACTTATTGTGCTGCTACTGCCTCAGGCGCATCACTGGAGGTAATTGTGTCAAGTAAAACCTTCATAATCCATCACCCATGTTACTGCTATTGTTGATCCCATTCCCTTTCAGCTGCCTAATCATCCTTCTGCTTAAACAACTCAGCAGCAGTGGAAGAAAGAACAGCAGCTGCAAATTCTGCAATTATGGACTCAGGAGAATATTTGACAATGGCCTGTTGTCACTGGCCAACATGACCTGCTGGTAGTAGGGCATTTTTTCTCAGGGCTTGTGCTTTAAAAATAAATAGTATTAATAATAAAAAAACATAGTCCTACAAAAAAATAAACAATTTTGGGGGTTTGTTTCTAACAAGCCTAAGGGCTCGATTCAAATGTTGGCGTCGCCAGAAAAAACTGGCGACGCTGCTTTTAACGTCAACTGAGCAATGCAAATGTTCTACTAGAAACAAGCAGCGCCAGTTCTGAAACAGACGTCGCCCGTCGCCAGAACAGCAAGATCTCACCCATAGAGGATAATGTACAAGCGACGCCAAAAGCTATTCAAATGTTGGAGTTAGGGCTAACTCGCGTTAAATTGCAACATTTCTCTCCAGAAATCTAACGCCTATTTTTTTTTGAGAAGAGCACTTGAGGAAGAGTAAAAATCCACGTCGCCAGTTCTGAACAGCATTCTCTGTGCTCTTCCCTACCCAGCCACTAGGGGAACACAGAGATGGCTTTCAGCACCATGGACAGCTTTGAATGCCATAGGGATGTGCACTGCTCACCCCTGTGGCATTCAAAGGGTTATAGTCAATAAAACTAGTACACCAAGCACTACACAATGCCCCCTACCACATCCCCCCCTTAGTATGTCACATATATTGCATATATGTGACATACTAACCCCATCCACATCCACCTCATGGACTTCCATGTAGTGGACAAATCTGTCTTTTATTCCACAATTAACCCTTTGAGTACCAGAGAGGTAGGAAAGCATTGCTTAGCATGTTTCCTACCCCTCTGGTACCCAAAGGGTTAATAGGCAAGGTATGGACTACATACCTTGCCTATATATATGTGTGTGTGTTTGTGTGTGTTTTAAACTTTTTTTTATTAAAATACTATTATTACACATTAGTTTAAATTAGATCTCATTCATTTTTAACCCCCTACCTCCTGTGTCCCATTGCTATTAGTACTTTTGCTCCACTCTCCTTCAAACTGAGAGTGGAGCAAAAGTACTAATAACAAAGGGACACAGTAAGTAGGGCATTATGAATGGATGAGATCTAAGTTAACTCTTTGAGTGCCAGAGTGGTACGCAACGCATTGCAAAGCAATGCGTTGCGTACCACTCTGGCACTCAAAGGGTTAAAATACAAATGAGGGAGCAGGCTGCACTGTGACTGCAGCGCTTCCCTCATCTTCAATCATAAGCGCTCCCTTTGCTGCAGGTGGCTGTGAAGCTCGCAGCATAATACAGTAGAAGCCTATGGACTACAGAGCTATTGGAGTAAGCGGGAGGAGGGGACAGAGACATAGGAGGAAGCGGGTGGTAGGCTTGTATTTGCTGCCCGCTTCCTCCGATACCTCTCCTCAAGCGTTGGCATTGTGCCCAGCTGCCTGGCGTCGCCTTGTACAATTGGCGTCGCCTTGTACAATTGTCCCTTCTCACAATGCGTTGTACAAGCATTGTAAGAAGGGACAATTGTACAAGGCGACGCCAGGCAGCTGGGCACAATGCCAAACGCTTGAGGAGAGGTATCGGAGGAAGCGGGCAGCAAATACAAGCCTACCACCCGCTTCCTCCTATGTCTCTGTCCCCTCCTCCCGCTTACTCCAATAGCTCTGTAGTCCATAGGCTTCTACTGTATTATGCTGCGGGCTTCACAGCCACCCGCAGCAAAGGGATTGCTTATGATTGAAGATGAGGGAAGCGCTGCAGTCACAGTGCAGCCTGCTCCCTCAGTTGTATTTTAACTTAGATCTCATCCATTTATAATGTTCTACCTCCTTTGTCCCATTGCTATTAGTACTTTTGCTCCACTCTCCCTTTGAAGGAGAGTGGAGCAAAAGTACTAATAGCAATGGGACACAGGAGGTAGGGGGTTAAAAATGAATGAGATCTAATTTAAACTAATGTGTAATAATAGTATTTTAATAAAAAAAAGTTTAAAACACACACAAACACACACACATATATATAGGCAAGGTATGTAGTCCATACCTTGCCTATTAACCCTTTGGGTACCAGAGGGGTAGGAAACATGCTAAGCAATGCTTTCCTACCTCTCTGGTACTCAAAGGGTTAATTGTGGAATAAAAGACAGATTTGTCCACTACATAGAAGTCCATGAGGTGGATGTGGATGGGGTTAGTATGTCACATATATGCAATATATGTGACATACTAAGGGGGGGATGTGGAAGGGGGCATTGTGTAGTGCTTGGTGTACTAGTTTTATTGACTATAACCCTTTGAATGCCACAGGGGTGAGCAGTGCACATCCCTATGGCATTCAAAGCTGTCCATGGTGCTGAAAGCCATCTCTGTGTTCCCCTAGTGGCTGGGTAGGGAAGTACAGAGAAAGCTGTTCAGAACTGTCGACGTGGGTTTTGGATTTTCTGACTGAACTTGATACTTTGCAGTGCTGTGATTGGCTGTGGTGCTAGGTAACATTTTTATCGTGTGTTTTTAGGTAAGATTTTCTATGCGACGCAGGTTTAAGGTTAACATGTATTTTGTTGGTTATCGCTCGTTAAGCTTTCTGGGTAAGGAAGATTTGAATCTCACGTTACCTGGTTTTGCTTAACGAGCGAAGGCAGTTTTTTTCTTCACGTTGGTTTTAACGCCAACATTTGAATCGAGCCCTAAGTCTTACAAATCAATGTTTCCTTAGGGCTTGTGCCAAACAAGCTTAAGTACTACAAATCAATGTTTCTTCAGGGCTTGTGCCTCCAATAAATCTAAGTCCTACAAATCAATGATTCCTAAGGGCTTGTTCCCATTGATTTCAATGGAATGAGCTAGGCAGAAAAAGAGGAAAAACTGCACTTTCGTGGGAAATTATTTGCCAAACAGGAAGTGCCATTATTTGCTGATTTCAGTTTGAGGCGAAAATTTTTGCACACCCCTAGTTCTTAACAAGCCTTTCGCTCATTGTTGCTTCTACATTCTTGTAGACCTCAGGTAAAACGTCCTGCCACAACATACAAAAAAAAAAGCACTAAAAGAGAAAGCACACACAATCTGAGTGTAGACTATTATAATATACACATTTAACACCACCGAGTGTTTAGGAGCAGATGGTTATTCTACTCACCTTTAAAAGAGGCAACCCAGTTTCTAGGTGTATGCGCCTTTACTGGATAACCCCGATGTCGGTATCAGCCGTTGTTTCTGGTATCATCTGCTCAAACTCTTATAATCAGCATGAAACATTGAAGTTCTCTCCATAAGCCTAAACTGGCCCTCTCTCTAGGAAGCAATGATGTGTATGGAAACTGTGGGAGGATGGGACCCAGTATAATATGACTGATACAAAAGTAACAAATATATGTATTTATTAAAATCATAGTTAAAATAATATCTGTACAGACAGAAATATTCTTAAAATAATATATCACATCAATAGGAAAAACCCTTCAGTATGTAGATATAATGTAGGATAGTAATGTGGTTACTCAAAATAGATTTGCAGGAAGCTACAGAGGTCTCTGGCGGAGAGGACAATGTTCATCTGTCTACTATTTACATCACTGGCTCCCCTTCTTCTTTTCTGGACAAGAGAGAAAGAGGACAAATATAGTAAACCAAAGAATAAATATGTCTATCAAGCAAAACTATCAGAAGAAAAAGGGAGGAAGAAGATTCAGATAAGGAACAAGAGAAGGCCAAAAGAACAAAAAGCTTACTATAAAATTGCCAGCAGGGCAATGCATAGATGGAACTTCCAATTTGTCAAGTACTGATCTACGTTGTAATCAGGTTCGAGTATTAAAAAGGTCTTGAAATTCTCCACAACTTTAACTCCAAATTATTTTGATTTCTTTGTTGATTTACCAGAAAATAAATTTAACCCTATATTATTTATTGGGATTATGAGGATGGGTGGGCAAGAAGCCTATGCTGAAGTGCTCTAGCGGTCAACTTTACCTCCATATGACTCTTTCCATTGGAGATCCACGTATTCTAAGAGTGACCTTAGAATGTTATTGCATAGATTTCGAATTTCCATCCATATCAAATTTTGTTTCATGTCCAGGGTCCCCTGCAACCTAGTGCGGGCCCTGTTGTTTCTAGAGGTGATATACTCCTTGGTGGATATGCAAGTCTTTGTGCCAGTTCTTCCACATGAGAGATTCATGGGATTTTATCCAACTTGTTGTCTCATCCTGGACTAGAAGCGTCTCAATCATTTTGTTCATACTCTTTGGTTCAAGAAGGAGTCTTTGTGCTCCATGATCACCACCATGTGTCCAGGGAAGTTTTTGGCTTCTCTTAATATAAAATATTCTTATCTGCATATTCCAGGTCACTCAGATCATTGGCATTTCCTTCATTTTTGACTTTCAGAGACAGTGCATGAATAAGTGAGGCTGTTGGGGTATATTTTCTCTGCTCTGCAGGCTGTTCCATTTGCCCAAATTTATGTAGCTAGATTTTATCAGGAACTGGCCCAGATAACAGTGTAATTTCTCCTATGTAATGTCTTTCTTTCCATAAGTAGGTAGATCTCCAGGGGTAGGGGACAGACAGCGCAAGATATAGCCTCTAAGTGTAATAAATTATGACAAAATGTATATACACCAACATGTCATGAAATGTTTGTGGTGACAGGGAAACAAACTACATTGCACAGCAAACAATATAGTTGAACAAAGAGGGAAGGATTGCTGAGAAGAACAGAGGATAGGTGATCAATGTAGTGATCAGGAAGGTGATCACCTCCTTCCCAAACTACCTCCAACTGAATACAATTATCAAAAGGTCAGAGGTGCGAAAACTAGAAACAGTAGAAGTACTCCTTAAAGTCCACAGGGCTCTGGGGCACATAAAAGGAGTAGTGATGTTAATGTGTCAGAGAGTACACCAGGATATAACACCTATGGCTCCTGCTGCAGAGGAGTATGACTCTGAGTTTGTTGTAAGGCATGATAAGAGTCAGATTGGCCACACATGCTACCTTAACCCCCACCACCTCCTCTAGTAATGTTGAAGCAATAAAGTTACAGGACACTTCTGCTATGTACTGCCATCCCTCACTTACTGAGTTCTTGGGAAGGAGTCAACAACTTCACAAAAACAAAAGTATGCTTGCAGAATGGCAAGGTTGATAAAATGGTGGCAGGGGACATGCTGCCATATTCGTTTGTTGAAAACCAAGGATTTGAAGAACTGATGTCATATGCAGCTCCTCGCTGGCATATCCCAAGCTGCAGTTACTTTTTCAAGGATGACTGTGCAAGAATTGTACAAGCAGTTGGTTAGTGGGTGAGCAAAGGGCTGGGGAGCTCATATGGAAAGGAAATCCACCTAACAACAGATAAGTGGACTATATAACTGTGACTGTTCACTGGGTTTCCCTCCCTCCACCACCAGTGGACAACACTAGCTTCCAGCATCAGGTGACAGATAGTAATCTTGCCTCTGGTTCTGGCAGTATGATTATAAGGCAGAAGAATAGCCATACCATTATCACACTACCTTCTTCAAGCAGAGTTTTGAGTGTGACTCACACAAAGCAGTAGATGTACTAAGTAAACTAGGGCAGGTGATAGACGAATGGCTTGTACCATGCTCCTTGACAGTTGGTTCTGTGTCTGCTGTTAATGGCTCCAGCATAATTGATGCCTTGAGAATGGGTGATATGGTGCATGAGCCCTACTTTGCCTATGTTATAAACTTAGTTGTGGCCAGATTCTTCGCAGAATCAGAAACCCTCAGAAAGATGCTTAATATTGTCTGCAAAATCTGTCCTCATTTTAGCCACTTATACAGTGCACACAATGCGTCATACTCTATATAAGAGCCTAACAAACTGCCATATCACCAGCTGAAAATGGAGGTGTCTACCTGTACACTGTACAAGCTAGAGCATTTGTACAAGCTGAATAAGGCCAATAGAGAGTACACAATGCAAAACTAGAAGGCTTTGGAGGGTGCCTCTTTGTCAACTGGGCAATGGCAACTGATGTGTGATGTATCTGAGCTGCTGAAACCTTTTGAGGAGGAAACCATGCCGGTTAGTCAAGTAACGGCAAGAATTAGTAGTGAAATTCTTTTACTGATTTATTTAATGCAGAAAAAACTGAGATGCATGACTGAGCAGTCTTACCAGAATGACAACACATGTATGCATCAGCTGGTCAAGGACCTGTTAGTGTGCTTGGAGCAAGATCTTTGCATAGTGTCCTTTAAAAGCAATGAGGAATACATTCTTTCCACTCTGTTGCACCACCACTTTAAACACATTTCAGAATTTCTGCCAAAGCATGATCAGTGTATTACAACAAGGAGTCATGATGATCAGCAGCATCTATCTGAGGAATCAGATTCTATCTAGAAATATAATGTTATTCTAATTGATTGAGTGGAGAATATTGTGGAGGATGGGAGGGAGAAAGTTAAGACCAAAAAAACAGCTATAAAGCATAGTGAAATGGAAGAAACCAAAGGGGTTATACCAACAGCAACCCCATTCCCATTATGAATACAGTATGATTCATGGGTCTCAGGGGTGGTAAATAACCAATATTTGTGGTGGTGGTGGTGGTGGTGGTGGTAGCAGTGTCCCTGATGATGGCACATCTCTTTGGGACTTGCTTCCTGAATATGGATTGGTAACTGGTATACAGGAACAAAGTATAACTCCTAGGAGTGGTCGTACTGTATGTGAGATGGTTTCAGCATATTTGTGGGATAGCTACATCTTGGTCAAGAACGATGACCCCATGGACTACTGGAAAACAAAATAATGTGTGTGGCCAGCCCCGACATGTATTGCAGTGGAAACCTTTAGTTTTCCACCAGCAAACAGTGTGTGTGAGCATGTTTTTAGTCAGCTGTTTATATTGTAAATGACAGTAAGACACGGCTATCATAGAGCATTCTTAAAAATGAATCAACATCTATTACCATCTGAGTGTCAGGTAGCAGAAGTGTACAAAACCACACATGACAAGGAAAGCCACCTCACATGTATTATTAACAGCAGCACAGTGAATGAGGAGGATGAGGATGAGGAGGGATGTGAAGGGTTGCTACCATTTACCACTTTGCGATCACTGCTATGAACACTGACTAATATAGAAATAATCTAAAAATTACGGAAATTTACATTAGACTCAAACATGATAAAGGTAACAATTGCTGTCAGAAAGTATGTATAAATCTATAAATACATATAGATCTATACATTAATCATACCACACCAATCCACCACCACCATACAGCAGAGAGTACTAAAATTTTACAGCAAGTTGTGAAGCTCCAGGTTTTTATAGTATTGCAGTGGATATTCCCTTAACCATAGAAAGCATTAATGGAAAATGCCAGGTTTTTGTGGGAATTTCATTAACTAGTGAAAAAGCAGAGGGTCTGAAATGTCAGATAAAAATATAATTTATTTTTTCTGTGAAATTTTCATGAATTTTCTCACAACCCTAACATTCACATAATCTATGATTCTGTGACTTTCCTCACTGTGACAGAATGCAATTTACATACTTGCTAAATTGTCAGAAAATGACATACAGGTCCTAGTTTTTTTGTTGGTAATCAGTGTTTTGCCTTTTCATTTAGAAATGAACTCACACTGCATGTCTTCTTTAATTGGGCCTCTTTTATTTGAATGATTTTATTTCAGTTCAAACCAGACTTATTTTGTGAAAGTATTTTTTCTTGTATTGAAAAAACGATTTATTCTTCAAAGTAACAGGACATGTTTTAATACTGTTAACCACATTTGTATATAAATCTGTTTTAGACTGAGACCATTAAATAAAGCCCAGGGTGCATAGCAGCTGACCATTTATGTGTGTAGCGGATTTTCATCCTATTGTTTTTATTGGTGTTTATAGCATACGAACACTATAATCTAATCATGAACTGGGGTAATACATACTTAAATGACCTGCATTTATTTTCTAGGCTTACACAAGCTTTGTGGGGGCTCTCATTTCTGTATTTTCCATAGCTCCCATTACAATAGACATTTTAATAATTATCCCAGAAATTATATGGGTTCGCTGTATGCCAATGGGCCTGAGATAGATATGAGTTTTTTAGAACAGAGGGTACTACTAATGTCAATATTTTAAATTAATTAGCTGTGAACAAACATATAACCATATTCTCTACACTGGAAAGTATATGTATATATTAATTACACAAGTTTGGAATAAGCTATTAGGAACCTAACATAAAAGAATAATGAGTTGCACAGATACAAGTGGAAGTATATTATTAAAATGATATGGCCTATTTCCATTTCTTGGTATAAGTATTCATTTAACCCTTTGAGTGCTGGAAAGGCATCCAATGCATTGTGCTGCAATGCAATAGATACCTCTCTGGCAATCAAAGGGTAAAAACCCACTGAGTGCTAGAGAGGTATCCACACCATTGCAAAACATTGGGTTGGATGCCCCTCTGGCACTGAAAGGGGTTAAGCCTGAAACCAAAATCGGCAAAAAATGGCACTTCCCGCTTGGCGAATAATTCCCCTCAAAAAGTGCCATTTTCCGGCTTTTTTTCACCTCCATTGCATTGAAATCAAAGGGAATAAACATTTTCTCCACCACATGAAAGTTTTCTCTACTTTTCTACATACATATAAAAGTGTGTCAGGCTCTCACAGCATGTCATTCTGTGTTTGTGAGAGGAAAAATCAGCACATTTTTGAACTATAGAAGATAGGCAAATTAAGGGGAATTGAAGCTTAGTTTAGGGAGACTTTTAGGTAGGACATCTGCTCTCTGTATTAGGGTTGTCTGAGGGCACTCTGGTGGGGAAGAAGGGAGCTATCTAATTTTTGTACCTCTCTATGAGAATATTTCGATTGCAGGCTTCAAAATATTATACAATTATTTGGGGAAGAAAGAGGTTGACCCAAAATGCCCCAAAATTTGTTGTGACTGACATGACACAGGCAGCTGGGGTCCAAAGTGCTTGTGGATTTTGCTTATACTGTGTCTGTGCTGGGGAAGTCTGAGGAAAGAAGTTGTTTTTTTAGTTATTTTTTTTTTGACTGTGATAAGATAGGTTGGAAAAAGTAATAAAAATAAAACAATTTAAAAAATGAATACATTAATAATTAAACAAATAAATATATTAGGTGACAGACAGCTGACTGGAAGCCTGATGTGAGATCTTTGAGGCAGACTTGATAGGCAGCAGATGACATTGAGAATTTTCTTGAAGGCTAAGGCAAGATATCACACTTCATCATTTGTGTACTGTAGAGAGCAATAACACACACACAGTAGTTGAGTAATGTCCAGCAAATGCACAAGGGGCAGTGGGAGGGGGGAAAGTGGAACAGTGCAGGGATGTGTAGTTCAAAAATTGACTGCAACACTGGTTGCTGCAGTCTGTGCAATAAATTATGATGATCCCTCTCCTCCTGGGTGGATGCAGTTTGTCAAGATCCCACCAATCACACCACGCCAGTCCCCCACCACCACTACCTTACACATCTGCCACATTATAGGTTGTACTTTATTTTTTTCTTAGTGCTTGACATCATCATGAATATTTGTCAGTGTCACTGAAGCAGGAATTTAGTGTTGTGGTCAAAGGACAAATGCACTCTGCATGCTAACAAATGTTTCAAAGTATATGTTGTTGTAGGGCTCACAACGTTGACTTTCAGCTATTCATTTCTCCACTACAGCCCTCAAAGGAAATAATATTGTGCTGGGAAATGTTTCACCATAGGAAACCTAGGTGAACAATGTGTTGGAATAGGAAATTAATGTGTTGGAATAGGAGAAAAATTTGCTGGAATAGGCGAAAGGGAGGAACATTTTGGATTGGAGAAAAGAAAACTTTCACTAAAAAAAGAAAAAAAAAATCATGTTTTTTGCAATAAGTAATGCAGGAAATTTCACTCACTTTTCACCCACCCCTAAACATAACATAAATAAAATATACCCCTGAAATATTTGTTTGGCACAAAAAACTATTAATCCTTGAAGGATCCTCTGGTTCTTCATAAGACTATTAACATACTGGAGACTGGTTTAGAACAAAAGTGCTTCATGTTTTCATTACTTTTAGATCTGCTGCTGTTTAAAGTTATATTTGTTTGTCTTTTAAAAAGTTGTTTACCTCTACAGGGGAAAAAAGGGAATCAGGAAGATACTTGTACTAGCTGGAATTAGGGTGACCACATTTCCTTTATTCCATTCAGGCACACCGTCCAGAGTATTTTTCTTCTCTAGCTGGTGGGGTCACATGACATCATCACATGACTCCACTCCAGCATCAGTGGGCTCAAAAAACTGGGATATATGTGAGGGAATTTTGTAGCAAAGAACGTGGTACCACATATAATCCTATATAATAATGTGCTAAATCGTGTGTAATGCCGCGACATGCGCTGTAGACACTCTGAAGGAGCGTCCAGCTCTGTACCAGCCGTGGAGCGGGCAGTCTCTACTGCACTTGACTGCCCCACGACCAGGTGGCAGTGGCACTGTGGCCCGTGTAATGGGCTGTTCATCTAGTAAAGAAATATTTCAGTTGATTAAAATTGAATTTTGAACTATTGCATGGTACAGAGGTATTCTACACATTGCACAGAAAGGTACTGAAAACTTCCATAGAATCCAGGTGGATAAATATTGTGCAGTTGTTTTGCCTCAGAATTTCAGCACTTTCTTTTTATAAGTCCTACTGAAGCCTTTCTATGAGGATGTAAGCCCCAATGAAATAACAACAGACCATCACAAGATAATGGAATTTAATTCCCTGCAGCCTAGTATAACCATAAACTCTTGTACCTCTTGGTGCCTTTGTGACACCCAAGCATGAAAATCATAGTGCCCTGCATTTTTAACCCCTTGGATGCTAAGGGTTTGTGCTGCATTTGTTTGGAATGCATTATAGGCCTCTCTGGCATCCAAGTGGTTATTTTTTATATTCCACAGTTATTCTGCCCCAAAGTTGCCCAGTTTTTCCCTTTATACAGACACACTGCACTCCTGACAGTGTGCAATGGGCTACCGGCAATAGCTCATTGAACACTCTGGTATATTTCGGCAGAGGGAGTATGTTTACTTCAGTGGTTGGTGCTGCATCCGTCAGAATCACTATTATGGGAAGGACATAAGTACACAATTAGTACAAACATTACAAGTAAATAATGCATCAGTTAATGAGTCAATTTGTTTTTGGTTATATGTCTGATGCATTATTTTTTTGTACTGTTAATACTAAGTCTGTTCATGTACTTATCTCCTTCCCATAATTTTGGTTCTGATGCAATGCCAACCACAAAACCTAGTATAATAGCACATTGCTGAAATATACTATATAGTACAATGGGCTATTGGTACTAACGGATGCATATATAGTTGTCATTTAGGTACTAATTCTGATCATGTACTAATCTGCTTCACATAATATTTCTGACTGAGTCTGATTTAGACTCAGTCACCCAATATTATGTCAAGGAGGTAAGTACATAATAAGACTTAGTAGCACCTACATTACAAGAAAATAATGCATCAGATAGAGCCAATATATCATTGCACAATACGGTATATTCCAGCAATCGGCTATTAACTATGTATATTATCACCTATACTTTTTTTTCTGGTGTAATCTCTGAGACATCTGTTTTACATCTGGGGGTTGCGGGTTGATGCTGTACCTTCTTGGACTGCCGCTCCCAGATGTACTTTGCTTCAGACTCTCACTCACATAATAAGTCATGCACGAGCATCACAGCCCAAGCATCCCGACTATCTAATGCAGTGGTTCTCAACTCCAGCCAATGAGGATGAGCATCATGACAATACTCTTCTCTTTCATTGGCTAGTGGTGCATGTTACTGGAAAGGCACTAGAGTGTCTGCTCATGTGGTGTCCGTTGTGGCAAGTATAACTCTTAGTGCCTCTGAAAGTGGAGCAGAAGCAGAGCATGAGAGCAAAGGTTGCTTACTTTTACATTATCATTGACCAGTGGAGTCTGGCTGAGGCTGACTTTTATGTGTTTGGTGGGCAGTGGCTTAATTCCAGGACACGTGGTCACCCCAGTTGGACAGCCAAATATTGCCTCATTTTAATTCAAGGGCATAACCAACATTTGCTAGGCCCTCCTGTTTCAGAGGGCCTAGGTTACAGCTTACCTTAGTTTCAGCATCATCTACAGGCACGAGGCTTCAAGCATGCAGCAGGCCTCTGTTTTATGTGTTTGCTTCCTGTAGTCTCCTCCTACCTACTTCCTCCCTCTGAGCTGCTCCTCCTACCTACTTCCTGTGGAGGGGTTTAAAAGGCAGACTGAGTTCTGCCTCAGTTGCCCTTGAGTTGTTGTGCTTAGCAGTTCTATTACCTCAGGCTCTGTGTATGACCTGGCTAGTCTTCTATCCAACTTGGTGCTGACCTGTGGCTCTGACTATTCTTTTGCGTATTCCTATTAGTGGACATCTAACCTGGTGCAGACCTGAGGCTCTGGCTGACTACCTGAACTGTGCATGACCTGGCTTTTCTGACTACCCCTTCTGGTGCTGACTTGTGGCTCTGTCTGACTACTCTTACGTTTGCTCTTTTACCTAGCAGATATCCAACCTAGTACGGACCTGGGGCTCTGGTAGACCAGCTCTGATACTGACGGCAGGCTTGAGTCAGCTATCTACTTCCTCTCTGACTGCAGGCTGAGTCAGAGTCCTCTCCTTACTGACGGCAGGCGTGCGTCGATACATTTTCCACTTCGGATCAAGATCTTGTGTTCCTGTTCCTGACCCAGTTCCTGCTCCTGTTCTGTTCCTGGTTCCGGGAGAGACTACCAGTGGCTGAGGCCAAGTCTTTAGCATTGTGGTCAAGCCTGGCAGCCTATTATTTCTGATAACTGTGCTCGCTGGCTTGTAACCCTCTGCTTGTTACTACTGTATATATTTGCCTACTTACTACTATTAATAAATTGCATTTAACTATACCATACTGACTCCTGAACTTTTCTAGGAACTGTGACAGCCTTTCATGAGCTACAAAAAGTTCTACTTTTACATGGATAAAACAATATAATCCTGGGGTCAGATGGACGCACAGCACATATCTTTTTTACTACAATTCACACAAACAAGAACAAGGAAAATGGAGCGTTGCTAATAAACTTAAGCAGATCCTAAATCTTTTCTTATATTTGGGGTGCTCCATTCACAATTATGTCTGGAGCCACAGGGGTTCTCAAAACTGCCCTTGGCTGCCTACCAATGGTCTGGAATGTAGATATTTCATTAGATTAATAACTCAATATTATTTTAGCTTTGATGGTCTAGTCATCTGATTAACTGGTGGTTGTTTATATGGCATGGAACTGCTTGTGATTGTTATTGGTACACATTGATAATTATTAACCAGCCACTGCAAACAACTATTGAATTATTGAATCAAATGATCAAATCTCTTTATCATGATTGCACTTCTGTTCTTTCATTGGTTGCCTTTATGATTATCGTTTCTTGCTTTAAAAATAAATACATCGCAGCTACAGCTTTTACTAACAAAAAGAACTTCTTGATTTAATGAAGAACACATGCAGAAAATGCAATCATCCAATAAATTAAAACAGATACATGATCCTGAATTTAGTTGTGCAGTATTCCTGAATACATATGTCTGCAAACATATAGATGAGTCAGAAGATGAGATTATAAAAATCCCTCTTCAGAAACTCCATGAAACAGTGACATCAGGTGCAGTATTCTGCTTTCTAGAGATATTGCTGCTGTAATGTTTTCATTACATATTCTTGTTACATATGAGGGTTGCATTGCTGTCGTGAGAAATGTTTTGATATATGTTTCTACTTGATCAGTTTGTAAAGTAACACACACAAAATGGTACATGAAACTTTACTGTTTTGTGCTGTTTGGGCTACCTTAAAGGGATAGTAATACTTCATTTTAACTTTATTTTATTTTGTAGGCATTAAAAAAACATGAGGAATGATATAAGTCTTATCTCTCAAACCTTTATGGTTTATGAGATATTCACAAGCAAAGTTTCCCCCTCCCACCCCTTTTACCTAGTGTAAGCCATCTCTTCTCAGATGTGGAATGCAGTCCATAGACCAGACAGATAACAGAAGGGGACACTCTTATTCCTATGAGAACAATGAAAGCCCTGCTCCCCTTGACAAGCTTTTCAGGTTTTTCCCTTATCTTAATTGAAGATTGTTCCTCTCTGCAGTTTACCTGGGCACCTCCCTTCTGCTCTGGCTGAACAGTGTGACATCAGTAAAAGGGGTGGGAGGGGGATACTTTGTCACTGAATTACTCTGGAACTACAACTCTGACAGTATTGAAATAGCACTCTCCAAAGTCCAAATACTATGATGATTATTTAGAGCTGCTTTAATGGATGTTACTTGAGCTTGATTGCAAGTTTAAACACAGTGATATTTTCAGACACATATGTATTCACACAGTTCTTTGCCCTAACCCACAAATGCCTATTTTCTTTCACTCAAAGTTACAGACACACACAAAAAACACAGCACACTGACACTCAAGTGCACAAACACACACAAAATCCAACGGATTGGTAGGAATCAGTCACACTGGAATACACATAATAGTAAAGAGAATAAAACAATTGTCACAGCCCTTTGTGCCTCTCTACACAATAAAGGAAAAGCAAACATTTCATATTTCATAAAAAAAATAAGGAAACAATTCTTCTTGCCATGCTCCAAGAAAAAAAAAAATAGTAAAACTGGTTTTAATGGAGAATAAGTACAGTATATTATCACTCATACTGGATCCATTTAAGCAAAGACACATAACAAAATTATCACAGGCTATCGTTTTTTGTTTTATTTTTCAAAGAAAAATAAGAACAGAAATCCTTGAAAAAAGTTAGTAGATAGCACAAAAGGGTAAATTCTCCCTTTAGTAAATCAGGACCCATTGAATTAACATTGTGTTAACAATCCTACATAATAATTCGCTAGGCTGTTTGTCAGAAGCCATCATGCGCAGTGGAGACTGCCCAAATGCACAGAATGCTGGGAGTTCTGTGCTGGGAGCATTCTGTGCTTTTGGGCAGTCTCTACAGTGCATGACTGCGTCGGCGGCAGGACACAGAGCAGGACTGGCCTCTTAACCCTCTGAGTGCCAGCAATGCGTTGTGTACCCCATCTGGCACTCAAAGTGTTAATATCACTCGGACCTTGGCCCATGTACACGGGCTTTTACACTAGTTTGCAATAAAATAGTAGATGTGCATTTTTCACTTTCTACTTTTTTTTCCCAGGGATGCTTGGGCAACAAAAGAAGAGAAAGTCAGACAAGCAGTGAAACATAACCTGAAATGTGATCTCAGCGAGTCCAACCCTATAGAACCACTGGTGATTCCACAGGTAGATTGTGTGCTCGCCATATGGGTCTTAAAAAAATCAGCAAAGACAAATCTGTTTTTCCAATACATCTAAAAAAATCTATCATCACTGCTCAAAGTAGGAGTGAGAATTATATTAATATTAGCCCTAAATGTAACATTTTATACACTTAGTGAACACAAATTCTTTGCTCTGAAGTATGATGAAAAATGTATTAGAAATGTCATTAGTGACTCAGGTTATGTTATTGAAAAGTTTGACAGGATCCCCAGAAGCAAACACACCGATCTGACAGATTATAAGCATGTTGTGTTCATTGTGGCACATAAAGACAAGGAAATTCAGTAAATAGATTATTAAAGCGTAAATGGTCAACTAATAAAAAAGTGGAAATAGCATAAGTTAATGTTCAATATATTAACAGTCTATTGCAGCTACTCATATCTTTGTTCCTCAGTGTTTAGGTCCCCTCCTTGACATCTTGCCTCTACATTGAAATATCATTAACTGCCCATCCCATGCTCAAAGCACCAGCTAGTAAGAAGGAATCTAAGTGATAGCTTTACATATTTTAAAACTTCATTCAAAACAGGTCTGTGCATCAATTCCTGACCTTTACCAACAATTAACCTGTTGACTTCAGTTAGATAATAAACACTGAGGTTTAGTTCAGGCCAATACCATGATAAGCTTGGCTGCCTTATCAGGACACTTCAGATTAAGAAGGTTTCTATCTGTCTCAAGTGTTAAGTGAACACGTATTTTGTATAACGTAATTAAAAAAAACAGTGATGCCTCTACTGTGAAAAAAAACCCTTGTGGGAGACTGATTGCAGCTAGCACCTTGGTACACCTTGGTACAGGTAGCTACAATCAAAGAAAAAAGGGAGGAGCCAGACCAAAAATACATACAAGAAATTTACACAAATTATTGGTGAGTTCACCCTAGCTTACAATAGCATTTATATAGTTATATATATATTTATAGTTAGAAGAGCATCAAGAGCTCACCAAAAACAGCAAATGTATTATGTTAGCCAAAAGTTCAGCAGTCACAAAGTTTAGGAGATATATCACTTTTATTTCTGGAAAAAGTAAAAGTCTCAAGGCATCATAGAGCTTAATTAGCATACAAAACATAATAGAAAACTTAATTAGCATATGAAACAACACTGAAAAATATTCTTAAGTATTCAGTACAGAAAACAGCTAACCATACAGAAATAAAATAATATATCCTAAACAAAACAAGGAAAGGAGGCACTTACAGTGACTTATCACACCAGTAAAAGAGAGTAATATTAACCTATATTCACAGCAAAAGAAGCCTGCAGAGAACTTCCCATCGTCTCTGCTCGGTATCCACTCTGTAGCCACTTGTGAGTTTGGAAAGAAGGACCGTTCCAAGTCCAATGTGTAATTACTCAATAATATGCATTTATTATAAAACTTATTAAATAATAGAGTAAAAGCCTACACTTCTGCTTGGTTTTCAGCATTCAATGCTACCTTTTCAAGATATGTAGGTTGTTTTTGTGCTGTTTTTTTTTTTTTTGCTGGCACAGACCCCCTCTCCATAGCTTTCAGGCCTTTGCCCGAATCTGAATGAAGGAATTGTGAACAGAGACTGGCTTTTAATTTGGCCAGTCTCTGTTCAAAATGGATGCCAGTCTCCAATTGGTTGAGATGTGTGCTTACTCAGTTTGTAGGTATATTGCTAGCTTTTTTTCTTTGAAGATCCCTTTACTCATGCTATTTAGTGGCGTTTTGGGAAATTAACACACAAAGTGCTGGACTTACTAAGGATAATACAAGTATTGATATGCTTATTGCTATGTGAAACATTATTTGGGAGGCACATTATTATGCATGACAGTTGCATTTTCAAAACTCACTAAGTGAGTACAAATCATCAGTGAAGTACCTTTTATAAAATTGTTGTTGTTTTTTTTTTTGTTTTTTTTATATTATCAAATTAAAAGATGGGTTTTATCTATCTATATCAAAAAAGGATAGGATCGCCCCTGTAGTGTAAAAAAAAGCCTTTATCATCAAGGAATTAATGTATAAGGTATTTTTGAAGAAATCAAAACATTCTATTGATGTAAACTGGGGTTTAACCCATTGAATACCAGAGAGACCTCCAATTCATTGCAAAGCAATGCATTTGAGACCTCTCTATCATTTAAACAGTTAAGAGAACCATTTAAATAAAGGGGAATTTGACCATTTTTTTTAAATTCTTCTGACTCAATGCAGTTAGTTTGCCCCAAAATGATTAAACTTGTCTTATGAATATAAGAAATTGGAGACTGAGCTTCCTACTACATGCCGATTTTCTATTTATTAGTACTCCTGGCATTAACGGAAACCATAGAGCAGTGACCTGTTACAAGAATTTAACAGAATCACCACTCATTGCAGAGAAGTTACTGAGAACCATATGCAATGGACTGGTGCTGGTATATTACACATCTTGAAAAATTAATGTTATGAGCATCAGTATTAACCTTACGTCATAATATCTCAGTGATCTCAGACTATAACTAATTATGTATGTGGTGATTGTGCCTCCAAGAGGTCATAACTAAGAGATATCATTTGGTATCTTAGTTGCAACTGGCCCCTAATCAGTATATCAGACAATGTTACAAAGCAACAACACGACGCTCTGCATAATTTACTATCAATAATTACTGATGAACCACACTGCATGAGTTTACTAACACAAAGTAGCTCAATTATGATTACTTCTCTTTAGGTGGAATAGTTTTAATCAGGTCAGTCAGTCTTACAAGCAAGTCCTGACATATAAAGATGGTATATGTATACTATACAACACAGTCTTGATGAGCAGAGGATTTCACTAACTGAAATTATGCGATTGATCAATTATTCGCTCAGCTTGAACGCTAGAACACAACTCTTATCAATAGTACTGGGATAAGATCATTATTATATGACACAGCTATCAAACACTAATGCAGCAAATCCTTACAGTGCTACAAACTATAGCCTTATCCAGTAGTCAACATAGAGAGTCTGACTACCCATGCTCTAAGGAGAAATGCAGTACCATCACAATACATAAGGTGAGCCGATATAGCTATAAGTCTATCTACCAACTACAAATTTGTAATATAAAATTAGAACCCACTCCCATTATTATAATAAATGTGATATCCCCAGGTGATGGCTGCCCATTGATTAATGTTTGTACATCCAACTGTCCTTTTTGTTTATTTTAACAGCACTTAATTAAAATGTAATTGGTTTTTAAACTTAACCCTGATGAGTGCCAGAATGCAGGTACTTTTTGTTTAAAGTCATCTCTTTCTTCAAACCCTTTCTTCAGAGCTGTAGAGGCAGACACGCAAAGAAAGAGATATGAATTTGCTTGTAGTTGGAGGGAGCGTGGGTGTGACGACTTTGAAAAAGCCCTGTGTGTTAAGGCAAAATGATTGGTGTATAAACCCCCACTCATCCCCTCCTCCCCCCTCGGGGTTTTCATGTATATACATAATTTTGTATGAGCATATTTAGACTGCAGCAATGGAAGAAGATAGTGTAACACGTGAAATTCTAGTAAGGTTGAAAGCATGGTAATGATCCTTTACAAACAAATATGAATGAAAAGTACAGTAACCTCTAAAGATCTAAGAGGTATGTTATGGGCAGCTTGTGAGTGGAAGAATGAGAGCCTAAAGATTACTGTTCAGAGCAACAGAATAACTCTTTAAAATCTGTTGAGAAATATAATCTCCTTTATTAATTGTATTAGGTTACCCTATGTATAGTATTACATCTTGAACGTATGCTCATAAGTATATGTGTTTTCTTTATATGTATCACTAGGGTGGATGTGTTGACGGATTCTTGAGGGTAAAGGTTACTGTTTTTAGCACAATGATTCATTATTTTATAGGGCATTGGAGGTTTGGATCTCATTCAAAGTGCTTGTAACATATTTATGGGGATATTAATGCATTTGATATTTTTGGATTATTTCTGTTATATTTGGGCTAAGGGATTATATCCCAGTGGAACTGGATTCTGCTATGGAAGAGGGGGAAACTGTGCTTTCCTCCATGACTCCTGGGGATTAATTTGCAGAATGCCCTGGGTCCTCTCTAGAGGGTCTTATTCGGGCAGTTTTGGAGATCCTTGAAGGTTCTGAGGTCTCAGATTCAAATTCGCAATCTCCAGACAAAGGATGTAAAAGGGGTGCGGTACTTTTCCCTCCCTTTCATTTCTTTGACCAAGTGGTCCTTAAAGCGACAGCTAGGAAGTGAATAATGTCGCTCTATGGCAAATCTGCTAGAGGCAATCACAGGGCACCGTGATAACCATTCAAAAAACTCCCATCCGCTAAAGAGTTGGCTACGGTCTTTATCAAAGAGGTCTATCGGCTACACAGGGTTCACAAAGTCATAATTTCTGAAATGGGTAGCCAGTTTGTCTAGAGAGTCTGGAGGGCCTTCTGTGCTCAGCTAGGTATCCAACTCTCCTTCTCCTCGGCTTACCACCCGCAATAAAAAGGGGCTGCAGAAAGGGCTAATAAGGCCTTGGAGCAATTCTTGCGGTGCTACATCTTGGACCATCAGAACCATCAGAATAGCTGGTAGGACCTGCTACCTTGGGCGGAGTTTGCTCATAACAGAGCAGTCTCAACTTCTACCTGGCTCTCCCCTTTCATGGCGAAATACAGGTATCACCCCTCCATGATTCCAGATTCTTCTCTCCCCAGGGGATTCCGGCATTGGAGGATCATCTCCAGCAGATCTGTTCCACATGGGTGCAAGTGCAAGAGTCACTGCGACACTCACAACAATCGCAGGAGCTCCAGGCTAATCGTAAACACCTACCCGCACCCACCTACCAGGTGAGAAGGTCTGGTTGTCCTCCAGAAATCTCCACCTCTGAGTTCCCTCTCAGAAACTGTCTCCCCGTTTTGTGTGGCCTTTCCATTTCCTCCGACGTGTGAACCCTGTGGCCTATGCTCTAGACCTCCCTCCCAATATGCGGATACACAATGTGTTCCATGTCTCGCTGCTGAAACCCGTGTTATGTAATCATTTTACTACAGTCACTCCTCTACCCCATTCGGCGCCAGTTGACGGCCATGAGGAGTTCAATGTCTGCTCCATAGCTGACTCTTGTAGGTTCCAAGGGAGGTTTCAAACCTGATCCTGCCCCGCGGGGGGGGGGATGCATTGAGGGAGCGGTACTGTCATGGTTTGACTGATCTGGTCTAACAGTCAACTGTTTGATTACTGCTGCCTTTCCTTCTCTGTGTCAGGCTGAGCCCGCTGATGCTTAACGAACTTCCTTGACCTCTCAGTTACCATGGTTACTCACCTGACTGTTATCAGCAGCTAGAATCACTTCCTCCTTGCCCTTATGTCTGCTTCAGGCTGCCAGTGCATTCTCCTGAGTTCCTGATTATCTGTGCATGAACTGGCTTCCTCTGACATCCCTTCTGGCTCCTTACTCCTGGCTTGTTCCTGACTTTGCTCATCTCCATATTCCTGACCCCAGCTTGTCTGAGTACCTGCCTTCCTGACCCCGACTTCTCTTTTGGTTTATGCTCCTGGATCAAAATTTGGCTTTTGGCTTTGTTTGCTTTGGTTATTTTAATAAAGGTGTTTTGCATTTAACATTTTTGTGTCTGTCTGGTTCCTGGTCCCTAACACTAAATGTGATGATCTAGTGCTTGAAGCCAGCTTTCTGAGGAAGAGTTTTTTGCATCTGTCATTGCAACCATAATGAAGGACCAAAAACTGGTTTTATCCAAAGTCAATTATATTTTGGCCTTTCTTCACTATGGACTCCAGAAAGGGCTTAGTTCTATCAATTTCCAGATTTCTGCTTTATTTGTTCTTTTTTTAGAGATGCATTGCCTTGCTATTGGATGCAGACTTTTGTGCAAGGCGTGATTCACACTTAACCTATCTTTAAGGATTCCACTCCTCCATGGGAATTAATTCTGTGAAGTGCACTAGAAGGATCATTTGGCACTGGTATTTCTTCTTTGCATTACTTCAGTTTCTTGCTTGAGATTGTGTCTGTTTGAAACATCGACATATTACAGGCTTTGCATTGTAGAGCTCCATTTTTGATTTTTCATGATAGGGTGGTTCTGCAAGCTCCCTTTGGGGCTATTTGCAAGGAGGTGTCTGATTTTAGTATTTAACCAGAGATTGTTCTGCCTTCACTCTGTCCAGCTTCCTCTAAAAGACAAGAGCAGGAGCTCCATTGCTCAGATGTAGATATGTGTCTGAAATACCACATTCATTGGATAGAACCTTTCCACAAATCAGACTCACTTTTTGTTATTCCTGAGGTCCCACATGCTGTCCGAGCAACATTTAAGATGACATTGCCTTCCTTGATCAAGTCGACCATTTGCCAGGTCTATGGCTTTAGAAATAAATGTGCCCTATAGGTCTTCTGCTTATACCACCAGAATGATGGGTGTTTCTTGGGCCAACAAGAACCAAGCTTCTGCAGAAGTGGTTATCACATCTCACCTTTGCTAAGCACATGGTCAGTGCTCTGGCTTTGCTGAAGCCAGCTTTGGATGGACGTGTGAGTGGATAATAAAAGGCTGGCAGTGTGAGGGGGCAATGTAAGTGGAACAGTGTGAAGTGGGCAATGTGAGTGGGACTGTGAGTGTGCAAAGTGAGATGTGCAATGTGAGGTGAGCAATGTGAGGTGAGCAATGTGAAGTGAGCAATGTGAGTGGGACAATATGAGAGTGGAACAGTGTGAGGCGGGCAGTGTGAGTGGTACAATATAAGTGGGGCAGTGTGAGGGGGGCAATGTGAGTGGGACAATGTGAGTGGGCAATATAGTGGGCAATATGAGGTGGGCAATGTGAGTGGGACAGTGTGAGGTGGGCAGTGTCAGGTGGGACAGTGTGAGTGGGACAAAATAAGTGGGACAGTGTAAAGTGGGTGTAACGGATCCTACCCGTTACTGGGAGCTCTTGTCTGGGCATGGCATTTATTCACCCCTGGGCCCAAGGATTATGGATATTGGACACTCCTTTGTGCCCTGGCATACGATCTCTCAAGCCCTTATCCTGGACTAAGAGACTTTGGCTAGCCTTATGTGGATAGGCAGCTGTACCAGAGGAAAGAACAATTCAAGGCTTGGGTGCTGCAAACTCTTCTGACCTGCAAAGGGTTAATCATTTGAGTTTGAGCATATTTACTTTCAATATGTATTGTAGTCCCCCAAGCCTTTTGCTTAATTACTCAAGTCATTGTATTGAGCACTGTCTTGTGGCCCCCTGCTGTGTGATTAATCCAATCATGTCTGCCCTATTATGTTTCCCTGAATCATTTGTTGTTGGTTCTTGGACCCTTTGTGGTGACTGAATTATCCCTGTGACTACTCCATTGTATTCTGCCCTACCATTTGCTGTGTCCTATTGATGAACTGTGATTGAATTAAGTCTCCTGTACTGTGCTCCAAGTTAGTGTGGTTTGAAACTGTATAAATATGTGTGGTTTGGTTCAATAAAGAGAGTTCTGTTTTGGAGTGAACAAGGAGTCCTGGAGTCTTGTATTGCTTATGGTCTAAAGTATCCACTCTGATACCCATTTGCGCCAAGTATCCTGAATCGCCGACCGCCTGCTGCCAGTTTCCTGCGACCTAACTTTGTGGACTGTCAGGCGGCGACGTGGACTCTTCCCTGCTTCCCTGCTTCCAGAGATCCTGCGGCTGTTTCCAGTGACTGTCCATACTTCAACTGGTGCATCCAACGGCGCTTATCTGCGTCAAGAAGGAGAGACCCAGGAACGACGGCGGAAGGCGACGCGGTCCCTTCCCAGCATCCTTTACATTGGTGGCATAGCGGTGGGATTTCTCCTTCTTTCATCGAGTGTATCGAATGAGGAATGGCGGCACGCGGATCCGGCGGAGCAGTATTGCCCGAATGGGGTTTTCTGGACTTCTTGGATCTTATTGAATCAGTTGGACCCGCATGGGGTCTCAGTGACTTCCACAAGCGCCTCGGAGCTGTAGAGCCCGACTGGAAGTACATTGACTTTTTAGTGAAGGAAAAGTGGACCATTTTTGGGATCGGACCAAGTGATGACCCCGTGTACCGAAGGATGGTGAACCTTATGCCGCTCCTGGGATACAAGCCATCGGTGGCCAAGATTGATAGGCTGATGAATATGGTGCATGACCGGTACATGCGTGAACTTTGTACAGGAAGAGAGGAAGAATATTGGGGGGGGCACACATCTGAGGAGGACCTCAGTGAAGCTGAGGACTTGGATGGAGCTGCCCCTGTTCACTCCACACTGGTGGGTGGGAATACGTTCCTCACCAGTGCCCCTGTTGCCCTGCCTGATACCCCTTTTTCCCTGGACTGTCTGTTGCCTGAGCTGAGGGGTGGGAATTCGTTCCCCCTCAGTGCAGAAGATGCCTCGGCATCAGGGGATGGGACGGACGTCTCCCCTGAGAGGCCAGTTGCCCCTTTCCCTGTTTTCCCAGCTGCGGTGGACGAGACGCAGGTCCCCACCAGCAGCAATTGTGTGCCCCAACTGATGGGTGGGAGCGAGCCCATCAGTCCCCTTGAGCCCCCTGCTGTAGTGGGTGTGAGAGAGCCCAGCAGCAGCCCCAAGATGTTGCCCCTGGTGGGGGTGGAAGATGCCCTGGGAGCGGAGCTGTGCGTGCTCCCCAGAATTATGAGTGATGCCGTCTGGAGGGATGGGACTGCGGTCTCCCTCCAGGGAGAAGAAAGGCCAGTGTGTGATGGCCTACAAGGGGAGGACCCCAGCGGGCTGGAAGGAAGCAGTGCTGCTGGACCTCCTGAGGATGTGTTATGTGAGCTGATGGGTGGGAGCCAGCCTATCAGCCCCCCTGAAACCCCTGCTGTAATGGGCATGAGAGAACCCAGCAGCAGCCCCAAAATGTTGCCCCTGGTGGGGGTGGAAGATGCCCTGGGAGCGGAGCCGTGCGGGCTCCCCAGGATTACAAATAATGCCGCCTTGAGGGATGGGACTGCGGTCTCCCTCAAGGAAAAAGAAAGGCCTGGGTGTGATGGCCTACCAGAGGAGGACCCCAGCGGACTGGAAGAGAGTAGGGCTGCTGGAACTCCCCTGGATATGTTGTATGACCTGATGGGTGGGAAGGAGTGCCCCATCAGTCCCCCTGTAACCCCTGACTTGGTGCGTGGGAGCAAGAGCACCAGGTCATGTGAAGTCCTGGCTGGGATGAGTGGGACAGCCATCCTCATCCCCAGCCCAGCATTTGTTCTGCCTCCCCCTGAGACCCCTGGCCTAGTGAGTGGGGCCACAGTCATCATTAAGGAGCCTGTTTGTACCCCTGCACTGGAGATCCCCACCTGGGTGAGTGGGACCGCGATTTGTGTTGCCCTGTCCCCTGTTGACCCCAGCTTGGTGGGTGGGAATGTATTCCCCATCAGGCCCATACCTGATTTGACTCAGGAGCGTGGGAACTGCATCTGCTCCTGTCCCTCTGGGGCCCAAGCCCAACTAAAAGGGGGAGATGTGCCTCTCTCTCCAAACTCTGATGCCCAGAAGCCAGAGACACAATTGCCCCAGGGAGATCCCCCTTATAGACTGGCTCTTGACCCGGAGCCCCTGGCCCCAGACCCAGGAGGGTCTAACCCCAACATTGGACTCCAGCTCTGAGTGGAGCATAGCCCAGGAGAGGCCGCCCAATTTGGTGATTGCCAGGGCCAGCAGGCACCAATATCCCTGGCCCAGGATTAAGAACCAAGACTGTACCCCTGGTTCAGGACAAGGGACTTGTTTCTATTACCAGGCCCGGACAAGGGGCTCATGTTTTCTACAGGCCCAGGACAAAAGGACTGCTCATTGTTTCCCTGGCCCAGGACAAGGGGCTTCCCATTTGAGACTGGCCTAGGACCAAGGCCTCCAGACTAATGAACTGTCCAGACAAGGGGCTCACAGCAGCAATGCTCTCTTACAACGCCAAGCCAGCATTTCCTATTGCAACCGCTGGCTTGGTACAAAAAAGGGGGAGAAATGTAACGGATCCTACCCGTTACTGGGAGCTCTTGTCTGGGCATGGCATTTATTCACCCCTGGGCCCAAGGATTATGGATATTGGACACTCCTTTGTGCCCTGGCATACGATCTCTCAAGCCCTTATCCTGGACTAAGAGACTTTGGCTAGCCTTATGTGGATAGGCAGCTGTACCAGAGGAAAGAACAATTCAAGGCTTGGGTGCTGCAAACTCTTCTGACCTGCAAAGGGTTAATCATTTGAGTTTGAGCATATTTACTTTCAATATGTATTGTAGTCCCCCAAGCCTTTTGCTTAATTACTCAAGTCATTGTATTGAGCACTGTCTTGTGGCCCCCTGCTGTGTGATTAATCCAATCATGTCTGCCCTATTATGTTTCCCTGAATCATTTGTTGTTGGTTCTTGGACCCTTTGTGGTGACTGAATTATCCCTGTGACTACTCCATTGTATTCTGCCCTACCATTTGCTGTGTCCTATTGATGAACTGTGATTGAATTAAGTCTCCTGTACTGTGCTCCAAGTTAGTGTGGTTTGAAACTGTATAAATATGTGTGGTTTGGTTCAATAAAGAGAGTTCTGTTTTGGAGTGAACAAGGAGTCCTGGAGTCTTGTATTGCTTATGGTCTAAAGTATCCACTCTGATACCCATTTGCGCCAAGTATCCTGAATCGCCGACCGCCTGCTGCCAGTTTCCTGCGACCTAACTTCGTGGACTGTCAGGCGGCGACGTGGACTCTTCCCTGCTTCCCTGCTTCCAGAGATCCTGCGGCTGTTTCCAGTGACTGTCCATACTTCAACTGGTGCATCCAACGGCGCTTATCTGCGTCAAGAAGGAGAGACCCAGGAACGACGGCGGAAGGCGACGCGGTCCCTTCCCAGGATCCGTTACAGTGGGCAATATGAGTGGGCCAATGAGTTGGACAGTGTGAGGTGGGAAATATGGGTGGGACAATATGAGGTGTGCAATGTGACTGGGACAGTGCGAATGGGCAATAAGAGGTGGGCCATGTGAGTGGGCCAGTGTGAAGTGGGCAGTGTGAGTCACTGTCGCAGTTGCTCCCCTAAGCCTCAACCTCAGATGGCCCTGGGATGAGTGAGAGTGAGTGCTGAACCTGAGTGAGACGCACACACTCAGTGAACCCAGCATATACTGTTTTTTATTAATCATATCACATTGCTGGATAATGCATAGCAGAAAATATATGTGTATGTGTAAGGAGAAAAGTTAAGCAATTTCGGGGTAAAATAATTTCAGAATGCTTAAAAAATAAATAAATAAATAAATAAATAACCACTTGGATGAAGGAGAGGTCCCCAGTGCATTAGAAAGCACCCAAGGGGTTAAAATCACATTTGAATCAATTGCATTGTGTTTGTGTTCCATGTGGTATAGTTGTAGTCCTTACAACAGGATTGCTACACTTTTGTCTTGTAATTTATTTTGCCCGTTCAGTTAAAAGGAAAATTGCTTACCTGTGTTAACCCCTTGAGGATCAGAAAGGAGTGCAGTTCATTGCTTGGCAATGTGTTGTGCACCCTCTGGTCCTCAAGCAGCTAAAACACTGAACAAGAATGGTAGCATTTTGATATCTCAAATGTATGTTAGAATCCAAAAATGCAGAGTGCATGGTTGTGTTGTTTTCACTCCTTGGCTGTCACAAAGGTACCCAATCTACTGTGAGGCCTCTAACATCCAAGGGGTTAATTTTATACTAGAGAAGTTTTGAGGGAATTATATAAATCCCATTAGAATTGATGGTTGTAGTTTAATGGTACATAACTTTAAAGACAAAAGTTGGTGGTGTTAATGGTGAAATCTACAGTCCCATCCGTCCCAGTGAAATGAAAACTGTCATTATTACCAGTATAAATCTGGAGGATGACTGTCTGATTGCTCACTGGGTTTCCAGCTGACTCTTTCAGGAATACCTGTGTCAGGGGCATATTGTCAGTAACGTCAGAGGTCTTGACAGAGAATGAAAATTTAGCAGAAGGGTCATTTCATTTGACTAGGTGTTTTCTACCTGGTCAAACAGTTGAAAATGTGGTTTCCAGGGGAGCACCCAGGTGTAAGCCTTCTGGCTTTCAGGAGGTTAAAAAGGCATTTTCTAGTGCACTGGTTTACAATGTGTTTTTAACTATTTGAGGGCCAGAAAGGTATCCAACATATTGCACTGGATACCCCTCTGGCACTAAAAAGGTTAAAAGCTTTCATAATCATATATGTTTGTTAGCCATGTTTTATTTAACCCCTTAAGGACTACGTGACGTGCTATGACCGTCACATTCCTTATACCCTTAAGGACCAGTGATGGTCATAGCACATCATGTACTTTTTACTTACAGAGCTCTACCGGGAGCGCTGTAAGTAAAAACGGGGTCTAAAATTGACCGGAGCGATCTCTCTTAGGCCTCAAAGTGGCGCACCGGTACTCGTAACAGGTCACATGTCCCGGCGCATTGCCAAGGATCAAAGCTGTCCTTAAGGGAAGGTAACTTCCCTGGACCGCTGGTCCTTAAGGGGTTAAAGCAATAGTGTGAGAATGTAGCTTTAGGTGCTGGTCAGTGCTTGTGGTACTCTTTATTACTACGTGATTTCTTTCTGGAATTTTAAATTGTAATATGGATGTAAATGTATTGTTGCTGCACCTATTTATATGCAATTTTTGTATGTCTTAACATCCTCATAGCATTTGTGCATGTAATATCATGGCAACCAGGATATGGCTGTGGCCGCAGTGCAGCCACCAGGACATCATGGTGGCCTCATTGGCGGCCACCAGAAAAAATCCCTTGAGAACCACTGTTCTAGATAGTGAAATTAAGGAAGTAGAAGCTCCTGCTATTGGCTAACAGGATGAGCAGACCTCTGGAAAAAAGAAGGAGCTGGAAGGATCATGATGCATCCAGTGAGTCTGAGGAGTAGGAGGAAGTGACCACTACCAGCATAGAAGGACCTGGAAGACCCAATGATGCCCAGTCCCCAACAACATCCCTAGGGATCTGGGGTACATTCAGGGCCAGTGCAAGGATTTTTTTATACACAGGCGAAGGTGCATTTTGATGCCCCCCCCGACACAATCCCCTGACCCCCCCCAACCTTGCCACAATCCCCTGCCCCGTCCACATATTCACCTCCACACTCTCCCCACCTCCAAATTGCCCCTTCCATAATGCTCCCTTCATCTCCACAATGCCCCTTCCACAATACCCCCTTATCTCTGCATTGCCCCTTCATCTCCACAATGCCCATTCCATATTGCCCCTTCATCTCCACAATGCCCCTTCCACAATGCTCCCTTCATCTCCACATTGCCCCCTTCATCTCCACATTGCCCCCTTCATCTTCACAATGCCCCCTTATCTTCACAATGCCCCCTTATCTTCACATTGACCCATCCATAATGCCCCCTTCATCTCCACAATGCCCCCTTATCTTCACAATGCCCCCTTCATCTCCATATTGATCCATCCATAATGCCCCCTTCATCTCCACAATGCCCCCTTATCTTCACAATGCCCCCTTATCTTCACATTGACCCATCCATAATGCCCCCTTCATCTCCACAATGCCCCCTTATCTTCACAATCCCCCCTTCATCTCCACATTGATCCATCCATAATGCCCCCTTCATCTCCACAATGCCCCTTCATCTTCACAATGCCCCCTTCTCTTCACAATGCCCCCTTCTCTTCACAATGCCCCCTTCATCTCCACATTGACCCATCCATAATGCCCCCTTCATCTCCACAATGCCCCCTCCACATTGCCCCTTCATCTCCACATTGACCCTTCCACAATGACCCCTTAACTCCACATGCCCCTTCATCTCCACAATTCCCCTTCACAATGCTTTCTTTATCTCCACAATGCCCCCTCCACATTGACCCTTCCATAATGCCCCTTCATCCCCCTACCTTGAGTCCCTGGTGGTCTAGCGGCGTGCCACCGCTTAAAGCTCTGTGCCTCCTTCAGCACAGAGCTGAGGCTCCCGAGCGCTGCTCTCAGTAATGCAGAGCGCTGGGAGATGATGTCATCTCTCAGTGCTCTGTATTACTACAGAGCCTGGGTCTCTCTGCGGTGTGTAACATAGACGCTGCGAGGGAGCGCTGATTTACACTACTAAGCGCTCCCTCGCGGCGTCTTTGTAACACACCGCAGAGAGACCCAGACAGCTAGATTTGTAATTAAAAAAATAAAAAAAAAATTACCTCTTTTCGGCGCCCCTCCATTGCGGCGCCCTAAGGCAGCTGCCTGTTCTGCCTTAATGGCAGCGCCGGCCCTGGGTACATTTCTGACCAAACCATGAAATGCACATGAAGAACTGTATAGCAGTGTGATCACCACAGGTCAACTACCCGTGCCTGCTGCTACTGCTGTCAGCGTGCCTTCTGATCAGAAGGAGGATGAGGTGATGATGGCAAGTATGTCAGCAGGGGGACCCTAAGTCACAGATCCCCAAGCATTCCCACTACTACTACCGTGCAGCACCTAGAGACTCTGAGTGTTGGAGGCAATGGAGGGAGTGATAGTGAAGGTGATGTTATTAGTGAAGCAGCTGGGGGAACTAGCGTGACTGCACTGTTTAATTTGAATTATTGATTTTATTTAAGTGCAAACCAGGCTTCTTTTGGGAAACTTATTTTTTCTTGCATTGAAAAAATATTTATTCCTCAAAGTAAAACAAAGGACATGTTTTCTTACTGTTAACCACATGTGTAAATAGATTTATTTTAGACTGATAAATAAATAAATAAAGCCCAGGGTGCATATCATCGGATCATTCATGTGTAGTAGGTTTAAATCTGCTGATGTTATTAGTCCTTAAGGATAGGAACACTATCATCTACTAATGATCTGGAATATTAGATACTTAACCCTTTGAGTGACAGAGGGGTACATAACGTATTTCTTTGCAATGCATTGCATACAACTCTGGCACTCAAAGGGTTAAATAGCCTGTATTTGTTTTCTAGGCTTACACATGCTTTCTGGGGTCTCTCATAACTGTATTTTCCAGAGCTCCAATTACAATATAAATCTTAGTAGATATTCCAGAAAAGAGATGGTTTTGCTGTATTCTAATGGACATGAGATAAGATATCAGTCTTTCAGAACAGAAGAACAGAGGGTACTATTAATATTAATATTTTAAATGCAATAGTTATGAACAAAGATGTAACCATATTCTCTACACAGGAAAGTCTATGTATATATTAAATATGCAAGTTTAAAATAAGATTTTAGGGACCTAATACAAAAGAATAATAATGGCCTATTTTCATTCTTGGTGTAAGTATTCCTTAAAATCCCACTGAGTGCTAGAGAGGTATCCACACCATTGCAAATCATTGGCTTGGATACCCCTTTGGCACTCAAAGGGTTAAGCATTTGAGTACTTTCATCAGGAGACCTCATACTATAGAGCTTTATCAAGTTTTCTGCCACAACATAACATTAATAAATAAAATATACCCCTAAAATATTTGTTTGGCAAAAAACTATTAACCCTTGAAGGTAGGGTCCTTCAAGTAGGCTGACCAGACCTCACCTTTAACTGGGGACACATATGAAAAATGCATACTGCAGGGCTGCTTGATTTCAGTGCAGTCCTGAAATATGTCTATTTCCTATGTGTCCCCGGTTATTAACATACAGGAGACTTTAGGTTAGTGAAGCAATGCTTAATTTTTTCATTATTTTTACATTTGCTGCTGTTTAAAGTTATATTTGTTTGTCTTCAAAAATATTTTACCTCTACAGGGAAAAAAGGGGAATCCAGAAAGATACTTGTACTAGCTGGGATTAGGGTAACCACATTTCCTTTATTCCATTCAGGGACACTGTCCAGAGCATTTCTCGTCTCTTGTACAATTTGGCTGGTGAGGTCACATGATATCATCACATGACTCCACTCCAGCTTCAGTGGGCTTAACACATTGGAATATATGTATAAAGACAAATGTGGAGCAATTTTGGAGCAAAGTACCTGGCACCACATATAATAAAAATATTTCAGTTGATTACAATTTTTGCATGGTACAGAGGTATTCTACACATTGCAGAGCAAGGTGCTGAAGAATTCCATAGCATCCAGGGGGTTAAATATTGTGCAGATGTTTTGCCTCAGAATATCTCCACTTTTGTCTTACACATAAGCCCTACTGAAGCCTTTATATGTAGATGTAGGTCCCACTGAAGTAAAACCAGACCATCACACTCTAATGGAATGTATTTAGTTACCTGGAAGCCTCTCTACTATAACCATAACCTCTTGTACTTCTGCATACCCAGATGGGAATGCAACACCTTGCGAAGCACACACCTCTGGTCTTCAAGGGGTTAACAAGCAGAGGGAAGCAATTTTCCTTTGCTCTGAATGGACAATATAAATAAAAGGATAAAAGAGGATCAGTTCTGGTGCAACAACTGCACCATATGGATAACATAGTTCCATTGACTCAAATGTGTTTTTAACCCCTTGGATGCTAGATGTTTGTGCTGCGGAAGGTTGCTAATAAACTTAAGGGGCTCCTAAATATTTTCATATATTTGGAGTGCTCCATTCACAATTATGACTGAGGCCAAAGGTGTTCTCAAAGCTGCCCATGGTTGCCTACCATTTTATTAGATTAATAACTCAGTATTATTTTAGCTTTGATGATCTAGTCATCTGATTAACTGGTGGTTGGCTTTATGTTATGGAACTTCTTATGATTCATGTTGGTACACTTTGATAATTATTAACCATTCACTTCAAACAACTATTGAATCAAACTATCAAATCACATTAATCATGATTGCACTTCTATTCTTTTATTGGTTGCCTCTATGATTATGATTTCTTGCTCTGAAAATAAATACATCACAGCTACATCTTTTACTAACAAAAAAGGAACTTCTTGATTTAACAAAGAATACATGCCAAAAATGGCATCTAGCAAATTAAAACAGATACATGATCCTGAATTTAATGGTGACGTATTCCTGAATACATATGTCTGCTAACATATAGATGAGTCAGAAGATGAGCTTGTAAAATTCACTCTTTGGAAACTCCATGAAACCATGACATCAGGTACAGTATTGTCTTTTTACAGATATTGCTGTTTCTTCATTACATGATTTATGTCTCTTCAGGAGACACCCACTCACCTAGGGGTGGCAGTAAGGAGGGGATTTTCATAGCTCCTCAATATTTCTAGTCCTGGAGATACAGGGGGCTTGATTTTGTCAGGACTGGACACACACACACACACACACACATACACACACACACACACACACTCTCACTCACTCTGACTCACAGTAGCCTCAGCCTGGACCTGTACTTCAACCACTGAAGGGAAGCAGCAGCATTGGGAGGAATGTAACGGCATTCAAGGGGTTAAGGTAGGCCTTCATTGTTTAATTATTCCATAGGTTTCAACTTTTTTCATGCAAGACAAAGGGCAGGCAGCCATCAGGTACGCACTTAACCCAATGAATGCCATAGGGTTGTATAATAACTTTTACCCTGTAGAACAGACCAGAAGCATAGGGGGTAGCGTCCCCAAAATGCTCACACTGCTTCCATTTCCCTCCCACTTCTCCTCCTTCTCCACCCTATTCCTAATACTTCTCCAAATGCCCATGAAGCCCCACTCCCACTCATGATTAAGCCCCATCCCCTTTAATTCCAAATCACCTCATTGATCTCCTCTCAGCAGCACCCTCCAGGGACTTCCCAAGACAAAGTTCCCATGTATGAATACACTTCCACTTCTATTTAGCTCTGACATGACATACCAGTGTATACTACATGCCAATCTATACCTTAACCCTTTGAGTTCCAGGGGGTGTGCAATGCATTGCAAAGCAATGAGTTACAAACCCATCTGGCATTCAAATGGTTAATATGCTGGCATAATGATCCTTTTATGTTCTGCTTTCCATTTGCACAACCCAAACACACAGACATAATACTGCAATTCTGGCCTAAACTAAAGGAGAAATAAACATAACATTTATGTAATGGGTGCAAGACTGTAGATGGGGCTACGCATTTTGAAGTGATGTCCTCTGGTCCTTAGAGTGTTACATTTACCTTCTAACACTCTCAGTACTGGACATGTTCACTTCAATACAAGACTTTTACCTACACAGCACTGTAAAACTCCTACACTAATCACAGGGTGGCCAGAGCCCACACCTCTACACTCAGAACCTACACATCCAGAGAACTAGCAATAGCCACCACCTACAGAGAGGGGTAGGGCTTATCATTGTGTCTGCATCCCCCTTTAAGTTTGTGTGTGTGTGTGCGTGAGCATATCTGTTGCATGCATGTGTGTGTGCATCTCTGTTGCATGTGTGTTGCCTGTGTGTGGGCATATCAGTTGCATGTGTGTGTGTGTGTGTGTGTGTGCATGTCTGTTGTGTGTGTGCAAAGTCTGTTGTGTATGCATGTGGGTGCATGTCTGTTGCCTGTGTGAGGGCATGTGTGTTGCCTGTGTGTGGACATGTCTGCTGCGCGTGCTCATGTGTGTGCGCATGTCTGTTGCATGTGTGTGTATGTGTGTACATCTCTGTTACATGTGTATGTACATGTGGGCATCTCTGGTGTGTGTGGGCGCATATCTTTTTTATGTTTATACCACTCACTGTGTGTATCTGTCTGCCTGTGTGTTGCATTTGTCAGTGTTTATCAGTGTGTCTACATTTCAGACACATATGACAAATGGTCATAACATGACAGGCAATGCCCTCCCACATTGCTAGTATATACATACATACATGTGTGTGTTTGTATCATAAAGTGTGTTCCTTTCCACAGGCCTTGTGAAAGGTGACACACTAATTGATGTTAGTCTTGGCCCAATGATTTATCAGCTGTTTTCCGTATGTGAGGTTTTCAAGGACATCACTGTGTTGGAGTTCACTGACCACAACATTCAAGAACTACAAAAATGGAAAACTAAGCAGATGGATAGATTTGACTGGACAAACATTTTGAAACACGTTTGCCATCTGGAAAATAACCCGTAAGACTGTTTGTTTTTCTTATTATTAAGATATAACACAATGATGTATATAAGCAAATTATAACATTTCTGGGGCAAACCACTCCATGGCTGGACTACTACTGGTGCACGCATGCAGAACACAAGGACCCAAACAGCTCTGGGGGTCAACTGACTGCTGAAAAAATAAAATGCGGGGCCCCAAAAATTATTTTGCACCAGGGCCAGTGACTAGCTCCTCTATAGAAACCAGCTTCATCATAGTTAAAAAAACACTTTATTAAAATTGTTTTTCTTTTATTTGCATTCTAGAGATGTTATGTAAATAATATATGTATTTAATAAGGTACTGTATTTCACCATTTCAGCTTTAGAAGTATATGCAACACATTAGGGGGAGATTTATAAAAGTGGAGTTAATGCAAAAGAAGTGATAAAATGGCTGTACGATTGTTTCTGGTAGTTATAAATGTATTATGGACAGTATAGATGGACATAATGCTGTGCAGTACATTTTTTAAAAATGGAGTAAGGAAGTTTGTAAAAAGTGGTGCAGCGTATTTATAAAGAAATGTCGCTATTTACGACAATTTAGCGACAGAATTTACTCCAAATATTTAAGGTCATGTCTGATCTGTTCTTATTCTATACTGTCTCCACATTTATAAATGTAGCTAGAATACTTTATAAATATCAACACTCATAATAAGGAATAAGATATTTTAAGGATCTGTATGCAAAAATGAACGATAACAATTTTTATAACTTTCCCCCATTGTTCTTTAATGCAGTGCAATCTCTCTGACCCAAAAAAGAGCAGGTAAAATGATGTCTTATTTTTAGTAAAAATGTCAAGATAAGGTATAATCTATTAACCCTTTCATCACCATTCTATTTAGGGAGAATGAAATTGGTCAGTAGCATTTGAGTGAGGGGGTGCTATAGGGAGATAAAGCTTGGGAGCATGAGAGATGTGTGTATGGAAGCAGGGGCAAAGTATGAGTGGGGAGCCAAGCACTGAAGAGTAATGTCCCCTGTATGAAGAGCAACCAGCACTGAAGCAGTTAATGGAGTCATTAACACTAGGCTGGGCTGCATGTTGCATATTTTAATCCAATGCAGACCTTCGGAAACAGTGGTAGCAGGTAGCAGGTTCAGCACTGGCAGCAGGCACAGCACTGGTGGCAGCAGGGGCAGTACATCTGCCAGCAGGCGCAACACATCTTACATTAGACCCAGCACATCTGGCAGCAGAGGCAGCACGTCTGGCAGCAGGCACAGGCAGCTGACCTGTCCTGCTCTCACTACTGCCCTCTTCTTCCTCTCTTGATATTAAGTTCCCCAAGATCCCTAGAGGTGATTTAGGGGGACTAGCCAGCATTGGTTCTGTACTGCTCACTTCCTCCTCCTCAGACTCAGACTCAGTGGGCACATAAGGGTCCTTCCAGTTACTCCTTTTATTAGTTTTAACATTTCTCATAGTAATATGAAAAAAGTATAAGAATCTACATAAACTGGAAATAGATAGGAAACAATTATTCACCAGTGCTAATCAAAACAAAATAATCCCCACCACATGAATCAAAAGTAAAATATACAAGAAAATGTCAAAAGCCCTACTGTGTGGAGAAATGAAAATTGACTGATTTGCGGGTATGTGTATGGGTGGACATATATTCTGCTGATTGAGTTTGCATGTCCTTTGGTTGCGATTACGGGGGTTATTTGAGATCTGTATTGATCTGGCTTTTTTTTACCATATTGCTGGACGCTATATGTTTTTAGGATTATTTACTGTTGCATTGGCAACGTGGCTATAATATAATATGTTTAATAAATGAGAATGGATTATACTATATATCTCTTTGCTCCTGTTTTTGGAGCAACTTTGAGCTTATTCTCATGGATTTTTAAGATGTGGATGATCTCATACATATTTTGACCATAATACTGTTGTGTACATAGATATCTCTGATTTTCATTTCTCCACACAGTAGCGCTTTTGACATTTTCTTGTATAAGCAGTCACTATGAGCCTCTCCTGTCTCAATTTTGCAAAAAGATCACAGCAGAACAGCACAGCACATCTACTTCGGTCTGTAGCTGTTTCTTTTGTGTTTCAATTCCTGGAATACATCACGTTTTTATAGTGGAAAGGCGAAAAACACGTAGATCAGTGGGCACACACTTTCTAGCCATTGAAAAAGGAGCGAAGAATTTTTCTCCAATGGGTGAAAAATGCAAAGATTTTAGTCACTGGTTTTAAAGGGGAACTACCACCCCACAAAAACTTTATCTGAATCCAGTCCCCATCTGGCGACTAGCTGCTTAGTGGCGCTAGTCGCCAGAATTATTACCTGGTTTAACAGATTTTAAACTTGTTCTGAAGCTGACAGTAGCAGGAAGCACGGACATCTTGCCAGAGTGATGTCCGTGCGCCTGTGCTGTCAGTCCCTTTTGGAGCTTCCTGCTACTGTCAGCTTCGGAACAAGTTTAAAATCTGTTAAACCAGGTAATAATTCTGGCGACTAGCGCTACTAAGCAGCTAGTCACCAGATGGGGACTGGATTCAGATAAAGTTTTTGTGGGGTGGTATTTCCCCTTTGAAGCGTGAAAAAAGTGGACAACAACGTGGTTTTCATGGATTTTTTCGCAAGAACACAACAGGACCTTTTGCCCACCCCAATCATAAAAAACATCCTGTTTGCCTTGAAAGCAGAAATTACAAAATGATTTCACTCCTATTTACTACCAATCTAAGACAAGACACTTAACCCTGGATTCCATTACAGTTGTTATATTATCACGGGTTTTATCTTAAAATTTCTAGAAAGGCTTCAACATTGATAGCATATATAAACTACAGTGTAGTTTAGGTCTTAGATACAAAACAAATCCATGAAAACACATCAGTCCCATGTAGTACTGATCTCAATGATATATCCCAGGAATTCTTAGAAGAATTCAAACTAGGCAATAATACTGATGACTCTTTAGTTACACAACTAATGTAGTGTAAACTCATATAACAAACTGTCCAGACACAAAAGTAAAGTGAAGACAATTTTCACATCATCACACACATCATACTTTAAACACAAACAAATGTAATTTGCTCTTCCTTTTGCCACAAAACACACTTGCTTTCAAACTTGTTATTCTTTGTATTAAACTCCTTCAGTGGAGCTGTAGAGAGCTCTTCAATGCATTGTGAAGGATGAAAGAAGTTAATCAGCTTTTTATTTTTATTATTTTTTTTAATTGTAAACTATAATGTGAGGGCCTTTGGGGGACTCAAGGGCCACATATGTTTCCTTTGGGGTAAATTTGGGTTTCCCATCACTTTTTCAGTACAATGATATTGTCTCAGTACAAGCACTTTACCTTTCACCGTTGGCCAAAATTTAAGTCACCCAGTGTAGACAAGATCTACATGGAACAGACTTTCAATTTTGTAATACCACAAGTGTTTTCTTTAACAAGTAACCAGAGTACATTCATATTTCTCATCAGGATAGGCTACATAAAATAAATTTGTTCATAATGAAACTTTTTGCTGATACTGACATTCCATCTCTCAGAATCTCACGTACACAGATATATGTATATTTCACACACATACAGACACACACATAAATATATTTCTCACATGTACACACTTAAATACACAGGCTCACACACATATATATATATACTGCAGGAGAAGTAGATGGGCGAATAACCCCCTTGCGAGGATATCCCTAATATTCTCCTCAAGAGTAATACTTCATTTTATCTTTATTTTATTTTGTAGGCATTAAAAAAACATGAAGAACGATATAAGTCTTATCTCTCAAACCTTTATGGTTTAAGAGATATTCACAAACAAAGTATCCCCCCCCCGTTCAGCCAGATCAGAAAGGAGGTGCCCAGGTAGACTGCAGAGAGGGACAATCTTCAATTAAGATAAGGGAAAAAGCTGAAAATCTTGTCAAGGGGGGCAGGGCTTTCATTGTTTTCATACAAAGAAGATTGTCCCCTGCTGTTATCTGTCTGGTCTTACAACCAGATTCACATCTGAGAAGAGATGGCTCACACTAGGTAAAAGTGGCGGGAGGGGGAAACTTTGCTTGTGAATATCTCTTAAACCATAAAGGTTTGAGAGATAAGACTTATATCGTTCTTCATGTTTTTTTAATGCCTACAAAATAAAATAAAGATAAAATGAAGTATTACTATCCCTTTAAGATTAAGAAAGTCCATATCTGCCTCAAGTGTGAAGTGAAAATGTATTTTGTATAATGTAATTAAAAAAAGAGTGATACCTCTACTGTGAAAAAAAAGTCTTGTGGGAGACTGATTGCAACTAGGACCTGTATACAGGCAGCTACCATCAAAGAAAAATGGAGGAGCCAGACCAAAAATACATACCAAAAATATACACAAATTCTTGGTGAGCTCACGCCATCTTGTCAATATCATTTATATAGTTACATATATGTATAATTAGGAGAGTATCAAGAGTTCCCCAAATACCACATATGTATTATGTTAGCCAGAAGTTCAGCAGACACAAAGTTTAGGAGATATAACACTATTTCTGGAAAATGTGAAAGTCTCAGGGTATCACAGAGCTTAATTAGCCTACAAAACCTATTTGTAAAACTCTATTAACATATGAAACAACACTGAGTAGTATTCAGTATAGCAATCAGAGAGCTCACCATACAGCAATAAAGTATATCCTAAAGTATACATTCTGTTCTGCCCTCACAATGTGTCTGTAGTACAAGGCTTGGCAGACAGCGAACAAATTCCCAATAAAGACCCAGTAGGCATGAATAGAGATTGAAATCTTTACTGAAAATATTTATATTTGTAAAACTGCAAAACACAAAATTATAAAAATATCTGCTTACAACCACAAAATACAAATAGAGATAGGCATGATACATTACTGTTAAATCAATACATACCTACCAAGTGTCCCTCTTTAGGAGGGACAGTCCCTCATTGAGACCCAAATCCCTCTGCCCCTCCTTTCTACCCTTTTGTCCCTCTTTTTAATAGATCAGAGTGTGTGGTGTATATTAAATTGCTCCACAGCAATAAAACTCACATAAATGTGTTGTTAATCTTCAATATATGTGTTTATAAATGAATCTGTGTAATAAAAATACTTTGATATTGTTCTAAATAATTAATCAGTTACACAAAGAGGTGCCGATAGGTCAAGAAGTAACCTAAAAATTCTTGGAAATGACCCACCTATCAGCCACGCCCCCAGAAACTCCACCTAAGTCAGAAGTGTCCTTCTTTGGCCATTTGAAATGTTGGGAGGTATGTCAATAACTAACAGAAAATTAGGCCTAGTACGTAACTCCCTGCAGATGCTGCAAACAAAAATCAAACTGTAGCTAACTGCATAAAACATATACTATTAACTTAACCCTTTGAGTGCCAAAGGGGTACGCAACGCATTGCTTTGCAATGCGTTGTGTACCCCACTGGCACTCAAAGGGTTAAAACTAAAGATAGACTACTCACAGACTTATCTTTCCAAGGCCAGTGTGCAAGAAAGTGTAGCTGTTCTTTACAAGCTCCTTTTCTGAAGAGATGGACAAGCAGACTGACTGCTAGGACAGGAAGTGAAGCAGAGCACTGCAGTAATGGCTCCTAAATTAAAGCAACAGCTACTGTTTTCTTACAATATGCTTATGTATGCTTATATAGCTATCAGAACACATTCAATGCTTGCTTTTTTTTCTCACGTGATAATCAGCAGTTTTTAATGATGATTTAATTATCCAAACAATCAAGTTGGTAAGTTCACTTAACCCCTTAGGGACCCTTGACGTACCAGGACCGTCATGGTCCTTGAACTACTCAAGGACCGATGACGGTCATGGTACGTCACGTACTTTTTACTTACAGCGCTCTACCGGGAGCGCTGTAAGTAAAAATAGGGCATGAAATAGACCGCTCCAAGATCGGAGTGATCTCTTTCAAGCCCCATAGTGACGCGCCGATACACGTGACAAGTCACGTGTACCGGCGCGTCAAAGTGCCCCTATGCGGTCATTATGGGACGGAAATGTCCCGCGACCGCTGGTCGTTAAGGGGTTAAACACCAGGAACATCTATCTCCAGTGCCACAAGATACAATTACATCTTGTTTCTTTATACGTGACTCTCAGGCTGTTTTTCTAGTTATCTTTCAAATTGCATTTAAATTACATCTTATTGGCTTTAACTGCTCAATGAATAATTATACACATTATAGTAATCAGATTATCAGTAATAAAATCGACCTAAGGCCCTTAGACTAGTTTTGTTTGTTTTAAGGAAAATTCAATTCTGCCTATATGTTATACAAGCCATTTTTTAAAAATATATTGGCCCATATTTATAAAAGCAAACTGGAGTTGTTCTAGATTTAACCAAGTGCACTACAGTGAACAAATAAAAAAATCATGTTACAGTTAATTGGTCTTTTTGGCCTAGATTCTATTACCCCCCCAACACCAAAAAAAACAGCAGACGGCACATCTTCAAGCACGGTAAGCAATTACCAGTGCTATGAAGACATACCGCCGGAACCTCACCCACATTGGGCGCTAATCTTGCTGCCCTTTGTGCCCATACAAAAAGAACAAACTTCCATGCATTAGCACTAAGATACATCAACATGTGAAAATCTGTATCCGTTTTTTCTGGGCGCAAAGTCCTTTAACAGATCTGTAAAGTGCCAACGCAGGAATTAAAAAATAAGCTGAAAAAAAAGCTAAGACACCAGTGAATGTGTTGATATGAGGCCCTAAGTCCCATATCAAAACATCCAAATTATGAGAAAAATTGGAAACTGTTAGTAGAATTAACCTTGAGTGCCAGTGGTATAAGCTTACCCCACTGGCACTAACAGGGTTAATCCGACTAAGTTAAAAAAAAATCCCCCGACAATAAACACTTACCTGTAATCCTGATGTCCACTGGAGTCTTCAGCACCCTGGTCAGCTACTGTTCATCTTCTACTACAATCTTCCTTCTTCTCGGTTTGTAATTTTCATTCTTATCTTCTTTTCTTCTTTGTCATCTTTCCCCTCAAAAATAAAATGTCAATAATAGTTATAAAGATAAAAATGCCCTCAAAGATATGCCAGAGTTAACCCTTTCAGTGCAGGAGGGGTACCCCTCCCCCACTCAAAAGGTTAAATACAGTGTGGCATATTTCTGAAAAGTAACATTTTGGCATTCCATTTTAAAATAAATAATTCCTTTTTTGTCCATAAATAATAAAGTCTCAAATGCTTAAATGTATATCTGCTGCTGCCACCTCCGCTGGCTCTACTGGCTGTGGCAGGCACAGACAACCCCCCATACCTTTTGGCCCGTAGCCCGAATCAGAATGAGGGAATTGTGAACAGACTAGCTTTTTATATGGCCAGTCTCTGTTCAAAATGGATGCCAGTCTCCAACTGGCTGGGATGTGTGCTCACGCACCTCCTAGCAAATTAGCTAGGAGGCTGATTGACTGGAAGTTACTTAAGCACACATCCCAGCCAATTGGAGACTGGCATCCATTTTGAACAGAGACTGGCCATATAAAAAAAAGCCTGTCTCTGTTCAAAATTTCCTCATTCAGATTTGAGCAATGGCCTGAAAGGTATGGAGGTGGGGTCTGTTCCAAAATGCATGCCTGCAGCAGAGCTTGCGACAGCATTTGAGGCCCTATTATTTATGGACAAAAAGGAATGACTTATTTATTTTAAAATGAATGCCAGAATATTATTTTTCATAGATATGTCACTCTGCAATTAACCATTTGCGCTCTGTAAGGGTACCCCTCTGGAACTCAAAGGATTAACACTGGTATATCTTGGGGGCATTTATATTTTAATAACTGTTACTGAAGTTTTTTTTTTTTTATTACTCAAAAGACAACAAAGAAGAAAAGATAATAAGAAGAAGGAAGATTGAAGAAGAAGACGGACAGTGGATGACATGTAAGTGTAACACAGATCTGTGTGCTAGGCTAGTGTTAGGGGTAGTATTATTGCACTTCAATGTTAGGGGTAATGTAAAGTTAGTGTTGGGGAAGGTGACTGTGTGTTTGAGCTAATGATCAGTGCTTGATAGTGTGTCAGGCACCTATATTAACTTTTTCCTTTGAAGTTCCCATAATTCATGCTATTTAGTAGCATTTTGGGAGCTCACGTCTGTTGTGGTTTGAGCTTGTAGGACAATTGAGTGCCAACATAGACATTTCTCGGCCGGTAGGCAGTTTTGCCCTATCACATATCTTAGGTCAGATAATCAAGCTGAGGCCTTAATCCGCTGAATGCCTTGCAATCTCTGGTATTCAAGGGGTTAAAAAATGTTATACAAGTACATTGGAATTTACAAATTTTAATTTCTCTTCTATAGTGCAGTTGATTTATTTCAGAATAGCTGATGTACTTCCATTGTTTAAAAAGGGAGCAAGATCCAAACCAGGAAATTATAGACCTGTGAGCTTGACTTCCATAGTGGGTAAGATACTAGAAGGGTTATTAACTGACAGTATTCAGAACTATGTGAAGACAAACAATATCATTAGTAGAAATCAGCATGGTTTCATGAAGAACAGATCATGTCAGACTAATTTACTTGCATTTTATGAAAGAGTGAGTAGTAGTAATTTGGACAGGGGAATTGCTGTTGATGTAGTATACTTGGATTTTGCAAAAGCCTTTGACACAGTGCCTCACAACAGGTTACTGCATAAATTAAAAGGCTTCGCTTTGGGTGCTGTTATCTGTACATGGATTGAGAACTGGTTAAATGATAGATGGCAGAGAGTTGTTGTAAATGGAACTTTTTCAAATTGGTCTAGGGTTATAAGTGGGGTGCCGCAGGGTTCAGTCCTGGGCCCAATGCTTTTTAATTTGTTTATTAATGATCTAGAAGTGGGAATTGAAAGTAGCATCTCAATCTTTGCTGATGACACTAAGCTATGTAAGGAAATACATACAGAGCTCGATGTTTTTTCCATACAGAAGGATTTAGATAAACTAAGTGAATGGACAGAAAAGTGGCAGATGTCATTTAATGTAGATAAATGTAAGGTTATGCATTTGGGTTGTAGAAACAAACTTGCTACATATACTCTAAATGGGAAATAACTTGGGAAATCCTCATTAGAGAAAGATTTAGGTGTACTGATAGACAATAGACTTCACAGCAGTGTGCAGAGTCACTCAGCTGCTGCAAGAGCAAATAGAGTACTAGCCTGCATAAAAAGAGGTGTAGAAGCAAGGGATGCTAATATTATCCTACCTCTGTATAAATCCTTGGTTAGGCCTCATCTAGAATATGGAGTACAATTTTGGGCGCCTGTTCTAAAAAAAGACATTACTGAACTGGAAAAGGTGCAGAGACGTGCAACAAAACTGATAAAGGGATTGGAGGAACTGAGTTACAAAGAGAGACTAGCCAAACTGGGTTTGTTTACATTAGAAAAGAGACGTCTAAGGGGTGATATGATTACCATTTACAAATACATTCAAGGTCAATACAAAGAACTATCCAATGAATTATTTATGCAAAGAGCTGAGCTAAGAACAAGAGGTCATCGATTAAGACTTGAGGAAAGGCGCTTTCGACTAAAACACAGGCAGGGATTCTTTACAGTAAGGGCAGTAAGGCTATGGAATTCTTTGCCTCGGGATGTTTTGCTTGCAGATAATGTAACTGCATTCAAAAAAGCAATGGATGCCTATCTAGCACAGAACAATATTGACAGTTATGACAGATGGCTTCAAAGCAAATAGGATATTGATCCGGGGAACTATTTGACACACACACACACACACACACACACACACACACACATACACACACATACACACACACATACACACACACACATACACACACACACACACCTGCATTGGAAATTGCTCCAGAGGGCTTTTTTGTTGCCTTCCTCTGGATCAACAGGGGTGTTATTGGCATGGGCTGGACTTGATGGACGCATGTCTTTTTTCAGCCTTATCTATGTTACTATGTTACTATGTTACTAACTCTAGTTTGCATTTATAAATACAAGCCATTATTTTTGCAAAATCAACCTTCATATTTTGATGGCACAATCTGGCACTTTATGCTATTGGCTGGCACAGCATGCTGATTAGTTGCGGTCAAGGCCAAACATATTGCTCGCTGTGCTACTAAAATGACTCCTGTGTCTGTATTCATTCATAGAACAGTGTTAGGTAATATTGGCTCAGAGCAGGCACAGATTAGCATAAAGTGCCATACAGTGTCTCCAACAAAGGTACATTTCACTTTTTTTTTTTTTTTTTAATCATTCTGATACTCGCTGATGAAGAGATCAGTTGGATCTGGAAACACATTGGAGTTTTTTGTGAAGCCGAGTTAATCTGAAGAAAAGTGCATAACAGATATTACGTGATAAGGTTCTCTGATTGAATCGGGAACCAGAGGACTTGCTACAACGTATTAAAAAAACACTGCTGATTAACACCCGCTGAGTACATATGAAGGATACTTGAAACGTTGAAGAAAATCGAAGGAGAAGAAAGATCGACTGGAGTTGTAGAATACATTTTAGACAATGAATGAGAGAGGAGGAGGAGGAAAGTGTACAACGAAGGAAAGAGAGACACACATAGAAAGAACACAGATAAATGGAAATTGGTGATTTATATGAGAAGTTGCATGTATAAAAATGTTGTCTGCAGCTAAGAATAGCAAAATTCCTGTATGAAAATGTTTGTGTGATCCATTCCTTTCCAGTTGATTTAATGATTTCACAGAGGGGTATGGATATAACAACAGCTTAAAAAAGGGTGGCAAGTCATATTGCAGTTAAACAAATACAGCACTCGTGTAGAAGTAATATCTGTGAAATTTTACAGCTCTATGTTTACAATTACCTTTAAGATAAGTGAAGATAAAAATAACAAATTCGCACTGAAGGTGTGTGGAATATACAGTTGTGGAAATACAAAGTTATAACAGTCATATTGTATGAACTAATAATAAAGACATATGGTAATTTGAGAAACACTACATTGAAGCGTTTATATTGGAGGATTTTTTCTTAAAGGGATAGTAATGTTTCATAATAAAAACAGCTCTAATTAATCATCATAGTATTTGGACTTTGGAGAGTGTTATTTCAGTTTTGTCACAGTTGTATTTCCAGAGTAATTCAATGACAAAGTATCCCGCTCCCGCCCCTTTTACTGATGTAACACTTTTCAGCCAGAGCAGAAGGGAGGTGCCCAGGTAGACTGCAGAGAGGGACAATCTTCAATTAAGATAAGGGAAAAACCTGAAAAACGTGTCAAGGGGGGCAGGGCTTTCATTGTTCTCATAGGAATAAGAGTGTCCCCTTCTGTTACCTGTCCAGTCTATGGACTGCATTCCACATCTGAGAAGAAATTGTTTACAGCAGGTAAAAGGGGCGGGAGGGGGAAACTTTGCTTGTGAATATCTCATAAACCATAAAGGTTTGAGAGATATGACTTATATCATTCTTCATGTTTTATTAATGCCTACAAAATAAAATAAAGTTAAAACGAAGTATTACTATCCCTTTAAAGGCAAAGAAACATTGGAGAATGATAATGCACATGTAACTTTAAGCTCTGCATAAACTAATATATATTTTTTCATATACAGGTATATGTAGATAGGGAAAGAGTTTTTTGTGGGGTATTTTACTGGTTTTTATTCATAATTTTTCACTTGCTATTATCCCTAGTTGGATTTATTCCATCTAAGTGGGGGGTGTCACTTAGGCTACATTAAAGGGGATTTATTCACAACATCCGATTAAATTATTAGTTTGTGGTGCTGTGAATGGATTGGTTTTCCATGCAAGTGTTATATGATTAAGAGATTGTATTTATATAAGTCTGTGGGTTGAGCCCAGTGGATACCATTATATATTCACGGGTGGACACTTATTATAAATTATTTGAAAAAACATTTTTTCTAGGATATAAGTGACAGGAATGTATATTTTAAAATAAATAGTTTTTCTTATTTTGTGGCTCTAATCTGTGCTGGTTTTCTAATTATCTTGAGCGCTAAACCAGGGATGTGTACGTTTCACTATTTCCATTACAAAAACTGTCTGATACAACATATTGCCAGTTTTAACTTTTTAAAATCAACTAAGAGTATCTTAAGGCAATACATCCACTTTACTATGAAACAGGTTGATTTCTTAATTTCTACCTATAATATACTTTATTTATTTTAATAAAAGGTACTTGCTTTAAGTGAATACATTACTTAAAGGGATAGTAATACTTAAAATGTAAAAAAAAATATGTTGTAGGGTTTATCCCCCTGAGTAAAACAAGTGTACTCCCACTGCTGAAAGGTGTTTTATTCAAAAGTTATAAAAGCTCAAAGTTGATTGTTTTAGGTGCAATATCACAATGGCCTGAAATTGTACAGTGGGGCTGTTGCTACACCATCCTATGGAGATTTACGGTCCCGGGACCAGAGCTGTCCATAGGATCGTGTAGCAAGAGCACCACTGTACAATTTCAGGCCATTGTGATATTGCACCTAAAAAATTCAACTTTGAGCTTTACTAACTTTTGAATAAAAAACCTTTCAGCAGTGGGAGTACTCTTGTTTTACTCAAGTGGATAAACCCTACAACATATTTGCTTTTACATTTTAAGTATTACTATCCCTTTAAGCTATAGTTCTAGACATATCTTTATTTGCCTTCTTACCTTTGTCATATATTTTTATGTACAATCAGTTAAAATGTATGTACTGAGAAATAAACCATAAGTGCTTGCAATATCTTACTGTGTACTACATTTTGTTATAACTTATTTGCATACCAGCCTGAAGAAACCATATATCATGGTAGGAAAATATATTAACCTTTAAGGACGAGTGGTGTGCCAGGATTTAATTGTAATGCAATTCCTTCTTTTGAGGACAGTTGATGGTCCTGGCATGTTATGTGTTAAAGGGTTACTAATGGCTTAAAAGAATAAATAGTAATATTGTAGATAATGCAAAAAGAAATCGATCGGTGCAAGTACTATTTATCAAACCTTTATGGTTTTAGAGGTAGACCATTTTAAAGTTCTCCCCTCCCTCCCTTTTCCCTAACGTCAGCGTCTAGCTGACAGTAGGAGATCCTGGTCCGGGGACCGTCAGGAGGCTCTTCAGCAGAGTCGAGATACCGAAACCTAAAAAGAACTACTTAATTGGAACGGTCTACAAAGTGCGCTTGCAAACCAGGCACACTTTGTAGACCATTCCAATTAAGTATATCTTTTTAGATTCCGGTATCTCAGCTCTGCTGAAGAGCCGCTTCAAGCCAGCCGACTCAAATCTCCTGCTGTCAGCTTTACAGCTGACAGCAGGGAGAGGGGAACTTTAAAACGTTCTATTTCTCAGACCATAAAGGTTTGAGAGATAGGACTTGCACAGATCAATTTCTTTTTGCATATGTACAATATTACATGTTATTATTTTAAGTCATTTCTATGCCTTTAATGATCTCAACATGCCTCATGGAGTGCTGTAATCATTGTGGGGAGGCTATAATTGATTACTACAGGACCAAAGCAGTCAGTTTCACCCTTTTCCTTGTAGCCCAGGATGTGTTCAACACTACAGCGGCGACATGTACCAGTGGAGCCATATGAAAAAGGAAAAGTAAGTTAAAGTGACAGAGAACAGACCTGAAAGCAGGACTGATAAGGAGATATAAAAAAAATGTTCATGACCTATTGACAAGTCTTCATGTAACTAAATAAATGATTTAGACCAAGACCAAGCTATTTATCTGAATAGAATATGAACATAGATACTGAAGTTTAAATAAATATTTATGTAATTGTTATTGCTGTGGGCAATATGAAACACTTGTATGCACACCACATATCCTAAAAAGATGGGAAAACAGGAGGGCCATAGGAATTTGTGTCTCAGAGGAACAGTACACCACTAAAAAGGGATATTTGGAAAGTTTCGAGGGGGAGAGAGAGAGTTATATATATATATAAATGTGGCATCAAAAGAAAGCCCTATTGTATATCATTTTTGGATGTACTAAATTAATTAGATGGAAAATATGGTTGAACATAGGCATGCAAAAAAGACTAAGATTGCTCCTGTAGTGTAAAATAGCCTTCATCATCAATAGTTAAATATATAGGGTCGTTCGGAGGAAATAAAAAAAAAATATATTGACATAAACAGGGGTTTTAACCCCTTGAAATTTGGAGATTTTTTTTAATTTCTCTGATTCGGTACAGTTAGATTGGCCCTAAATTATTCCACTTGTCTTATGAATATAAACTGCATAGAGTTTTTTTTTTCTATTTTCAAGAAGAATAGGAAACACTTACATCAGATGGATCGCCTGCTATTGTTGGATTACATATTCCATCATCCTCATCTAGTGGAGGGGATTCTCTCCAAGTGTTGTAAGGCTCCCCAATTTGCATATTTTATTCAATAAAGCATAATTTCAAACAAATGTATTTTTAAAGAATGTGATGATGAGATTTCATACTCAGAGGCAAACAGTGGCTCTCCAGAGGTAAATGAGTTACATCTCCTATATCATCCTAAAAGCCATTCCTTTGACATTGTAAGGCAACTCCAACTGGAGAGCCACATGTTACCTATGCTTACTGTTGATAAAAGTTAAAACAGGTTTATAAAAATAGACAGTAATTTTTAACTAATGGATAGATATGTTTTTGTGACATGAAGTCTGCTCTCTACATCAACACAATTGTCCTACCTTCCAATCAGAATTCATCAGTCACCACAACCTAATTACATGGGGATCTGGGGTGGGTCATTTGTCATTCATTATAGTGCCTGTACCACCCCAGATGCCCTGTGAATTTCCTCCTCCAGTATAGTCCAGAGTACTGGTTCTGCTGAGAAATATCTGTTGCTAGATACTACTTGCAAGAACTTATGAGGAGAAGGAAACAGTGAAGAAGGATGTTGCTTGAGATTAGCTAAGGGGTACAGCACCCTAAAAAGCTAGTTACCTTTTATCTTATATGTTAGTGTTCAATTGGATAATTGTATTGTTTATTTTATCGTGTTAATAAATACTTCCCTTAGACACTTTTTTATTTTTTGTTTCCTATTATCCCTCTAAATGATCCTCTGAGCGCTGGTTCTCAAGAGGAACAAGCATACATTGAGGTGTAGGGATTGGAAAAAAGTTTTGCCTTTAACCAGAATCATGCAAAAAACATCACTTCACACCGTATGGGAAAAATCAATGAAAAGTACCAATTTCCCACTTTTTTTAACCCCTTCAGTGTCAGAGGCTTGGGCCATTGCCTGTACCCTGCAGTCCAGACACTTTTTCAGCATTTTTGCTATCCTTCCGTTTAGGCTTGATTTCCTCTGGGGATTTTTAGTTAAATATGGAAAACTATATATTGTTTTTTTCAGAACGAATTGAGCTTTCTTGTGATACCTTACATGAAGAGAATTTTACATCGTGCAAAAAGCTATGATGTCATAATTACAAAAAAAAGTGAACATTTACTCATTTTGCTAAAATCACATACTATGTATCAAAAACATTTACCTTGATTTAAAAAGTTTCAATTATTTGAAAAAGCCCAGAGTCCCCCGAGTAAGAAAATACCAAATTTGTATAGTTTTACCTACATCCAAGGCTAGCGTAGAGCCCTAATCACCAGCAGCGCAAAATGACATTTTCAACTTTATAAACTAACATGCACATTCTAGGGTTATTGTGGTAAAACTACCCTAAAATAGTGGAATAACTATATAAAACTATATATTTCTGAAAAGTAGGCAACCTGCCGCATCTAATGAGGGGTAACTTGCCTTCTTGCCCCAAGCCTGTGGTACCCAAATGCTTCCAGAAGTTGGCACTATAGGAAAAAAATGCCATTTTCTTACATTTCTGCCCCTTCAGCTGGACTGAAATCTGTGAAAACCATGGAATTTACAACTGTATTCATTAGCTGGTGCTCTTGGGAGAAAAATGACACCCCATTGGTTTGGGTTCACCTACCACAGGGGATGCTAGAAGTGCAAAAAGACACCTACTACAACCTCTAAATTTTCTAACATTTTCGCAAACATTACTTGTCTATACAAAAATGGTTATAACAACTAGAGAATTAAAGAAAGGCTACACAAACCATACCATTTTGGAAAGAAGACAACCTGCCGAATCTAATGAGGGGTAAATTGCCTTCTTACCCCAAGCCTGTTGTGCCCAAATGCTTCCAGAAGGTGGCACTATAGAAAAAAAATGGCATTTTCTTACATTTCTGCCACTTCAACAGTACTGAAATCTGTGAAAACCATGGAATTTACAACTATATTGATTAGCTAGTGCTCATGGGAGAAAAATGACACCCCATTGGTATGGGTTCACCTACCACAGGGGATGCTAGAAGTGCAAAAAGACACCTACTACAACCTCTAAATTTTCTAACATTTTCACAAACATTACTTGTCTATACAAAAATGGTTATAACAACTAGAGAAGTAAAGAAAGGCTACACAAACCATACCATTTTGGAAAGAAGACAACCTGCCGCATCTAATGAGGGGTGAAAGGCCTTCTTACCCCAAGCCTGTTGTGCCCAAATGCTTCCAGAAGGTGGCACTATAGGAAAAAATGGCATTTTCTTACATTTCTGCCCCTTCAGCTGTATGGAAATCTGTGAAAACCATGGAATTTCCAACTGTATTCATTAGCTAGTGCTCTTAGGAGAAAAATGACACCTAATTGGTATGAGTTTCCCTACCTTAGTGGGCGCTACAAGTACCAAACTACACCTATTGCAACCACTAATTTTTCTAACATTTTCTCAAACATTACTTGTCTGTACAAAAATGGTTATAACAACTAGAGAAGTGAAGAAAGGCTACACAAACCATACCATTTTTGAAAGAAGACAACCTGCCGCATCTAATGATGGGTGAATTGCCTTCTTACCCCAAGCCTGTTGTGCCCAAATGCTTCCAGAAGGTGGCACTATAGGAAAAAAATGGCATTTTCTTACATTTCTGCCCCTTCATCTGTATGGAAATCTGTGAAAACCATGGAATTTCCAACTGTATTCATTAGCTAGTGCTCTTAGGAGAAAAATGACACCTCATTGGTATGAGTTCCCCTACCTTAGTGGGCGCTACAAGTACCAAACTACACCTATTGCAACCACTAATTTTTCTAACATTTTCTCAAACATTACTTGTCTGTACAAAAATGGTTATAACAACTAGAGAAGTGAAGAAAGGCTACACAAACCATACCATTTTTGAAAGAAGACAACCTGCCGCATCTAATGAGGGGTGAATTGCCTTCTTACCCCAAGCCTGTTGTGCCCAAATGCTTCCAGAAGGTGGCACTATAGGACAAAAATGGCATTTTCTTACATTTCTGCCCCTTCATCTGTATGGAAATCTGTGAAAACCATGGAATTTCCAACTGTATTCATTAGCTAGTGCTCTTAGGAGAAAAATGACACCTCATTGGTATGAGTTCCCCTAACTTAGTGGGCGCTACAAGTACCAAACTACACCTATTGCAACCACTAATTTTTCTAACATTTTCTCAAACATTACTTGTCTGTACAAAAATGGTTATAACAACTAGAGAAGTGAAGAAAGGCTACACAAACCATGCCATTTTTGAAAGAAGACAACCTGCCGCATCTAATGATGGGTGAATTGCCTTCTTAACCCAAGCCTGTTGTGCCCAAATGCTTCCAGAAGGTGGCACTATAGGAAAAAAATGGCATTTTCCTACATTTCTGCCCCTTCATCTGTATGGAAATCTGTGAAAACCATGGAATTTCCAACTGTATTCATTAGCTAGTGCTCTTAGGAGAAAAATGACACCTCAATGGTATGAGTTCCCCTACCTTAGTGGGCGCTACAAGTACCAAACTACACCTATTGCAACCACTAACTTTTCTAACATTTTCTCAAACATTACTTGTCTGTAGAAAAATGGTTATAACAACTAAAGAAGTGAAGAAAGGCTGCACAAACCATACCATTTTTGAAAGAAGACAACCTGCCGCATCTAATGAGGGGTGAATTGCCTTCTTACCCCAAGCCTGTTGTGCCCAAATGCTTCCAGAAAGTGGCACTATAGGAAAAAAATGGCATTTTCTTACATTTCTGCCCCTTCATCTGTATGGAAATCTGTGAAAACCATGGAATTTCCAACTGTATTCATTAGCTAGTGCTCTTAGGAGAAAAATGACACCTCATTGGTATGAGTTTCCCTACCTTAGTGGGCGCTACAAGTACCAAACTACACCTATTGCAACCACTAATTTTTCTAACATTTTCTCAAACATTACTTGTCTGTACAAAAATGGTTATAACAACTAGAGAAGTGAAGAAAGGCTACACAAACCATACCATTTTTGAAAGAAGACAACCTGCCGCATCTAATGATGGGTGAATTGCCTTCTTACCCCAAGCCTGTTGTGCCCAAATGCTTCCAGAAGGTGGCACTATAGGAAAAAAATGGCATTTTCTTACATTTCTGCCCCTTCATCTGTATGGAAATCTGTGAAAACCATGGAATTTCCAACTGTATTCATTAGCTAGTGCTCTTAGGAGAAAAATGACACCTCATTGTTATGAGTTCCCCTACCTTAGTGGGCGCTACAAGTACCAAACTACACCTATTGCAACCACTAATTTTTCTAACATTTTCTCAAACATTACTTGTCTGTACAAAAATGGTTATAACAACTAGAGAAGTGAAGAAAGGCTACACAAACCATACCATTTTTGAAAGAAGACAACCTGCCGCATCTAATGAGGGGTGAATTGCCTTCTTACCCCAAGCCTGTTGTGCCCAAATGCTTCCAGAAGGTGGCACTATAGGACAAAAATGGCATTTTCTTACATTTCTGCCCCTTCATCTGTATGGAAATCTGTGAAAACCATGGAATTTCCAACTGTATTCATTAGCTAGTGCTCTTAGGAGAAAAATGACACCTCATTGGTATGAGTTCCCCTAACTTAGTGGGCGCTACAAGTACCAAACTACACCTATTGCAACCACTAATTTTTCTAACATTTTCTCAAACATTACTTGTCTGTACAAAAATGGTTATAACAACTAGAGAAGTGAAGAAAGGCTACACAAACCATGCCATTTTTGAAAGAAGACAACCTGCCGCATCTAATGATGGGTGAATTGCCTTCTTAACCCAAGCCTGTTGTGCCCAAATGCTTCCAGAAGGTGGCACTATAGGAAAAAAATGGCATTTTCCTACATTTCTGCCCCTTCATCTGTATGGAAATCTGTGAAAACCATGGAATTTCCAACTGTATTCATTAGCTAGTGCTCTTAGGAGAAAAATGACACCTCAATGGTATGAGTTCCCCTACCTTAGTGGGCGCTACAAGTACCAAACTACACCTATTGCAACCACTAAGTTTTCTAACATTTTCTCAAACATTACTTGTCTGTAGAAAAATGGTTATAACAACTAAAGAAGTGAAGAAAGGCTGCACAAACCATACCATTTTTGAAAGAAGACAACCTGCCGCATCTAATGAGGGGTGAATTGCCTTCTTACCCCAAGCCTGTTGTGCCCAAATGCTTCCAGAAGGTGGCACTATAGGAAAAAAATGGCATTTTCTTACATTTCTGCCCCTTCATCTGTATGGAAATCTGTGAAAACCATGGAATTTCCAACTGTATTCATTAGCTAGTGCTCTTAGGAGAAAAATGACACCTCATTGGTATGAGTTTCCCTACCTTAGTGGGCGCTACAAGTACCAAACTACACCTATTGCAACCACTAATTTTTCTAACATTTTCTCAAACATTACTTGTCTGTACAAAAATGGTTATAACAACTAGAGAAGTGAAGAAAGGCTACACAAACCATACCATTTTTGAAAGAAGACAACCTGCCGCATCTAATGATGGGTGAATTGCCTTCTTACCCCAAGCCTGTTGTGCCCAAATGCTTCCAGAAGGTGGCACTATAGGAAAAAAATGGCATTTTCTTACATTTCTGCCCCTTCATCTGTATGGAAATCTGTGAAAACCATGGAATTTCCAACTGTATTCATTAGCTAGTGCTCTTAGGAGAAAAATGACACCTCATTGGTATGAGTTCCCCTACCTTAGTGGGCGCTACAAGTACCAAACTACACCTATTGCAACCACTAATTTTTCTAACATTTTCTCAAACATTACTTGTCTGTACAAAAATGGTTATAACAACTAGAGAAGTGAAGAAAGGCTACACAAACCATACCATTTTTGAAAGAAGACAACCTGCCGCATCTAATGAGGGGTGAATTGCCTTCTTACCCCAAGCCTGTTGTGCCCAAATGCTTCCAGAAGGTGGCACTATAGGACAAAAATGGCATTTTCTTACATTTCTGCCCCTTCATCTGTATGGAAATCTGTGAAAACCATGGAATTTCCAACTGTATTCATTAGCTAGTGCTCTTAGGAGAAAAATGACACCTCATTGGTATGAGTTCCCCAAACTTAGTGGGCGCTACAAGTACCAAACTACACCTATTGCAACCACTAATTTTTCTAACATTTTCTCAAACATTACTTGTCTGTACAAAAATGGTTATAACAACTAGAGAAGTGAAGAAAGGCTACACAAACCATGCCATTTTTGAAAGAAGACAACCTGCCGCATCTAATGATGGGTGAATTGCCTTCTTAACCCAAGCCTGTTGTGCCCAAATGCTTCCAGAAGGTGGCACTATAGGAAAAAAATGGCATTTTCCTACATTTCTGCCCCTTCATCTGTATGGAAATCTGTGAAAACCATGGAATTTCCAACTGTATTCATTAGCTAGTGCTCTTAGGAGAAAAATGACACCTCAATGGTATGAGTTCCCCTACCTTAGTGGGCGCTACAAGTACCAAACTACACCTATTGCAACCACTAAGTTTTCTAACATTTTCTCAAACATTACTTGTCTGTAGAAAAATGGTTATAACAACTAAAGAAGTGAAGAAAGGCTGCACAAACCATACCATTTTGGAAAGAAGACAACCTGCCACATCTAATGAGGGGTGAATTGCCTTCTTACCCCAAGCCTGTTGTGCCCAAATGCTTCCAGAAGGTGGCACTATAGGAAAAAAATGGCATTTTCCTACATTTCTGCCCCTTCATCTGTATGGAAATCTGTGAAAACCATGGAATTTCCAACTGTATTCATTAGCTAGTGCTCTTAGGAGAAAAATGACACCTCATTGGTATGAGTTCCCCTACCTTAGTGGGCGCTACAAGTACCAAACTACACCTATTGCAACCACTAATTTTTCTAACATTTTCTCAAACATTACTTGTCTGTACAAAAATGGTTATAACAACTAGAGAAGTGAAGAAAGGCTACACAAACCATACCATTTTTGAAAGAAGACAACCTGCCGCATCTAATGAGGGGTGAATTGCCTTCTTACCCCAAGCCTGTTGTGCCCAAATGCTTCCAGAAGGTGGCACTATAGGAAAAAAATGGCATTTTCTTACATTTCTGCCCCTTCATCTGTATGGAAATCTGTGAAAACCATGGAATTTCCAACTGTATTCATTAGCTAGTGCTCTTAGGAGAAAAATGACACCCCATTGGAATGAATCAACATACCTTAGGGGTGCCAGAAACGCATAACTACACCTACCTGTTTGCGTCTTCGAAAATGGCTGCTTGTACTAACATGTTCATAACTGTTAGAGACATGATGGAAAGGTATAAAAGGTATACCATTTTGGAAAGTAGACATTCTCCCGCATCAATTGAGGGCACTTGCCTTTCTACCCCCTGGGCTGAAGTGCACAAATATTTCCAAAAGGTGGCGCTATGGGAATAAATACATGTTTTTTTTTACATTTCCACCACTTCAAAGATACTAAAATCTTTGAAAACCATAACATTTCCTGCTGTATTCAGTACCTGCTACCAACATGAGAAAAATGGTAGCCCATTTGTGTGGGTTAACATACAATATGTGGGTGCTAGGAACACGTACGTAAACCTGACACTTTTGTTTCTTAAATTATCTGCTTGCACTAAAATGGTTATAAGCATAATAGATATGCAGGAAAGTTAGAAAACAATGCCATTTTGGAAAGAAAACAACCTGCCGCATCTAATGAGGGGTCACTTGCCTTCATACCCAAAGGCTGGTATGCACAAATGCTTCCAGGAGGTGGCGCTAATGAAAAAAAAGGCATTTTCTTACATTTCTGCCCCTTCAAATGTATGGAGCTCTGTGAAAACCATGGAATTTTCAACTGCATTCGTTAGCTAGTGCTCTTAGGAGTCAAACGACACCCCATTGGTATGAGCTGAACTACCTTAGGGAGTGCTAGAAGTAGAAAACTACACCTACTACAAACTGATGTTTCTAACATTTTCTCAAACCTGACTTGCCTCTATGAAAATGGCTATAACACCTTCAGAAGTGAAGAAAAGGTAGATAAACTATACCATTTTGGAAAGAAGACAACATGCCGCATCTAATGAGGGGTCACTTGCCTTTTTACCCCTAAGTTAGTTGGCACAACTATTTCCAGAATGTGGTGCTACAGGAAAACAAACAAACATTTCTTTTACACTTCAGTCACTTCAAAGATACTAAAATGGTTCAATGGCGTGGGATTTCCTAGGTGGACTTCTTGCCAGCCTAAGAAAAATGGTACTCAACTGCTGTGGGTTGACATACCAATTTGAGTGACAGGAGCGTAGCTACCAGTGAAATAGGAATGGGAAAGCAAACAGTGTATGTGTGATTTTATGGTTAACAGATGAAAGAAGCTAGGGCGTCAGCCAGTGTACGCGCGGACCTGTGACTACCAGTGTAACAGTGTGGGAGGGTGAGGGATTAGGCAGTGTGTGTGGGTATGAGCAGAGGAGCAAGGATGGTGGAGATGGTGGGGCAGTGTCTGAGAGTGTGTATGGGAGATCTGTGACTACCAGTGTGCACTGTATGTCCCCATCATACAAAGTTTGATTCCCAGCCTGAATCTAGTGCATACTGGTATTTTGAGTCTACCAATAGGCAGTGGAAACAGGCTGGGGGTCAGGCTGGGGAATGGGACTGCCAGTTGGCTGTGGAACCAGGCAAGGGAATACGGTACGTGTGTGTGTGTGTGGGGGGGGGGGGAAATCGGAGCCATTTTTTGTGCATGCCACAAGGGTGCCCAATGCACTGCAAAGCAATGCGTTGGACCCCCTGTTGCACACAAAGAGTTTTTAATTATTATTTTGTATTCATACCTCGTTGGGGAGGCAGTGTCAGGAACATTCCTGGTGTCCCCCATCCAGGTCTAAAAACAGAATAATGAAAAAAAAAAGTGTGTGTGTGTGTGTGTTACAGGGGGTCCAACGTATTGCAAAGCACTGCGTTGGACCCCCCCTGTGGCACATGCATTTTTTGGGGCTTTTCCCCCAATATTTTTGTGTAGACCTCGTTGGGGGCATCAGAACCCATACAATGAGGTCTAAATAAAAAATAAAAGGGGGAAAAAAAATAATCCTTTGGGTGCCACAGGGGTGTCCAGTGGATTGCAAAGCAATGCATTGGGCCCCTGTGGCACACAAAGGGTTAATTTTTTTATCGTTACTTTGTATTCAGATGGCCACCAAACAAGCTCTGATCACAAAGTAATGATAAAAAGTCCTGTGTGTGTGTGCCACATGAAGGGGGTCTGCATTGAACCCCTCTCCCAGTGGCACACACAGGGTTAAATTTTTTTTAATTTATTTATTTTTATTATATACCTCATTGAGGGCCATCAGGACCCCCTGATCCCTCCCCAATGAGGTCTTAGTTAAAAAAAAATATATATGTCCACAAACGGAGTGACCCTGTGAGTGCCACAGGGGTCTCCAGCGCATTGCAAAGCAATGCATTGGATCCTTGTGGCACTCAGAGGGTTAGTTTTTTTCTATAATTACTTGGTAATCAGAGCTTGTTGGGGGGCCATCAGGACCAATCCTGATGACCCCCCCAACAATCTCTGATAACAAAGTAATGATAAAAGCCCTGTGTGTGCTGCAGAAGGGGGGCTGCATTGCCCCCCCCCCCGTGGCACACACAGGGTTAATTTTTTTTTTATTTACTTTTTTTTATTATAGACCTCATTGAGGGGTATACGAACCCCCATGATCCCCCCAATGAGGTCTTACCAAAAAAAAAAAAAGTTATCATAAAAAGTGTCCCTGTGAGTGCCACAGGGGTCTCCAGAGCATTGCAAAGCAATGCATTGGACCCTTGTGGCACTCAGAGGGTTAATTTTTTTTTTTAATCATTACTTTGTAATCAGAGCTTGTTGGGGGGCCATCAGGAGCAATCCTGATGGCCCCCCAACAATCTCTGGTAACAAAATAATGATAAAAGCCCTGTGTGTGTCACAGGAGGGGGGGTGCATTGGACCCCCCCCCCCCGTGGCACACACAAGGTTACTTTTTTTTTTTTTTTTTTGCAATTATAGACCTCATTGAGGGGCATCAGGATCCCCCCTGATCCCCTCAATGAGGTCTTTAAAAAAAAAAAATCCCCCCCAAAGAATTGACCCTGTGAGTGCAACAGGGGTCTCCAGCACATTGCAAAGCAATGTGCTGGGACCCTGTGGCACTCACAGGGTTACTTTTATTTTTTTTATTTATTTATTTATTTTAACTTTTCAGACCTCGTGGGGGACATCAGGACCCCTCCTGGTGTCCCCTCAGTCATTGATCTCCCAGCCGATAGGCTGGGAGATCAATGAGGCGACCACAGGAGAGCAAGAGCTCTCCTGCCCTTCTCTCCTACCACCGGTAGGAGTGAACAGGACCGGGGAAACTTCCCTAACGTCATCGGTGACCATGTCACCGATGACGTTGGGAGGATTCCCCCGGTCCCTCCCACTCCTACCCGGAAGTTCGGGTAGGAGAGAGGGGGAAGGAGAAACTCTGTTTCTCTTTTATGTTTATTGATCTCCCAGCCCGATCGGCTGGGAGATCAATAACTGGGGAGGCATGAGGAGTGATCCTCATGCCTCCCCATGAGTGCCAGGGTTTTTTGTTTTTTTTAATGCGGCCACTGCATGCCGGTTATACCGGCTCATGCAGTGACCGCATTTCACTCTTACGCTGTACGAGCGTGGCACAGCAGGTACAGCTGTGTCCACTCGTACGGCGTAAGTAGCTGGCACTCTAGGGGTTAATCTTTTTCATTGCATTGAAATCAATAATACCAATGTATTTACCAATGTTTAGAGTTTTCCCCATGTATTTCCACTGTGTTGTCTGAGTTTGGAAAAAAAAGAGAAAAAGCAAATAAATTATGGATGCTAGCTGTCATACCGCCGTCTTGATGTCCCTCTCTGCCTCAGTGTTCCCCACCAACTTCCAGGTTCTTCACGCATGCGCAATGCAAGAATACAGCGGGCGCATGTGCGGAGTCTCAAGACTCATGTGTACCTCTCCTTTCGTACCAGCTGAATATCACCAATTCAGTGACGTTTTCAGTAAGGGAGAGGCTAGCACTTTGCCCCAGCATAGGGCGTACGATTGCACTATTTATTTGCCTCCTGGGGGGCCCTCGTACCCGTTGTTGTGCAAGGAGAATCGGGCCATGGAGGAATTATCACAGTGCCCGTGTATTTTGGCGACATTTTGACACAAGATGCCTGATGCTTTCACATTGGCTAAGTGTTATGGCTCCACCCAGTGGTAGCCTTTAAGTACTGTGCTCTGTCACTCATGCAGGGCCCTTTTGTGGTGTTTCCGTTGCTTTGTGCTTGCTGCTGTTATCGTGTGATTTCCAGTGTATGACCTGGACTGCCTGACTACTCTCTCTGATCCTGTTCCTGCTCCGTGTACCGACCGGGCCTGGCTGACGTTCCTGCTCAGTGATTCAACTTGGATTGGCTGACGTTCCTGCTCCGTGTACCGACCCGGCCTGGCTGACTTTCCTGCTCTGTGAATCGACTTGGATTGGCTGACGTTCCAGCTCCGTGTACCGACCCGGCCTGGCTGATGTTCCTGTCCGTGCTTTGATCGTAGTGGCTTCCGTTCCTGCTCCCGTGCCTCCAGTCCGTTGTACTACCGTGTCCAGTAGTGAGCTATTACTTTGCTCTACCTTGAGTGTACTGGCCCAGTTGATTGCCTCGTGTACTGCATTACCGTTCCATGACTGCGACCCATTAGTGCCTTGCTGCCTCCTTGCTCCATACCCAGGGTTACGCTCAGCTCGTTGCACCCTATACGCTTGGTTTGTTATCAGTTGTCACTGGGGTTGGTCTCCTGAGCTCGTCAGTTAGTCTCTGCTCATGTTACCATTTAACAGCCAAGCGCCCATTACCAGGGCCTTCCGGTACTCACCCGGGTAGGAGCTTTACTATTGGCACTACATACGCTGGTTTGTCAATCCACCATATCGATATTGGTCTCTTGGGCGCCTCAGTCGGCTCTGTCACCCGGCAGTTGCCATCAAGCTTGGCGTATCAACATCATTGTCCGGTACCGTTACCGTGGGTCGCAGTGTGTGTATATACAGGGCGTTCCGTTGTTCCTCCGGTTGCAGTATCATTATAATTTGTGTTCCCTCCAGGGCCTCATTCAACCTTCCTGGGCTAGTCACTATTTTGGCACTTATCAGTATTTAAGTGCTTCCTGGGCCTCGCTATTAGGGCCTCCCAGTCTCCTGGCCTAATAACATTAACCATTTGTGTCTCACTGAATCACACAAACTGTTTCCAACCTGTGTCAGTATATTTACTACTTGTGATATACGTATACTGACCCATGTGGCCTATTGTGTTTTAGTAACCTGTCCTGTGTCAGTTCCGTTTGTACTATTACTGGACCCGTGAGGGTTACTTTATTCTGCTAATTCAATAAAACTGTGTTTTACCAAATTGCCTGTTTCTTAGTGTACTGAAAACCGTTACAGGAATATATTGAAGATGCCCTTAAAAGAGGGATCATTAGGAAGTCTACCTCACCCGCGTGGGCTGGTTTCTTTTTTGTAAAAAGAAGAATGGCGAGTTGAGACCCTGCATCGATTAATGGGGGCTGAATAAACTAATGTCCAAAAATGCATATCCCATATCACTCATTACCGAAATGTTTTACAGGTTGAAAGGTTCCTCTATTTTTTATAAGTTGGACCTACGGGCTGCATATAACCTGATCAGAATAAGAGCTGGAGATGAATGGAAAATGGCATTTAATACCAGATCTGGACATTACGAATATCTAGTTATGCCTTTTGGCCTATGTAATGCACCCGCTGTTTTCCAAGAATTTATTAATGATATCCTCCGTGATATGCTACAGTCCTGCATAGTAGTGTACCTGGACGATTTACTCATACACTAGTCTAGTTTGTCTCAACACATCAAGGATGTGTCCAAAGTTTTGCTCAGATTACGCAAGAATAAGCTCTTCTGTAAGATTGAAAAATGCGAGTTTCACAAGTCTGTGGTGCCTTTTTGGGGCTTTGTGATTGCTAGAGATGGCATTGCTATGGATCAGGAAAAGCTCGCAGCTGTATTGCAATGGCCACGACCCAAAGAGTTAAAAGCAATTCAGAGCTTCCTTGGGTTTGCAAATTATTACAGGAAGTTTATTCGGAACTTCTCCACTATTGTTAAATCTCTGTCTGACCTCATGCACAAGGGTTCCAATCCGTCCCAATGGTCTGAGGCAGCTGATCAAGCTTTTGAGACACTTAAGTCAGCTTTCGCATCTGCTCCTGTACTGTCCCACCCCAACCCTTACCTTCCTTTTACGTTGGAGGTTGATGCCTCTGTCACAGCGTCCGGTCGCTGGGAGTACTCTGAGACCATGTGGGTTCTTCTCTAAAAAGCTGTCTAGTGCCCAGAGTCACTATGTTATTGGGGACCAGAAAGAATGGTGTCACTTGCTAGAAGGCACGAGAACTCCTGTATTAATCCTGACAGACCACAAAAATCTGACATATCTCTCGGAGGCTAAGAGATAGTCCTCACAACAAGCCAGATGGGCCTTCTTTTTGTCTCGCTTTAACTTTATCGTATCTTACTTGCCTGGCTCCAAGAATATTAGGGCTGATGTCCTGTCCAGGCAATCTGGGCCAGAGATGGATAAAGATGAGGTTCCCGTACCCATCATTCAGCCTGATCGCACCTTGGCTACCTTACGTACTAGCATCACTTCACTGCTGGGGGAGGAGATTCTGGCTACCCAGGCTGCGGCTCCACCAGATACCCCAGTAGGCAAGTGCTTTGTAGATGAGCCATTTCATACCCGCTTGCTTGAAACCTACCATTCATCTCGGGCTGCTGGGCATATTGGGAGGGATCAATTAATTTGGACTCTTTCACAATTAGTTTGGTGGCCTTCCCTATGGGCCGACTGCTCTGCATTCACTGCAGCCTGTACCACCTGTGCTCATGCCAAATCCCCTAGACACCTCCCAATGGGCTAACTCCAACCAGAACCTAATGGCGATTGTCCTTGGTCCCACGTGTCCATTGATTTTCTGGGAGAATTGCCAGTGTCTAGGGGTTACTCTTTCATCCTTTTGGTGGTTGATAGATTCTCTAAGATGGCTCACTTTGTGCCCCTTCCTGGCCTTCCCTCAGCCCAGGAGTTGGCTATTGTCTTTGCTAGAGAGGTGTTCCAGTTGCATGGGGTACCTAGAGTGCTGAGGTCGGACCGTGGGAGTCAATTTGTGTCCAGGTTTTGGAGAGCATTTTGTAACTAGATGGGCATTCAGCTGTCCTTTTCGTCCGCCTACCATCCTCAGACCAATGGAGCCGCTGAGTGTGCCAATCAAGAATTGGAGCAATTCTTGAGGTGTTTCATGTCTGATCATCATGATAATTGGGCCGACCTGTTGCCATGGGCAGAGTTCGCCAGGAACTGTATGGTTAATTCATCATCCGGGAGCCCCCGTTTCTCATCAACTATGGGTTTCAGCAATGCTTGCTCCCGGACTCATTCCAGATGCAGCAGATTCCAGCTCTGGATGAGCATATCGAGCAACTCTGCTCCACCTGGGCACAGGTTCAGAGGGCCCTCAGTAATTCGTTCCAGCGTTATCAGTGCCACGCTAATCGCAGACGACTGCCAACGGTCTCCTTCCAGGTTGGGGACAGGGTATGGCTTTCCTCCAGAAACCTAAACTTGCAAGTTCCATGTAATAAGTTGGCTCCCCGGTTTATTGGTCCTTTCAAGGTGATCCGCAAAGATAACCCTGTTTCATATGCCCTGGACCTCCCGGCATCCATGTGCATTCACAATGTGTTCCACGTATCTCTGCTGAAACCTCTGGTATGCAACCGTTACACTACCACTCCTGCGGTCCCTGGTACTGTGGAAGTTCAGGGTCAGGAGGAGCACGAATTTCAAAGCATCATTGATTCACGTAGATTCAGAGGAAAATTGCAATATCTGGTTCATTGGAAAGGCTTTGGTCCTGAGGAGCATTCCTGGGTTGATCAGAGTGATCTTCATGCTCCCAGATTGCTGCACATTTTTCATGCTAAATACCCACAGAAACCAGGTCCCTCTTCTAGGAGAGGGGGTCTTTGAGAGGGGGGTACTATCATGGTACCCGTGCTATTTGGCGACATTCTGTCAATATTCCTCTACTGCTTCCACTATTGGTTGCTCTTTTGTTGTCCCGCCCATCATTTGTCCTTAAATGCTGGGTTCTGGCACTTCTCCAGTGCCCTTTCGTGGTGTTCCAGTACCAGCGCTTGTTTCTGATCCTTGTGAGCTCTCAGTGTATCGACCCAGCCTGCCTGACTACTCTGCATCTTGTCTCCTGCCTGTGCACCGACCCAGACTGCCTGACCATTCTGCTTCTCGTCTCCTGTGTATTGACCCGGCTTACCTAACTACTCTGCATCTTGTCTCCTGCCTGTGCACCGACCTGGACTGCCTGACCATTCTGCTTCTCATCTCCTGTGTATCGACCCAGCTTGGCTGATGTTCCTGCTCTGTGTACCGACCCGGCCCGGCTGACGTTCCTGCTCCGTGTTCCGACTTGGATTGGCTGACGTTCCTGCTCTGTGTACCGACTTGGATTGGCTTACGTTCCTGCTCTGTGTATCGACTTGGATTGGCTGACGTTCCTGCACGGTGTACCGACTCGGACTGTCCTACGTTCCTGCTTTGTGTGGATCCTGCCTGGTTGGACTACTGTGGGGCTGTGCCTTCTCTGCGCGCTCTGACCAGTCTCCAGTTAGGGTAGTACTAGTCCCTCGCTGTCTCCGGACAGCTCTGCAGATTGGTCTCGGTTGCCTCTATGTTGCCCAAGCGACATTCCTATTTGTCTGCCTTGCGTGCAGTTCCAGGTTGGGTGCCTCTCAAGGCGAGTTGCTCAGTTTCCGTTATTGCTATGACAGTGCTCATGTTGACCCGATTCCGTTACTACTACGGCAGTGCTTAAGCTGCTCAGTCTCCGTTACTGCTACGGCAGTGTCCAGTTGCTTAGTCTCCGTTACTGCCATGGCAGTACTCCTATTGCTCAGTCTCCATTACTGCTGTGGCAGTGCTCAAGTTGCCCAGTCTCCATTAATGCTACGGCAGTGTCCAGTTGCTCAGTCTCCGTTACTGCTATGGCAGTGCTCAAGTTGCTCAGTCTCCGTTACTGCTACAGCAGTCCACAATTGTCTGGTATTCATTATCTTGGGCGTTACTCGAGTTGAAGCTGTCATCTCTGTTTGAGCTTCTTAAAGGGCGTTTCCCTATTAAGACCTGTCAACATACTTTGCCTATTATTAACCCATTCAGTACTGACGAACTTAGACTCAAACAAGATCTGCCTGACCTGTGTCAGTATATTGTTCTATGGACTATCTACATATACTGGACTTGTATGGGTCTACCTCTGTATAACCTGTCTTGTGGCTGTACTATATTATGTATATAATACAGGACCTGTGAGGGTTATTGTGTTCTTTATTGCTTAATAAAATTGTGTTTTATCCAAACCTACTGTGTCTGTGTGTCAAACAAACCGTTACAATGAGTCCTGCCTGCCCCAGGCTTCTCAGTTTTGTAGTCTAACTCTAATCTAAGAAAAGTCATATGTCTATCGACTGAGTTCTGCCTACACCAGGCTTCTTCACTTTTGTAGTCTAACTCTAATCTAAGAAAAGTAGTATATCTATGAGTCCTGCCTGCTCCAGGCTTCCTCAGTTTTGTAGTCTAACTTTAATCTATGAAATGTAGTATGTCTATGAGTCCTGCCTGGTCCAGGCTTCCTCTGTTTTGTAGTCTAAATCTAATCTAAGAAAAGTCGTATGTCTATTAGACCTGCCTGCTCCAGGCTTCCTCAGTTTTGTAGTCTAATGCTAATCTAAGAAACGTCATATGTCTATGAGTCCTGCCTGCTCCAGGCTTCCTCAGTTTTGTAGTCTAACTTTAATCTATGAAATGTAGTATGTCTATGAGTTCTGCCTGTTCCAGGCTTCCTCTGTTTTGTAGTCTAAATCTAATCTAAGAAAAGTCGTATGTCTATTAGACCTGCCTGCTCCAGGCTTCCTCAGTTTTGTAGTCTAACTCTAATCTAAGAAAAGTCAAATGTCTATGAGTCCTGTTTACTCCAGACTTACTCATTTTTGTAATCTAACTTTAATGTAAGATAAGTTGTAATTCTATGAGTCCTGTTTGCTCCAGGCTTCCTCAGTTTTGTAGTCTAACTCTAATCTAAGAAAAGGTATATGTCTACAAGTCCTGCCTGCTTCAGGCTTCCTCAGTTTTGTAGTCTAACTCTAGTCTAAGAAAAGACGTATGTCTTATATATACTGAGTCCTGCCGGCTCCATTGTTCTGTAGTTTGCTGCTGGCTACATCTCCAGTCTTGCTAAAATGACAAAGGCTCTCTTTGATGCCAGATTTTTGGGTGTTCACTGCTCTGCACACCTACAGTGTTGCTGTCATCCTCAGTTTTGTAGTCTAACTCTAATCTAAGAAAAGTCATATGACTATCTACTGAGTCCTGCCTGCTCAAGGATTTTTCAGTTTTGTATTCTAACTATAATCTAAGAAAAGTCTTATGTCTATGAGTCCTGCCTTCTCCAGGCTTCTTCAGTTTTGTAGTCTTACTCTAATCTAAGAAAAGTCATATGTCTATGAGTCCTGCCTGCTCCAGGCTTCCTCAGTTTTGTAGTCTAACTTTAATCTATGAAAAAGTCATATGTTTTGTAGTATATAACTAATAGAAGAAAGGTGGAATGCCTATGAGTCCTGCCTGCTCCAAGCTTCCACAGTTTTGTAGTCTAATTATAATCTATGAAAAGTTGTATGTCTATGAGTCCTGCCTGCTCCATGTTTCCTCAGATTTGTAGTCTAACTCTAATGTAAGAAAAGTGATATGTGTATGTGTCCTACATGCTACAGGATTCTGCAGTTTTGCAGCCTAACTCTAATCTAAGAAAAGTCATATGTCTGTCTACTGAGTACTGCCTGCTCCAGGCTTCTACGGTTTTGTAGTCTAACTCTTATGTAAGAAAATTAAGTTGTCTAGGAGTCCTGCCTGCTCCAGGCTTACTCAGTTTTGTAGTCTAACTATGATCTAAGAAAAGTCGTTATGTCTATGAGTCCTGTCTGCTCCAGGTTTCCTCAGTTTTGTAGTCTATCTCTGATTTAGGAAAAGTGAGTCCTGCCTGTTCCAGGCTTCTTCAGTTTTGTAGTCTAAACTCTACACTAAGAAAAGTCATATGTCTTTGAGTCCTGCCTGCTCAAGGCTATCTAAGTTTTGTAGTCTAACTCTATTCTAAGAAAAGTCATATGTCTATCTACTGAGTTCTGTCTGCACCAGACTTCTTCAGTTTTGTACTCTAACTTTAATCTGACAAAAGTCAAAAGTCTATGGCCTAGATTTAAAGGCAGCCGTTAAACCATCCGCTAAGTAAAAAAGGCACGTCGGCCGCAAAGAACACATGTTTTACGGCAGATTCAAAGGTAAGCGTTCAAGAATAGCTATCGGGCGTAGGCACTACAAAAACACGTTAAACAAAAACCAGCGTCGCACCTGATTTTGCATCACCGTGCGTCCCAAACACCCGTTAAAACACAACTTAAGTCAAAATGTTACATTACGGCTGCCGTTGTCTAGCAACCCTGATAGATGCACAAACAAAATTCAAACCTACAGCCAATCCCAAGGCCCCAAAGTATCAAAAATGTCCAAATACACCTATATATACCTCAAAATAACGGTTACACCCTGTCTGTGTTTCGAGTTTCAGCAAGCTAGAGCACAGGACCCAGGAGTGGAGGATAGCATTTAGAGAGAGAGAGAGAGAGAGAGAGAGAAGCATACAGAGGAGTAAGGTAGAAGGATTTTGGAGAGGAGAGAGTTACATTTAAATAGACACATAGCACACTTTTGCACATAGCACATACATCCATACAAACACATACACATACATACACATAGTCTTTTTTTTTTCATCACACCTTACACATTTTAAACTTTATTTTTACAGTGTGAATCCGTGAGTGAAAGTGTGTGACAGAGAGTGAGTGGGATCGAGTGTGTCTGTGAGGGCGTGTGAGAGTGCCTGGGTGTGAGTGGGTGAATGATGGCCAGGAGAGGAGGACAGGAGAGAGGGATGGGGAGACTAGTGGAGGAGGAGGAGGAGGAAGGTCAGGAGGGGATCCCTCAGCAGAGCAGGGGTGGGAGAGGGAGATAAGCAGGGCGGAGGGGGACCAGGCCCACAAGAACAGGCACACAAAGAAGAAGAGGGACAGATCCTGCAGTGGGACGAGGGGTAGTGCCTGGGGACCACCACACACAGGCAGGGGCAGAGCAGGCAGGACACTCCGGGTCTGACTCCTCGCATGCCGGAGCTGAGGGGGACAGGGTCAGGGATCCCCGATATACCGAGGAAGAAAACACGGCCCTCGTGGAGGCTGTGCTGGAGAGGGAGAGTGTCCTCTTCCCGGGGGACAGACTCCCTGGCCTGTCTGCGAGGAGGAGAGCTGCCTGGAGTCAAATCTGCAGCAGAGTTAATGCGGTGGCCACCTGCAGACGGGATGTGGACTCAATCAAGAAGAGATGGGGCGACTGCAAAAGGCAGGTGAAGAGGAAGATGGGGGATGCCGCCCTGCACGCCAGAGCCACCGGAGGTGGGCCACCTGTCCCCATCACCTACAGCGCATGGGAGGAGAGGCTGCGGCAGACACTGTCATCCACCCTCATTGAGGGGGTCCCTGGAGGATCAGACACTGGGGAGGAGAGGAGCCTCCACACCACCGGTAAGTGCATCACCCCAAAACCACACACCACCCCAAACCACACACCCATCACAAACAAGCACTCACATCCCAACATCTGCTCTTCATTCAACCACACAATTGCACCAACACAGCACCCTGAGGGTTTAAACAGGGATCAAGACAAGGACAAATGTCAATGTTCAACAAGGCCAAAACCTGTCCAACTCCCTGGTTAACCCTCATGTTGCTGTGCTCATCACACACAATACACACAAACCATGCTCAGTAAAGTGTTGTATGTTAAACATCACAATTGTTGTCACACAGTGTTACCCATGTTCACACAGGGAATCCAGCACATAACCCCATGAGTGCCAGAGGGATCATCAATGCATCGATCAACAATGCTTTGGCAACCCCTCTGGTACTCAAAGGGTTAACCAGACAACAAACACATGTCGATAGGTTAACAATTACATGACTCATAGGGGACATTCACTAAGCGGTGAAAAAGAGCTGATGTAGCGAATTTGACACTTGCATACCCTCACTTTACCAATTACAATGTTAGTCTATGGAGAACATCCAATAACAGGATTCAAGCTGCACAGGCCCCATTGTGTGGACTCCATAGAAAACATTGCAGATGGTGAAATGAGGTCAGCGGAGAAGTCAGCATCATAATCAGTTCATCAGGTCCACTTAACCGCTTACTGAATCACCAACAGGATGGATCAGGTCACAAATCACAGTGCCACTGAGAATAAATGCTTGTATGTGCAACACACAGGCCAAAAACAATCACACATAAGTAAAGGTGAAAAAGTTGGCCTTGGTGTTGTGTATGCAATCATTTACTCTAACTTCAATTTACATAGCTCACATTTGATTCACATATAGATCCTCAGGAGTGCTGATGCCATGGATGGATGGTACACCAGACACTATTTGCAGGATAAATATGGGAACCAAATATGAACCATTGAGGTTTGGTCAATAACAGGCCAGGGATTATGGATATCTATGATCGGGTCTGGCTGCCTCACACAGAAGGATGGATGGGCTGATCCAGGAAAAAAAAGGCCTCAATCAATGATATCCTTCAAGACTGGCTTGATTGTTGCCCCTCAGGATTCAACTTGAACAGACCTCATGGACAGAATCCTGTAATGTACATCAATCCCTGATTGCCACGGTGGTATCCCATGCATCACAATGCTATGCATAGGATACCATCATGACAACCAGAGAGGGACATGTCTAATCTGACAAAATCCAGCACTGTACGGGATGAACTGATAACATAGGGATGAATACTACTTGAATCACACTGCAGATCTCTTCAAAAAAGATATGTACAGAAAGAAAAACAACCAGATTTGTATGTGGATATGTCCCTTTCAAATGGGTACAAATAGGTCCCAACAAGATGTAAACCCAGAGTTCGTTTCAGTACGTGTGATTGTCCAACTGCCCATATATGTGCACCCTCAACAAAATAACTCATATTGATATCATCATCACAGTACATATACCCAGTATATTACACCTACTTGGATGGGTATCACTTGTATCTATGAAAGGTCATTTGTGATGGCTGTACATATATAGGCAGTTAGACAATCACATGTTCTGAACAGATCTCTGGGTTCATATCTATCAAGGATATGTTTGTACCCGTATGAAAGGTACATATACACACATATCAGACCATATTCCTCACTGTGTACCTTGGCATGGCAATGGTTAATTTCACTTGATGTAACCTTGCAGGCATCATAAAGAGATGTTTAGAAAGATGTTACTGTATGTGACAGCTGGAGATGTCAGTCATATGACCACACGGAGGCTCTTCAGCAGACCCAAAATTGAAACAATTGGAGATGGATCCATCATTGACATGGTCCACAGAGCGTGCTTACAAACCAGGAACACTTAGTAGACAATGGCAAAGATGTAGTTATCTCCAAATGGGTCAATGTGGAGTCTGCTGAAGAGCCTCCGTGTGGTCAAATGACTGACATCTCCAGCTGTCACATACAGCAACATCTTTCTAAACATCTCTCTATGATGCCTGCAATGTTACATCAAGGTGAAATTAACCATTGCTATCCCGTTAAAGAGATAGTAATACCTAAAATGTGAAAGGAAAAATACATGTCATAGGATTGATCCACCGGGTAATGTAAGGGTATCCCCACTACTGAAAGGTGTTTCATCACAAGAGTATAACAGCTCAAAGTTGAATATTCCAGGGACAATATCACTGTGGCCTGAAAATGTACTATGCCAATGTTGCCAGACCATCCTCTGGCTAGCTTTGGTCCAGGGAACAGATATCCACAAAGGATGATGTGGCAACAGCGCAAATGTACAATTTCAGGCCACTGGGATGTGGCACCAAAGGAATTCAACTCTGAGCTGCAATACATGTAGAATACAACACCCATCACCAGTAGGAGTACCGTTGTTTCACACAGGGGGATACACCATACAACATATATGTTCCTTTACACATTTCAAGTATTAATATCAATTTGACACCATCATGGCTAAGTTTACTGATCACACAATCTCAATCCTCCACACAGGTTATGTGTCTCCAGCACATCAGGAGCCCATGGAGGAGGCCACCTCACCACCCAGTGAGGAGTATTTGGAGGAGGGGACCAGCCAGTGGGCACCGTACCCAACGACATCCACACCTCTTGGCCAGCTGGATGCACCAACTCTGCCTGCACCAACTCTGCCTGCATCAACTCTGCCTGCACCAACTCTGCCTGCACCAACTCTGCCTGCATCAACTCTGCCTGCACCAACTCTGCCTGCACCAACTCTGCCTGCACCAACTCTGCCTGCATCAACTCTGCCTGCACCAACTCTGCCTGCACCAACTCTGCCTGCACCGACTTATTACAGTGACTGGATGCCCCCCACCACCTCCAGGAGCTATTATCCCCCAGCAGCAGCAGCAGCACCACCACCACCAGGGAGGCAATGGCTGCCCGGTGATGTGGCCACCACCCAATACGGGCCATACCCACAGATTGACCTACCCTCCTGGATGGCTCCCCAGCATGGCTTCAGGTATGATCCTAGGTGGGGGCCAAGCGCATACCAGTGGCCAAGGTTTGACCCTTGGCCACTCGACTACCAACACCTGGGCCTGCTTGGGGAGCCCCAACAGCCTATGCGAAGGGACGTGTTTACCCCACCACCTCCACCAGCACAGACATCGGTGGGCAGCAGTGGGTCAATTGATGTGGTGGGCACATACCCATCTGCAGCACAACCAGCACCAGCAGAGTAGGACACAGCAGCAGCAGAGGAGGACACAGCACCAGCAGAGGAGGACACAGCACCAGCAGAGGAGGACACAGCAGCAGCAGAGGAGGATACAGCACCAGCAGAGGAGGATACAGCACCAGCAGAGGAGGATACAGCACCAGCAGAGGAGGACACAGCAGCAGCTGATTCACCAGGCACAAGCATCACCAGCAGTGAACGGCCCATGGGGATGGAAGCTGAGTGTATGGCTCTGCAAAGGAGACTACTCAGGTCAAGCCTCCGCACCAATGACAACATCACCAGGAGCCGTAGGGAATCCCGTATAAACACTAACAGGATAGAGGCAAGGATCCATGCCCTGGAGTCGGAGGTCATGAGGATCAACACTCAACTCCATCAGCTACACACGGGGGTGATGGACCTGCTTGCACAGCTACTGGTGGAGTTGAGAGAGCTGAACCGCAGGGAGGACTTACGTTTGGAGAGGGAAAACCTGCGCTCCACAGAGGGATCCACTGCCCCCACCACCCCCTCTAATGTGACCCCCGAAGCCACACCTAGGGGGCAAAGGGTGACCAGGAGATCATCCAGGTTATCCACTTCTGCCACACAGTCTAAGCCCCCCCCCCCAAGAAAAAAAAATAAAATGCCCAACATGTTAAATTTCCCCTGAATAAAGGAACATTGTGCTTTTGAATCCTGTCTGATCTGCTTTGAATTTGGTCATAGATTTGGGTGGCAGAGTTGTCTCCAATGCATTGCCAAACAATTCAGTGAATACAACTCCTGCCTAGGTAAGATGTTTGTGGAATGTTACAACATGGGTTCACATACACATCGTTGTACAAAATCAACTGTAAAAACATCCCTGTTGCCATATTACACAACTGTGTTATATGGCAATGTTGTGTGTTGATTTTGCATAACAAAACATTCCCCTTAGCCCAACATTTGGTACAACATTGAACATTCATCTACATCATATGTAGTGTTTAACCCTTTGATATCCAGAGTGGTAGGCAACGCATTGCAAAGAAATGCGTTGGGTACCACTCTGGCACTCAGAGGGTTAAGGGGATAACCAAACAAACGGCTTAGCGGTGAGATAACAAGCAGGACAGATAAATGGGACATGTATCCATATTGTCTTGGATTCACACACTCATTGTGCAACAGACTGACTGGGGAAGCCAATGTTTTCAACCTAGGATTTCAATGTGTAGCACACACATTGATATCCTGGGGTGAGCATTGGGGCCTCCAGTAAGTTGACTTGTTGTTTTTTCTAAGGGTGTAACAGACTTCCCCAGTGAAAACACTTGTCCACTTGGTCATGTACTGTGATATGTCCCAGTGGAGCAATATCACTGAACATTGATTATACTGAGCAACACATTAACTGTGGACAGGAATTCACTGTGGAAGTATGTCCCCTTTATCACCTCTTTATCACTCCCACAACACATTAGTGTATCACTGCCACCATCTGTTAGCGTGAATACATCACTGAGTCCACTCACTTGCAAACAAGTGCTGGAGTCCTGTGATATGGGTGATGCCTTTCCATGTATGGGGATACTCTACCCTGGGTGTGGTAACGCATTGACAACTGTGTTCTCAAATATATCCTCCTACAGACACAGATAGAATGGTGATGGTTCATCTTTATTGTGTCTCAAAGTACATTAGGATGTACATGTGTTTTCTGTGTATTGCCTATATGCATTGAACACCTGTATGAGAACACTAAATGTACTTTGAAACAAAAAAATAGTACTTTAGTTACACTGCTGCCCAGCTCATGTGTTGTCCACAAGGCTTGACAACTCTGTAGCTGAGCATCCTAACTGTACAGGTTATAAAACTCAGGAATTAGTGTTTTCTGTGTCTATATGAAAATGATCCAGTAGAGGTTTGTGTGAACCTCAGGTCAAACTTTGCATCACCAACAACATCAACATAAACAGCAAGGGGTGATCTCCATGAAGGTGATGTCAAGACATCAATCCAGTCACATAGAAGAACTTCAGTTCAAGGATGGATCATGTTACGGATGCCTGTGGAAGAAGAGGACAGGATTTGGAGTAGTTGACTTGAACTGATCATCAAGCAACAACAATTTAGTCTTTTTGATCCCCTCAATTTTCACAGTTACAGGTGAGTACACAAACCATTGCTTGACAATGTGTTGTGTACTCATCTGTAACCAATTATGTGGAGAACTAAGGACATGTGCCCCAGCCCTATGGATATGTGCCCCTGACATGGATACACACATCAACAAGTGTTCTGAGAGCTCCATGGAAGTAATGAATTTGGGCTGCCACTGTTAATGTGACAGTGGCAGCCCAATGTCATTTGTTCCATGGAACTGTTAGGACACATTTGTTGATGTGTGTATTCATGTCCGGGGGCACATATGTCTGCACACTCACAGGTCAGCATGGTGTCCCTGGTAATCTGATCTACGTCTCATGACCTCTACATTGTGTGCCCATACCACTGTACATCCACCCCTGTGCTGCTCTTCTCAGCTGTAGCACAGTACAGGTTCCATATTGAGTCCAATGGCCCTTTAACCCCTGATGTGACGGAGTATTATCCAATGCATAGCATTGGATAACACTCTTTCGCTACAAGGCTAGCATGGTTGCTCTGGCTATGCTCATGGCAAATCAAGTTAGCTGCTGTCAATCAAGCCCTGTAAGGCGATGAACATGGGTTATGTGTTGTACCTTGTTTCTCCTGAGGGTGTGCGTGATATCCTTGGGGTCTGTATGTCAACGTGGAGAGTGGAATGGAGGATGGTTTTTGAGTCCACACACACAATTTGCCATGTCCGCTGCAAGTGCAGTGCTGTGTCACTGTTCCTGTGGGGTGAGACAGAACAAAATGTGCAGTGTGGTTAGTGTCACAGGACTGATGGGGGACTTGCATGGATTGTTTGCATGCCTGTGTTATACTCACATGTAAAGTGTTCCGTGATGAGCCTGTCTCTGATCTGTGTCCCTCTCAGGGTCTCCTCAACATGTCCGATGTCCATGGGCACTTCCTGTATGGGGGGGGCCTGGATGTGCTCCAGCAGCCTGGTGTCCACTGCGATGTTGTGCAGTATTGCGCACGCCACAATGATGTCGCACACCTTTCCAGGTGCATACTGCAGTGCTCCCCCCGAGTGGTCCAGACATCGGAATCTTGACTTGAGGAGGCCAAAGGTCCGCTCAATGGCATTCCTCGTTCTGCCATGAGCCTGGTTGTAGCTTTCCTGGGCATGTGTTCGAGGATTGGCCAGTGGGGTCAGTAGCCAGGACTTGCATCCATAGCCAGCATCACCTGTGTAATGTGAGTGACATGGTGAGACAGGGAGCACATGTTGTGTGAATGATGTTTTGTGTGGTAGACGTAGTAGCTGTGGGTCAGGAGCATGCTAAGCAGCGTTGTGTGTACGCCTGTGTATGTGATGTGATTTTGTATTGTGAACTCACCCAAAAGCCATCCCCCTGTAAAAGTTCCATTCTCGAAATCTCTGTGGACTGAGGAGTTTTGGAGAATGTATGAATCATGTGAGCTGCCAGGATACTTTGCACAGACATTCATTATCCTCATATGGCTGTCACACACCATCTGCACGTTGATGGAGTGAAAGTTCTTCCTGTTGATGAATATCTGTGCGTCACGTGCTGGGGCCTTAATTCGGACATGGGTGCAATCTATAGCACCCATGACCCTGGGCATGCCTCCCCTGGCGTAAAAGGCCTGCTTGACTTGTATCCAGTCCATGTCGGTGGTGGGGAAATGTATATAGGTACTGGCCTTGCTTTTGAGGGCTGGCAGGACCTGGGCCAGCACCCTGGAGACTGTGGCCTGTGACATGCCAGATGCGTAACCCTCTGTGGACTGGAAGGCCCCGCTTGCCATGAAGTGCATGGCACAGAGTAGTTTCTGCAGGCCAGTTAGGGCATGGTTGTAGATGTAGATGGGATCCACCTGCTCCTTGATGACCTCATACAAGGCAATGATGCTGTCAGGCCTCAACCTGTAGCGATCAATTACCTCATCATCGGTCATTCCAAAGAGGGTGACCCTTGGGCGGTACACCCTGGGCCTTGGTGGTCGTCTATACATCCTGTGCCCTCCAGGTGGGGATGGGCTCCTGTGTGGCTGCTGAGCCAGAGCCTCCTCACTTGCAACAGGTGGTGGCTGTTGATCAGGCATGCTTGGAGGTTGCTGATGTTCCCTAGCTCTCTCCCTTGCACGCCTTCTCTTCAGTCTTCGCAACAATATGTAACCCAACATACTGTTTGCTCTATCTATCTGTCTCTCTCTCTCTCTCTCTCTCTCTCTCTCTCTCTCTCTCTCTCTCTCTCTCTCTCTCCCTCCCAGAGTGGAAAACAAGCCACAAGTGAGTGTGTTGAGTTGTCCCTTTAAGTACTTGCTAGGGCGTTGTGTGGGTGTGGTGATGAGGTGAGTGCTGACCAATGGTGAGTTGTTTTTGTCCAGGTAAGTGTTTGCAGGTGTGTGTGTGTTATAAGATGTGGTGTGTTGTGCTTGTTCTGTGTGTGCCATTTGCGGACATGCAGTTGTGGGGTGCAGGTGGCGTGTTGATGTTGCCCAGGTGAGCTTGTATTTGCAGGTGTCCGCTTTGTGTGATGACCCCCATTGTTCCGTGCCATGTTGTGTTGTTGTTTTTTAGTGTGTCGTTGTCCCTGTGGTGTTGGTTGTTGTTGTGTGTATAGTGATTTGTGTTGTGTGTGCATGTTTTTGTGTTGTTTTGGCATTGCACGGGTTAATTTTCACATTTACATGGTTGTGCGGTAAGCCTTTTGTGTCTTTTCCTATGTAACGGGTGTTTTGTTTTGGCCGTTAAGTGTCTAACGTGTGTGAAAAGTGGGTCTTAACTTTTAGCCGTTAGGTGTGTCTTTTTTTCAGCCGTTATCAGTACCGCAAGCCTTTGAATAGCTCTGGGGTATGTTTTTCCATGCGTCTGAATGCACGTAAGTGTATCGGCCGTAAGGATTGTACAACTGCCGTTAGCTGGTCTTTAGACGGATCTTTGAATTGCAACATGTCACTTAACGCACCCGTTAGTGATTTTTTTTGTTAACGGCTGCCTTTAAATCCACCCCTATGAGTCCTGCCTCCTCCAGACTTCCTCAGTTTTGTTGCCAAACTCTAGTCAAAGAAAAGTAGTATGTCAATGAGTCTGTGAATCTTCTCCGTGATCTGACCCGGCCTGGCTGACGTTCTTGCTCTATTGCTGATCTGGCTTGTCTGCGAATCTCCTACATGTCCTGACCCAGCCTGGCTGACTACTGACTCCTGGATTTGCTCCTGCTCCTGCCGCTCCATTCTACGGTTCCTGTTCTGATCACTGCAGAGTGTGATCTGAGCCTCCATATTTCCTGGGTTAACCATTGCTGAGCCGTTTTGTTTGAGCTTAGCCTTCCATCTGCATTGTCTGGTGACGTAGTGCTGAGTCTATTAACATTTGCTGTGCCATGTCGCTACTGTGAGCCTAGAACACTTGTGTTGCTTCCATCTACCTCACTGCCACTTTACCATCATTAGCCTTAGCCTGTTGCTCTGCTTCTGCGAGTCGGCCGCGTTGTGGGCCTCGGTAGTCGGCGGCTCTTCACATCTGCAGAGCAGTAGTTCCTTTATGCCCGTGGGATATTGGCAAGCAGTGCAGCAACCGGTGGTCTCCATTACACCCGTGGGGCTGTCTTGGCTCAAGCGATTCAGTTACTGTTGGTCTCCGGTATACGCCCGCGGGGCTATTACTCTAGCTATCACGGTACTGTTGGTCTCCGTTACGCCCGTGGGGGCTATTGACTCAAGCTATCACGACACTGTTGGTTCACGTTACACCCGTGGGGGCTATTGGCTCAAGCAATCCCGATACTGTTGGTCTACGTTACGCCCGTGGGGGCTATTGGCTCAATCAATCACTATACTGTTGGTCTCCGTTACGCCCGTGGGGGTTATTGGCTCAAGCAATTCCAATACTGTTGGTTTCCGTTACGCCCGTGGGGGCTACCTCCTTATCACTCTGCAGCTTCAGTTTCAAGTCGCAGCTCTTGTCTACAGCTTCACACATTGAATGGACTTAAGGTGTTATCACCTAGCACATATTGCAGTATAGTTCACCAAGGGCGTGCCTAACACCACATTTGAGACTGATTACCCTTGCTATTAACTATTTGTCTCCAGTCACTGTTTGCCTGATACTAGTGATTTATTCCCTGTTTTGTACCCGGCACTTCAGTCCATATTCTGCTATTTTCAGTACTGCCCCTAGGGGGCAACCTTGTTATTATTTTTTTGCTTTAATAAAATCGTATTTTATTCTAACCCTCTGTCTGAGTGTCTGAAAACCGTAACACCATGTCCCTAACCATGATCGAGGGGGTCGTTGGAGGAGCTGACACTGGGGATGAGAGGAGCCTCCACACTACCGGTAAGTGCCACACTACATTACAACACACTACATCAACCAACACCAGTTGCGCACACAGTCACACCTCAGCACATGCCCATCACTCATCCATACAACTGCACCAACACAGCACCCTGAGGGTTAAAAACAGGACAAAACACCAGTACAAATGTCAAGGTCCCACTTGGGACAAACCTGTCAAAGTCCTACTTCAACCCTCCTGTCGCTGTGCTCATCACACACAATACACAAACCGTGTTGTTCAAAATGTCGTCTGTTAAATATCATCACTGTTCACACACAGTGTCACCCATGTCCCCACAGGGAAGTCAACACCTAACCCCTTGAGTGCTAGAGGGATCATCAATGCATCGATCAACAATTCTTTGGCAACCCCTCTGGGACTCAATGGGTTAACCAGACAACAAAAAAGTCAATAGGCCAACGATCACATGCTACACAGGGCACATTCACTAAGCGGTGACAAAGAGATGGTGGAGACAAAGTAACCCTCACACACCCTCACTTCACCAATACCAGTGTTAGTCCATGGAGAATATGCAAAAACAAGAATCAAGTTCATAGGGTCCCATTCTACAGACTCCATGGAAAACACTGGAAATGGGGAAAGGAGATCACTGGAGAAGTCACCATCATGTTCACTTCATCAGTTCAACATCACCGCTTACTGAATCACAAAAAGGGTGGAACAGGTCACTCATCACAGTGTCCCACAGAATAAATGCTTGCAGGTGCAACACACAGGCCGAAAACTATTCCACATATTTCAAGCTGGAAAAAGTAGGCATTGGTGTTGTGGCTGCAATCATTTACTCTAACTTGAAATTACATATCCCACATCTGATTCCCACATGGATCCACAGGAGTGCTGATGCCATGGATGGATGGTACACCAGCCGCTGTTTCCAGGATACATATGGGAAACAAATAGCAACCATTGTACCTTGATCACCAACAGGCCATGATTGATGGATTTTTAGGACTGAGTACAGTTGCCTCACACAGAAGGATGGATGGACTCATACACAGAGAAAAACAGGCCTCAATCAAACATATCCCTCACTACTGGCTTGATTGTTGCCCTTAGGATTCAAATGGTTCTAAATATGTCCCAACACGATGTGAACACAGTGATCAGTTCACTGGATGTGATTGCCTTACTGGCCAGATATGTGCACCCATCACAAATCAACCTACATTGCTACCATCCAAATACACATACATAGTATATCACACTCTACGTAGATGGGATATATCAGATATGTTCATATCCATCACATCAATCCAATGTCTTGTTGGATGGGTGCACATATATAGCCAGTAAGGCAATCACACCCATTGAACTGCTCTCTGGCTTCACATCTTGGAAGGATATTACTGTATCCATATGAAGGGTACATATCCACATACATATATGACCATTTCTACTTGTGTGTGACTGTAATGGGATAGCAATGGGTAATGTCATCATGATGTAATATCATTGGCATCGTAAAAAGATGTCTCTCGATCTAAGTCCTATCCCTCCAACACTCATGGTTATACAGATATTGCTTTATGTGACAAGTGGAGATATCTGTCATTTGACCACACGGAGGCTCTTCAGCAGAGCCAAAGTCGCAACATTTTGAGATAAATACCTCTTTGGAATGGTCCACAGAGTGTGCTTGCAAACCATGCACACTCTGTACACCATTCCAATTAAGTATTGTTCTCTAAATGGGGTGATTTTGGCTCTGCTGAAGAGCCCTCGTGTGGACAAATGACTGAAATCTACATCTGTCACATAGAGCAATATCTGAACAACCATGAGGGTAGGAGGGATAGGACTAACAGCGAACAACATATGTTTTCATAATGTCAACAATCTGACATTAAGGTGGACTTAACCTTTGCCATCCCCCTGGAGGGATAGCCATCCCTACAAGTTGTGAAGAAAAATATATGTTGTCGGATTCACACCCCCCCCCCGAGTTAAACAATGGTATTCCTACTGCTGAAAGGTGTGTTGATTCATTGTCAGGGGCAATATCCCAGTGGCCTGAAATTGTACAGTGGTGCTGTTACTACACAATCATATGGACAGCTCTGGTACAGGGGCCAGATATCTACATAGGAGGGTGTTGCAACAGCCCCACTGTACTATTTCGGGCCACTGTGATATTGCACCTCAAAATGAAATCTTCACCCATAATAACCCAAACAACACCTTTCAGCAGTGGGAGTACCCTTGTTTACCCAGGGGGATTAACCCAAGCACATATATTTTTCTTCACCACATATCAAGGTATAACTGTCTCCACAAACATATGGCTAAGGTCACTAATCACAACATATTATTTCTCCACACAGCTTACGGGCCTCAAGCCCAGCGGGATCCAGTGGAGGAGGCTATGTCACCGTACCCACCATCCCCATCCCCTCCAACACAGGCTGCACCACCACCTTCTGCACCCCTTCAAGCTGGACCAACACAGGCTGCACCAGTACAATCTGCACCTCCCCAGTACAGTGGCTGGATGCATCAGGAGGAGAGGTGGACGTATCCAGCCACCTCCACCAGCTACTACCCTCCAGCAGCAGCAGCACCACTGCCAGGGAGGCAATGGCTACCAGGGACAGTGGCCACCACCCAATATGGGCCATATGCCTCCCAGACCAACCCACCCTCCTGGATGGCTCCACAGCATGCCTCAAGGTATGACCCCAGTTGGGGTCCCAGCAGCTATCAGTGGCCACCATATGACCATTGGCCACTGGACTACCCACACCTTGGCCTGATTGGTGATCCCCAGCGCCCCCTACTCAGGGACATTTTCACACCTCCACCAGCACACACATCATTGGGCAGCTCGGAGTCACTTGATGTGGTGGGCATATGCCCATCATCTGCACCAACCACTCCAACAGCTGTCACAGCAGCCACAGCACCTCCAGCAGCAGCAGAGGAAGCAGCACCCCCAGCAGCAGCAGAGGAAACAGCACCCTCAGCAGCAGAGGAAACAGCACCCTCAGCAGCAGAAGAAACAGCAGCACCAGGGACACCGGGCACATCCACCTCCAGCACTGCACGCCTCACAGGGATGGAGGCGGAGTGTATGGCCCTTCAAAGGAGACTACTCCGGTCGAGCAGGAGTACAGACAGCAACATCACCAGGAGCAGGAGGCAATCCAGGAGGAACATAGCCCAACTAGAGACCAGAATCCAAGCCCTGGAGTCGGAGGTGGCCAGGGGGAACACACTACTCCACCAGCTCAGGACTGGTCTAATGGACATGTTGACACAGTTACTTGTGGAGTTGAGGGAGATCAACCGCAGGGAGAACCTGAGGATGGAGAGGGAGAACTTGCTTTCCACCGAGGGGTCTACTGCAACCACCACCCCCTCCAGTGTTACCCCTGAAGCCACACCTAGGGGGCAGAGGGTTACCAGGCGATCAACAAGGGCATCCACCTCTGGCACCCAGGCTAAGGCCCCCCACTCAAAAAGGAAAAAAACGAAAGGCCCAACCTGTTAACTTTTTTTTTTTTGGATTTCTGTCTGATCAGTTGTGTCTTCAGTTATGGATTGGGTGGCAGGGTTGTCTCCAATGCATTGCCATACAATGCAGTGAACACAACCTCTGCCTGGGTGAAATGTTTGTGGGATGCTACAACATGGGTTCACACACGCACACACCGTTGTACAAATTCAACTGGAAATACATCCCTGGAGCCATATTACACCACTGTGTTATATTGTGATGTTGTGTGTTGAATTTGAACAACAAAACATACCCAGTAGCACAACAAATGGTACAACATTGAACATTCGTCTACATCTTATGTTGTGTTTAAACCTTTGAGTGCCAGAGTGGTAGGCAACACATTGCAAAGAAATGCATTGGTGACCACTCTGGCACTCAGAGGGTTAATGGGATAACCAAACAAACAGCTATGTGACTTAGCGGGGACATAACAAGCAGGACAGATAAATGGGACATGCATCAATATTGTCTTGGATTCAAACACTCATTGTGCAAATTACTTACTGGGGAAGCCAATGTTTTTAACCTAGGATTTCACTGTGTAGCACACACATTAATATCCTGGGGTGAGCACTGGGGTCTCGATTAAGTTGAGTTGTTGTTTCCCTAAGGGTGTAACAGACTTCACCAGTGATAACACATGTCCACTTAGTCTGGTTGTTCGTTGATGTAGCCCATGTACTGAGATCTGTCAAAGTGGAGCAAAATCTCAGAACATTTATTATACTGAGCAACACAGATACTGTGGACAGGAATTCACTGTGGAAGTATGTCCCCTGTATCACCTCTTTATCACTCCCACAACACATTAGTGTATCACTGCCACCATCATATGTTTGCATGGATACAACACAGAGTCCACTCACTGGCAAACAAGTGGTAGACTCCTGTGATGTGGGTGATGCCTTTCCATGTATGGGGGATACTCTATCCTGGGTGTGGTAACGCATTGGCAAATGTATTATCATATATATCCTCATACAGACACAGATTGAGTAGTGATGGTTCATCTTTATTGTGTCTCAAAGTACATTAGAACGTACATGTGTTTTCCGTGTGTATTGCCTATATGCATTGAACACTTGTATGAGAACACTAAATGTACTTTGAAACTAAATCGTACTACTTTAGTAACACTGCTGCCCTGCTCATGTGTTGTCCACAAGGTTTGACAACTCTGTAGATGAGCATCCTAACTGTACAAGTTATAACAATCGAGAATTTGTGTTTTCTGTGTCTATATGAGAATGTCCCAGTAGAGGTTTGTGTGAACCTCAGGTCAAACATTGCATCACCAACAACATCACCAGAAACAGCAAGGGGTGATCTTCATGAAGGTGTTGTCAAGACATCAATCCAGTCACATGGAAGATCTTCAGTTCAAGGATGGATCATGTTACGGATGCCTGTGGTACAAGAGGACAGGATTTGGAGCAGTAGACCTGAACTGATCATCAAGCAACAACAATTTCAACTTTTTAATCCCCTCAATTTTCTTAATTACATGTGAGTACACAAACCATTGCTTGACACTGTGTTGTGTACTCATCTGTAACCAATTATGTGGAGAACTAAGGACATGTGCACCAGCCCTATGGATATGTGCCCCTGACATGTATACACACATCAACAAGTGTTCTGAGAGCTCCATGGAAGTAATGACATTGGGCTGCCACTGTGAAAGTGACAGTGGCAGCCCAATGTCATTTGTTCCATGGAACTATTAGGACATATCTGTTAATGTGTGTATTCATGTCGAGGGCACATATGTCTGCACACTCACAGGTCAGCATGGAGTCCCTGGTAATCTGATCTACGTTTCATGACCTCTACGTTGTGTGACAATACCACTGTACATCCACCCCTCTGCTGCTCTTCTCAGCTCTAGCACAGTACAGGTCCCATATTGAGTCCAATGTCCCTTTAACCCCTGATGTGCCAGAGTATTATCCAATGCATAGCATTGGATAATACTCTTTCACTACTGGGCTAGCATGGTTGCTCAGGCTATGATCATGGCATATCCAGTTAGTTGCTGTCAATCAAGCCCTGTAAGGTGATGAACACGGTTTATATGTTGTACCTTGTTTCTACTGGGGGTGTGCGTGATATCCTTGGGGTCTGTATGTCAACGTGGAGAGTGGAATGGAGGATGGTTTTTGAATCCACACACACAATTTGCCACGTCCATGGTATGGTTGATGTTTGGGGCCATGCTGCTGCCAGTGCTGTGCTGTGTCAATGGTCCTGTGGGGTGAGACAGAACATAATGTGCAGTGTGGTTAGTGTCACAGGACTGACGGGGGACTTGCATGGATTGTTTACATGCCTGTGTTATACTCACAGGTGAAGTGCTCCATGATGAGCGTGTCTCTGATCTGTGCCCCTCTCAAAGTCTCCTCCACATGGCCGATGTCCATGGCCACTTCATGTATGGGGGGGGGGGTCCTGGATGTGATCCAGCAGCCTGGTGTCCACTGTGATGTTGTGCAGTATTGCGCACGCCACAATTATGTCGCACACCTTCGTAGATGCATACTTCAGTGTTCCCCCAGAGTGGTCCAGACATCTGAATCTTGACTTGAGGAGGCCAAAGGTCCGCTCAGTGGCATTCCTCATTCTGGCATGAGCCTGGTTGTACCTTTCCTGGGCATGTGTTTGGGGATTGGCCACAGGGGTCAGTAGCCAGGACTTGCATCCATAGCCAGCATCACCTGTGTAATGTGAGTGCCATGGTGAGACAGGGAGCACATGTTGTGTGAATGATGCTTTGTATGGTGGACGTACTAGCTGTGGGTCAGGTGCATGCTGAGCAGCGTTGTGTGTACGCCTGTGTATGTGGTTTGATTTTGTATTGTGAACTCACCCAGAAGCCATTTCCCTGTAAAAGTTCCATTCTCGAAATCTCTGTGGACTGAGGAGTTTTGGAGAATGTATGAATCATGTGAGCTGCCAGGATACTTTGCACAGACATTCAAAATCCTCATGTTGCTGTCACACACCATCTGCACGTTGATGGAGTGGAAGATCATCCTGTTGATGAATAGCTGTGCGTCACATGCTGGGGCTTTAATACGGACATGGGTGCAATCTGTAGCACCCATGACCCTGGGCATGCTTCCCCTTGCGTAAAAGGCCTGCTTGACGTGCATCCAGGCCATGTCGGTGGTGGAAAAATGTATATAGCTACTGGCCTTGCTTTTGAGGGCTGGCAGGACCTGGGCCAGCACCCTGGAGAATGTGGCCTGTGACATGCCAGATGCGTAACCCTCAGTGGACTGGAAGGCCCCACTTTCCATGAAGTGTATGGCACACAGTAGTTTTTGCAGGCCAGTTAGGGCATGGTTGTGGATGTAGATGGGATCCACCTGATCTTTGATGACATCATACAAGGCAATGATGCTGTCAGGCCTCAACCTGTAGCGATCAATGACCTCATCACCAGTCATTCCAAAGAGGGTGACCCTTGGGCGGTATACCCTGGGCCTTGGTGGTCGTCTATACATCCTCTGCTGCTGTGGAGCATCCTGTTGCTGCAGCTGTGCATGTGCAGGCAGGTGCTGTCCTCCAGGTGGGGATGGACTCCTGTGTGGCTGCTGAGCCAGAGCCTCCTCACATGCAGCAGTTGAAGGCTGTTGATCAGGCGTGCCTGGAGGTTGCTGATATTCCCTAGCTCTCTCACTTGCACACCTTCTCCGCAGTCTTCGCAACAATATGTAACCCAACATTCTGTTTGTGCTCTCTGTCTCTATCTCTCTCTCTCTCTCTCTCTCTCTCTCTCTCTATCTCCCTCCCTGAGTGGAAAACAAGCCACAAATGAGTGTGGTGAGTTGTCCCTTTAAGTAATTTATAGGGCGTTGTGTAGGTGTGGTGATGAGGTGAGTGTTGACCAATGGTGAGTTGTTTTTGTCCAGGTAAGTGTTTGCAGGTGTGTGTGTTATAAGATGTGGTGTGTTGTGCTTGGTATGTGTCTGCCATTTGCAGGTGTGTAGTTGTGGGGTGCAGGTCACGTATTGATGTTGCACAGGTGAGCTTGTATTTGCAGGTGTCCGTTTTGTGTGATAACCCCCATTATTCTGTGTCATGTTGTGTTGTTTTTTTGGGTGTCCTTGTCCCTGTGGTGTTGCTTGTTGTTGTGTGTGACAGTGATTTGTGTTGTGTGTCCATGTTTTTGTGTTGTTTTGGCATTTTGGTTAATTTTTCCATTTACATGCTTGTGCGGTAAGCATTTTGTGTATTTTCCTATGTAACGGGTGTTTTGTTTTGCCCGTTAAGTGTCTAACTTCTGAGAAAAGTGTATCTTAACTTTTTGCCGTTAGGTGTGTCTTTTTTTCAGCCGTTACCAGTACCTCAAGCCTTTGAATGGCTCTGGGGTATGTTGTTCCATGCGTCTGAATGCACGTAAGTGTATTGGCCGTAAGGATTCTGAAACTGCCTTTAACTGTTCTTTAGACGGATCTTTGAATTGCTACATGACACTTAACGCACCCGTTAGTGATTTTTTTACTAACGGCTGCCTTTAAATCTAGCCCTATGAGTCCTGCCTACTCCAGGCTTCCTCAGTTTTGTAGTCTATGTTTAAATTAAGAAACGTTGTATATCTATTAGTCCTATCTGTTCCAGGCTTCAGCAGTTTTGTAGTCTAACTCTAATATAAGAAAAGTCTTATGTCTATCACTGAGTCCTGCCTGCTCCAGGCTTCTTCAGCTTTGTAGTCTAACTCCAATCTAAGAAAAGTCATATGTCTATGATTCCTGCCTGCTCCAGGCTTCCTCAGTTTTGTAGTCTAACTCTAATCAAAGAAATGTCATATGTCTATGAGCTCTGCCTGCTTCAGGCTTCCTCTGTTTAGTAGTCTAAATCTAATAAAAGATAAATAGTATGATTATGAGTCCTGCCTGCTCCAGGTTTCCTCAGTTTTGTAGTCTAACTCTAATCTAAGAAAAGTAGTATGTCTATGAGTCCTGCCTGCTCCAGGATTCCACAGTTTTGTAGTGTAAGTCTAATCTAAAAAAAGTTGTATGTCTGTCAGTCCTGCCTGCTCCAGGCTTCCTCAGTTTTGTAGTCTACCTCTAATCTAAGAAAAGTTGTATGTCTATGAGTCCTGCCTGCTACAGGCTTCCTGTCACGGTTTGTTAAGACTCTCAGACGCAGAGTTAGATAAAAACACAACTTTAATGAAAAGTTAATGCAACCCCGTAGGGTATCATACACGTACACACATATCTTTATTAGACAGGAATGCAATATTGACAATAGCGATATTGGCTCTACCGACCCTGCCAATATACCGGGCAAGGCAGCCAAGGAATTGGAACTTGTGAAATGAGGCTCTACCGGCCTTGCCAAAATACCGGGCAAGGCAGCCACTGGACCGGAGACTAAGACTGGCTCTACTGGCCTTGCCAATACCGGGTAAGGCAACCCAAGGAAACAGGACAGGTTCTACCTGCCTTACCATATACCGGGCAAGGCAGCCAATTGACAGGAGATAAACACCGGCTCTACTGGCCTCGTCAATACCGGGTAAGGCAACCCAAGGAGACAGGACAGGTTCTACCGGCCTTACCATATACCGGGTAAGGCAGCCAATTGACAGGAGATAAACACCGGCTCTGCTGGCCTCGCCAATACCGGGTAAGGCAACCCAAGGAGACAGGACAGCTTCTACCGGCCTTACCATATACCGGGCAAGGCAGCCAGTACAGGAGATAATGGCAACCACTAGCCTCAGTGACTGGAAGGTGGAGCAACAGTCACTACGATGACTAAGAGGCTAAGTCAGAAAGTAAGCCGCCAGCAACAGAGATAGCGGATGGATGAGGAGTAAACCGTGCCCTCACAGATGGAACGCCATACCACTATAGTAGCAATGGAGCGAACCAGTACCCAGTACCTGGAACGCAGACAAACTACAGCATAGCCGGAAGGCTTATTGAGCGAACCAGTACCCAGTACGTGGAACGCTATCAATCCTGCAATGCAGCCGGGTGGCTAAAGGAGCAAACCAGTAATCTGTATATGGAACGTAGCAGTACTGAAACAGCCGGGTGGCTAGAGGAGCGAACCAGTACCCAGTACATGGGGCGCTAACAATACTGAGACAGCCGGGTGGCTAGAGGAGTGAACCAGTACCCAGCACGTGGAATGCTAGTAATGTTGAGACAGCCGAGTGGCTAGAGGAGCGAGCCAATACCTTGTACGTGGAACACTAACGATAATGAGACAGCCGGGTGGCTAGAGGAGCGCACCAGTATCCTGTACGTGGAACGCAGCAATGCTGAAACAGCCGGGTGGCTAGAGGAGCGAACCAGTACCCTGTACGTGGAGCGCTAACATACTGAGACAGCCGGGTGGCTAGAGGAGCGAACCAGTACCCAGCACGTGGAACGCTAGTAATGCTGAGACAGCCGAGTGGCTAGAGGAGTGAGCCAATACCCTGTACGTGGAACGCTAACGATAATGAGACAGCCGGGTGGCTAGAGGAGCGAACCAGTTCCCTGTACGTGAAACGCAGCAATGTTGAAACAGCCAGGTGGCTAGAGGAGCGAACCAGTACCCTGTATGTGGAGCACTAACATACTGAGACAGCCGGGTGGCTAGAGGAGCGAACCAGTACCCTGTACGTGCACCGCTAGCAATACTGAGACAGCCGGGTGGCTAGAGGAGCGAACCAGTACCCCGTACGTGGAACACTAGCAATACTAAGACAGCCGGGTGGCTAGAGGAGCGAACCAGTACCCCATACGTGGAACACTAGCAATACTGAGACAACCGGATGGCTAGGGGAGCGAACCAGTACCCTGTAAGTGGAATGCTAACGATACTGAGACAGCCGGGTGGCTAGAGGAGTGAACCAGTACCCTGTATGTGGAACACTAGCAATACTGAGACAGCCGGGTGGCTAGAGGAGCAAACCAGTACCTTGTACGTGGAATGCTAACGATACTGAGACAGCCGGGTGGCTGTCAAGCAACCAGTACCCGCGTACTGAGTGACCGGCAAGATAGAAATGTTGCCAAGGTGACTCAGGAATGTCAGATGACTGGAGACAAACAGGACAGGAACCAGCAGATGGAAGCAGGAACCAGCATGCAGACGATCAACCGGAATTAGGAACAACGGCGGCGACCGGCAGCAGGAAGTGGGGGCTCAACCTGATCAGACAGAAGCAGGAACTACTCGACTGGTAACACTGGAACAGGACAATCACAGGTCGCAGGAACACAGCAGAGGCCCAGGATACAAGGTGTAGACTCAAAAAGCATAAAGACAACACGAAAGGGCAACCAAAGGGTACCCAGACTAGGTTTAAATAGGCAATACACGGCGGGCTGAAGACAAACAGCCAATGGAGAGCCCCCTACTGGTGATAGACACAAAAGGAGAGCAATCACGGGCACTGTGATACTTCCTCAGTTTTGTAGTCCTACTCTAATCTAAGAAAAGTCATATGTCTATGAGTCCTGCCTGCTCCAGGCTTCTACAGTTTTGTAGTCAAACTCTAAACTAAGAAAAGTGATATGTCTATGAGTCCTGCCTCCTTCAGGGTTCCTCAGTTTTGTAGTCTAACTCTAATCTAAGAAAAGTCATATTTCTAATATTTTCTGAGTCCTGCCTTCTCCATTGTTCTGTAGTTTACTGCTGGCTACATCACTGGTCTAGCTAACATTAGGAACGCTCTCTGTCATGTCAGATTTGTGTGTGTTCACTGCTCAGCACATCTACATTGTTGCTGTCATCCTCAGTTTTGTAGCCTAACTGTAATCTAAGAAAAGTTGTATGTCTATCTACTGTGTCCTTTCTGCTCCAGGCTTCTTCAGTTGTATAATCTAACTCTAAACTAAGAAAAGTCATATGTCTATGAGTCCTGCCTCTTTCAGGGTTCCTCAGTTTTGTAGTCTAACTCTAATCTAAGAAAAGTCATATGTCTAATATTTTCTGAGTCCTGCCTTCTTCATTGTTCTGTAGTTTGCTGCTAGCTACATCACTTGTCTAGCTAATATTACGAACGCTATCTGTCATGTCCGATTTGTGGGTGTTCACTGCTCAGCACATCTACAGTGTTGCTGTTATCCTCAGTTTTGTAGTCTAACTCTAATCTAAGAAAAGTCATATGTCTATCTACTGAGTCCTGCCTGCTCCAGGCTTCCTCAGTTTTGTAGTCTAACTCTAATCTAAGAAAAGTTGTATGCCTATGAGTCCTGCCTGCTACAGGCTTCCTCAGTTTTGTAGTCCTACTCTAATCTAAGAAAAGTCATATGACTATGAGTCCTGCTTGCTCCAGGCTTCTACAGTTTTATAGTCTAACTCTAAACTAAGAAAAGTCATATGTCTATGAGTCCTGCCTGCTTCAGGGTTCCTCAGTTTTGTAATCTAACTCTAATCTAAGAAAATTCATATGTCTAATATTTTCTGAGTCCTGCCTGCTCCATTGCTCTGTAGTTTGCTGCTGGCTACATCACTGGTCTAGCTAACATGACGAGGGCTCTCTGTCATGTCAGATTTGTGGGTGTTCACTGCTCAGCACATCTACAGTGTTGCTGTTATCCTCAGTTTTGTAGTCTAACTCTAATCTAAGAAAAGTCATATGTCTTTCTACTGAGTCCTGTCTGCTCCAGGCTTCCTTAGTTGTGTAGTCTAACTCTAATATAAGAAAAGTCGGATGTCTATGAGACCTGTATCACGGTGCCCGTATTTTCCCTGGCGACATTGTTATGTCAGGATCACTTCCTGATTGTCTTTTATTGGCTGCTGAAGTTTATCTCCGCCCAGTTATAGCCCTTAAATACTGAACCCTGTCACTTCAGCAATGCCTTTTTGTGGTGTTCCAGTCGCCAGCGCTTGATCCTCTTATTTCATGTGATTCTTCTGTGTAGGACCCGGACTGCCCGACTACTCTGCATGATCTGTTCCTGCTCTGTCTACAGACCAGGATTGGCTTACATTCCTGCTCTGTGTACCGACTCGGTTTGGCAGACGTTCCTGCTCTGTGTACCAACCGGTTTGGAGGATGTTCCTGCTCTGTGTACCGACCCAGATTGGCTGGCGTTCCTGCTCTGTATACCGACCCGGTGCTACTGTCCTCCCAGCAGTGTTCCATTTGGAGGTCTCTCCTCCGTTGCCGATTACTGTCTCTGATAGTCTCTGGTTGCCTCCTCCTTGCACTGTACTGGCAGCACTGTTCTGTGACCCTGCCTCGTTACGTTGCGCTATTGTATCCTTTCACTCAGGATCGGTTGGTTGCACCTGGTACGCTTGACCTGTCCTTACTTACTTCCGAGGTTGAGTTAGTTTCAGGGCGCCTCTGTTAGTCTCCACTGCTTAGCAGTTCTGTCAGGTCTGAGTGTTCCTTCCTTAACCCTTTGTGGCTTGGTGTTATAGTGTCAGACCCACAGGGAGGAAGCCGCTCACCTCCCGTGGTGTGCAGCCGCGTCGCACCATCCTCGGACCTCCCGTTGCCAGGGGTGGCATGGCAAAGAGTGTGTGTACGGTCGCACAATGAGAAGCGGCGTGCACACCTCGGGTGACGTCATCGTCAGCCAACCCGGAACTGAGGACGGCTGCGCACCGGCGTTCCGGACATCCACGTTGGAACACAGGGGAGTGTGGGGTGGTCCTACTCCTGGTAGTGCTAGACAGGCCCCTATATAAAGCTGGTATGCCCCTTACTTGGTGCTCATCCCAGCATGCATTACTCTTCCAAAAAATATGACAGACTGTAAAAGCTTAAAAAATAAATCCAGTTATTATTTCTGTTGAGAGTTTTAAGACAGTGCTAACTAATTTTTGACTACATTTTCTTTGAATGTCATTAAATCCAAAATAGAGGTTTTTGTGTCTGAAAGTTTAAAATGAAAAACTTTCTGATGCTTAAATAGTTCTTTTTTTATTTTCTATATCTGTAATTGATTATTAAAAGAATTCAATGTTGAAATATATAGATTCCCTCCACAATTATTGATTTGCCAATATTATTTAGGAAGTTATTCTTGCTAATTTAATCTCTTCAATTTCTTAGGCTATACTTCTTAAATCATAACCTACAGTCTATTTATTTATTTAAAAATGCTTTTTAATACTAGATATGTCTGTAGCACCCAAGAAGTTAAATATATAGTGTTTTCTCCTATTTAAAACATGATTGGAGTTATAGGGTGTTAACACACTGACTAATATGGCCATCTAATTTTATTTTGTAGGCATTAAAAAAACACAAAGAATGATATGTCTTATCTCTCAAACCTTTATGGTTTGAGAGATATTCACAAGCAAAGTTCCCCTCCCGCTCCTTTTACCTAGTGTAAGCCATCTCTTCTCAGATGTGGTATCCAGTCCATAGACCAGACAGATAACAGAAGGGGATAATCTTCTTCCTATGAGAACAATGAAGGCCCTGCCTCCCTTGACAAGTTTTTCAGGTTTTTCCCTTATCTTAATTGAAGACTGTTAGTGATGAGCGAGCACCCCAATGCTCGGGTGTTCGGGTGCTCTGACCGAGCGCCCCCGGAGGCTCGAGTGCTCGGACGAGCACCCGAGCCCCATTGAAGTCAATGGGAGGACTCGAGCATTACACCAGGCACCCCCTGCTCTGATGAGGGGAGGGTGCCTGGTCCATAGGAAAAGGGCAGAAAATGATGGAAACACCACAGAAATGGTTCAGGGACAGCATAGGGAGGATGTCTGGATGCATCTTGGACTCCAACATCGCTGCTGGGAACGATCTTTCGCCCGTAGTACGCCATTTTTACAGACTGACCGTAAAACACACAAAAAGGAAGATAAAAACGACTTTAGGCGAAAAATTGTTACCAAACAGTATTTGCTGTATATTTACTTGTATATCATCTGCAAATTCTGCAAAAAATGTCCTTGATTTTTCTGAACTGAGGCCATGATTAAGAGGGAAACGTGCGCAGAGGCAAATTCTCCCAAAAATTTCCTTGATTTTTCTAAACTGAGGCCATGATTAAGAGGGAAACGTGCGCAGAGGCAAATTCTCCCAAAAATTTCCTTGATTTTTCTGAACTGAGGCCATGATTAAGAGGGAAACGTGCGCAAAGACAAATTCTCCCAAAAATTTCCTCGATTTTTCTGAACTGGGGCCATGATTAAGAGGGAAACGTGCGCTGAGCCGACCATCTAAAACATTATGGGTGAGGGTCTGCTGCGGAGCTGACCATCCTAAACATTATATGCGAAGGCCCGCTAGTGAGCTGACGCTATAAAACATTATATGAGAGGGCCCGCTAGAGAGCTGACCCAATAAAACATTATATGAGAAGGCCCGCTGGTGAGCTGACCTATACAAAAATTGTCAAACTGCGCCCGCTGGTGAGCTGGCCATATATAAAAATTATATCACAGGGCCCGCTGGTGAGCTGGCCCTATATAAAAATTATATCCCAGGGTATATGGAAGAGAGTCAACCATATACCCGTTTTTTGGGTGGAAGGGGTGAATGGGAATACAGAGTATTCCCATCATTGTAAATAACATATATAAAGTCACTTTATGTTCCCCCGGGGCTTTCCTCCAGTGGAGTGGAGAAGTCAGGGGAAATCCAGGCCTTGTTCATTTTTATAAGTGTCAACCTATCAGCATTTTCGGTGGAAAGGCGGATACGCTTATCTGTTATGATGCCACCAGCAGCACTAAATACCCGCTCAGACAGAACGCTGACGGCAGGGCAGGCCAGCACCTCCAAGGCGTAGAGTGCCAGTTCATACCACGTGTCCAGCTTGGACACCCAGTAGTTGTAAGGCACAGAGGGATCATTGAGGACGCTGACACGGTCTGCTACGTACTCCTTCACCATCTTCCAAAACTTTTCCCTCCTTGTGACACTAGGCTGCGCATCAGGGTGAGGGTGCTGGCGGGGTGTCATGAAGGTGTCCCACGCCTTGGAGAGTGTTGCCCTGCCTTTGTCGGAACTGCTGTGTGCTCCCCTTTTCTCCCCTTCTCGGTTGGCCAAGGTAGCACGTACTCTGCCGCCAGTGTTGTCAGATGGAAAATTTTGGAGCAATTTTTCGACAAGAACCTTCTGGTATTGCACCATTTTGCTTGTCCTCTCCACCGGAGGAATGAGAGATGAGAAATTCTCTTTGTAGCGGGGGTCCAGAAGGGTGAACACCCAGTAATCCGTGTTGTCTAAAATGCGTATAACGCGTGGGTCACGGGAAAGGCAGCCTAACATAAAGTCAGCCATGTGTGCCAGAGTACCAACAGGCAAGATTTTGCTGTCCTCACCAGGAGGATGACTCTCAATCTCCTCATCCTCTTCCTCCTCTTCTGCCCACCCACGCTGAAGAGATGGAACTAAAGTTCCATGCCTACCCTCTGTAGCGGAGGCAACCGTGTCTTCCTCCTCCTCCTCCGCCTCCTCCAATTGTCGCTGAGAAGACGAAGTGAGGGTGCTCTGGCTATCACCTTGTGTAAGCTCTTCCTCCCGCATTTCCACCTCTTCCACATGCAAAGCGTCAGTTTTAATTGTGAGCAGCGAGCGTTTCAGTAGATACAGAAGTGGGATGGTTACACTGATAATAGCGTTATCGCCGCTCACCATCTGTGTCGATTCCTCAAAATTGCGTAAAACCTCACAGAGGTCTGACATCCATTCCCACTCCTCACTTCTGATTACAGGAAGTTGAACGGAGAGGCGACGACCGTGTAACAGCTGGTACTCCACTACTGCCCTCTGCTGCTCACAAAGCCGGGCCAACATGTGGAAGGTGGAGTTCCAGCGCGTGCTCACGTCACACAGCAGCCGGTGAGCTGGCAATTGTAAGCGCTGCTGCAGCTTCAACAGGCCGGCTGAAGCTGTAGATGACTTACGGAAATGTGCACACATGCGGCGCACCTTCGTCAAGAGATCATGCAAATTGGGGTAGGTTTTTAGAAATCGCTGAACCACTAAATTAAATACATGCGCTAGGCATGGTACGTGTGTGAGCTTGCCGAGCTCCAAAGCCGCCACCAAGTTACGCCCATTATCACACACAACCATGCCTGGTTGCAGGTTGAGTGGCGAGAGCCACTGCTCGGTCTGGTGACTAATCCCCTGCAACAGCTCTGAGGCCGTGTGCTGTTTGTCCCCAAGGCAGATCAGCTTCAGCACGGCCTGTTGACGCTTCCCCACTGCAGTGCTACACTGCTTCCAGCTACCGGCTGATGGGTGAGTGGCGCTGCGCGCAGAGAATTCGGAGGTGGAAACGGAGGAGGAGGAGCCAATAACGTAGGTGCTGGCGGAAACCCTGATGGAGGTAGGGCCCGCAATCCTCGGCGTGGGTAGCACCTGTGCCATCCCAGGGTCCGAGTCGCTCCCAGCCTCCACGACATTCACCCAGTGTGCCGTCAGGGAAATGTAGCGTCCCTGGCCACAAGCACTTGTCCATGTGTCAGTCGTTAAGTGGACCTTCCCAGTTACTGCGTTGGTCAGGGCACGGGTGATGTTACGGGACACATGGTGGTGTAAGGCGGGGACGGCACACCGGGAAAAGTAGTGGCGGCTGGGGACTGCGTACCGAGGGACAGCTGCTGCCATCAGGCTGCGGAAGGACTCAGTCTCCACAAGCCTAAATGGCAGCATTTCGATGGCCAATAATTTGGAAAGGTGTGAGGTTAGTGCTATGGCCAGTGGGTGGGTGGGTGGGTATTTTCGCTTGCGCTCAAATGCCTGGGGTAACGACATTTGGACACTGTGCTGGGACAGGGAAGTGGATGTGGTCGCTGATGGTGCTTCAGATGGTACAGGTGCAGGGCGGGAGGTATGCGGGCCTGCGCCTTCGACAGGCGATTGGCCGGCACCGAAAACAGGGGAAGAGGAGGCAGTGGTGTGGCCTGCAGACACAGATTGGCGATCCGGGAGTTCCTCCCACTTATTACGGTGCTTGGATGCCATGTGTCGGATCATGCTGGTGGTGGTGAGGTTTCTAGTGTTCATGCCTCGGCTCATTCTGGTGTGGCACAGGTTGCAAACTACAATTCTTTTGTCGTCCGCACTTTCCTTAAAAAAACGCCATACCGCGGAACACCTACCCCTTGGCAAGGGAGATTTACGCAAGGGGGTGCTCTGTGGAACATTTTCGGGCCGGTTTGGAGCGGTCCGCCTTCTTTCTGTAGCCACACCACTGCCTCTTCCAGCCTGTTGCGGTGCTGCAGATGGCTCACCCTCAGGACTGCTGTCATCGCTCGGCTCTACACCTTCCCAGGTGGGGTCAGTCACCTCATCATCCACCAAGTCCTCCTCCACTTCCTCACTCTGATCATCCTCCTCATGTCTTGATCCCACCACATACTCAGTCATTGACAACTGTATATCATCCTCCTCATCAAGGTCTTGAGACAGTAATAGTGGTTGATTTAATGGCAACTGTGTCTCATCATCATCATCATCCACTTCCTTTGACCTTAAATGCCGTTCACCTCTGTCATCTTCTTGTGATTGGGTACCCTCTAGAGGTTGTGAATCAGGGCACAAGATGTCATGTTCCTCTGCAAGCGTGCTTGGAGAGAGGTTCAAATTAAGGATTGGTGATGAGACGAGCTTCTCACTATATCCCAGTGTGGGATCACTTCTTTGACCAGATCCTCTATGGTGGGAGGAAGGATGATCAGGGTGAGGATTATGTTGACCAGACTCTTGGCTACTGAGAGTGGACTTGGTGGAAGACAGGGTGGTGCTTAACCGACTGGAAGCAGTATCAGCTGACATCCAACCGACCACCTGTTCACAGTGGTCAGACCTCGAGAGTGATGTCCTGCGACGCCCTGTAAACTGAGACATGAAGCTAGGTATGGTGGATGTCTTTCTGTCTTGTGCTCTGGCACCAGGCACAGTTTCTACGCGTCCTGACCCGCGCCCTGAACTATCAGGATCACGTCCACTTCCCCGTCCCTTTTTACCCGCCTTCTTCATATTACACGGAATATGTGCTGCAAATCTGCAACTTTGCACAGTAAACAGAATGTTCTTCTTAACTGCGGCTACGCACAGTGAATGGAATATGTGACTTTGATATTTTACAGTTTGAACACTTAACATAATGTTCTCCTAATATGCAACTTTGCACAGTAAACAGAATGTTCTTCTTAACTGCGGCTACGCACAGTGAATGGAATATGTGACTTTGATATTTTACAGTTTGAACACTTAACAGAATGTTCTCCTAATATGCAACTTTGCACAGTAAACAGAATGTTCTTCTTAACTGTGGCTACGCACAGTGAATGGAATATGTGACTTTGATATTTTACAGTTTGAACACTTAACAGAATGTTCTCCTAATATGCAACTTTGCACAGTAAACAGAATGTTCTTCTTAACTGCGGCTACGCACAGTGAATGGAATATGTGACTTTGATATTTTACAGTTTGAACACTTAACAGAATGTTCTCCTAATATGCAACTTTGCACAGTAAACAGAATGTTCTTCTTAACTGCGGCTCGGCACAGTGAATGGAATATGTGACTTTGATATTTTACAGTTTGCACAGTTAACAGAATGTTCTCCTAATATGCAACTTTGCACAGTAAACAGAATGTTCTTCTTAACTGCGGCTACGCACAGTGAATGGAATATGTGACTTTGATATTTTACAGTTTGAACACTTAACAGAATGTTCTCCTAATATGCAACTTTGCACAGTAAACAGAATGTTCTTCTTAACTGCGGCTACGCACAGTGAATGGAATATGTGACTTTGATATTTTACAGTTTGAACACTTAACAGAATGTTCTCCTAATATTCAACTTTGCACAGTAAACAGAATGTTCTTCTTAACTGCGGCTACGCACAGTGAATGGAATATGTGACTTTGATATTTTACAGTTTGAACACTTAACAGAATGTTCTCCTAATATGCAACTTTGCACAGTAAACAGAATGTTCTTCTTAACTGCGGCTCGGCACAGTGAATGGAATATGTGACTTTGATATTTTACAGTTTGAACACTTAACAGAATGTTCTCCTAATATGCAACTTTGCACAGTAAACAGAATGTTCTTCTTAACTGCGGCTACTCACAGTGAATGGAATATGTGACTTTGATATTTTACAGTTTGAACACTTAACAGAATGTTCTCCTAATCTGAAACTTTGCACACTAAAAAGAATGTGCTGCTAATCTGCAACTTTGCACACTGAACAGAATGTGCTCTAATCTGCAACTTTGCACACTAAAAAGAATGTGCTGCTAATCTGCAACTTTGCACACTGAACAGAATGTGCTCTAATCTGCAACTTTGCACACTAAACAGAATGTGCTGCTAATCTGCGGCTAGGCACAGTGAACAGAATATGTGAAGTTTTTTTTTTTATCTCTCTGCCCCCCCAAACAAAATAAACTGCTGCCCCCACACACAGTAGTCCTAAAAAGGACTTTTGGGTCTTTTTTTTTTTTAAATCGCTTTTCTTCTCCCTACACTGACTTTCCCTTCCTATCCTCATCTCTCCCTGGCTAAGACTGAGCCGAACTCGCTGGTCAGGTGCTATACAGCACCCGATCACGGGTTCTGGCCAGCCAATCAGTGTAATGCCAGCAGCCAACATGGCTGCTGGCATTACACTGATGTCAGAGCCTCCCTGCACGTTTATTGGCTGCGCAGCAGCCGCGAAACGTGCGGGGAGGAGACCCGAACATGGCGGGCGAGCACATGCGGTACTCGTACGAGTGCCGCCATGTGCCGAACAGAGCGATGCTCGAGCCGAACCGAGCTTCGGCCGAGCATCCTCGCTCATCACTAAAGACTGTCCCTCTCTGCAGTCTACCTGGGCACCTCCCTTCTCTGAACAGTGTTACATCAGTAGAAGGGGTGGAGGGAGATACTTTGTCATTGAATTACTCTTGAACTACAACTCTTACATAATTGAAATAACACTCTCCAAAGTCCATATACTATGAAGATTAATTAGAGCTGCTTTTATTATGAAACATTACTATCCCTTTAAAGGAGTAAGATACCAGCGACTGACAAATTTGTAATTAAGTTCAATCATATTTGCAGAGATCGAAGATGATGATGTTTCCCTCCATATACCCCTCCATTCTTCAATAGAAAAAGATCTGCCCAATTATTTTTCCCACGCCAACATATATGGAACGGAGGGTGCAGATACCATACAGATCAGTAGCCTGTATAAGCGACCTAAGAATCTATGATGTGAACCTGACAGTGAGTCTCGAAACTCGCCTTGAGGCAAGAATCCCCATTACATATCACTGGGGAAGAGAGAAAATGCTTCACTCTAAGGTATTTCCATACATCTGCCGGAGGGAGGGAAAGTTTTTCCTGAATGGAGGTGAAGTATAGGCATTCGCCGGACTCAAAAAGATCTGAGATAGTCAAATCTGGAGAGGAGGACCAACTAGGGAAGGATTCTGCAGGAAGAGAAAAGGGGTAGGTCTAGTGTAAAAAATACGTGACACCAGCGATGGTAACGAGACAAGTTGATTTTTAGCGTTCCACCAGTTCCAAACCCGGAGGACTGAGCATATAATAGGATGCAATTTTAAGGAAGAATGACGAATTAGGCAGGCAGGAAAAATTCTGTCAAAGTGTTGCCTTCCAGAACTACCGAGCATTCTAGAGACATCCATTTTTTGAAGAAGTGTTATGCCTCCAGTCCATAAGTGAAGTAAGAAGTGCTGCCTGGTAATAAACACGGCCTACGGAGCATCTCCCGTTTAAGTCTCGGTTTACGTGCATGCCAAATTAATTCATGTACCATGAGCGATAACAACGAGAAGAAGGAGTTGGGTACATGGATCGGTAAAGTCTGGAATAGATATAAGACCATCGGGAGAACATTCATTTTGATCACATTGGACCTTCCCAGCCAAGAGAGATAGCGGGAATCCCATCTATGGAGATCTTTACGGATCGCTGAAAGGAGAGGAGGATAATTTGCAGCATAAATGGTATCCGTCAAAGATGTAAGATAAATGCCTAAGTAACGTATAGAGAAGGAACCCCATTTGAAAGGAAATGATGATCGGATATTTGGCAGATCTGCAGGGGAGATACCCACTGGAAGAGCTTCTGATTTAGAGAAATTGATCTTAAAATCTGAAAGAGTAGAGAATTGCCTAATTTCGTCCAACAGAGACGTAATGGAGGAAGATGGATCAGTTACTGTCAACATAACATCATCCGCAAACATAGAAAGTTTATGTTCCTGTGAGGAGTGCGGAATTCCCCCGGATGGATGGGTTCAGTCAAATATGATGGGCAAAGAATTCCATAACCAGAATAAATAATAGTGGAGATAGAGGACATCCTTGGTGTGTGCCATTAGAAATACGCAAATGATCCGACAATGATCCGTTGATTTTTATCTGTGCGTATGGTTTACAATACAGGGCCAGAATATGACTAATAAAATCCGGACCAAGACCATAAGATTCTAAAGTATGAGTGAGGAATGACCAATTTATTCTATTGAAAGCTTTCTTGGCATCGGTAGAAATGAAGAGAGCCGGCCGCTGAGACTGCGTCTCCATATGCAGAAGATTGAGAATTTTGCAAGATCTTTTTTTTTTTTTCTTTGTGTCCATATATGATCATTAATAAATTTCAATGGTGGAAACTATAGATTGTCTGTAAGATAATTGATTTATGAATATTATTTAGTAAATAGTTGTTGCTAATTTAATATATTCAATATCTTATGCTATACTTCTTTAATCATGACATACAATCTACATATTTATTTTAAAAAATTGTATTACTTCTAGAGATGTCTGTAACACCCAAGAGGTTAAATATATAGTGGTTTCTCCTAGTTAAAACAAGATTGGAGTTACAGGATGTTAGCATACTGACTAATACAGCCATCTAATGGCTGTCTAGATTGTATACCAATGTGAATAGTCTGTAAAGCTGGTTATTGTGAAGAAGTTGGGCTTTTCTGGATCAAATCAAAATATACATGTGGAGGGTAAATATCATTTTCTATAATTTGTACTGATGTGAAAGGGGCTTTAAAATGATTGAATTAGACATATGTCTGTCATTGTTTATGAGTAAAAGTGTTTGAGTCCTATATGCAGCCATTTATTAGAGCAAAAGAGCGATTTAATTCAAAACAAGTTTTATACATCGTCCACTATGGTTAAAATGGTTTGTTCCAAATTCATCCCAGCATGCATTGCTCTTCCAAAAAACATGACAGACTACACAAACTTAAAAAATATTTCCTGTTAATATTTATTTTAAGAGTTTTAATACAGTGCTAACTAATTTTTGACTACATTTTCTTTGACATGTCATTAAATCCCAAAAAGAGGTTTTTGTGTCTTAAAGTTTAAAATGAAAATGTTTCTGATATTTAAATAGTTTTTTGGATAATCACTGTTTAGCACATCTACAGTGTTGTTATCATCCTAAGTTTTGTAGTCTAAGTCTAATCTACGAAAAGTCATATGTCTATGAGTCCTGCCTGCTCCATGCTTCTGCAATTTTATTGTCTAACTGTAATCTAAGAAAAGTCTTATGTATTTGAGTCCTTCCTGCTACACGCTTCCTCAGTTTTGTAGACTAACTCTAATCTAAGACAAGTCTTTTTTTTTAAATGACAACCCAAGTTACAGTTTACCTTCTGGACATCATAAACATCTCTGGCACTGAAATGGCTAGTTAAAGATGTCCATAGAGTATAGAATGTGGTATCAAAATGACAGCATAAAACAATATAGAGAAAAATAACCAAAAAACTTTTCCTGAATACACATAGCACACATATTTTTTTACAAATTAATATTTTAGAGTAATAATACTCTTATGTAGTCAGTGATTAAGTTTAGAAATTAAAAAAAAAAAAAAAAAAAAAAAAAGTATTTAAGCTTCAGAACACATATTGTTTAAACTTAGAGATATGAAAATTATTTCATGGGATCATTGTCTCATAGCAAACATATAAGAGTTCACAACTGGTTCTCACTGTCTTCCACCTTAAAAAAGGAAAGGAAAGTTAATTTTTTTTAACTAATATTTTAGAGTAATAATACTCTTATGTAATCAGTGATTAAGTTGGAAAAAAAAAAGTATTTAAGCTTCACAAAATATTTTATTTTAAACTTAGAGATATGAAAATTACTTCATGGGATTATTGTCTCATGGCAAACATATAAGAGTTCACAACTGGTTCTCACTGTCTTCCACCTTAAAAAAGGGAAGGAAAGTTAATTTTTCTTGAACTAATTCTTGGTTTAAAATATTTTTTACCAGTGCAATGCATGATGGGATATCATTGGGGCAAACCATTTTCACCAAAGTAGGGGACAAATGAAACCTTGTTTTTTTTTAAAGTAAGCTTTCACTGCCTTCAAAGCTCATAGATTTTCATCATTGCCTTTCTATGTAATACATTATAGTCATCGCTTACATTCAGAGTTTTTAAAGTATAATTTAAATCATTTGATATTTAATTTGCTCCCCCTCCACAAATATAGAATTTGGTTTCTTCCAGATTTGCTTGAGTTTGTCACACTAACCATCTTTACAGTGTGCATTGCTTGGATAACACTGGAGCAAACCATTTTCACCAAAGTAGGAGGCATAGGAAACTTTGTTTTGATTTCATTTGAGCTTTCACTGCCTCAAAGCTCATAGTTTGTCATCAGTGCCTTTCTTCATAATACATTAGAGTAATATCTTGCATTCAGAGTTTTTAAAGCATATTTGAAATCAATAGATATGTAATTCGCTCCCCCTCCACAAATGTAGAATTTGGTTTGTTCCAGATTTTTCTTCAGCATTACTGAGTCTTACACTGGGGAAAACCATTTTCACCAAAGTAGGGGACATATTAAACTTTCTTTTGAATTACATTGAGCTTCAATGCCTTCAAAGCTCATAGATTGTCATCAATGCCTTGCTACATAATTCATCAGTGTCATCTCTTTCATTCAGAGTTCTAAAAGCATATTTTAAATCAGTAGATATTTAATTTGCTCCCCCTCCACAATTGTAGAATTTGGTTTCTTCCAGAATTGCTGGAGGTCTTCACACTAAACAGCTTTACATAGTGTGCATTGTAAAATATATCACTCACAGCATTTAGAAGTTTATTACAATTCAGTCTACAAACTTCATTACTTTGCAGTTCTATTGTAAATGACAAACCAAATTGCAGTTTACCTTCTGGACATCATAAACATCTCTGGCACAGAAATGGTTAATTAAAGATGTCCATAGAGTATAGAATGTGGTATCAAAATAACACCATAAAACAATATAGAGAAAAATAACCAAAAAACTTTTCCTGAATACACATAGCACACATATTTTTTTACAAACTAATATCTTAGAGTAATAATACGCTTATGTAATCAGTGATTTAGTAAAAAAAAAAAAAAAAACCCAAGTATTTAAGCTTCACAAAATATTTTATTTTAAACTTGGAGGTATGAAAATTACTTCATGGGATTATTGTCTCATGGCAAACATATAAGAGTTCACAATTGGTTCTCACTGTCTTCCACCTTACAAAAGGGAAGGAAAGTTAATTTTTCTTGAACTAATTTTTGGTTTAAAATATTTTTTACCATTGCAATGCATGATGGGATATCATTGGGCAAACCATTTTCACCAAAGTAAGGGACAAATTAAACCTTGTTTTGTTTTAAAGTAAGCTTTCACTGCCTTTAAAGCTTATAGCTTTTCATCATTGCCTTTCTATGTAATACATTATAGTCATCGCTTACATTCAGAGTTTTTAAAGCATATTTTAAATGAGTAGATATCTAATTTGCTCCCCCTCCACAATTGTAGAATTTGGTATCTTCCAGAATTGCTGGAGATCTTCATACTAAACAGCTTTACATAGTGTGCATTGTAAAATATATCACTAACAGCATTTAGAAGTTTACTACAATTCAGTCTACAAACTTCATTACTTTGCAGTTCTATTTTAAATGACAAACCAAATTGCAGTTTACCTTCTGGACATCATAAACATCTCTGGACCAGAAATGGTTAATTAAAGATGTCCATAGAGTATAGAATGTGGTATTAAAATAACACCATAAAACAATATAGAGAAAAATAACCAAAAAACCTTTCCTGAATACACATAGCACACATATTTTTTTACAAACTAATATCTTAGAGTAATAATACGCTTATGTGATCAGTGATTGAGTAAAAAACAAAAACCAAAAACAAAAAAAAACCAAGTATTTAAGCTTCACAACATATTTTATTTTAAACTTTGAGATATGAAAATTACTTCATGGGATTATTGTCTCATGGTAAACATATAAGAGTTCACAACTGGTTCTCACTGTCTTCCACCTTAAAAAAGGGAAGGAAAGTTAAATTTTCTTGAACTAATTTTTGGTTTAAAATATTGTTTACCAGTGCAATACATGATGGGATATCATTGGGGCAAACCATTTTCACCAAAGTAGGGGACAAATGAAACCTTGTTTTTTTTTAAAGTAAGCTTTCACTGCCTTCAAAGCTCATAGATTTTCATCATTGCCTTTCTATGTAATACATTATAGTCATCGCTTACATTCAGAGTTTTTAAAGTATAATTTAAATCATTTGATATTTAATTTGCTCCCCCTCCACAAATATAGAATTTGGTTTCTTCCAGATTTGCTTGAGTTTGTCACACTAACCATCTTTACAGTGTGCATTGCTTGGATAACACTGGAGCAAACCATTTTCACCAAAGTAGGAGGCATAGAAAACTTTTTTTTATTTCATTTGAGCTTTCACTGCCTCAAAGCTCATAGTTTGTCATCAGTGCCTTCCTTCATAATACATTATAGTAATATCTTGCATTCAGAGTTTTTAACCCCTTAAGGACCCTTGACATACCAGGACCGTCAAGGGTAAATGTGTTCCGACCCTTGACGGTCCCGGTACGTCAAGGGTTAAACTCTTCCATTGCGGCCGCACGGAGCGATGGAAGATCGCAGGCTGCTTCTTACTAAGTGTCCCGGTATCGGGACACTTAGTAACGAGCAGTAGATACATTGTTGCAACATGCGATTCGCTTCAAAAGCGAATCACATGTTGCAAAACCTGAATGACAGGGACAGTATTTGTAAATACTGTCCCTGTCAGATCTCTCTGCCTCGCTCCACCTTGCATACTGCTGAGGTGGACAGAGACAGAGAGACATAGTGTTACAGTGTTCCTGTAAAAAAAAAAAGTGAAAAAAAGGTTTAACCCTTTAAGGAACCTTGACGTACCAGGACCGTCACTGTCCTTGAAATACTCAAGGACCGATGACGGTCATAGTACGTCACGTACTTTTACTTACAGCGCTCTACCGGGAGCGCTGTAAGTAAAAATAGGGCCTGAAATTGACCGCTCCAAGATCGGAGCGATCTCTATCAGGCCCCATAATGACGCGCCGATACACGCGACAGGTCACGTGTACCGGCGCGTCCAAGTGCGCCTATGTGGTCATTATGGGATGGAAATGTCCCAGGACCGACGGTCCTTATGGGGTTAAATAAAGAAAATAAACCCTTTGATCACTGTTCTGCAGTGATCAATAAGTTCCCCCCATCTGATCACTCTTGGAGTGATCAATTTGCTGCAGATCAGTGTTTTCTGATCTGTGGGACACCCCCCATCCCCCTTGAATTTTTTTAGATTTTTTTAAAAAAATTGTAAATTTTTTTTAATTTTTTTTAATTTTTTTTTTTTTTTTTAATTTGAATAGTAAATATAGTTTAGGTATTTTGGTAGGTAGTTGGGTAGGTTTAGTGTAGACGTGTGTTAGGGAAAGTTTTAGGGATAGATTTAGGTATAGGGACAAAAAAAAAACCACCCCCCCCCAAAAAAAATATATATATAATAAGCGCAGTTTAGATAGGTAGCTCAATTGGGTTAGGTAGGTTCAGGATATACGTAGGTTAGGGTAAGTTTTAGGGTTAGATTTAGGTTTAGGGATAGCGTAAGAAACCCCCCCAAAAAAAAAAAAAAAACACCCCCAAAAAAAAAAATATATAATAAGTGCAGTTTAGATAGGTAGTTCACTTGGGTTAGGTAGGTTCAGGATATACGTAGGTTAGGGTAAGTTTTAGGGTTAGATTTAGGTTTAGGGATAGCGTAAGAAACCCCCCCCCAAAAAAAACCCAACCCACCCCCCAAAAAAAAATATATATAATATGTGCAGTTTAGATAGGTAGTTCACTTGGGTTAGGTAGGTTCAGGATATACGTAGGTTAGGGTAAGTTTTAGGATTAGAAGTTAGGTTTAGGGATAGCGTTAGCGTAAGAAAAAAAAAATTTTAGTGGGCAAAATGCAGCGCAGGTATAGCGTTGAAGAGGCATATGCCTTTTTGGCTTCTGACTCAGAGGCAACAGACACTGCGTCAGATTTTGATATAGACCAGTTTTCAGAAAGTGAGAGCAGCTCTAGTGACGACGCTGGGCCTTCTGTCAAGAAAAGACGCACTACCCCAAGAGCTGCCCTGGCAACTGCCCCAGCACCTGCCAAAAGATTTGCCCAAAGAATTTACCCATGATAATTTTTTGGATTTGTTTTTGGGGGAAGACATTTTAGGTGAAATTGTGTCCCAAACCAATTTGTATGCTGCCCAGTATACTGCCGCCAACCCTAAGTGTGCAAAACGCTGGTTTTACTTTCTTTACTTACGTCAAGGTTTACAAGGGATTGGTGGTAAAATGGCTGTGTACAAAATTGGAAAACACACCTAAAATGAAAGCCTGGGGTGTCTACTTTCCAAAAATATATACTTTTGGGGAGAAATCTTAGAGTGGAGCACTGTTATACAGCCCCAAATGAGACATGGCACCAGTGATGCAAGCTTTGAAGATTCAAAGTGTGAACCTGGAAACGCGCATGTTCCAATTTGGTCCCCGTAACTCCCCCAAACCATGAGAAAACTATGCATATGGGGTATTGCCGTACTCAGAAGAAGGAGCTGAACACTAATCAATGCAGTTAATAAAATCTTCACCTATTTTGTGCTTGAAATTCACATCAACATTGAAGGCAAAGTGTAAAAAATGTTGAATTTTGTTTACTTACGTCAAGTTTTCACAGGATTGGTGGTAAAATGGCTGTGTAGAAAATTTGAAAACACACCTAAAACGAGAGCCTGGGGTGTCTACTTTCCAAAAATATACACTTTTGGGGTAAATCTTAAAAAAGAGCACTGTTACACAGCCCCAAATGAGACATGGCACCAGTAACGCAAGCTGTGAAGATTCAAAGTGTGAACCTGGAAATGCGCATGTTCCAATTTGGCCCCAGTAGCTCCCCCAAACCATGAGAAAGCTATGCATATGGGGTATTGCCGTACTCAGAAGAAGGAGCTGAACACTAATCAATTCAGTTTATAAAATCTTCACCTATTCTGTGCTTGAAATTCACATCAACATTGAAGGCGAAGTGTGAAAAACGCTGTTTTTTTACTTGCGTCAAGTTTACGAGAAAGTGGTGGTAAAACGGCTGCGTAAAAAAATTGAAAACACACCTAAACTGAAAGCCTGGGGTGTCTGCTTTCCAAAAATATACACTTTTGGGGGGAAATTTTAAGTTGGAACGCTGATACAAAGCCCCAAATGAGACATGGCACAAGTGACGCAAGATGTGAAAATTCAAAGTGTGAAACTGGAAACACACATGTTCCAATTTGGGCCCCGTAGCTCCCCCAAACCTTGAGAAACTTATGCATATGGGGTATTGCCGTACTCAGAAGAAGGAGCTGAACACTAAACAATGCATTTTTAAAAATCTTCACTTATCATGTGCCTGAAATTCACATCAACATTGAAGAGCAAGTGTGAAAAATGCTGTTTTTTTTTAACTTGCGTCAAGATTTACGAGCGATTGGTGGTAAAACGGCTGCGTAAAAAAATTGAAAACATACATAAAATGAAAGCCTGGTGTATCTACTTTCCAAAAATATACACTTTTGGGGGGAAATCCTAAAGTGGAGCACTGGAATGTAGCCCAAAATGAGTAATGGCACAAGTTAACCAAGATGTGAAAATTCAATATTTGTTCAATATTGGGCCCCGTAGCTCCCCCACACCTTGAGAAACCTATGCATATGGGGTATTGCCGTACTCAGAAGAAGGAGCTGAACACTAAACAATGTATTTTTAAAAATCTTCACTTATCATGTGCTTGAAATTCACATCAACATTGAAGTGCAAGTGTGAAAAACGCTGTTTTTCTAACTTGCGTCAAGATTTACGAGCGATTGGTGGTAAAACGGCTGCGTAAAAAAATTGAAAACATACATAAAATGAAAGCCTGGCGTGTCTACTTTCCAAAAATATACAATTTTGGGGGGAAATCCTAAAATGGAGCACTGGAACGTAGCCCAAAATGAGTAATGGCACAAGTTAACCAAGATGTGAAAATTCAATATTTGTTCAATATTGGGCCCTGTAGCTCCCCCAAACCTTGAGAAACCTATGCATATGGGGTATTGCCGTACTCAGAAGAAGGAGCTGAACACTAAACAATGCATTTTTAAAAATCTTCACCTATCACGTGCTTGAAATTCACATCAACATTGAAGTGCAAGTGTGAAAAACGCTGTTTTTTTAACTTACGTCAAGATTTACGAGCGATTGGTGGTAAAACGGCTGCGTAATAAAATTGAAAACATACATAAAATGAAAGCCTGGGGTGTCTACTTTCCAAAAATATACATTTTTGGGGGGAAATCCTAAAGTGGAGCACTGGAACGTAGCCCAAAATGAGTAATGGCACCAGTTAACCAAGATATGAAAATTCAATATTTGTTCAATATTGGGCCCCGTAGCTCCCCCAAACCTTGAGAAACCTATGCATATGGGGTATTGCCGTACTCAAAAGAAGGAGCTGAACACTAAACAATGCATTTTTAAAAATCTAAACCTATCATGTGCTTGAAATTCACATCAACATTGAAGTGCAAGTGTGAAAAACGCTGTTTTTTTAACTTACGTCAAGATTTATGAGCGATTGGTGGTTAAATGGCTGCGTAAAAAAATTGAAAACATACATAAAATGAAAGCCTGGGGTGTCTACTTTCCAAAAATATATACTTTTGGGGGGAAATCTTAGACTGGAGCACTGTTACACAGCCCCAAATGAGACATGGCACCAGTGATGCAAGCTGTGAAAATGCAAAGTGTGAAACTGGAAACGCGCATGTTCCAATTTGGGCCCTGTAGCTCTCCCAAACCTTGAGAAACCTATGCATATGGGGTATTGCCGTACTCAGAAGAATGAGCTGAACACTAAACAATGCATTTTTAAAAATCTTCACCTATCCTGTGTTTGAAATTCACATCAACATTGAAGTGCAAGTGTGAAAAACGCTGTTTTTTTAACTTACGTCAAGATTTACGAGCGATTGGTGGTAAAATGGCTGCGTAAAAAAATTGAAAACATGCATAAAATGAAAGCCTGGGGTGTCTACTTTCCAAAAATATATACTTTTGGGGGGAAATCTTAGAGTGGAGCACTGTTACACAGCCCCAAATGAGACATGGCACCAGTGATGCAAGTTGTGAAAATGCAAAGTGTGAAACTGGAAACGCGCATGTTCCAATTTGGGCCCCGTAGCTCTCCCAAACCTTGAGAAACGTATGCATATGGGGTATTGCCGTACTCAGAAGAAGGAGCTGAACACTAAACAATGCATTTTTAAAAATTTTCACCTATCATGTGATTGAAATTCACATCAACATTGAAGTGCAAGTGTGAAAAAATCTGTTTTTTTAATTTACGTCAAGATTTACGAGCGATTGGTGGTAAAATGACTGCGTAAAAAAATTGAAAACATACATAAAATGAAAGCCTGGGGTGTCTACTTTCCAAAAATATATACTTTTGGGGACAAATCTTAGACTGGAGCACTGTTACACAGCCCCAAATGAGACATGGCACCAGTGATGCAAGCTGTGAAAATGCAAAATGTGAAACTGGAAACGCGCATGTTCCAATTTGGGCCCCGTAGCTCTCCCAAACCTTGAGAAACCTATGCATATGGGGTATTGCCGTACTCAGAAGAAGGAGCTGAACACTAAACAATGCATTTTTAAAAATCTTCACCTATCCTGTGCTTGAAATTCACACCAACATTGAAACCTAAGTGTGAAAAACGCTGAATTTTTTACTTACATCAAGATTTATGAAGGATTCGTGGTAAAATGGCTGCGTAAAAAAATTGAAAACATACATAAAATGAAAGCCTGGGGTGTCTACTTTCCAAAAATATACACTTTTGGGGGGAAATCTTAGAGTGGAGCACTGTTACACAGCCCCAAATGAGACATGGCACCAGTGATGCAAGCTGTGAAAATTCAAAGTGTGAAACTGGAAACGCGCATGTTCCAATTTGGGCCCCGTAGCTCTCCCAAACCTTGAGAAACTTATGCATATGGGGTTTTGCCGTACTCAGAAGAAGGAGCTGAACACTAAACAATGCATTTTTAAAAATCTTCACCTATCATGTGATTGAAATTCACATCAACATTGAAGTGCAAGTGTGAAAAAAGCTGTTTTTTTTAACTTATGTCAAGATTTACGAGCGATTGGTGGTAAAATGGCTGCGTAAAAAAATTGAAAACTTACATAAAAAGAAAGCCTGGGGTGTCTACTTTCCAAAAATATATACTTTTGGGGGGAAATCTTAGAGTGGAGCACTGTTACACAGCCCCAAATGAGACATGGCACCAGTGATACAAGCTGTGAAAATGCAAAGTGTGAAACTGGAAACGCGCATGTTCCAATTTGGGCCCCGTAGCTCTCCCAAACCTTGAGAAACCTATGCATATGGGGTATTGCCGTACTCAGAAGAAGGAGCTGAACACTAAACAATGCATTTTTAAAAATCTTCACCTATCCTGTGCTTGAAATTCACACCAACATTGAAACCTAAGTGTGAAAAACGCTGAATTTTTTACTTACATCAAGATTTATGAAGGATTCGTGGTAAAATGGCTGCGTAAAAAAATTGAAAACATACATAAAATGAAAGCCTGGGGTGTCTACTTTCCAAAAATATACACTTTTGGGGGGAAATCTTAGAGTGGAGCACTGTTACACAGCCCCAAATGAGACATGGCACCAGTGATGCAAGCTGTGAAAATTCAAAGTGTGAAACTGGAAACGCGCATGTTCCAATTTGGGCCCCGTAGCTCTCCCAAACCTTGAGAAACTTATGCATATGGGGTATTGCCGTACTCAGAAGAAGGAGCTGAACACTAAACAATGCATTTGTAAAAATCTTCACCTATCATGTGATTGAAATTCACATCAACATTGAAGTGCAAGTGTGAAAAACGCTGTTTTTTTAACTTACGTCAAGATTTACGAGCGATTGGTGGTAAAATGGCTGCGTAAAAAAATTGAAAACATACATAAAATGAAAGCCTGGGGTGTCTACTTTCCAAAAATATATACTTTTGGGGACAAATCTTAGACTGGAGCACTGTTACACAGCCCCAAATGAGACATGGCACCAGTGATGCAAGCTGTGAAAATGCAAAATGTGAAACTGGAAACGCGCATGTTCCAATTTGGGCCCCGTAGCTCTCCCAAACCTTGAGAAACCTATGCATATGGGGTATTGCCGTACTCAGAAGAAGGAGCTGAACACTAAACAATGCATTTTTAAAAATCTTCACCTATCCTGTGCTTGAAATTCACACCAACATTGAAACCTAAGTGTGAAAAACGCTGAATTTTTTACTTACATCAAGATTTATGAAGGATTCGTGGTAAAATGGCTGCGTAAAAAAATTGAAAACATACATAAAATGAAAGCCTGGGGTGTCTACTTTCCAAAAATATACACTTTTGGGGGGAAATCTTAGAGTGGAGCACTGTTACACAGCCCCAAATGAGACATGGCACCAGTGATGCAAGCTGTGAAAATTCAAAGTGTGAAACTGGAAACGCGCATGTTCCAATTTGGGCCCCGTAGCTCTCCCAAACCTTGAGAAACTTATGCATATGGGGTTTTGCCGTACTCAGAAGAAGGAGCTGAACACTAAACAATGCATTTTTAAAAATCTTCACCTATCATGTGATTGAAATTCACATCAACATTGAAGTGCAAGTGTGAAAAAAGCTGTTTTTTTAACTTATGTCAAGATTTACGAGCGATTGGTGGTAAAATGGCTGCGTAAAAAAATTGAAAACTTACATAAAAAGAAAGCCTGGGGTGTCTACTTTCCAAAAATATATACTTTTGGGGGGAAATCTTAGAGTGGAGCACTGTTACACAGCCCCAAATGAGACATGGCACCAGTGATACAAGCTGTGAAAATGCAAAGTGTGAAACTGGAAACGCGCATGTTCCAATTTGGGCCCCGTAGCTCTCCCAAACCTTGAGAAACCTATGCATATGGGGTATTGCCGTACTCAGAAGAAGGAGCTGAACACTAAACAATGCATTTTTAAAAATCTTCACCTATCCTGTGCTTGAAATTCACACCAACATTGAAACCTAAGTGTGAAAAACGCTGAATTTTTTACTTACATCAAGATTTATGAAGGATTCGTGGTAAAATGGCTGCGTAAAAAAATTGAAAACATACATAAAATGAAAGCCTGGGGTGTCTACTTTCCAAAATATACACTTTTGGGGGGAAATCTTAGAGTGGAGCACTGTTACACAGCCCCAAATGAGACATGGCACCAGTGATGCAAGCTGTGAAAATTCAAAGTGTGAAACTGGAAACGCGCATGTTCCAATTTGGGCCCCGTAGCTCTCCCAAACCTTGAGAAACTTATGCATATGGGGTATTGCCGTACTCAGAAGAAGGAGCTGAACACTAAACAATGCATTTGTAAAAATCTTCACCTATCATGTGATTGAAATTCACATCAACATTGAAGTGCAAGTGTGAAAAACGCTGTTTTTTTAACTTACGTCAAGATTTACGAGCGATTGGTGGTAAAATGGCTGCGTAAAAAAATTGAAAACATACATAAAATGAAAGCCTGGGGTGTCTACTTTCCAAAAATATATACTTTTGGGGGGAAATCTTAGAGTGGAGCACTGTTACACAGCCCCAAATGAGACATGGCACCAGTGATACAAGCTGTGAAAATGCAAAGTGTGAAACTGGAAACGCGCATGTTCCAATTTGGGCCCCGTAGCTCTCCCAAACCTTGAGAAACCTATGCATATGGGGTATTGCCGTACTCAGAAGAAGGAGCTGAACACTAAACAATGCATTTTTAAAAATCTTCACCTATCCTGTGCTTGAAATTCACACCAACATTGAAACCTAAGTGTGAAAAACGCTGAATTTTTTACTTACATCAAGATTTATGAAGGATTCGTGGTAAAATGGCTGCGTAAAAAAATTGAAAACATACATAAAATGAAAGCCTGGGGTGTCTACTTTCCAAAAATATACACTTTTGGGGGGAAATCTTAGAGTGGAGCACTGTTACACAGCCCCAAATGAGACATGGCACCAGTGATGCAAGCTGTGAAAATTCAAAGTGTGAAACTGGAAACGCGCATGTTCCAATTTGGGCCCCGTAGCTCTCCCAAACCTTGAGAAACTTATGCATATGGGGTATTGCCGTACTCAGAAGAAGGAGCTGAACACTAAACAATGCATTTGTAAAAATCTTCACCTATCATGTGATTGAAATTCACATCAACATTGAAGTGCAAGTGTGAAAAACGCTGTTTTTTTAACTTACGTCAAGATTTACGAGCCATTGGTGGTAAAATGGCTGCGTAAAAAAATTGAAAACATACATAAAATGAAAGCCTGGGGTGTCTACTTTCCACAAATATACACTTTTGGTGGGAAATCTTAGAGTGGAGCACTGTTACACAGCCCCAAATGAGACATGGCACCAGTGATGCAAGCTGTGAAAATGCAAAGTGTGAAACTGGAAACGCGCATGTTCCAATTTGGGCCCCGTAGCTCTCCCAAACCTTGAGAAACCTATGCATATGGGGTATTGCCGTACTCAGAAGAATGAGCTGAACACTAAACAATGCATTTTTAAAAATCTTAACCTATCCTGTGCTTGAAATTCACACCAACATTGAAACCTAAGTGTGAAAAATGCTAAATTTTTTACTTACATCAAGATTTATGAAGGATTCGTGGTAAAATGGCTGCGTAAAAAAATTGAAAACATACATAAAATGAAAGCCTGGGGTGTATGCTTTCCAAAAATATACACTTTTGGGGGGAAATCTTAGAGTGGAGCACTGTTACACAGCCCCAAATGAGACATGGCACCAGTGATGCAAGCTGTGAAAATTCAAAGTGTGAAACTGGAAACGCGCATATTCCAATTTGGGCCCCGTAGCTCTCCCAAACCTTGAGAAACTTATGCATATGGGGTATTGCCGTACTCAGAAGAAGGAGATGAACACTAAACAATGCATTTTTAAAAATCTTCACCTATCATGTGATTGAAATTCACATCAACATTGAAGTGCAAGTGTGAAAAACGCTGTTTTTTTAACTTACGTCAAGATTTATGAGCGATTGGTGGTAAAATGGCTGCGTAAAAAAATTGAAAACATACATAAAATGAAAGCCTGGGGTGTCTACTTTCCAAAAATATATACTTTTGGGGACAAATCTTAGACTGGAGCACTGTTACACAGCCCCAAATGAGACATGGCACCAGTGATGCAAGCTGTGAAAATTCAAAGTGTGAAACTGGAAACACACATGTTCCAATTTGGGCCCCGTAGCTCCCCCAAACCTTGAGAAACTTATGCATATGGGGTATTGCCGTACTCAGAAGAAGGAGCTGAACACTAAACAATGCATTTTTAAAAATCTTCACTTATCATGTGCCTGAAATTCACATCAACATTGAAGAGCAAGTGTGAAAAATGCTGTTTTTTTTTAACTTGCGTCAAGATTTACGAGCGATTGGTGGTAAAACGGCTGCGTAAAAAAATTGAAAACATACATAAAATGAAAGCCTGGTGTATCTACTTTCCAAAAATATACACTTTTGGGGGGAAATCCTAAAGTGGAGCACTGGAATGTAGCCCAAAATGAGTAATGGCACAAGTTAACCAAGATGTGAAAATTCAATATTTGTTCAATATTGGGCCCCGTAGCTCCCCCACACCTTGAGAAACCTATGCATATGGGGTATTGCCGTACTCAGAAGAAGGAGCTGAACACTAAACAATGTATTTTTAAAAATCTTCACTTATCATGTGCTTGAAATTCACATCAACATTGAAGTGCAAGTGTGAAAAACGCTGTTTTTCTAACTTGCGTCAAGATTTACGAGCGATTGGTGGTAAAACGGCTACGTAAAAAAATTGAAAACATACATAAAATGAAAGCCTGGCGTGTCTACTTTCCAAAAATATACAATTTTGGGGGGAAAGCCTAAAATGGAGCACTGGAACGTCGCCCAAAATGAGTAATGGCACAAGTTAACCAAGATGTGAAAATTCAATATTTGTTCAATATTGGGCCCCGTAGCTCCCCCAAACCTTGAGAAACCTATGCATATGGGGTATTGCCGTACTCAGAAGAAGGAGCTGAACACTAAACAATGCATTTTTAAAAATCTTCACCTATCACGTGCTTGAAATTCACATCAACATTGAAGTGCAAGTGTGAAAAACGCTGTTTTTTTAACTTACGTCAAGATTTACGAGCGATTGGTGGTAAAACGGCTGCGTAATAAAATTGAAAACATACATAAAATGAAAGCCTGGGGTGTCTACTTTCCAAAAATATACATTTTTGGGGGGAAATCCTAAAGTGGAGCACTGGAACGTAGCCCAAAATGAGTAATGGCACCAGTTAACCAAGATATGAAAATTCAATATTTGTTCAATATTGGGCCCCGTAGCTCCCCCAAACCTTGAGAAACCTATGCATATGGGGTATTGCCGTACTCAGAAGAAGGAGCTGAACACTAAACAATGCATTTTTAAAAATCTAAACCTATCATGTGCTTGAAATTCACATCAACATTGAAGTGCAAGTGTGAAAAACGCTGTTTTTTTAACTTACGTCAAGATTTATGAGCGATTGGTGGTTAAATGGCTGCGTAAAAAATTTGAAAACATACATAAAATGAAAGCCTGGGGTGTCTACTTTCCAAAAATATATACTTTTGGGGGGAAATCTTAGACTGGAGCACTGTTACACAGCCCCAAATGAGACATGGCACCAGTGATGCAAGCTGTGAAAATGCAAAGTGTGAAACTGGAAACGCGCATGTTCCAATTTGGGCCCCGTAGCTCTCCCAAACCTAGAGAAACCTATGCATATGGGGTATTGCCGTACTCAGAAGAATGAGCTGAACACTAAACAATGCATTTTTGAAAATCTTCACCTATCCTGTGTTTGAAATTCACATCAACATTGAAGTGCAAGTGTGAAAAACGCTGTTTTTTTAACTTACGTCAAGATTTACGAGCGATTGGTGGTAAAATGGCTGCGTAAAAAAATTGAAAACATGCATAAAATGAAAGCCTGGGGTGTCTACTTTCCAAAAATATATACTTTTGGGGGGAAATCTTAGAGTGGAGCACTGTTACACAGCCCCAAATGAGACATGGCACCAGTGATGCAAGTTGTGAAAATGCAAAGTGTGAAACTGGAAACGCGCATGTTCCAATTTGGGCCCCGTAGCTCTCCCAAACCTTGAGAAACGTATGCATATGGGGTATTGCCGTACTCAGAAGAAGGAGCTGAACACTAAACAATGCATTTTTAAAAATTTTCACCTATCATGTGATTGAAATTCACATCAACATTGAAGTGCAAGTGTGAAAAAATCTGTTTTTTTAATTTACGTCAAGATTTACGAGCGATTGGTGGTAAAATGACTGCGTAAAAAAATTGAAAACATACATAAAATGAAAGCCTGGGGTGTCTACTTTCCAAAAATATATACTTTTGGGGACAAATCTTAGACTGGAGCACTGTTACACAGCCCCAAATGAGACATGGCACCAGTGATGCAAGCTGTGAAAATGCAAAATGTGAAACTGGAAACGCGCATGTTCCAATTTGGGCCCCGTAGCTCTCCCAAACCTTGAGAAACCTATGCATATGGGGTATTGCCGTACTCAGAAGAAGGAGCTGAACACTAAACAATGCATTTTTAAAAATCTTCACCTATCCTGTGCTTGAAATTCACACCAACATTGAAACCTAAGTGTGAAAAACGCTGAATTTTTTACTTACATCAAGATTTATGAAGGATTCGTGGTAAAATGGCTGCGTAAAAAAATTGAAAACATACATAAAATGAAAGCCTGGGGTGTCTACTTTCCAAAAATATACACTTTTGGGGGGAAATCTTAGAGTGGAGCACTGTTACACAGCCCCAAATGAGACATGGCACCAGTGATGCAAGCTGTGAAAATTCAAAGTGTGAAACTGGAAACGCGCATGTTCCAATTTGGGCCCCGTAGCTCTCCGAAACCTTGAGAAACTTATGCATATGGGGTTTTGCCGTACTCAGAAGAAGGAGCTGAACACTAAACAATGCATTTTTAAAAATCTTCACCTATCATGTGATTGAAATTCACATCAACATTGAAGTGCAAGTGTGAAAAAAGCTGTTTTTTTAACTTACGTCAAGATTTACGAGCGATTGGTGGTAAAATGGCTGCGTAAAAAAATTGAAAACATACATAAAATGAAAGCCTGGGGTGTCTACTTTCCAAAAATATATACTTTTGGGGGGAAATCTTAGAGTGGAGCACTGTTACACAGCCCCAAATGAGACATGGCACCAGTGATACAAGCTGTGAAAATGCAAAGTGTGAAACTGGAAACGCGCATGTTCCAATTTGGGCCCCGTAGCTCTCCCAAACCTTGAGAAACCTATGCATATGGGGTATTGCCGTACTCAGAAGAAGGAGCTGAACACTAAACAATGCATTTTTAAAAATCTTCACCTATCCTGTGCTTGAAATTCACACCAACATTGAAACCTAAGTGTGAAAAACGCTGAATTTTTTACTTACATCAAGATTTATGAAGGATTCGTGGTAAAATGGCTGCGTAAAAAAATTGAAAACATACATAAAATGAAAGCCTGGGGTGTCTACTTTCCAAAAATATACACTTTTGGGGGGAAATCTTAGAGTGGAGCACTGTTACACAGCCCCAAATGAGACATGGCACCAGTGATGCAAGCTGTGAAAATTCAAAGTGTGAAACTGGAAACGCGCATGTTCCAATTTGGGCCCCGTAGCTCTCCCAAACCTTGAGAAACTTATGCATATGGGGTATTGCCGTACTCAGAAGAAGGAGCTGAACACTAAACAATGCATTTGTAAAAATCTTCACCTATCATGTGATTGAAATTCACATCAACATTGAAGTGCAAGTGTGAAAAACGCTGTTTTTTTAACTTACGTCAAGATTTACGAGCGATTGGTGGTAAAATGGCTGCGTAAAAAAATTGAAAACATACATAAAATGAAAGCCTGGGGTGTCTACTTTCCAAAAATATATACTTTTGGGGGGAAATCTTAGAGTGGAGCACTGTTACACAGCCCCAAATGAGACATGGCACCAGTGATACAAGCTGTGAAAATGCAAAGTGTGAAACTGGAAACGCGCATGTTCCAATTTGGGCCCCGTAGCTCTCCCAAACCTTGAGAAACCTATGCATTTGGGGTATTGCCGTACTCAGAAGAAGGCGCTGAACACTAAACAATGCATTTTTAAAAATCTTCACCTATCCTGTGCTTGAAATTCACACCAACATTGAAACCTAAGTGTGAAAAACGCTGAATTTTTTACTTACATCAAGATTTATGAAGGATTCGTGGTAAAATGGCTGCGTAAAAAAATTGAAAACATACATAAAATGAAAGCGTGGGGTGTCTACTTTCCAAAAATATACACTTTTGGGGGGAAATCTTAGAGTGGAGCACTGTTACACAGCCCCAAATGAGACATGGCACCAGTGATGCAAGCTGTGAAAATTCAAAGTGTGAAACTGGAAACGCGCATGTTCCAATTTGGGCCCCGTAGCTCTCCCAAACCTTGAGAAACTTATGCATATGGGGTATTGCCGTACTCAGAAGAAGGAGCTGAACACTAAACAATGCATTTGTAAAAATCTTCACCTATCATGTGATTGAAATTCACATCAACATTGAAGTGCAAGTGTGAAAAACGCTGTTTTTTTAACTTACGTCAAGATTTACGAGCCATTGGTGGTAAAATGGCTGCGTAAAAAAATTGAAAACATACATAAAATGAAAGCCTGGGGTGTCTACTTTCCACAAATATACACTTTTGGTGGGAAATCTTAGAGTGGAGCACTGTTACACAGCCCCAAATGAGACATGGCACCAGTGATGCAAGCTGTGAAAATGCAAAGTGTGAAACTGGAAACGCGCATGTTCCAATTTGGGCCCCGTAGCTCTCCCAAACCTTGAGAAACCTATGCATATGGGGTATTGCCGTACTCAGAAGAATGAGCTGAACACTAAACAATGCATTTTTAAAAATCTTAACCTATCCTGTGCTTGAAATTCACACCAACATTGAAACCTAAGTGTGAAAAATGCTAAATTTTTTACTTACATCAAGATTTATGAAGGATTCGTGGTAAAATGGCTGCGTAAAAAAATTGAAAACATACATAAAATGAAAGCCTGGGGTGTCTGCTTTCCAAAAATATACACTTTTGGGGGGAAATCTTAGAGTGGAGCACTGTTACACAGCCCCAAATGAGACATGGCACCAGTGATGCAAGCTGTGAAAATTCAAAGTGTGAAACTGGAAACGCGCATATTCCAATTTGGGCCCCGTAGCTCTCCCAAACCTTGAGAAACTTATGCATATGGGGTATTGCCGTACTCAGAAGAAGGAGATGAACACTAAACAATGCATTTTTAAAAATCTTCACCTATCATGTGATTGAAATTCACATCAACATTGAAGTGCAATTGTGAAAAACGCTGTTTTTTTAACTTACGTCAAGATTTATGAGCGATTGGTGGTAAAATGGCTGCGTAAAAAAATTGAAAACATACATAAAATGAAAGCCTGGGGTGTCTACTTTCCAAAAATATATACTTTTGGGGACAAATCTTAGACTGGAGCACTGTTACACAGCCCCAAATGAGACATGGCACCAGTGATGCAAGCTGTGAAAATGCAAAGTGTGAAACTGGAAATGCGCATAATCCAATTTGGGCCCCGTAGCTCTCCCAAACCTTGAGAAACCTATGCATATGGGGTATTGCCGTACTCAGAAGAATGAGCTGAACACTAAACAATGCATTTTTAAAAATCTTCACCTATCCTGTGCTTGAAATTTACACCAACATTGAAACCTAAGGGTGAAAAACGCTGAATTTTTTACTTACATCAAGATTTATGCGCGATTGGTGGTAAAATGGCTGCGTAAAAAAATTGAAAACATACATAAAATGAAAGCCTGGGGTGTCTACTTTCCAAAAATATACACTTTTGGGGGGAAATCTTAGAGTGGAGCACTGTTACACAGCCCCAAATGAGACATGGCACCAGTGATACAAGCTGTGAAAATTCAAAGTGTGAAACTGGAAACGCGCATGTTCCAATTTGGGCCCCCTAGCTCTCCCAAACCTTGAGAAACCTATGCATATGGGGTATTGCTGTACTCAGAACAAGGAGCTGAACACAAAACAATGCATTTTTAAAAATCTTCACCTATCATGTGCTTGATATCAACAGTAGTATTGAAATGTAAGTGTGAAAACTGCAAAAAACAAAATATTACCAGAATTTTGAAATTTTTTTCTGGAAAAATAGCAGCATGAAAAACTCCAAAATTCACCTAATTATTTACCTTATGTTGTGTAGTTTTCAGAAACATATACCTTTGTGGGACATTTTTGGTTCTGGCACCGTCAGCTAAGCTATGATGTCCACATGCCAATTGTTGAAAAATCACAAGTTGGAAATAACGGCAGCCATCTTGTAATATTTACCTTGTAAATGTGAGTAAAGGACTAAAATACTAGGCATATGGGGTACTCTTATATTCAGGAGAAGCAAATGAATATATTTAGGGGTATTTTTTTTTCATTAACTAATAGTATGCAAATCCTGACAGAAAAATGTAAGCAAAATGTTTTTTTTTCAGTTTTTTTGCTCTTTTTTTCTATTTTAATCAAATTAAACAATGAGGTATTCATATAATTGTGGTATCAAAAGAAAGCCCTACTTGTGCTTAAAAAAACAGTATATAATTTATGTGGCTGCACAAAAGGAATTAAAGAGAAAATATGGTTGAACAAAGACATAGTCAAAAAACTAAAAATTACTCCGGTCCTTAAGTAAAATCTAAAACAGATTTTCCGGGTCCTTAAGGGGTTAAAGCATATTTGAAATCAATAGATATTTAATTCGCTCCCCCTCCACAAATGTAGAATTTGGTTTGTTCCAGATTTCCTTCGGCATTAATGAGTCTGACACTGGGGAAAACCATTTTCACCAAAGTAGGGGACATATTAAACTTTGTTTTGAATTACATTGAGCTTCAATGCCTTCAAAGCTCATAGATTGTCATCAGTGCCTTGCTACATAATTCATCAGTGTCATCTCTTTCATTCAGAGTTCTTAAAGCATATTTTAAATCAGTAGATATCTAATTTGCTCCCCCTCCACAATTGTAGAATTTTGTTTCTTCCAGAATTGCTGGAGGTCTTCACACTAAACAGCTTTACATAGTGTGCATTGTAAAATATATCACTAACAACATATAGAAGTTTATTACAATTCAGTCTACAAACTTCCTTACTTTGCAGTTCTATTTTAAATGACAAACCAAATTGCAGTTTACCTTCTGGATATCATAAACATCTCTGGCACAGAAATGGTTAATTAAAGATATCCATAGAGTATAGAATGTGGTATCAAAATAACACCATAAAACAATATAGAGAAAAATAACCAAAAAACTTTTCCTGAATACACATAGCACACATATTTTTTTACAAACTAATATCTTAGAGTAATAATACGCTTATGTAATCAGTGATTGAGTAAAAACAAAAACAAAAACAAAAAACAAAAAAAAAAACAAGTATTTAAGCTTCACAAAATATTTTATTTTAAACTTAGAGATATAAAAATTACTTCATGGGATTATTGTCTCATGGCAAACATATAAGACTTCACAACTGGTTCTCACTGTCTTCCACCTTAAAAAAGGGAAGGAAAGTTAATTTTTCTTGAACTAATTTTTGGTTTAAAATATTGTTTACCAGTGCAATGCATGATGGGATATCATTGGGGCAAACCATTTTCACCAAAGTAGGGGACAAATGAAACCTTTTTTGTTTTAAAGTAAGCTTTCACTGCCTTCAAAGCTCATAGATTTTCATCATTGCCTCTCTATGTAATACATTATAGTCATCGCTTACATTCAGAGTTTTTAAAGTATAATTTAAATCATTTGATATTTAATTTGCTTCCCCTCCACAAATATAGAATTTGGTTTCTTACAGATTTGCTTGAGTTTGTCACACTAACCATCTTTACAGTGTGCATTGCTTGGATAACACTGGAGCAAACCATTTTCACCAAAGTAGGAGGCATAGGAAACTTTGTTTTGATTTCATTTGAGCTTTCACTGCCTCAAAGCTCATAGTTTGTCATCAGTGCCTTTCTTCATAATACATTAGAGTAATATCTTGCTTTCAGAGTTTTTAAAGCATATTTGAAATCAATAGATATTTAATTCGCTCCCCCTCCACAAATGTAGAATTTGGTTTGTTCCAGATTTTCTTCATCATTACTGAGTCTGACCTTGGGGAAAACCATTTTCACCAAAGTAGGGGTCATATTAAACTCTGTTTTGAATTACCTTGAGCTTCAATCCCTTCAAAGCTCATAGATTGTCATCAATGCCTTGCTACATAATTCATCAGTGTCATCTCTTTCATTCAGAGTTCTTAAAGAATATTTTAAATCAGAGGATATCTAATTTGCTCCCCCTCCACAATTGTAGAATTTGGTTTCTTCCAGAATTGCTTGAGGTCTTCACACTAAACAGCTTTACATAGTGTGCATTGTAAAATATATCACTAACAGCATATAGAAGTTTATTACAATTCAGTCTACAAACTTCATTACTTTGCAGTTCTATTTTAAATGACAAGCCAAATTGCAGTTTACCTTCAGGACATCATTAACATCCCTGGCACAGAAATGGTTAATTAAAGATGTCCATAGAGTATAGAATGTGGTATCAAAATAACACCATAAAACAATATAGAGAAAAATAACCAAAAAACCTTTCCTGAATACACATAGCACACATATTTTTTTACAAACTAATATCTTAGAGTAATTATACGCTTATGTGATCAGTGACTGAGTAAAAAAGAAAAAAAAAAAAAAACCAAGTATTTAAGCTTCACAAAAATTTTTATTTTAAACTTAGAGATATAAAAATTACTTCGTGGGATTATTGTCTCATGGCAAACATATAAGAGTTCACAACTGGTTCTCACTGTCTTCCACCTTAAAAAAGGGAAGGAAAGTTAATTTTTCTTGAACTAATTTTTGGTTTAAAATATTGTTTACCAATGCAATGCATGATGGGATATCATTGGGGCAAACCATTTTCACCAAAGTAGGTGACAAATGAAACCTTTTTTGTTTTAAAGTAAGCTTTCACTGCCTTCAAAGCTCATAGATTTTCATCATTGCCTCTCTATGTAATACATTATAGTCATCGCTTACATTCAGAGTTTTTAAAGTATAATTTAAATCATTTGATATTTAATTTGCTTCCCCTCCACAAATATAGAATTTGGTTTCTTCCAGATTTGCTTGAGTTTGTCACACTAACCATCTTTACAGTGTGCATTGCTTGGATAACACTGGAGCAAACCATTTTCACCAAAGTAGGAGGCATAGGAAACTTTGTTTTGATTTCATTTGAGCTTTCACTGCCTCAAAGCTCATAGTTTGTCATCAGTGCCTTTCTTCATAATACATTAGAGTAATATCTTGCATTCAGAGTTTTTAAAGCATATTTGAAATCAATAGATATTTAATTCGCTCCCCCTCCACAAATGTAGAATTTGGTTTGTTCCAGATTTTCTTCATCATTACTGAGTCTGACCTTGGGGAAAACCATTTTCACCAAAGTAGGGGACATATTAAACTTTGTTTTGAATTACCTTGAGCTTCAATGCCTTCAAAGCTCATAGATTGTCATCAATGCCTTGCTACATAATTCATCAGTGTCATCTCTTTCATTCAGAGTTCTTAAAGAATATTTTAAATCAGAGGATATCTAATTTGCTCCCCCTCCACAATTGTAGAATTTGGTTTCTTCCAGAATTGCTGGAGGTCTTCACACTAAACAGCTTTACATAGTGTGCATTGTAAAATATATCACTAACAGCATATAGAAGTTTATTACAATTCAGTCTACAAACTTCATTACTTTGCAGTTCTATTTTAAATGACAAACCAAATTGCAGTTTACCTTCAGGACATCATTAACATCCCTGGCACAGAAATGGTTAATTAAAGATGTCCATAGAGTATAGAATGTGGTATCAAAATAACACCATAAAACAATATAGAGAAAAATAACCAAAAAACCTTTCCTGAATACACATAGCACACATATTTTTTTACAAACTAATATCTTAGAGTAATAATACGCTTATGTGATCAGTGACTGAGTAAAAAAAAAAAAAAAAAAAAAAAAAAAAAACCATGTATTTAAGCTTCACAAAAATTTTTATTTTAAACTTAGAGATATAAAAATTACTTCGTGGGATTATTGTCTCATGGCAAACATATAAGAGTTCACAACTGGTTCTCACTGTCTTCCACCTTAAAAAAGGGAAGGAAAGTTAATTTTTCCTGAACTAATTTTTGGTTTAAAATATTGTTTACCAGTGCAATGCATGATGGGATATCATTGGGGCAAACCATTTTCACCAAAGTAGGGGACAAATGAAACCTTGTTTTGTTTTAAAGTAAGCTTTCACTGCCTTCAAAGCTCGTAGATTTTCATCATTGCCTTTCTATGTAATACATTATAGTCATCGCTTACATTCAGAGTTTTTAAAGTATAATTTAAATCATTTGATATTTAATTTGCTCCCCCTCCACAAATATAGAATTTGGTTTCTTCCAGATTTGCTTGAGTTTGTCACACTAACCATCTTTACAGTGTGCATTGCTTGGATAACACTGGAGCAAACCATTTTCACCAAAGTAGGAGGCATAGGAAACTTTTTTTTATTTCATTTGAGCTTTCACTGCCTCAAAGCTCATAGTTTGTCATCAGTGCCTTCCTTCATAATACATTATAGTAATATCTTGCATTCAGAGTTTTTAACCCCTTAAGGACCCTTGACATACCAGGACCGTCAAGGGTAAATGTGTTCCGACCCTTGATGGTCCCGGTACGTCAAGGGTTAAACTCTTCCATTGCGGCCGCACGGAGCGATGGAAGATCGCAGGCTGCTTCTTACTAAGTGTCCCGGTATCGGGACACTTAGTAACGAGCAGTAGATACATTGTTGCAACATGCGATTCGCTTCAAAAGCGAATCACATGTTGCAAAACCTGAATGACAGGGACAGTATTTGTAAATACTGTCCCTGTCAGATCTCTCTGCCTCGCTCCACCTTGCATACTGCTGAGGTGGACAGAGACAGAGAGACATAGTGTTACAGTGTTCCTGTAAAAAAAAAAAGTGAAAAAAAGGTTTAACCCCTTAAGGAACCTTGACGTACCAGGACCGTCACTGTCCTTGAAATACTCAAGGACCGATGACGGTCATAGTACGTCACGTACTTTTTACTTACAGCGCTCTACCGGGAGCGCTGTAAGTAAAAATAGGGCCTGAAATTGACCGCTCCAAGATCGGAGCGATCTCTATCAGGCCCCATAATGACGCGCCGATACACGCGACATGTCACGTGTACCGGCGCGTCCAAGTGCGCCTATGCGGTCATTATGGGATGGAAATGTCCCAGGACCGACGGTCCTTATGGGGTTAAATAAAGAAAATAAACCCTTTGATCACTGTTCTGCAGTGATCAATAAGTTCCCCCCATCTGATCACTCTTGGAGTGATCAATTTGCTGCAGATCAGTGTTTTCTGATCTGTGGGACACCCCCCATCCCCCTTGAATTTTTTTAGATTTTTAAAAAAAATTTTTTTTTTTTTTTTTAATTTGAATAGTAAATATAGTTTAGGTATTTTGGTAGGTAGTTGGGTAGGTTTAGTGTAGACGTGTGTTAGGGAAAGTTTTAGGGATAGATTTAGGTATAGGGACAACAAAAAAAACCACCCCCCCCAAAAAAAAATATATATATAATAAGCGCAGTTTAGATAGGTAGCTCAATTGGGTTAGGTAGGTTCAGGATATACGTAGGTTAGGGTAAGTTTTAGGGTTAGATTTAGGTTTAGGGATAGCGTAAGAAACCCCCCCCAAAAAAAAAAAAAAACCACCCCCAAAAAAAAAAATATATAATAAGTGCAGTTTAGATAGGTAGTTCACTTGGGTTAGGTAGGTTCAGGATATACGTAGGTTAGGGTAAGTTTTAGGGTTAGATTTAGGTTTAGGGATAGCGTAAGAAACCCCCCCCAAAAAAAAACCCAACCCACCCCCCAAAAAAAAATATATATAATATGTGCAGCTTAGATAGGTAGTTCACTTGGGTTAGGTAGGTTCAGGATATACGTAGGTTAGGGTAAGTTTTAGGATTAGAAGTTAGGTTTAGGGATAGCGTTAGCGTAAGAAAAAAAAAAATTTTAGTGGGCAAAAGGCAGCGCAGGTATAGCGTTGAAGAGGCATATGCCTTTTTGGCTTCTGACTCAGAGGCAACAGACACTGCGTCAGATTTTGATATAGACCAGTTTTCAGAAAGTGAGAGCAGCTCTAGTGACGACGCTGGGCCTTCTGTCAAGAAAAGACGCACTACCCCAAGAGCTGCCCTGGCAACTGCCCCAGCACCTGCCAAAAGATTTGCCCAAAGAATTTACCCATGATAATTTTTTGGATTTGTTTTTGGGGGAAGACATTTTAGGTGCAATTGTGTCCCAAACCAATTTGTATGCTGCCCAGTATACTGCCGCCAACCCTAAGTGTGCAAAACGCTGGTTTTACTTTTTTTACTTACGTCAAGGTTTACAAGGGATTGGTGGTAAAATGGCTGTGTACAAAATTGGAAAACACACCTAAAATGAAAGCCTGGGGTGTCTACTTTCCAAAAATATATACTTTTGGGGAGAAATCTTAGAGTGGAGCACTGTTATACAGCCCCAAATGAGACATGGCACCAGTGATGCAAGCTTTGAAGATTCAAAGTGTGAACCTGGAAACGCGCATGTTCCAATTTGGTCCCCGTAACTCCCCCAAACCATGAGAAAACTATGCATATGGGGTATTGCCGTACTCAGAAGAAGGAGCTGAACACTAATCAATGCAGTTAATAAAATCTTCACCTATTTTGTGCTTGAAATTCACATCAACATTGAAGGCAAAGTGTAAAAAATGTTGAATTTTGTTTACTTACGTCAAGTTTTCACAGGATTGGTGGTAAAATGGCTGTGTAGAAAATTTGAAAACACACCTAAAACGAGAGCCTGGGGTGTCTACTTTCCAAAAATATACACTTTTGGGGTAAATCTTAAAAAAGAGCACTGTTACACAGCCCCAAATGAGACATGGCACCAGTAACGCAAGCTGTGAAGATTCAAAGTGTGAACCTGGAAATGCGCATGTTCCAATTTGGCCCAAGTAGCTCCCCCAAACCATGAGAAAGCTATGCATATGGGGTATTGCCGTACTCAGAAGAAGGAGCTGAACACTAATCAATTCAGTTTATAAAATCTTCACCTATTCTGTGCTTGAAATTCACATCAACATTGAAGGCGAAGTGTGAAAAACGCTGTTTTTTTACTTGCGTCAAGTTTACGAGAAAGTGGTGGTAAAATGGCTGCGTAAAAAAATTGAAAACACACCTAAACTGAAAGCCTGGGGTGTCTGCTTTCCAAAAATATACACTTTTGGGGGGAAATTTTAAGTTGGAACGCTGATACAAAGCCCCAAATGAGACATGGCACAAGTGACGCAAGATGTGAAAATTCAAAGTGTGAAACTGGAAACACACATGTTCCAATTTGGGCCCCGTAGCTCCCCCAAACCTTGAGAAACTTATGCATATGGGGTATTGCCGTACTCAGAAGAAGGAGCTGAACACTAAACAATGCATTTTTAAAAATCTTCACTTATCATGTGCCTGAAATTCACATCAACATTGAAGAGCAAGTGTGAAAAATGCTGTTTTTTTTTAACTTGCGTCAAGATTTACGAGCGATTGGTGGTAAAACGGCTGCGTAAAAAAATTGAAAACATACATAAAATGAAAGCCTGGTGTGTCTACTTTCCAAAAATATACACTTTTGGGGGGAAATCCTAAAGTGGAGCACTGGAATGTAGCCCAAAATGAGTAATGGCACAAGTTAACCAAGATGTGAAAATTCAATATTTGTTCAATATTGGGCCCCGTAGCTCCCCCACACCTTGAGAAACCTATGCATATGGGGTATTGCCGTACTCAGAAGAAGGAGCTGAACACTAAACAATGTATTTTTAAAAATCTTCACTTATCATGTGCTTGAAATTCACATCAACATTGAAGTGCAAGTGTGAAAAATGCTGTTTTTCTAACTTGCGTCAAGATTTACGAGCGATTGGTGGTAAAACGGCTACGTAAAAAAATTGAAAACATACATAAAATGAAAGCCTGGCGTGTCTACTTTCCAAAAATATACAATTTTGGGGGGAAAGCCTAAAATGGAGCACTGGAACGTAGCCCAAAATGAGTAATGGCACAAGTTAACCAAGATGTGAAAATTCAATATTTGTTCAATATTGGGCCCCGTAGCTCCCCCAAACCTTGAGAAACCTATGCATATGGGGTATTGCCGTACTCAGAAGAAGGAGCTGAACACTAAACAATGCATTTTTAAAAATCTTCACCTATCACGTGCTTGAAATTCACATCAACATTGAAGTGCAAGTGTGAAAAATGCTGTTTTTTTAACTTACGTCAAGATTTACGAGCGATTGGTGGTAAAACGGCTGCGTAATAAAATTGAAAACATACATAAAATGAAAGCCTGGGGTGTCTACTTTCCAAAAATACACACTTTTGGGGGGAAATCCTAAAGTGGAGCACTGGAACGTAGCCCAAAATGAGTAATGGCACCAGTTAACCAAGATATGAAAATTCAATATTTGTTCAATATTGGGCCCCGTAGCTCCCCCAAACCTTGAGAAACCTATGCATATGGGGTATTGCCGTACTCAGAAGAAGGAGCTGAACACTAAACAATGCATTTTTAAAAATCTAAACCTATCATGTGCTTGAAATTCACATCAACATTGAAGTGCAAGTGTGAAAAACGCTGTTTTTTTAACTTACGTCAAGATTTATGAGCGATTGGTGGTTAAATGGCTGCGTAAAAAAATTGAAAACATACATAAAATGAAAGCCTGGGGTGTCTACTTTCCAAAAATATATACTTTTGGGGGGAAATCTTAGACTGGAGCACTGTTACACAGCCCCAAATGAGACATGGCACCAGTGATGCAAGCTGTGAAAATGCAAAGTGTGAAACTGGAAACGCGCATGTTCCAATTTGGGCCCCGTAGCTCTCCCAAACCTTGAGAAACCTATGCATATGGGGTATTGCCGTACTCAGAAGAATGAGCTGAACACTAAACAATGCATTTTTGAAAATCTTCACCTATCCTGTGTTTGAAATTCACATCAACATTGAAGTGCAAGTGTGAAAAACGCTGTTTTTTTAACTTACGTCAAGATTTACGAGCGATTGGTGGTAAAATGGCTGCGTAAAAAAATTGAAAACATGCATAAAATGAAAGCCTGGGGTGTCTACTTTCCAAAAATATATACTTTTGGGGGGAAATCTTAGAGTGGAGCACTGTTACACAGCCCCAAATGAGACATGGCACCAGTGGTGCAAGTTGTGAAAATGCAAAGTGTGAAACTGGAAACGCGCATGTTCCAATTTGGGCCCCGTAGCTCTCCCAAACCTTGAGAAACGTATGCATATGGGGTATTGCCGTACTCAGAAGAAGGAGCTGAACACTAAACAATGCATTTTTAAAAATCTTCACCTATCATGTGATTGAAATTCACATCAACATTGAAGTGCAAGTGTGAAGAAATCTGTTTTTTTAATTTACGTCAAGATTTACGAGCGATTGGTGGTAAAATGACTGCGTAAAAAAATTGAAAACATACATAAAATGAAAGCCTGGGGTGTCTACTTTCCAAAAATATATACTTTTGGGGACAAATCTTAGACTGGAGCACTGTTACACAGCCCCAAATGAGACATGGCACCAGTGATGCAAGCTGGGAAAATGCAAAATGTGAAACTGGAAACGCGCATGTTCCAATTTGGGCCCCGTAGCTCTCCCAAACCTTGAGAAACTTATGCATATGGGGTTTTGCCGTACTCAGAAGAAGGAGCTGAACACTAAACAATGCATTTTTAAAAATCTTCACCTATCATGTGATTGAAATTCACATCAACATTGAAGTGCAAGTGTGAAAAAAGCTGTTTTTTTAACTCACGTCAAGATTTACGAGCGATTGGTGGTAAAATGGCTGCGTAAAAAAATTGAAAACATACATAAAATGAAAGCCTGGGGTGTCTACTTTCCAAAAATATATACTTTTGGGGGGAAATCTTAGAGTGGAGCACTGTTACACAGCCCCAAATGAGACATGGCACCAGTGATACAAGCTGTGAAAATGCAAAGTGTGAAACTGGAAACGCGCATGTTCCAATTTGGGCCCCGTAGCTCTCCCAAACCTTGAGAAACCTATGCATATGGGGTATTGCCGTACTCAGAAGAAGGAGCTGAACACGAAACAATGCATTTTTAAAAATCTTCACCTATCCTGTGCTTGAAATTCACACCAACATTGAAACCTAAGTGTGAAAAACGCTGAATTTTTTACTTACATCAAGATTTATGAAGGATTCGTGGTAAAATGGCTGCGTAAAAAAATTGAAAACATACATAAAATGAAAGCCTGGGGTGTCTACTTTCCAAAAATATACACTTTTGAGGGGAAATCTTAGAGTGGAGCACTGTTACACAGCCCCAAATGAGACATGGCACCAGTGATGCAAGCTGTGAAAATTCAAAGTGTGAAACTGGAAACGCGCATGTTCCAGTTTGGGCCCCGTAGCTCTCCCAAACCTTGAGAAACTTATGCATATGGGGTATTGCCGTACTCAGAAGAAGGAGCTGAACACTAAACAATGCATTTGTAAAAATCTTCACCTATCATGTGATTGAAATTCACATCAACATTGAAGTGCAAGTGTGAAAAACGCTGTTTTTTTAACTTACGTCAAGATTTACGAGCGATTGGTGGTAAAATGGCTGCGTAAAAAAATTGTAAACATACATAAAATGAAAGCCTGGGGTGTCTACTTTCCAAAAATATACACTTTTGGGGGGAAATCTTAGAGTGGAGCACTGTTACACAGCCCCAAATGAGACATGGCACCAGTGATACAAGCTGTGAAAATGCAAAGTGTGAAACTGGAAACGCGCATGTTCCAATTTGGGCCCCGTAGCTCTCCCAAACCTTGAGAAACCTATGCATATGGGGTATTGCCGTACTCAGAAGAATGAGCTGAACACTAAACAATGCATTTTTAAAAATCTTAACCTATCCTGTGCTTGAAATTCACACCAACATTGAAACCTAAGTGTGAAAAATGCTAAATTTTTTACTTACATCAAGATTTATGAAGGATTCGTGGTAAAATGGCTGCGTAAAAAAATTGAAAACATACATAAAATGAAAGCCTGGGGTGTCTGCTTTCCAAAAATATACACTTTTGGGGGGAAATCTTAGAGTGGAGCACTGTTACACAGCCCCAAACGAGACATGGCACCAGTGATGCAAGCTGTGAAAATTCAAAGTGTGAAACTGGAAACGCGAATATTCCAATTTGGGCCCCGTAGCTCTCCCAAACCTTGAGAAACTTATGCATATGGGGTATTGCCGTACTCAGAAGAAGGAGATGAACACTAAACAATGCATTTTTAAAAATCTTCACCTATCATGTGATTGAAATTCACATCAACATTGAAGTGCAAGTGTGAAAAACGCTGTTTTTTTAACTTACGTCAAGATTTATGAGCGATTGGTGGTAAAATGGCTGCGTAAAAAAATTGAAAACATACATAAAATGAAAGCCTGGGGTGTCTACTTTCCAAAAATATATACTTTTGGGGACAAATCTTAGACTGGAGCATTGTTACACAGCCCCAAATGAGACATGGCACCAGTGATGCAAGCTGTGAAAATGCAAAGTGTGAAACTGGAAATGCGCATAATCCAATTTGGGCCCCGTAGCTCTCCCAAACCTTGAGAAACCTATGCATATGGGGTATTGCTGTACTCAGAACAAGGAGCTGAACACAAAACAATGCATTTTTAAAAATCTTCACCTATCATGTACTTGATATCAACAGTAGTATTGAAATGTAAGTGTGAAAACTACAAAAAACAAAATATTACCACAATTTTGAAATTTTTTTCTGGAAAAATAGCAGCATGAAAAACTCCAAAATTCACCTGATTATTTACCTTATGTTGTGTAGTTTTCAGAAACATATACCTTTGTGGGACATTTTTGGTTCTGGCACCGTCAGCTAAGCTATGATGCCCACATGCCAATTGTTGAAAAATCACAAGTTGGAAATAACGGCAGCCATCTTGTAATATTTACCTTGTAAATGTGAGTAAAGGACTAAAATACTAGGCATATGGGGTACTCTTATATTCAGGAGAAGCAAATGAATATATTTAGGGGTATTTTTTTTCCATTAACTAATAGTATGCAAATCCTGACAGAAAAATGTAAGCAAAATGTTTTTTTTTCAGTTTTTTTGCTCTTTTTTTCTATTTTAATCAAATTAAACAATGAGGTATTCATATAATTGTGGTATCAAAAGAAAGCCCTACTTGTGCTTAAAAAAACAGTATATAATTTATGTGGCTGCACAAAAGGAATTAAAGAGAAAATATGGTTGAACAAAGACATAGTCAAAAAACTAAAAAATTACTCCGGTCCTTAAGTAAAATCTAAAACAGATTTTCCGGGTCCTTAAGGGGTTAAAGCATATTTGAAATCAATAGATATTTAATTCGCTCCCCCTCCACAAATGTAGAATTTTGTTTGTTCCAGATTTCCTTCGGCATTAATGAGTCTGACACTGGGGAAAACCATTTTCACCAAAGTAGGGGACATATTAAACTTTGTTTTGAATTACATTGAGCTTCAATGCCTTCAAAGCTCATAGATTGTCATCAGTGCCTTGCTACATAATTCATCAGTGTCATCTCTTTCATTCAGAGTTCTTAAAGCATATTTTAAATCAGTAGATATCTAATTTGCTTCCCCTCCACAATTGTAGAATTTGGTTTCTTCCAGAATTGCTGGAGGTCTTCACACTAAACAGCTTTACATAGTGTGCATTGTAAAATATATCACTAACAACATATAGAAGTTTATTACAATTCAGTCTACAAACTTCCTTACTTTGCAGTTCTATTTTAAATGACAAACCAAATTGCAGTTTACCTTCTGGATATCATAAACATCTCTGGCACAGAAATGGTTAATTAAAGATATCCATAGAGTATAGAATGTGGTAGCAAAATAACACCATAAAACAATATAGAGAAAAATAACCAAAAAACTTTTCCTGAATACACATAGCACACATATTTTTTACAAACTAATATCTTAGAGTAATAATACGCTTATGTAATCAGTGATTGAGTAAAAAAAAAAAAAAAAAAAAAAAAAAAAAAAAAAAAAAAAAAAAAAAAAAAGTATTTAAGCTTCACAAAATATTTTATTTTAAACTTAGACATATAAAAATTACTTCATCGGATTATTGTCTCATGGCAAACATATAAGACTTCACAACTGGTTCTCACTGTCTTCCACCTTAAAAAAGGGAAGGAAAGTTAATTTTTCCTGAACTAATTTTTGGTTTAAAATATTTTTTACCAGTGAAATACATGATGGGATATCATTGGGGCAAACCATTTTCACCAAAGTAGGGGACAAATGAAACCTTGTTTTGTTTTAAAGTAAGCTTTCACTGCCTTCAAAGCTCATAGATTTTCATCATTGCCTTTCTATGTAATACATTATAGTCATCGCTTACATTCAGAGTTTTTAAAGTATAATTTAAATCATTTGATATTTAATTTGCTCCCCCTCCACAAATATAGAATATGGTTTCTTCCAGATTTGCTTGAGTTTGTCACACTAACCATCTTTACATTGTGCATTGCTTGGATAACACTGGAGCAAACCATTTTCACCAAAGTAGGAGGCATAGGAAACTTTGTTTTGATTTCATTTGAGCTTTCACTGCCTCAAAGCTCATACTTTGTCATCAGTGCCTTTCTTCATAATACATTAGAGTAATATCTTGCATTCAGAGTTTTTAAAGCATATTTGAAATCAATAGATATTTAATTCGCTCCCCCACCACAAATGTAGAATTTGGTTTGTTCCAGATTTTCTGCAGCATTACTGAGTCTGACCTTGGGGAAAACCATTTTCACCAAAGTAGGGGACATATTAAACTTTGTTTTGAATTACATTGAGCTTCAGTGCCTTCAAAGCTCATAGATTGTCATCAATGCCTTGCTACATAATTCATCAGTGTCATCTCTTTCATTCAGAGTTCTTAAAGAATATTTTAAATCAGTAGATATCTAATTTGCTCCCCCTCCACAATTGTAGAATTTGGTTTCTTCCAAAATTGCTGGAGGTCTTCACACTAAACAGCTTTACATAGTGTGCATTGTAAAATTTATCACTAACAGCATTTAGAAGTTTATTACAATTCAGTCTACAAACTTCATTACTTTGCAGTTCTATTTTAAATGACAAACCAAATTGCAGTTTACCTTCTGAACATCATAAACATCTCTGGCACAGAAATGGTTAATTAAAGATGTCCATAGAGTATAGAATGTGGTATCAAAATAACACCATAAAACAATATGGAGAAAAATAACCAAGAAACGTTTCCTGAATACACATAGCACACATATTTTTTTACAAACTAATATCTTAGAGTAATAATACGCTTATGTAATCAGTGATTGAGTAAAAAACAAAAACAAAAAAAACACCAAGTATTTAAGCTTCACAAAATATTTGATTTTAAACTTAGAGATATGAAAATTACTTCATGGGATTATTGTCTCATGGCAAACATATAAGAGTTCACAATTGGTTCTCACTGTCTTCCACCTTAAAAAAGGGAAGGAAAGTTAATTTTTCTTGAACTAATTATTGATTTAAAATATTGTTTACCAGTGCAATGCATGATGGGATATCATTGGGGCAAACCATTTTCACCAAAGTAGGGGACAAATGAAACCTTGTTTTGTTTTAAAGTAAGCTTTCACTGCCTTCAAAGCTCATAGATTTTCATCATTGCCTTTCTATGTAATACATTATAGTCATCGCTTACATTCAGAGTTTTTAAAGTATAATTTAAATCATTTGATATTTAATTTGCTCCCCCTCCACAAATATAGAATTTGGTTTCTTCCAGATTTGCTTGAGTTTGTCACACTAACCATCTTTACAGTGTGCATTGCTTGGATAACACTGGAGCAAACCATTTTCACCAAAGTAGGAGGCATAGGAAACTTTGTTTTGATTTCATTTGAGCTTTCACTGCCTCAAAGCTCATAGTCTGTCATCAGTGCCTTTCTTCATAATACATTAGAGTAATATCTTGCATTCAGAGTTTTTAAAGCATATTTGAAATCAATAGATATTTAATTCGCTCCCCCTCCACAAATGTAGAATTTGGTTTGTTCCAGATTTGCTTCAGCATTACTGAGTCTGACCTTGGGGAAAACCATTTTCACCAAAGTAGGGGACATATTAAACTTTGTTTTGAATTACATTGAGCTTCAATGCCTTCAAAGCTCATAGATTGTCATCAATGCCTTGCTACATAATTCATCAGTGTCATCTCTTTCATTCAGAGTTCTTAAAGAATATTTTAAATCAGTAGATATCTAATTTGCTCCCCCTCCACAATTGTAGAATTTGGTTTCTTCTTGAATTGCTGGAGATCTTCACACTAAACAGCTTTACATAGTGTGCATTGTAAAATATATCACTAACAGCATTTAGAAGTTTATTACAATTCAGTCAACAAACTTCATTACTTTGCAGTTCTATTTTAAATGACAAACCAAATTGCAGTTTACCTTCTGGATATCATAAACATCTCTGGCACAGAAATGGTTAATTAAAGATATCCATAGAGTATAGAACGTGGTATCAAAATAACACCATAAAACAATATAGAGAAAAATAACCAAAAAACTTTTCCTGAATACACATAGCACACATATTTTTTTACAAACTAATATCTTAGAGTAAAAATACGCTTATGTAATCAGTGATTGAGAAAAAAAAAAAACAAAAACAAAAAAAAACACCAAGTATTTAAGCTTCACAAAATATTTTATTTTAAACTTAGAGATATAAAAATTACTTCATGGGATTATTGTCTCATGGCAAACATATAAGAGTTCACAATTGGTTCTCACTCTTTTCCACCTTAAAAAAGGGAAGGAAAGTTAATTTTTCTTGAACTAATTATTGGTTTAAAATATTGTTTACCAGTGCAATGCATGATGGGATATCATTGGGGCAAACCATTTTCACCAAAGTAGGGGACAAATGAAACCTTCTTTTGTTTTAAAGTAAGCTTCACTGCCTTCAAAGCTCATAGATTTTCATCATTGCCTTTCTATGTAATACATTATAGTCATCGCTTACATTCAGAGTTTTTAAAGTATAATTTAAATAATTTGATATTTAATTTGCTCCCCCTCCACAAATATAGAATTTGGTTTCTTACAGATTTGCTTGAGTTTGTCACACTAACCATCTTTACAGTGTGCATTGCTTGGATAACACTGGAGCAAACCATTTTCACCAAAGTAGGAGGCATAGGAAACTTTGTTTTTGATTTCATTTGAGCTTTCACTGCCTCAAAGCTCATAGTTTGTCATCAGTGCCTTTCTTCATAATACATTAGAGTAATATCTTGCATTCAGAGTTTTTAAAGCATATTTGAAATTAATAGATATTTAATTTGCTCCCCCTTCACAAATGTAGTATTTGGTTTGTTCCAGATTTTCTTCAGCATTACTGAGTCTGACCTTGGGGAAAACCATTTTCACCAAAGTAGGGGACATATTAAACTTTGTTTTGAATTACATTGAGCTTCAATGCCTTCAAAGTTCATAGATTGTCATCAATGCCTTGCTACATAATTCATCAGTGTCATCTCTTTCATTCAGAGTTCTTAAAGAATATTTTAAATCAGTAGATATCTAATTTGCTCCCCCTCCACAATTGTAGAATTTGGTTTCTTCCAGTATTGCTGGAGGTCTTCACACTAAACAGCTTTACATAGTGTGCATTGTAAAATTTATCACTAACAGCATTTAGAAGTTTACTACAATTCAGTCTACAAACTTCATTACTTTGCAGTTCTATTTTAAATGACAAACCAAATTGCAGTTTACCTTCTGGACATCATAAACATCTCTGGCACAGAAATGGTTAATTAAAGATGTCCATAGAGTATAGAATGTGGTATCAAAGTAACACCATAAAACAATATGGAGAAAAATAACCAAAAAACTTTTCCTGAATACACATGGCACAAATATTTTTTTACAAACTAATATCTTAGAGTAATAATACGCTTATGTAATCAGTGACTGAATTAAAAAAAAAAAAAAAAAAAAAAAAACAAGTATTTAAGCTTCACAAAATATTTTAATTTAAACTTAGAGATATAAAAATTGCTTCATGGGATTATTGTCTCATGGCAAACATATAAGAGTTCACAATTGGTTCTCACTGTCTTTCACCTTAAAAAAGGGAAGGAAAGTTAATTTTTCTTGAACTAATTATTGGTTTAAAATATTATTTACCAGTGCAATGCATGATGGGATATCATTGGGGCAAACCATTTTCTCCAAAGTAGGGGACAAATGAAACCTTGTTTTGTTTTAAAGTAAGCTTTCACTGCCTTCAAAGCTCATAGATTTTCATCATTGCCTTTTTTATGTAATACATTATAGTCATCGCTTACATTCAGAGTTTTTAAAGTATAATTTAAATCATTTGATATTTAATTTGCTCCCCCTCCACAAATATAGAATTTGGTTTCTTCCAGATTTGCTTGAGTTTGTCACACTAACCATCTTTACAGTGTGCATTGCTTGGATAACACTGGAGCAAACCATTTTCACCAAAGTAGGAGGCATAGAAAACTTTGTTTTGATTTCATTTGAGCTTTCACTGCCTCAAAGCTCATAGTTTGTCATCAGTGCCTTTCTTCATAATACATTAGAGTAATATCTTGCATTCAGAGTTTTTAAAGCATATTTGAAATCAATAGATATTTAATTCGCTCCCCCTCCACAAATGTAGAATTTGGTTTGTTACAGATTTGCTTCAGCATTACTGAGTCTGACCTTGGGGAAAACCATTTTCACCAAACTAGGGGACATATTAAACTTTGTTTTGAATTACATTGAGCTTCAATGCCTTCAAAGCTCATAGATTGTCATCAATGCCTTGCTACATAATTCATCAGTGTCATCTCTTTCATTCAGAGTTCTTAAAGAATATTTTAAATCTGTAGATATCTAATTTGCTCCCCCTCCACAATTGTAGAATTTGGTTTCTTCCAGAATTGCTGGAGATCTTCACACTAAACAGCTTTACATAGTGTGCATTGTAAAATATATCACTAACAGCATTTAGAAGTTTATTACAATTCAGTCAACAAACTTCATTACTTTGCAGTTCTATTTTAAATGACAAACCAAATTGCAGTTTACCTTCTGGATATCATAAACATCTCTGGCACAGAAATGGTTAATTAAAGATATCCATAGAGTATAGAACGTGGTATCAAAATAACACCATAAAACAATATAGAGAAAAATAACCAAAAAACTTTTCCTGAATACACATAGCACACATATTTTTTTACAAACTAATATCTTAGAGTAAAAATACGCTTATGTAATCAGTGATTGAGTAAAAAACAAAAACAAAAACAAAAAAAACCACCAAGTATTTAAGCTTCACAACATATTTTATTTTAAACTTAGAGATATGAAAATTACTTCATGGGATTATTGTCTCATGGTAAACATATAAGAGTTCACAACTGGTTCTCACAGTCTTCCACCTTAAAAAAGGGAAGGAAAGTTAATTTTTCTTGAACTAATTTTTGGTTTAAAATATTGTTTACCAGTGCAATGCATGATGGGATATCATTGGGGCAAACCATTTTCACCAAAGTAGGGGACAAATGAAACCTTGTTTTGTTTTAAAGTAAGCTTTCACTGCCTTCAAAGCTCATAGATTTTCATCATTGCCTTTCTATGTAATACATTATAGTCATCGCTTACATTCAGAGTTTTTAAAGTATAATTTAAATCATTTGATATTTAATTTGCTCCCCCTCCACAAATATAGAATTTGGTTTCTTCCAGATTTCCTTGAGTTTGTCACGCTAACCATCTTTACAGTGTGCATTGCTTGGATGACACTGGAGCAAACCATTTTCACCAAAGTAGGAGGCATAGGAAACTTTGTTTTGATTTCATTTGAGCTTTCAAAGCCTCAAAGCTCATAGTTTGTCATCAGTGCCTTTCTTCATAATACATTAGAGTAATATCTTGCATTCAGAGTTTTTAAAGCATATTTGAAATCAATAGATATTTAATTCGCTCCCCCTCCACAAATGTAGAATTTGGTTTGTTCCAGATTTTCTTCAGCATTACTGAGTCTGACCTTGGGGAAAACCATTTTCACCAAAGTAGGGGACATATAAAAACTTTGTTTTGAATTACATTGAACTTCAATGCCTTCAAAGCTCATAGATTGTCATCAATGCCTTGCTACATAATTCATCAGTGTCATCTCTTTCATTCAGAGTTCTTAAAGAATATTTTAAATCAGTAGATATCTAATTTGCTCCCCCTCCACAATTGTAGAATTTGGTTTCTTCCAGTATTGCTGGAGTTCTTCACACTAAACAGCTTTACATAGTGTGCATTGTAAAATTTATCACTAACAGCATTTAGAAAATTATTACAATTCAGTCTACAAACTTCATAACTTTGCAGTTCTATTTTAAATGACAAACCAAATTGCAGTTTACCTTCTGAACATCATAAACATCTCTGGCACAGAAATGGTTAATTAAAGATGTCCATAGAGTATAGAATGTGGTATCAAAATAACACCATAAAACAATATGGAGAAAAATAACCAAAAAACTTTTCCTGAATACACATAGCACAAATATTTTTTTACAAACTAATATCTTCGAGTAATAATACGCTTATGTAATCAGTGATTGAGTAAAAAACAAAAACAAAACAAAAACAAAACAAAAAAACCAAGTATTTAAGCTTCACAAAATATTTTATTTTAAACTTAGAGATCTGAAAATTACTTTATGGGATTATTGTCTCATGACAAACATATAAGAGTTCACGATTGGTTCTCACTGTCTTCCACCTTAAAAAAGGGAAGGAAAGTTAATTTTTCTTGAACTAATTTTTGGTTTAAAATATTGTTTACCAGTGCAATGCATGATGGGATATCATTGGGGCAAACCATTTTCACCAAAGTAGGGGACAAATGAAACCTTGTTTTATTTTAAAGTAAGCTTTCACTGCCTTCAAAGCTCATAGATTTTCATCATTGCCTTTCTATGTAATACATTATAGTCATCGCTTACATTCAGAGTTTTTAAAGTATAATTTAAATCATTTGATATTTAATGTGCTCCCCCTCCACAAATATAGAATTTGGTTTCTTCCAGATTTGCTTGAGTTTGTCACACTAACCATCTTTACAGTGTGCATTGCTTGGATAACACTGGAGCAAACCATTTTCACCAAAGTACGAGGCATAGAAAACTTTGTTTTGATTTCATTTGAGCTTTCACTGCCTCAAAGCTCATAGTTTGTCATCAGTGCCTTTCTTCATAATACATTAGAGCAATATCTTGCATTCAGAGTTTTTAAAGCATATTTGAAATGAATAGATATTTAATTCGCTCCCCCTTCACAAATGTAGAATTTGGTTTGTTCCAGATTTTCTTCAGCATTACTGAGTCTGACCTTGGGGAAAACCATTTTCACCAAAGTAGGGGACATATTAAACTTTGTTTTGAATTACAATGAGCTTCAATGCCTTCAAAGCTCATAGATTGTCATCAATGCCTTGCTACATAATTCATCAGTGTCATCTCTTTCATTCAGAGTTCTTAAAGAATATTTTAAATCAGTAGATATCTAATTTGCTCCCCCTCCACAATTGTAGAATTTGGTTTCTTCCAGAATTGTTGAAGATCTTCACACTAAACAGCTTTACATAGTGTGCATTGTAAAATTTATCACTAACACCATTTAGAAGTTTTTTACAATTCAGTCTACAAACTTCATTACTTTGCAGTTCTATTTTAAATGACAAACCAAATTGCAGTTTACCTTCTGAACATCATCAACATCTCTGGTACAGAAATGGTTAATTAAAGATGTCCATAGAGTATAGAATGTGGTATCAAAATAACACCATAAAACAATATGGAGAAAAATAACCAAAAAACTTTTCCTGAATACACATAGCACAAATATTTTTTTACAAACTAATATCTTAGAGTAATAATACGCTTATGTAATCAGTGATTGAGTAAAAAAGAAAAACAAAAAAAAAACCAAGTATTTAAGCTTCACAAAATGTTTTATTTTAAACTTAGAGATATGAAATTACTTCATGGGATTATTGTCTCATGGCAAACATATAAGAGTTCACAATTGGTTCTCACTGTCTTCCAGCTTAAAAAAGGGAAGGAAAGTTAATTTTTCTTGAACTAATAATTGTTTTAAAATATTGTTTACCAGTGCAAAGCATGATGGGATAGCATTGGGGCAAACCATTTTCACCAAAGTAGGGGACAAATGAAACCTTGTTTTGTTTTAAAGTAAGCTTTCACTGCCTTCAAAGCTCATAGATTTTCATCATTGCCTTTCTATGTAATACATTATAGTCATCGCTTACATTCAGAGTTTTTAAAGTATAATTTAAATCATTTGATATTTAATTTGCTCCCCCTCCACAAATATAGAATTTGCTTTCTTCCAGATTTGCTTGAGTTTGTCACACTAACCATCTTTACAGTGTCAACTGCTTGGATAACACTGGAGCAAACCATTTTCACCAAAGTAGGAGGCATAGGAAACTTTGTTTTGATTTCATTTGAGCTCTCACTGCCTCAAAGCTCATACTTTGTCATCAGTGCCTTTCTTCATAATACATTAGAGTATTATCTTGCATTCAGAGTTTTTAAAGCATATTTGAAATCAATAGATATTTAATTCGCTCCCCCTCCACAAATGTAGAATTTGGTTTGTTCCAGATTTTCTTCAGCATTACTCAGTCTGACCTTGGGGAAAACCATTTTCACCAAAGTAGGGGACCTATTAAACTTTGTTTTGAATTACATTGAGCTTCAATGCCTTCAAAGCTCATAGATTGTCATCAATGCCTTGCTACATAATTCATCAGTGTCATCTCTTTCATTCAGAGTTCTTAAAGAATATTTTAAATGAGTAGATATCTAATTTGCTCCCCCTCCACAATTGTAGAATTTGGTATCTTCCAGAATTGCTGGAGATCTTCATACTAAACAGCTTTACATAGTGTGCATTGTAAAATATATCACTAACAGCATTTAGAAGTTTATTACAATTCAGTCTACAAACTTCATTACTTTGCAGTTCTATTTTAAATGACAAACCAAATTGCAGTTTACCTTCTGGACATCATAAACATCTCTGGTACAGAAATGGTTAATTGAAGATGTCCATAGAGTATAGAATGTGGTATCAAAATAACACCATAAAACAATATAGAGAAAAATAACCAAAAAACTTTTCCTGAATACACATAGCACACATATTTTTTTACAAACTAATATCTTAGAGTAATAATACGCTTATGTAATCAGTGATTGAGTAAAAAACAAAAACAAAAAAAAACCAAGTATTTAAGCTTCACAACATATTTTATTTTAAACTTAGAGATATGAAAATAACTTCATGGGATTATTGTCTCATGGCAAACATATAAGAGTTCACAATTGGTTCTCACTGTCTTCCACCTAAAAAAAGGGAAGGAAAGTTAATTTTTCTTGAACTAATTATTGGTTTAAAATATTGTTTACAAGTGCAATGCATGATGGGATATCATTGGGGCAAACCATTTTCACCAAAGTAGGGGACAAATGAAACCTTGTTTTGTTTTAAAGTAAGCTTTCACTGCCTTCAAAGCTCATAGATTTTCATCATTGCCTTCCTATGTAATACATTATAGTCATCGCTTACATTCAGAGTTTTTAAAGTATAATTTAAATCATTTGATATTTAATTTGCTCCCCCTCCACAAATATAGAATTTGGTTTCTTCCAGATTTCCTTCAGTTTGTCACGCTATCCATCTTTACAGTGTGCATTGCTTGGATGACACTGGAGCAAACCATTTTCACCAAAGTAGGAGGCATAGGAAACTTTGTTTTGATTTCATTTGAGCTTTCACAGCCTCAAAGCTCATAGTTTGTCATCAGTGCCTTTCTTCATAATACATTAGAGTAATATCTTGCATTCAGAGTTTTTAAAGCATATTTGAAATCAATAGATATTTAATTCGCTCCCCCTCCACAAATGTAGAATTTGGTTTGTTCCAGATTTTCTTCAGCATTACTCAGTCTGACCTTGGGGAAAACCATTTTCACCAAACTAGGGGACATATTAAACTTTGTTTTGAATTACATTGAGCTTCAATGCCTTCAAAGCTCATAGATTGTCATCAATGCCTTGCTACATAATTCATCAGTGTCATCTCTTTCATTCAGAGTTCTTAAAGAATATTTTAAATCAGTAGATATCTAATTTGCTCCCCCTCCACAATTGTAGAATTTGGTTTCTTCCAGAATTGCTGGAGGTCTTCACACTAAACAGCTTTACATAGTGTGCATTGTAAAATTTTTCACTAACAGCATTTAGAAGTTTATTACAATTCAATCTACAAACTTCATTACTTTGCAGTTCTATTTTAAATGACAAACCAAATTGCTGTTTACCTTCTGAACATCATAAACATCTCTGGCACAGAAATGGTTAATTAAAGATGTCCATAGAGTATAGAATGTGGTATCAAAATAACACCATAAAACAATATAGAGAAAAATAACCAAAAAACTTTTCCTGAATACACATAGCACACATATTTTTTTACAAACTAATATCTTAGAGTAATAATACGCTTATGTAATCAGTGATTTAGTAAAAAAAAAAAAAAAAAAAAAAAAAAAAAACAAGTATTTAAGCTTCACAACATATTTTATTTTAAACTTAGAGATATGAAAATTACTTCATGGGATTATTATCTCATGGCAAACATATAAGAGTTCACAACTGGTTCTCACTGTCTTCCACCTTAAAAAAGGGAAGGAAAGTTAATTTTTCTTGAACTAATTTTTGGTTTAAAATATTGTTTACCAGTGCAATGCATGAGGGGATATCATTGGGGCAAACCATTTTCACCAAAGTAGGGGACAAATGAAACCTTGTTTTGTTTTAAAGTAAGCTTTCACTGCCTTCAAAGCTCATAGATTTTCATCATTGCCTTTCTATGTAATACATTATAGTCATCGCTTACATTCAGAGTTTTTAAAGTATAATTTAAATCATTTGATATTTAATTTGCTCTCCCTCCACAAATATAGAATTTGGTTTCTTCCAGATTTGCTTGAGTTTGTCACACTAACCATCTTTACAGTGTGCATTGCTTGGATAACACTGGAGCAAACCATTTTCACCAAAGTAGGAGGCATAGGAAACTTTGTTTTGATTTCATTTGAGCTTTCACAGCCTCAAAGCTCATAGTTTGTCATCAGTGCCTTTCTTCATAATACATTAGAGTAATATCTTGCATTCAGAGTTTTTAAAGCATATTTGAAATCAATAGATATTTAATTCGCTCCCCCTCCACAAATGTAGAATTTGGTTTGTTCCAGATTTTCTTCAGCATTACTCAGTCTGACCTTGGGGAAAACCATTTTCACCAAAGTAGGGGACATATTAAACTTTGTTTTGAATTACATTGAGCTTCAATGCCTTCAAAGCTCATAGATTGTCATCAATGCCTTGCTACATAATTCATCAGTGTCATCTCTTTCATTCAGAGTTCTTAAAGAATATTATAAATCAGTAGATATCTAATTTGCTCCCCCTCCACAATTGTAGAATTTGGTTTCTTCCAGAATTGCTGGAGGTCTTCACACTAAACAGCTTTACATAGTGTGCATTATAAAATGTATCACTAACAGCATTTAGAAGTTTATTACAATTCAGTCTACAAACTTCATTACTTTGCAGTTCTATTTTAAATGACAAACCAAATTGCAGTTTACCTTCTTAACATCATAAACATCTCTGGCACAGAAATGGTTAATTAAAGATGTCCATAGAGTATAGAATGTGGTATCAAAATAACACCATGAAACAATATGGAGAAAAATAACCAAAAAACTTTTCCTGAATACACATAGCACAAATATTTTTTTACAAACTAATATCTTAGAGTAATAATACGCTTATGTAATGAGTGATTGAGTAAAAAACAAAAACAAAAACAAAAAAAACCCAAGTATTTAAGCTTCACAAAATATTTTATTTTAAACTTAGAGATATGAAAATTACTTCATGGGATTATTGTCTCATGGCAAACATATAAGAGTTCACAATAGGTTCTCACTGTCTTCCACCTTAAAAAAGGGAAGGAAAGTTAATTTTTCTTGAACTAATTATTGGTTTAAAATATTGTTTACCAGTGCAATGCATGATGGGATATCATTGGGGCAAACCATTTTCACCAAACTAGGGGACAAATTAAACCTTGTTTTGTTTTAAAGTAAGCTTTCACTGACTTCAAAGCTCATAGATTTTCATCATTGCCTTTCTATGTAATACATTATAGTCATCGCTTACATTCAGAGTTTTTAAAGTATAATTTAAATCATTTGATATTTAATTTGCTCCCCCTCCACAAATATAGAATTTGGTTTCTTCCAGATTTGCTTGAGTTTGTCACACTAACCATCTTTACAGTGTCCATTGCTTGGATAACACTGGAGCAAACCATTTTCACCAAAGTAGGAGGCATAGGAAACTTTGTTTTGATTTCATTTGAGCTTTCACTGCCTCAAAGCTCATACTTTGTCATCAGTGCCTTTCTTCATAATATATTAGAGTAATATCTTGCATTCAGAGTTTTTAAAGCATATTTGAAATCAATAGATATTTAATTCGCTCCCCCTCCACAAATGTAGAATTTGGTTTGGTCCAGATTTTCTTCAGCATTACTGAGTCTGACCTTGGGGAAAACCATTTTCACCAAAGTAGGGGACCTATTAAACTTTGTTTTGAATTACATTGAGCTTCAATGCCTTCAAAGCTCATAGATTGTCATCAATGCCTTGCTACATAATTCATCAGTGTCATCTCTTTCATGCAGAGTTCTTAAAGAATATTTTAAATGAGTAGATATCTAATTTGCTCCCCCTCCACAATTGTAGAATTTGGTATCTTCCAGAATTGCTGGAGATCTTCATACTAAACAGCTTTACATAGTGTGCATTGTAAAATATATCACTAACAGCATTTAGAAGTTTATTACAATTCAGTCTACAAACTTCATTACTTTGCAGTTCTATTTTAAATGACAAACCAAATTGCAGTTTACCTTCTGGACATCATAAACATCTCTGGCACAGAAATGGTTAATTAAAGATGTCCATAGAGTATAGAATGTGGTATCAAAATAACACCATAAAACAATATAGAGAAAAATAACCAAAAAACTTTTCCTGAATACACATAGCACACATATTTTTTTACAAACTAATATCTTAGAGTAATAATACGCTTATGTAATCAGTGATTGAGTAAAAAACAAAAACCAAAAAAAAAAAAAAAACCAAGAATTTAAGCTTCACAACATATTTTATTTTAAACTTAGAGATATGAAAATTACTTCATGGGATTATTGTCTCATGGTAAACATATAAGAGTTCACAACTGGTTCTCACTGTCTTCCACCTTAAAAAAGGGAAGGAAAGTTAATTTTTCTTGAACTAATTTTTGGTTTAAAATATTGTTTACCAGTGCAATGCATGATGGGATATCATTGGGGCAAACCATTTTCACCAAAGTAGGGGACAAATGAAACCTTGTTTTGTTTTAAAGTAAGCTTTCACTGCCTTCAGAGCTCATAGATTTTCATCATTGCCTTTCTATGTAATACATTATAGTCATCGCTTACATTCAGAGTTTTTAAAGTATAATTTAAATCATTTGATATTTAATTTGCTCCCCCTCCACAAATATAGAATTTGGTTTCTTCCAGATTTCCTTGAGTTTGTCACGCTAACCATCTTTACAGTGTGCATTGCTTGGATGACACTGGAGCAAACCATTTTCACCAAAGTAGGAGGCATAGGAAACTTTGTTTTGATTTCATTTGAGCTTTCACAGCCTCAAAGCTCATAGTTTGTCATCAGTGCCTTTCTTCATAATACATTAGAGTAATATCTTGCATTCAGAGTTTTTAAAGCATATTTGAAATCAATATATATTTAATTCGCTCCCCCTCCACAAATGTAGAATTTGGTTTGTTCCAGATTTTCTTCAGCATTACTCAGTCTGACCTTGGGGAAAACCATTTTCACCAAAGTAGGGGACATATTAAACTTTGTTTTGAATTACATTGAGCTTCAATGCCTTCAAAGCTCATAGATTGTCATCAATGCCTTGCTACATAATTCATCAGTGTCATCTCTTTCATTCAGAGTTCTTAAAGAATATTATAAATCAGTAGATATCTAATTTGCTCCCCCTCCACAATTGTAGAATTTGGTTTCTTCCAGAATTGCTGGAGGTCTTCACACTAAACAGCTTTACATAGTGTGCATTGTAAAATTTATCACTAACAGCATTTAGAAGTTTATTACAATTCAGTCTACAAACTTCATTACTTTGCAGTTCTATTTTAAATGACAAACCAAATTGCAGTTTACCTTCTGAACATCATAAACATCTCTGGCACAGAAATGGTTAATTAAAGATGTCCATAGAGTATAGAATGTGGTATCAAAATAACACCATAAAACAATATGGAGAAAAATAACCAAAAAACTATTCCTGAATACACATAGCACACATATTTTTTTACAAACTAATATCTTAGAGTAATAATACGCTTATGTAATGAGTGATTGAGTAAAAAACAAAAACAAAAACAAAAAAAACCCAAGTATTTAAGCTTCACAAAATATTTTATTTTAAACTTAGAGATATGAAAATTACTTCATGGGATTATTGTCTCATGGCAAACATATAAGAGTTCACAATAGGTTCTCACTGTCTTCCACCTTAAAAAAGGGAAGGAAAGTTAATTTTTCTTGAACTAATTATTGGTTTAAAATATTGTTTACCAGTGCAATGCATGATGGGATATCATTGGGGCAAACCATTTTCACCAAACTAGGGGACAAATTAAACCTTGTTTTGTTTTAAAGTAAGCTTTCACTGACTTCAAAGCTCATAGATTTTCATCATTGCCTTTCTATGTAATACATTATAGTCATCGCTTACATTCAGAGTTTTTAAAGTATAATTTAAATCATTTGATATTTAATTTGCTCCCCCTCCACAAATATAGAATTTGGTTTCTTCCAGATTTGCTTGAGTTTGTCACACTAACCATCTTTACAGTGTCCATTGCTTGGATAACACTGGAGCAAACCATTTTCACCAAAGTAGGAGGCATAGGAAACTTTGTTTTGATTTCATTTGAGCTTTCACTGCCTCAAAGCTCATACTTTGTCATCAGTGCCTTTCTTCATAATATATTAGAGTAATATCTTGCATTCAGAGTTTTTAAAGCATATTTGAAATCAATAGATATTTAATTCGCTCCCCCTCCACAAATGTAGAATTTGGTTTGGTCCAGATTTTCTTCAGCATTACTGAGTCTGACCTTGGGGAAAACCATTTTCACCAAAGTAGGGGACCTATTAAACTTTGTTTTGAATTACATTGAGCTTCAATGCCTTCAAAGCTCATAGATTGTCATCAATGCCTTGCTACATAATTCATCAGTGTCATCTCTTTCATGCAGAGTTCTTAAAGAATATTTTAAATGAGTAGATATCTAATTTGCTCCCCCTCCACAATTGTAGAATTTGGTATCTTCCAGAATTGCTGGAGATCTTCATACTAAACAGCTTTACATAGTGTGCATTGTAAAATATATCACTAACAGCATTTAGAAGTTTATTACAATTCAGTCTACAAACTTCATTACTTTGCAGTTCTATTTTAAATGACAAACCAAATTGCAGTTTACCTTCTGGACATCATAAACATCTCTGGCACAGAAATGGTTAATTAAAGATGTCCATAGAGTATAGAATGTGGTATCAAAATAACACCATAAAACAATATAGAGAAAAATAACCAAAAAACTTTTCCTGAATACACATAGCACACATATTTTTTTACAAACTAATATCTTAGAGTAATAATACGCTTATGTAATCAGTGATTGAGTAAAAAACAAAAACCAAAAAAAAAAAAAAAACCAAGAATTTAAGCTTCACAACATATTTTATTTTAAACTTAGAGATATGAAAATTACTTCATGGGATTATTGTCTCATGGTAAACATATAAGAGTTCACAACTGGTTCTCACTGTCTTCCACCTTAAAAAAGGGAAGGAAAGTTAATTTTTCTTGAACTAATTTTTGGTTTAAAATATTGTTTACCAGTGCAATGCATGATGGGATATCATTGGGGCAAACCATTTTCACCAAAGTAGGGGACAAATGAAACCTTGTTTTGTTTTAAAGTAAGCTTTCACTGCCTTCAGAGCTCATAGATTTTCATCATTGCCTTTCTATGTAATACATTATAGTCATCGCTTACATTCAGAGTTTTTAAAGTATAATTTAAATCATTTGATATTTAATTTGCTCCCCCTCCACAAATATAGAATTTGGTTTCTTCCAGATTTCCTTGAGTTTGTCACGCTAACCATCTTTACAGTGTGCATTGCTTGGATGACACTGGAGCAAACCATTTTCACCAAAGTAGGAGGCATAGGAAACTTTGTTTTGATTTCATTTGAGCTTTCACAGCCTCAAAGCTCATAGTTTGTCATCAGTGCCTTTCTTCATAATACATTAGAGTAATATCTTGCATTCAGAGTTTTTAAAGCATATTTGAAATCAATATATATTTAATTCGCTCCCCCTCCACAAATGTAGAATTTGGTTTGTTCCAGATTTTCTTCAGCATTACTCAGTCTGACCTTGGGGAAAACCATTTTCACCAAAGTAGGGGACATATTAAACTTTGTTTTGAATTACATTGAGCTTCAATGCCTTCAAAGCTCATAGATTGTCATCAATGCCTTGCTACATAATTCATCAGTGTCATCTCTTTCATTCAGAGTTCTTAAAGAATATTATAAATCAGTAGATATCTAATTTGCTCCCCCTCCACAATTGTAGAATTTGGTTTCTTCCAGAATTGCTGGAGGTCTTCACACTAAACAGCTTTACATAGTGTGCATTGTAAAATTTATCACTAACAGCATTTAGAAGTTTATTACAATTCAGTCTACAAACTTCATTACTTTGCAGTTCTATTTTAAATGACAAACCAAATTGCAGTTTACCTTCTGAACATCATAAACATCTCTGGCACAGAAATGGTTAATTAAAGATGTCCATAGAGTATAGAATGTGGTATCAAAATAACACCATAAAACAATATGGAGAAAAATAACCAAAAAACTTTTCCTGAATACACATAGCACAAATATTTTTTTACAAACTAATATCTTAGAGTAATAATACGCTTATTTAATCAGTGATTGAGTAAAAAAGAAAAACAAAAAAAAAAACCAAGTATTTAAGCTTCACAAAATGTTTTATTTTAAACTTAGAGATATGAAATTACTTCATGGGATTATTGTCTCATGGCAAACATATAAGAGTTCACAATTGGTTTTCACTGTCTTCCACCTTAAAAAAGGGAAGGAAAGTTAATTTTTCTTGAACTAATTATTGGTTTAAAATATTGTTTACCAGTGCAAAGCATGATGGGATAGCATTGTGGCAAACCATTTTCACCAAAGTAGGGGACAAATGAAACCTTGTTTTGTTTTAAAGTAAGCTTTCACTGCCTTCAAAGCTCATAGATTTTCATCATTGCCTTTCTATGTAATACATTATAGTCATCGCTTACATTCAGAGTTTTTAAAGTATAATTTAAATCATTTGATATTTAATTTGCTCCCCCTCCACAAATATAGAATTTGGTTTCTTCCAGATTTGCTTGAGTTTGTCACACTAACCATCTTTACAATGTCAATTGCTTGGATAACACTGGAGCAAACCATTTTCACCAAAGTAGGAGGCATAGGAAACTTTGTTTTGATTTCATTTGAGCTCTCACTGCCTCAAAGCTCATACTTTGTCATCAGTGCCTTTCTTCATAATACATTAGAGTATTATCTTGCATTCAGAGTTTTTAAAGCATATTTGAAATCAATAGATATTTAATTCGCTCCCCCTCCACAAATGTAGAATTTGCTTTGTTCCAGATTTTCTTCAGCATTACTCAGTCTGACCTTGGGGAAAACCATTTTCACCAAAGTAGGGGACCTATTAAACTTTGTTTTGAATTACATTGAGCTTCAATGCCTTCAAAGCTCATAGATTGTCATCAATGCCTTGCTACATAATTCATCAGTGTCATCTCTTTCATTCAGAGTTCTTAAAGAATATTTTAAATGAGTAGATATCTAATTTGCTCCCCCTCCACAATTGTAGAATTTGGTATCTTCCAGAATTGCTGGAGATCTTCATACTAAACAGCTTTACATAGTGTGCATTGTAAAATATATCACTAACAGCATTTAGAAGTTTATTACAATTCAGTCTACAAACTTCATTACTTTGCAGTTCTATTTTAAATGACAAACCAAATTGCAGTTTACCTTCTGGACATCATAAACATCTCTGGTACAGAAATGGTTAATTAAAGATGTCCATAGAGTATAGAATGTGGTATCAAAATAACACCATAAAACAATATAGAGAAAAATAACCAAAAAACTTTTCCTGAATACACATAGCACACATATTTTTTTACAAACTAATATCTTAGAGTAATAATACGCTTATGTAATCAGTGATTGAGTAAAAAACAAAAAACAAAAACAAAAAAAAACCAAGTATTTAAGCTTCACAACATATTTTATTTTAAACTTAGAGATATGAAAATTAATTCATGGGATTATTGTCTCATGGCAAACATATAAGAGTTCACAATTGGTTCTCACTATCTTCCACCTTAAAAAAGGGAAGGAAAGTTAATTTTTCTTGAACTAATTATTGGTTTAAAATATTGTTTACCAGTGCAATGCATGATGGGATATCATTGGGGCAAACCATTTTCACCAAAGTAGGGGACAAATGAAACCTTGTTTTGTTTTAAAGTAAGCTTTCACTGCCTTCAAAGCTCATAGATTTTCATCATTGCCTTCCTATGTAATACATTATAGTCATCGCTTACATTCAGAGTTTTTAAAGTATAATTTAAATCATTTGATATTTAATTTGCTCCCCCTCCACAAATATAGAATTTGGTTTCTTCCAGATTTCCTTGAGTTTGTCACGCTAACCATCTTTACAGTGTGCATTGCTTGGATGACACTGGAGCAAACCATTTTCTCCAAAGTAGGAGGCATAGGAAACTTTGTTTTGATTTCATTTGAGCTTTCACAGCCTCAAAGCTCATAGTTTGTCATCAGTGCCTTTCTTCATAATACATTAGAGTAATATCTTGCATTCAGAGTTTTTAAAGCATATTTGAAATCAATAGATATTTAATTCGCTCCCCCTCCACAAATGTAGAATTTGGTTTGTTCCAGATTTTCTTCAGCATTACTCAGTCTGACCTTGGGGAAAACAATTTTCACCAAAGTAGGGGACATATTAAACTTTGTTTTGAATTACATTGAGCTTCAATGCCTTCAAAGCTCATAGATTGTCATCAATGCCTTGCTACATAATTCATCAGTGTCATCTCTTTCATTCAGAGTTCTTAAAGAATATTTTAAATCAGTAGATATCTAATTTGCTCCCCCTCCACAATTGTAGAATTTGGTTTCTTCCAGAATTGCTGGAGGTCTTCACACTAAACAGCTTTACATAGTGTGCATTGTAAAATTTATCACTAACAGCATTTAGAAGTTTATTACAATTCAATTTACAAACTTCATTACTTTGCAGTTCTATTTTAAATGACAAACCAAATTGCTGTTTACCTTCTGAACATCATAAACATCTCTGGCACAGAAATGGTTAATTAAAGATGTCCATAGAGTATAGAATGTGGTATCAAAATAACACCATAAAACAATATGGAGAAAAATAACCAAAAAACTTTTCCTGAATACACATAGCACAAATATTTTTTACAAACTAATATCTTAGAGTAATAATACGCTTATGTAATCAGTGATTGAGTAAAAAACAAAAACAAAAAGAAAAACCAAGTATTTAAGCTTCACAAAATATTTTATTTTAAACTTAGAGATATGAAATTACTTCATGGGATTATTGTCTCATGGCAAACATATAAGAGTTCACAATTGGTTCTCACTGTCTTCCACCTTAAAAAAGGGAAGGAAAGTTAATTTTTCTTGAACTAATTATTGGTTTAAAATATTGTTTACCAGTGCAAAGCATGATGGGATAGCATTGGGGCAAACCATTTTCACCAAAGTAGGGGACAAATGAAACCTTGTTTTGTTTTAAAGTAAGCTTTCACTGCCTTCAAAGCTCATAGATTTTCATCATTGCCTTTCTATGTAATACATTATAGTCATCGCTTACATTCAGAGTTTTTAAAGTATAATTTAAATCATTTGATATTTAATTTGCTCCCCCTCCACAAATATAGAATTTGGTTTCTTCCAGATTTGCTTGAGTTTGTCACACTAACCATCTTTACAGTGTCAATTGCTTGGATAACACTGGAGCAAACCATTTTCACCAAAGTAGGAGGCATAGGAAACTTTGTTTTGATTTCATTTGAGCTTTCACTGCCTCAAAGCTCATACTTTGTCATCAGTGCCTTTCTTCATAATACATTAGAGTAATATCTTGCATTCAGAGTTTTTAAAGCATATTTGAAATCAATAGATATTTAATTCGCTCCCCCTCCACAAATGTAGAATTTGGTTTGTTCCAGATTTTCTTCAGCATTACTGAGTATGACCTTGGGGAAAACCATTTTCACCAAAGTAGGGGACCTATTAAACTTTGTTTTGAATTACATTGAGCTTCAATGCCTTCAAAGCTCATAGATTGTCATCAATGCCTTGCTACATAATTCATCAGTGTCATCTCTTTCATTCAGAGTTCTTAAAGAATATTTTAAATGAGTAGATATCTAATTTGCTCCCCCTCCACAATTGTAGAATTTGGTATCTTCCAGAATTGCTGGAGATCTTCATACTAAACAGCTTTACATAGTGTGCATTGTAAAATATATCACTAACAGCATTTAGAAGTTTATTACAATTCAGTCTACAAACTTCATTACTTTGCAGTTCTATTTTAAATGACAAACCAAATTGCAGTTTACCTTCTGGACATCATAAACATCTCTGGTACAGAAATGGTTAATTAAAGATGTCCATAGAGTATAGAATGTGGTATCAAAATAACACCATAAAACAATATAGAGAAAAATAACCAAAAAACTTTTCCTGAATACACATAGCACACATATTTTTTTACAAACTAATATCTTAGAGTAATAATACGCTTATGTAATCAGTGATTGAGTAAAAAACAAAAACAAAAAAAAACCAAGTATTTAAGCTTCACAACTTATTTTATTTTAAACTTAGAGATATGAAAATTAATTCATGGGATTATTGTCTCATGGCAAACATATAAGAGTTCACAATTGGTTCTCACTGTCTTCCACCTTAAAAAAGGGAAGGAAAGTTAATTTTTCTTGAACTAATTATTGGTTTAAAATATTGTTTACCAGTGCAATGCATGATGGGATATCATTGGGGGAAACCATTTTCACCAAAGTAGGGGACAAATGAAACCTTGTTTTGTTTTAAAGTAAGCTTTCACTGCCTTCAAAGCTCATAGATTTTCATCATTGCCTTCCTATGTAATACATTATAGTCATCTCTTACATTCAGAGTTTTTAAAGTATAATTTAAATCATTTGATATTTAATTTGCTCCCCCTCCACAAATATAGAATTTGGTTTCTTCCAGATTTCCTTGAGTTTGTCACGCTAACCATCTTTACAGTGTGCATTGCTTGGATGACACTGGAGCAAACCATTTTCATCCAAAGTAGGAGGCATAGGAAACTTTGTTTTGATTTCATTTGAGCTTTCACAGCCTCAAAGCTCATAGTTTGTCATCAGTGCCTTTCTTCATAATACATTAGAGTAATATCTTGCATTCAGAGTTTTTAAAGCATATTTGAAATCAATAGATATTTAATTCGCTCCCCCTCCACAAATGTAGAATTTGGTTTGTTCCAGATTTTCTTCAGCATTACTCAGTCTGACCTTGGGGAAAACCATTTTCACCAAAGTAGGGGACATATTAAACTTTGTTTTGAATTACATTGAGCTTCAATGCCTTCAAAGCTCATAGATTGTCATCAATGCCTTGCTACATAATTCATCAGTGTCATCTGTTTCATTCAGAGTTCTTAAAGAATATTTTAAATCAGTAGATATCTAATTTGCTCCCCCTCCACAATTGTAGAATTTGGTTTCTTCCAGAATTGCTGGAGGTCTTCACACTAAACAGCTTTACATAGTGTGCATTGTAAAATTTATCACTAACAGCATTTAGAAGTTTATTACAATTCAATTTACAAACTTCATTACTTTGCAGTTCTATTTTAAATGACAAACCAAATTGCTGTTTACCTTCTGAACATCATAAACATCTCTGGCACAGAAATGGTTAATTAAAGATGTCCATAGAGTATAGAATGTGGTATCAAAATAACACCATAAAACAATATGGAGAAAAATAACCAAAAAACTTTTCCTGAATACACATAGCACAAATATTTTTTACAAACTAATATCTTAGAGTAATAATACGCTTATGTAATCAGTGATTGAGTAAAAAACAAAAACAAAAAGAAAAACCAAGTATTTAAGCTTCACAAAATATTTTATTTTAAACTTAGAGATATGAAATTACTTCATAGGATTATTGTCTCATGGCAAACATATAAGAGTTCACAATTGGTTCTCACTGTCTTCCACCTTAAAAAAGGGAAGGAAAGTTAATTTTTCTTGAACTAATTATTGGTTTAAAATATTGTTTACCAGTGCAAAGCATGATGGGATAGCATTGGGGCAAACCATTTTCACCAAAGTAGGGGACAAATGAAACCTTGTTTTGTTTTAAAGTAAGCTTTCACTGCCTTCAAAGCTCATAGATTTTCATCATTGCCTTTCTATGTAATACATTATAGTCATCGCTTACATTCAGAGTTTTTAAAGTATAATTTAAATCATTTGATATTTAATTTGCTCCCCCTCCACAAATATAGAATTTGGTTTCTTCCAGATTTGCTTGAGTTTGTCACACTAACCATCTTTACAGTGTCAATTGCTTGGATAACACTGGAGCAAACCATTTTCACCAAAGTAGGAGGCATAGGAAACTTTGTTTTGATTTCATTTGAGCTTTCACTGCCTCAAAGCTCATAGTTTGTCATCAGTGCCTTTCTTCATAATACATTAGAGTAATATCTTGCATTCAGAGTTTTTAAAGCATATTTGAAATCAATAGATATTTAATTCGCTCCCCCTCCACAAATGTAGAATTTGGTTTGTTCCAGATTTTCTTCAGCATTACTGAGTCTGACCTTGGGGAAAACCATTTTCACCAAAGTAGGGGACCTATTAAACTTTGTTTTGAATTACATTGAGCTTCAATGCCTTCAAAGCTCATAGATTGTCATCAATGCCTTGCTACATAATTCATCAGTGTCATCTCTTTCATTCAGAGTTCTTAAAGAATATTTTATATCAGTAGATATCTAATTTGCTCCCCCTCCACAATTGTAGAATTTGGTATCTTCCAGAATTGCTGGAGATCTTCATACTAAACAGCTTTACATAGTGTGCATTGTAAAATATATCACTAACAGCATTTAGAAGTTTATTACAATTCAGTCTACAAACTTTATTACTTTGCAGTTCTATTTTAAATGACAAACCAAATTGCAGTTTACCTTCTGGACATCATAAACATCTCTGGTACAGAAATGGTTAATTAAAGATGTCCATAGAGTATAGAGTGTGGTATCAAAATAACACCATAAAACAATATAGAGAAAAATAACCAAAAAACTTTTCCTGAATACACATAGCACACATATTTTTTTACAAACTAATATCTTAGTGTAATAATACGCTTATGTAATCAGTGATTGAGTAAAAAACAAAAACCAAAACCAAAAAAAAAACCAAGTATTTAAGCTTCACAACATATTTTATTTTAAACTTAGAGATATGAAAATTACTTCATGGGATTATTGTCTCATGGCAAACATATAAGAGTTCACAATTGGTTCTCACTGTCTTCCACCTTAAAAAAGGGAGGGAAAGTTAATTTTTCTTGAACTAATTATTGGTTTAAAATATTGTTTACCAGTGCAATGCATGATGGGATATCATTGGGGCAAACCATTTTCACCAAAGTAGGGGACAAATGAAACCTTGTTTTGTTTTAAAGTAAGCTTTCACTGCCTTCAAAGCTCATAGATTTTCATCATTGCCTTCCTATGTAATACATTATAGTCATCGCTTACATTCAGAGTTTTTAAAGTATAATTTAAATCATTTGATATTTAATTTGCTCCCCCTCCACAAATATAGAATTTGGTTTCTTCCAGATTTCCTTGAGTTTGTCACGCTAACCATCTTTACAGTGTGCATTGCTTGGATGACACTGGAGCAAACCATTTTCATCCAAAGTAGGAGGCATAGGAAACTTTGTTTTGATTTCATTTGAGCTTTCACAGCCTCAAAGCTCATAGTTTGTCATCAGTGCCTTTCTTCATAATACATTAGAGTAATATCTTGCATTCAGAGTTTTTAAAGCATATTTGAAATCAATAGATATTTAATTCGCTCCCCCTCCACAAATGTAGAATTTGGTTTGTTCCAGATTTTCTTCAGCATTCCTCAGTCTGACCTTGGGGAAAACCATTTTCACCAAAGTAGGGGACATATTAAACTTTGTTTTGAATTACATTGAGCTTCAATGCCTTCAAAGCTCATAGATTGTCATCAATGCCTTGCTACATAATTCATCAGTGTCATCTCTTTCATTCAGAGTTCTTAAAGAATATTTTAAATCAGTAGATATCTAATTTGCTCCCCCTCCACAATTGTAGAATTTGGTTTCTTCCAGAATTGCTGGAGGTCTTCACACTAAACAGCTTTACATAGTGTGCATTGTAAAATTTATCACTAACAGCATTTAGAAGTTTATTACAATTCATTCTACAAACTTCATTACTTTGCAGTTCTATTTTAAATGACAAACCAAATTGCAGTTTACCTTCTGAACATCATAAACATCTCTGGCACAGAAATGGTTAATTAAAGATGTCCATAGAGTATAGAATGTGGTATCAAAATAACACCATAAAACAATATGGAGAAAAATAACCAAAAAACTTTTCCTGAATACACATAGCACAAATATTTTTTTACAAACTAATATCTTAGAGTAATAATACGCTTATGTAATCAGTGATTGAGTAAAAAAAAAAAACCAAAAAAAAAAACCAAGTATTTAAGCTTCACAAAATATTTTTTTTTCAACTTAGAGATATGAAATTACTTCATGGGATTATTGTCTCATGGCAAACATATAAGAGTTCACAATTGGTTCTCACTGTCTTCCACCTTAAAAAAGGGAAGGAAAGTTAATTTTTCTTGAACTAATTATTGGTTTAAAATATTGTTTACCAGTGCAAAGCATGATGGGATAGCATTGGGGCAAACCATTTTCACCAAAGTAGGGGACAAATGAAACCTTGTTTTGTTTTAAAGTAAGCTTTCACTGCCTTCAAAGCTCATAGATTTTCATCATTGCCTTTCTATGTAATACATTATAGTCATCGCTTACATTCAGAGTTTTTAAAGTATAATTTAAATCATTTGATATTTAATTTGCTCCCCCTCCACAAATATAGAATTTGGTTTCTTCCAGATTTGCTTGAGTTTGTCACACTAACCATCTTTACAGTGTCAATTGCTTGGATAACACTGGAGCAAACCATTTTCACCAAAGTAGGAGGCATAGGAAACTTTGTTTTGATTTCATTTGAGCTTTCACTGCCTCAAAGCTCATACTTTGTCATCAGTGCCTTTCTTCATAATACATTAGAGTAATTTCTTGCATTCAGAGTTTTTAAAGCATATTTGAAATCAATAGATATTTAATTCGCTCCCCCTCCACAAATGTAGAATTTGGTTTGTTCCAGATTTTCTTCAGCATTACTGAGTCTGACCTTGGGGAAAACCATTTTCACCAAAGTAGGGGACCTATTAAACTTTGTTTTGAATTACATTGAGCTTCAATGCCTTCAAAGCTCATAGATTGTCATCAATGCCTTGCTACATAATTCATCAGTGTCATCTCTTTCATTCAGAGTTCTTAAAGAATATTTTATATCAGTAGATATCTAATTTGCTCCCCCTCCACAATTGTAGAATTTGGTATCTTCCAGAATTGCTGGAGATCTTCATACTAAACAGCTTTACATAGTGTGCATTGTAAAATATATCACTAACAGCATTTAGAAGTTTATTACAATTCAGTCTACAAACTTCATTACTTTGCAGTTCTATTTTAAATGACAAACCAAATTGCAGTTTACCTTCTGGACATCATAAACATCTCTGGTACAGAAATGGTTAATTAAAGATGTCCATAGAGTATAGAATGTGGTATCAAAATAACACCATAAAACAATATAGAGAAAAATAACCAAAAAACTTTTACTGAATACACATAGCACACATATTTTTTTACAAACTAATATCTTAGAGTAATAATACGCTTATGTAATCAGTGATTGAGTAAAAAACAAAAACCAAAAACAAAAAAAAAACCAAGTATTTAAGCTTCACAACATATTTTATTTTAAACTTAGAGATATGAAAATTACTTCATGGGATTATTGTCTCATGGCAAACATATAAGAGTTCACAATTGGTTCTCACTGTCTTCCACCTTAAAAAAGGGAGGGAAAGTTAATTTTTCTTGAACTAATTATTGGTTTAAAATATTGTTTACCAGTGCAATGCATGATGGGATATCATTGGGGCAAACCATTTTCACCAAAGTAGGGGACAAATGAAACCTTGTTTTGTTTTAAAGTAAGCTTTCACTGCCTTCAAAGCTCATAGATTTTCATCATTGCCTTCCTATGTAATACATTATAGTCATCGCTTACATTCAGAGTTTTTAAAGTATAATTTAAATCATTTGATATTTAATTTGCTCCCCCTCCACAAATATAGAATTTGGTTTCTTCCAGATTTCCTTGAGTTTGTCACGCTAACCATCTTTACAGTGTGCATTGCTTGGATGACACTGGAGCAAACCAATTTCATACAATTGTGGAGGGGAGCGAATTAATATCTTTGATTTCAATTGAGCTTTAAAAAGCTCTGAATGTCAAGATATTACTCTAATGTATTTTCATAATACATTAGAGTAATATCTTGCATTCAGAGTTTTTAAAGCATATTTGAAATCAATAGATATTTAATTCGCTCCCCCTCCACAAATGTAGAATTTGGTTTGTTCCAGATTTTCTTCAGCATTCCTCAGTCTGACCTTGTGGAAAACCATTTTCACCAAAGTAGGGGACATATTAAACTTTGTTTTGAATTACATTGAGCTTCAATGCCTTCAAAGCTCATAGATTGTCATCAATGCCTTGCTACATAATTCATCAGTGTCATCTCTTTCATTCAGAGTTCTTAAAGAATATTTTAAATCAGTAGATATCTAATTTGCTCCCCCTCCACAATTGTAGAATTTGGTTTCTTCCAGAATTGCTGGAGGTCTTCACACTAAACAGCTTTACATAGTGTGCATTGTAAAATTTATCACTAACAGCATTTAGAAGTTTATTACAATTCATTCTACAAACTTCATTACTTTGCAGTTCTATTTTAAATGACAAACCAAATTGCAGTTTACCTTCTGGACATCATAAACATCTCTGGTACAGAAATGGTTAATTAAAGATGTCCATAGAGTATAGAATGTGGTATCAAAATAACACCATAAAACAATATAGAGAAAAATAACCAAAAAACTTTTCCTGAATACACATAGCACACATATTTTTTTACAAACTAATATCTTAGAGTAATAATACGCTTATGTAATCAGTGATTGAGTAAAAAACAAAAACCAAAAACAAAAAAAAACCAAGTATTTAAGCTTCACAACATATTTTGTTTTAAACTTAGAGATATGAAAATTACTTCATGGGATTATTGTCTCATGGCAAACATATAAGAGTTCACAATTGGTTCTCACTGTCTTCCACCTTAAAAAAGTGAAGGAAAGTTAATTTTTCTTGAACTAATTATTGGTTTAAAATATTGTTTACCAGTGCAAAGCATGATGGGATAGCATTGGGGCAAACCATTTTCACCAAAGTAGGGGACAAATGAAACCTTGTTTTGTTTTAAAGTAAGCTTTCACTGCCTTCAAAGCTCATAGATTTTCATCATTGCCTTTCTATGTAATACATTATAGTCATCGCTTACATTCAGAGTTTTTAAAGTATAATTTAAATCATTTGATATTTAATTTGCTCCCCCTCCACAAATATAGAATTTGGTTTCTTCCAGATTTGCTTGAGTTTGTCACGCTAACCATCTTTACAGTGTCAATTGCTTAGATAACACTGGAGCAAACCATTTTCACCAAAGTAGGAGGCATAGGAAACTTTGTTTTGATTTCATTTGAGCTTTCACTGCCTCAAAGCTCATACTTTGTCATCAGTGCCTTTCTTCATAATACATTAGAGTATTATCTTGCATTCAGAGTTTTTAAAGCATATTTGAAATCAATAGATATTTAATTCGCTCCCCCTCCACAAATGTAGAATTTGGTTTGTTCCAGATTTTCTTCAGCATTACTGAGTCTGACCTTGGGGAAAACCATTTTCACCAAAGTAGGGGACCTATTAAACTTTGTTTTGAATTACATTGAGCTTCAATGCCTTCAAAGCTCATAGATTGTCATCAATGCCTTGCTACATAATTCATCAGTGTCATCTCTTTCATTCAGAGTTCTTAAAGAATATTTTAAATGAGTAGATATCTAATTTGCTCCCCCTCCACAATTGTAGAATTTGGTATCTTCCAGAATTGCTGGAGATCTTCATACTAAACAGCTTTACATAGTGTGCATTGTAAAATATATCACTAACAGCATTTAGAAGTTTATTACAATTCAGTCTACAAACTTCATTACTTTGCAGTTCTATTTTAAATGACAAACCAAATTGCAGTTTACCTTCTGGACATCATAAACATCTCTGGTACAGAAATGGTTAATTAAAGATGTCCATAGAGTATAGAATGTGGTATCAAAATAACACCATAAAACAATATAGAGAAAAATAACCAAAAAACTTTTCCTGAATACACATAGCACACATATTTTTTTACAAACTAATATCTTAGAGTAATAATACGCTTATGTAATCAGTGATTGAGTAAAAAACAAAAACAAAAACAAAAAAAAAAACCAAGTATTTAAGCTTCACAAAATATTTTTTTTTCAACTTAGAGATATGAAATTACTTCATGGGATTATTGTCTCATGGCAAACATATAAGAGTTCACAATTGGTTCTCACTGTCTTCCACCTTAAAAAAGGGAAGGAAAGTTAATTTTTCTTGAACTAATTATTGGTTTAAAATATTGTTTACCAGTGCAAAGCATGATGGGATAGCATTGGGGCAAACCATTTTCACCAAAGTAGGGGACAAATGAAACCTTGTTTTGTTTTAAAGTAAGCTTTCACTGCCTTCAAAGCTCATAGATTCTCATCATTGCCTTTCTATGTAATACATTATAGTCATCGCTTACATTCAGAGTTTTTAAAGTATAATTTAAATCATTTGATATTTAATTTGCTCCCCCTCCACAAATATAGAATTTGGTTTCTTCCAGATTTGCTTGAGTTTGTCACACTAACCATCTTTACAGTGTCAATTGCTTGGATAACACTGGAGCAAACCATTTTCACCAAAGTAGGAGGCATAGGAAACTTTGTTTTGATTTCATTTGAGCTTTCACTGCCTCAAAGCTCATACTTTGTCATCAGTGCCTTTCTTCATAATACATTAGAGTATTATCTTGCATTCAGAGTTTTTAAAGCATATTTGAAATCAATAGATATTTAATTCGCTCCCCCTCCACAAATGTAGAATTTGGTTTGTTCCAGATTTTCTTCAGCATTACTGAGTCTGACCTTGGGGAAAACCATTTTCACCAAAGTAGGGGACCTATTAAACTTTGTTTTGAATTACATTGAGCTTCAATGCCTTCAAAGCTCATAGATTGTCATCAATGCCTTGCTACATAATTCATCAGTGTCATCTCTTTCATTCAGAGTTCTTAAAGAATATTTTAAATGAGTAGATATCTAATTTGCTCCCCCTCCACAATTGTAGAATTTGGTATCTTCCAGAATTGCTGGAGATCTTCATACTAAACAGCTTTACATAGTGTGCATTGTAAAATATATCACTAACAGCATTTAGAAGTTTATTACAATTCAGTCTACAAACTTCATTACTTTGCAGTTCTATTTTAAATGACAAACCAAATTGCAGTTTACCTTCTGGACATCATAAACATCTCTGGTCCAGAAATGGTTAATTAAAGATGTCCATATAGTATAGAATGTGGTATCAAAATAACACCATAAAACAATATGGAGAAAAATAACCAAAAAACTTTTCCTGAATACATATAGCACAAATATTTTTTTACAAACTAATATCTTAGAGTAATAATACGCTTATGTAATCAGTGATTGAGTAAAAAACAAAAACAAAAAAAAAAAACAAGTATTTAAGCTTCACAAAATATTTTCTTTTAAACTTAGAGATATGAAATTACTTCATGGGATTATTGTCTCATGGCAAACATATAAGAGTTCACAATTGGTTCTCACTGTCTTCCACCTTAAAAAAGGGAAGGAAAGTTAATTTTTCTTGAACTAATTATTGGTTTAAAATATTGTTTACCAGTGCAAAGCATGATGGGATAGAATTGGGGTAAACCATTTTCACCAAAGTAGGGGACAAATGAAACCTTGTTTTGTTTTAAAGTAAGCTTTCACTGCCTTCAAAGCTCATAGATTTTCATCATTGCCTTTCTATGTAATACATTATAGTCATCGCTTACATTCAGAGTTTTTAAAGTATAATTTAAATCATTTGATATTTAATTTGCTCCCCCTCCACAAATATAGAATTTGGTTTCTTCCAGATTTGCTTGAGTTTGTCACACTAACCATCTTTACAGTGTCAATTGCTTGGATAACACTGGAGCAAACCATTTTCACCAAAGTAGGAGGCATAGGAAACTTTGTTTTGATTTCATTTGAGCTTTAACTGCCTCAAAGCTCATACTTTGTCATCAGTGCCTTTCTTCATAATACATTAGAGTAATATCTTGCATTCAGAGTTTTTAAAGCATATTTGAAATCAATAGATATTTAATTCGCTCCCCCTCCACAAATGTAGAATTTGGTTTGTTCCAGATTTTCTTCAGCATTACTCAGTCTGACCTTGGGGAAAACCATTTTCACCAAAGTAGGGGACCTATTAAACTTTGTTTTGAATTACATTGAGCTTCAATGCCTTCAAAGCTCATAGATTGTCATCAATGCCTTGCTACATAATTCATCAGTGTCATCTCTTTCATTCAGAGTTCTTAAAGAATATTTTAAATCAGTAGATATCTAATTTGCTCCCCCTCCACAATTGTAGAATTTGGTATCTTCCAGAATTGCTGGAGATCTTCATACTAAACAGCTTTACATAGTGTGCATTGTAAAATATATCACTAACAGCATTTAGAAGTTTATTACAATTCAGTCTACAAACTTCATTACTTTGCAGTTCCATTTTAAATGACAAACCAAATTGCTGTTTACCTTCTGAACATCATAAACATCTCTGGCACAGAAATGGTTAATTAAAGATGTCCATAGAGTATAGAATGTGGTATCAAAATAACACCATAAAACAAGATGGAGAAAAATAACCAAAAAACTTTTCCTGAATACACATAGCACAAATATTTTTTTACAAACTAATATCTTAGAGTAATAATACGCTTATGTAATCAGTGATGGAGTAAAAAACAAAAACAAAAAAAAAAACCAAGTATTTAAGCTTCACAAAATATTTTTTTTAAACTTAGAGATATGAAATTACTTCATGGGATTATTGACTCATGGCAAACATATAAGAGTTCACAATTGTTTCTCACTGTCTTCCACCTTAAAATAGGGAAGGAAAGTTAATTTTTCTTGAACTAATTATTGGTTTAAAATATTGTTTACCAGTGCAAAGCATGATGGGATAACATTGGGGCAAACCATTTTCACCAAAGTAGGGGACAAATGAAACCTTGTTTTGTTTTAAAGTAAGCTTTCACTGCCTTCAAAGCTCATAGATTTTCATCATTGCCTTTCTATGTAATACATTATAGTCATCGCTTACATTCAGAGTTTTTAAAGTATAATTTAAATCATTTGATATTTAATTTGCTCCCCCTCCACAAATATAGAATTTGGTTTCTTCCAGATTTGCTTGAGTTTGTCACACTAACCATCTTTACAGTGTCAATTGCTTGGATAACACTGGAGCAAACCATTTTCACCAAAGTAGGAGGCATAGGAAACTTTGTTTTGATTTCATTTGAGCTTTCACTGCCTCAAAGCTCATACTTTGTCATCAGTGCCTTTCTTCATAATACATTAGAGTAATATCTTGCATTCAGAGTTTTTAAAGCATATTTGAAATCAATAGATATTTAATTCGCTCCCCCTCCACAAATGTAGAATTTGGTTTGTTCCAGATTTTCTTCAGCATTACTGAGTCTGACCTTGGGGAAAACCATTTTCACCAAAGTAGGGGACCTATTAAACTTTGTTTTGAATTACATTGAGCTTCAATGCCTTCAAAGCTCATAGATTGTCATCAATGCCTTGCTACATAATTCATCAGTGTCATCTCTTTCATTCAGAGTTCTTAAAGAATATTTTAAATCAGTAGATATCTAATTTGCTCCGCCTCCACAATTGTAGAATTTGGTATCTTCCAGAATTGCTGGAGATCTTCATACTAAACAGCTTTACATAGTGTGCATTGTAAAATATATCACTAACAGCATTTAGAAGTTTATTACAATTCAGTCTACAAACTTCATTACTTTGCAGTTCTATTTTAAATGACAAACCAAATTGCAGTTTACCTTCTGGACATCATAAACATCTCTGGTACAGAAATGGTTAATTAAAGATGTCCATAGAGTATAGAATGTGGTATCAAAATAACACCATAAAACAATATAGAGAAAAATAACCAAAAAACTTTTCCTGAATACACATAGCACACATATTTTTTTACAAACTAATATCTTAGAGTAATAATACGCTTATGTAATCAGTGATTGAGTAAAAAACAAAAACAAAAACAAAAAAAAAAACCAAGTATTTAAGCTTCACAAAATATTTTTTTTTCAACTTAGAGATATGAAATTACTTCATGGGATTATTGTCTCATGGCAAACATATAAGAGTTCACAATTGGTTCTCACTGTCTTCCACCTTTAAAAAGGGAAGGAAAGTTAATTTTTCTTGAACTAATTATTGGTTTAAAATATTGTTTACCAGTGCAAAGCATGATGGGATAGCATTGGGGCAAACCATTTTCACCAAAGTAGGGGACAAATGAAACCTTGTTTTGTTTTAAAGTAAGCTTTCACTGCCTTCAAAGCTCATAGATTCTCATCATTGCCTTTCTATGTAATACATTATAGTCATCGCTTACATTCAGAGTTTTTAAAGTATAATTTAAATCATTTGATATTTAATTTGCTCCCCCTCCACAAATATAGAATTTGGTTTCTTCCAGATTTGCTTGAGTTTGTCACACTAACCATCTTTACAGTGTCAATTGCTTGGATAACACTGGAGCAAACCATTTTCACCAAAGTAGGAGGCATAGGAAACTTTGTTTTGATTTCATTTGAGCTTTCACTGCCTCAAAGCTCATACTTTGTCATCAGTGCCTTTCTTCATAATACATTAGAGTATTATCTTGCATTCAGAGTTTTTAAAGCATATTTGAAATCAATAGATATTTAATTCGCTCCCCCTCCACAAATGTAGAATTTGGTTTGTTCCAGATTTTCTTCAGCATTACTGAGTCTGACCTTGGGGAAAACCATTTTCACCAAAGTAGGGGACCTATTAAACTTTGTTTTGAATTACATTGAGCTTCAATGCCTTCAAAGCTCATAGATTGTCATCAATGCCTTGCTACATAATTCATCAGTGTCATCTCTTTCATTCAGAGTTCTTAAAGAATATTTTAAATGAGTAGATATCTAATTTGCTCCCCCTCCACAATTGTAGAATTTGGTATCTTCCAGAATTGCTGGAGATCTTCATACTAAACAGCTTTACATAGTGTGCATTGTAATATATATCACTAACAGCATTTAGAAGTTTATTACAATTCAGTCTACAAACTTCATTACTTTGCAGTTCTATTTTAAATGACAAACCAAATTGCAGTTTACCTTCTGGACATCATAAACATCTCTGGTCCAGAAATGGTTAATTAAAGATGTCCATATAGTATAGAATGTGGTATCAAAATAACACCATAAAACAATATGGAGAAAAATAACCAAAAAACTTTTCCTGAATACATATAGCACAAATATTTTTTTACAAACTAATATCTTAGAGTAATAATACGCTTATGTAATCAGTGATTGAGTAAAAAACAAAAACAAAAAAAAAAAAACAAGTATTTAAGCTTCACAAAATATTTTCTTTTAAACTTAGAGATATGAAATTACTTCATGGGATTATTGTCTCATGGCAAACATATAAGAGTTCACAATTGGTTCTCACTGTCTTCCACCTTAAAAAAGGGAAGGAAAGTTAATTTTTCTTGAACTAATTATTGGTTTAAAATATTGTTTACCAGTGCAAAGCATGATGGGATAGCATTGGGGTAAACCATTTTCACCAAAGTAGGGGACAAATGAAACCTTGTTTTGTTTTAAAGTAAGCTTTCACTGCCTTCAAAGCTCATAGATTTTCATCATTGCCTTTCTATGTAATACATTATAGTCATCGCTTACATTCAGAGTTTTTAAAGTATAATTTAAATCATTTGATATTTAATTTGCTCCCCCTCCACAAATATAGAATTTGGTTTCTTCCAGATTTGCTTGAGTTTGTCACACTAACCATCTTTACAGTGTCAATTGCTTGGATAACACTGGAGCAAACCATTTTCACCAAAGTAGGAGGCATAGGAAACTTTGTTTTGATTTCATTTGAGCTTTAACTGCCTCAAAGCTCATACTTTGTCATCAGTGCCTTTCTTCATAATACATTAGAGTAATATCTTGCATTCAGAGTTTTTAAAGCATATTTGAAATCAATAGATATTTAATTCGCTCCCCCTCCACAAATGTAGAATTTGGTTTGTTCCAGATTTTCTTCAGCATTACTCAGTCTGACCTTGGGGAAAACCATTTTCACCAAAGTAGGGGACCTATTAAACTTTGTTTTGAATTACATTGAGTTTCAATGCCTTCAAAGCTCATAGATTGTCATCAATGCCTTGCTACATAATTCATCAGTGTCATCTCTTTCATTCAGAGTTCTTAAAGAATATTTTAAATCAGTAGATATCTAATTTGCTCCCCCTCCACAATTGTAGAATTTGGTATCTTCCAGAATTGCTGGAGATCTTCATACTAAACAGCTTTACATAGTGTGCATTGTAAAATATATCACTAACAGCATTTAGAAGTTTATTACAATTCAGTCTACAAACTTCATTACTTTGCAGTTCTATTTTAAATGACAAACCAAATTGCTGTTTACCTTCTGAACATCATAAACATCTCTGGCACAGAAATGGTTAATTAAAGATGTCCATAGAGTATAGAATGTGGTATCAAAATAACACCATAAAACAATATGGAGAAAAATAACCAAAAAACTTTTCCTGAATACACATAGCACAAATATTTTTTTACAAACTAATATCTTAGAGTAATAATACGCTTATGTAATCAGTGATGAAGTAAAAAACAAAAACAAAAAGAAAAACCAAGTATTTAAGCTTCACAAAATATTTTATTTTAAACTTAGAGATATGAAATTACTTCATGGGATTATTGACTCATGGCAAACATATAAGAGTTCACAATTGTTTCTCACTGTCTTCCACCTTAAAATAGGGAAGGAAAGTTAATTTTTCTTGAACTAATTATTGGTTTAAAATATTGTTTACCAGTGCAAAACATGATGGGATAACATTGGGGCAAACCATTTTCACCAAAGTAGGGGACAAATGAAACCTTGTTTTGTTTTAAAGTAAGCTTTCACTGCCTTCAAAGCTCATAGATTTTCATCATTGCCTTTCTATGTAATACATTATAGTCATCGCTTACATTCAGAGTTTTTAAAGTATAATTTAAATCATTTGATATTTAATTTGCTCCCCCTCCACAAATATAGAATTTGGTTTCTTCCAGATTTGCTTGAGTTTGTCACACTAACCATCTTTACAGTGTCAATTGCTTGGATAACACTGGAGCAAACCATTTTCACCAAAGTAGGAGGCATAGGAAACTTTGTTTTGATTTCATTTGAGCTTTCACTGCCTCAAAGCTCATACTTTGTCATCAGTGCCTTTCTTCATAATACATTAGAGTAATATCTTGCATTCAGAGTTTTTAAAGCATATTTGAAATCAATAGATATTTAATTCGCTCCCCCTCCACAAATGTAGAATTTGGTTTGTTCCAGATTTTCTTCAGCATTACTGAGTCTGACCTTGGGGAAAACCATTTTCACCAAAGTAGGGGACCTATTAAACTTTGTTTTGAATTACATTGAGCTTCAATGCCTTCAAAGCTCATAGATTGTCATCAATGCCTTGCTACATAATTCATCAGTGTCATCTCTTTCATTCAGAGTTCTTAAAGAATATTTTAAATGAGTAGATATCTAATTTGCTCCCCCTCCACAATTGTAGTATTTGGTATCTTCCAGAATTGCTGGAGATCTTCATACTAAACAGCTTTACATAGTGTGCATTGTAAAATATATCACTAACAGCATTTAGAAGTTTATTACAATTCAGTCTACAAACTTCATTACTTTGCAGTTCTATTTTAAATGACAAACCAAATTGCAGTTTACCTTCTGGACATCATAAACATCTCTGGTACAGAAATGGTTAATTAAAGATGTCCATAGAGTATAGAATGTGGTATCAAAATAACACCATAAAACAATATAGAGAAAAATAACCAAAAAACTTTTCCTGAATACACATAGCACACATATTTTTTTACAAACTAATATCTTAGAGTAATAATACGCTTATGTAATCAGTGATTGAGTAAAAAACAAAAACAAAAACAAAAAAAAAAACCAAGTATTTAAGCTTCACAAAATATTTTATTTTCAACTTAGAGATATGAAATTACTTCATGGGATTATTGTCTCATGGCAAACATATAAGAGTTCACAATTGGTTCTCACTGTCTTCCACCTTAAAAAAGGGAAGGAAAGTTAATTTTTCTTGAACTAATTATTGGTTTAAAATATTGTTTACCAGTGCAAAGCATGATGGGATAGCATTGGGGCAAACCATTTTCACCAAAGTAGGGGACAAATGAAACCTTGTTTTGTTTTAAAGTAAGCTTTCACTGCCTTCAAAGCTCATAGATTCTCATCATTGCCTTTCTATGTAATACATTATAGTCATCGCTTACATTCAGAGTTTTTAAAGTATAATTTAAATCATTTGATATTAAATTTGCTCCCCCTCCACAAATATAGAATTTGGTTTCTTCCAGATTTGCTTGAGTTTGTCACACTAACCATCTTTACAGTGTCCATTGCTTGGATAACACTGGAGCAAACCATTTTCACCAAAGCAGGAGGCATAGGAAACTTTGTTTTGATTTCATTTGAGCTTTCACTGCCTCAAAGCTCATACTTTGTCATCAGTGCCTTTCTTCATAATACATTAGAGTATTATCTTGCATTCAGAGTTTTTAAAGCATATTTGAAATCAATAGATATTTAATTCGCTCCCCCTCCACAAATGTAGAATTTGGTTTGGTCCAGATTTCCTTCAGCATTACTGAGTCTGACCTTGGGGAAAACCATTTTCACCAAAGTAGGGGACCTATTAAACTTTGTTTTGAATTACATTGAGCTTCAATGCCTTCAAAGCTCATAGATTGTCATCAATGCCTTGCTACATAATTCATCAGTGTCATCTCTTTCATTCAGAGTTCTTAAAGAATATTTTAAATGAGTAGATATCTAATTTGCTCCCCCTCCACAATTGTAGAATTTGGTTTCTTGCAGAATTGCTGGAGATCTTCATACTAAACAGCTTTACATAGTGTGCATTGTAAAATATATCACTAACAGCATTTAGAAGTTTATTACAATTCAGTCTACAAACTTCATTACTTTGCAGTTCTATTTTAAATGACAAACCAAATTGCAGTTTACCTTCTGGACATCATAAACATCTCTGGTACAGAAATGGTTAATTAAAGATGTCCATAGAGTATAGAATGTGGTATCAAAATAACACCATAAAACAATATAGAGAAAAATAACCAAAAAATTTTTCCTGAATACACATAGCACACATATTTTTTTACAAACTAATATCTTAGAGTAATAATACGCTTATGTAATCAGTGATTGAGTAAAAAACAAAAACAAAAAAAAAAACCAAGTATTTAAGCTTCACAAAATATTTTATTTTAAACTTAGAGATGTGAAATTACTTCATGGGATTATTGTCTCATGGCAAACATATAAGAGTTCACAATTGGTTCTCACTGTCTTCCACCTTAAAAAAGGGAAGGAAAGTTAATTTTTCTTGAACTAATTATTGGTTTAAAATATTGTTTACCAGTGCAAAGCATGATGGGATAGCATTGGGGCAAACCATTTTCACCAAAGTAGGGGACAAATGAAACCTTGTTTTGTTTTAAAGTAAGCTTTCACTGCCTTCAAAGCTCATAGATTTTCATCATTGCCTTTCTATGTAATACATTATAGTCATCGCTTACATTCAGAGTTTTTAAAGTATAATTTAAATCATTTGATATTTAATTTGCTCCCCCTCCACAAATATAGAATTTGGTTTCTTCCAGATTTGCTTGAGTTTGTCACACTAACCATCTTTACAGTGTCCATTGCTTGGATAACACTGGAGCAAACCATTTTCACCAAAGTAGGAGGCATAGGAAACTTTGTTTTGATTTCATTTGAGCTTTCACTGCCTCAAAGCTCATACTTTGTCATCAGTGCCATTCTTCATAATACATTAGAGTAATATCTTGCATTCAGAGTTTTTAAAGCATATTTGAAATCAATAGATATTTAATTCGCTCCCCCTCCACAAATGTAGAATTTGGTTTGTTCCAGATTTTCTTCAGCATTACTGAGTCTGACCTTGGGGAAAACCATTTTCACCAAAGTAGGGGACCTATTAAACTTTGTTTTGAATTACATTGAGCTTCAATGTCTTCAAAGCTCATAGATTGTCATCAATGCCTTGCTACATAATTCATCAGTGTCATCTCTTTCATTCAGAGTTCTTAAAGAATATTTTAAATGAGTAGATATCTAATTTGCTCCCCCTCCACAATTGTAGAATTTGGTATCTTCTAGAATTGCTGGAGATCTTCATACTAAACAGCTTTACATAGTGTGCATTGTAAAATATATCACTAACAGCATTTAGAAGTTTATTACAATTCAGTCTACAAACTTCATTACTTTGCAGTTCTATTTTAAATGACAAACCAAATTGCAGTTTACCTTCTGGACATCATAAACATCTCTGGTACAGAAATGGTTAATTAAAGATGTCCATAGAGTATAGAATGTGGTATCAAAATAACACCATAAAACAATATAGAGAAAAATAACCAAAAAACTTTTCCTGAATACACATAGCACACATATTTTTTTACAAACTAATATCTTAGAGTAATAATACGCTTATGTAATCAGTGATTGAGTAAAAAACAAAAACAAAAACAAAAAAAAAAACCAAGTATTTAAGCTTCACAAAATATTTTTTTTTCAACTTAGAGATATGAAATTACTTCATGGGATTATTGTCTCATGGCAAACATATAAGAGTTCACAATTGGTTCTCACTGTCTTCCACCTTAAAAAAGGGAAGGAAAGTTAATTTTTCTTGAACTAATTATTGGTTTAAAATATTGTTTACCAGTGCAAAGCATGATGGGATAGCATTGGGGCAAACCATTTTCACCAAAGTAGGGGACAAATGAAACCTTGTTTTGTTTTAAAGTAAGCTTTCACTGCCTTCAAAGCTCATAGATTCTCATCATTGCCTTTCTATGTAATACATTATAGTCATCGCTTACATTCAGAGTTTTTAAAGTATAATTTAAATCATTTGATATTTAATTTGCTCCCCCTCCACAAATATAGAATTTGGTTTCTTCCATATTTGCTTGAGTTTGTCACACTAACCATCTTTACAGTGTCAATTGCTTGGATAACACTGGAGCAAACCATTTTCACCAAAGTAGGAGGCATAGGAAACTTTGTTTTGATTTCATTTGAGCTTTCACTGCCTCAAAGCTCATACTTTGTCATCAGTGCCTTTCTTCATAATACATTAGAGTATTATCTTGCATTCAGAGTTTTTAAAGCATATTTGAAATCAATAGATATTTAATTCGCTCCCCCTCCACAAATGTAGAATTTGGTTTGTTCCAGATTTTCTTCAGCATTACTGAGTCTGACCTTGGGGAAAACCATTTTCACCAAAGTAGGGGACCTATTAAACTTTGTTTTGAATTACATTGAGCTTCAATGCCTTCAAAGCTCATAGATTGTCATCAATGCCTTGCTACATAATTCATCAGTGTCATCTCTTTCATTCAGAGTTCTTAAAGAATATTTTAAATGAGTAGATATCTAATTTGCTCCCCCTCCACAATTGTAGAATTTGGTATCTTCCAGAATTGCTGGAGATCTTCATACTAAACAGCTTTACATAGTGTGCATTGTAATATATATCACTAACAGCATTTAGAAGTTTATTACAATTCAGTCTACATACTTCATTACTTTGCAGTTCTATTTTAAATGACAAACCAAATTGCAGTTTACCTTCTGGACATCATAAACATCTCTGGTCCAGAAATGGTTAATTAAAGATGTCCGTATAGAATGTGGTATCAAAATAACACCATAAAACAATATGGAGAAAAATAACCAAAAAACTTTTCCTGAATACATATAGCACAAATATTTTTTTACAAACTAATATCTTAGAGTAATAATACGCTTATGTAATCAGTGATTGAGTAAAAAACAAAAACAAAAAAAAAAAACAAGTATTTAAGCTTCACAAAATATTTTCTTTTAAACTTAGAGATATGAAATTACTTCATGGGATTATTGTCTCATGGCAAACATATAAGAGTTCACAATTGGTTCTCACTGTCTTCCACCTTAAAAAAGGGAAGGAAAGTTAATTTTTCTTGAACTAATTATTGGTTTAAAATATTGTTTACCAGTGCAAAGCATGATGGGATAGCATTGGGGTAAACCATTTTCACCAAAGTAGGGGACAAATGAAACCTTGTTTTGTTTTAAAGTAAGCTTTCACTGCCTTCAAAGCTCATAGATTTTCATCATTGCCTTTCTATGTAATACATTATAGTCATCGCTTACATTCAGAGTTTTTAAAGTATAATTTAAATCATTTGATATTTAATTTGCTCCCCCTCCACAAATATAGAATTTGGTTTCTTCCAGATTTGCTTGAGTTTGTCACACTAACCATCTTTACAGTGTCAATTGCTTGGATAACACTGGAGCAAACCATTTTCACCAAAGTAGGAGGCATAGGAAACTTTGTTTTGATTTCATTTGAGCTTTAACTGCCTCAAAGCTCATACTTTGTCATCAGTGCCTTTCTTCATAATACATTAGAGTAATATCTTGCATTCAGAGTTTTTAAAGCATATTTGAAATCAATAGATATTTAATTCGCTCCCCCTCCACAAATGTAGAATTTGGTTTGTTCCAGATTTTCTTCAGCATTACTCAGTCTGACCTTGGGGAAAACCATTTTCACCAAAGTAGGGGACCTATTAAACTTTGTTTTGAATTACATTGAGCTTCAATGCCTTCAAAGCTCATAGATTGTCATCAATGCCTTGCTACATAATTCATCAGTGTCATCTCTTTCATTCAGAGTTCTTAAAGAATATTTTAAATCAGTAGATATCTAATTTGCTCCCCCTCCACAATTGTAGAATTTGGTATCTTCCAGAATTGCTGGAGATCTTCATACTAAACAGCTTTACATAGTGTGCATTGTAAAATATATCACTAACAGCATTTAGAAGTTTATTACAATTCAGTCTACAAACTTCATTACTTTGCAGTTCTATTTTAAATGACAAACCAAATTGCTGTTTACCTTCTGAACATCATAAACATCTCTGGCACAGAAATGGTTAATTAAAGATGTCCATAGAGTATAGAATGTGGTATCAAAATAACACCATAAAACAATATGGAGAAAAATAACCAAAAAACTTTTCCTGAATACACATAGCACACATATTTTTTTACAAACTAATATCTTAGAGTAATAATACGCTTATGTAATCAGTGATTGAGTAAAAAACAAAAACAAAAAAAAAAACCAAGTATTTAAGCTTCACAAAATATTTTATTTTAAACTTAGAGATGTGAAATTACTTCATGGGACTATTGTCTCATGGCAAACATATAAGAGTTCACAATTGGTTCTCACTGTCTTCCACCTTAAAAAAGGGAAGGAAAGTTAATTTTTCTTGAACTAATTATTGGTTTAAAATATTGTTTACCAGTGCAAAGCATGATGGGATAGCATTGGGGCAAACCATTTTCACCAAAGTAGGGGACAAATGAAACCTTGTTTTGTTTTAAAGTAAGCTTTCACTGCCTTCAAAGCTCATAGATTTTCATCATTGCCTTTCTATGTAATACATTATAGTCATCGCTTACATTCAGAGTTTTTAAAGTATAATTTAAATCATTTGATATTTAATTTGCTCCCCCTCCACAAATATAGAATTTGGTTTCTTCCAGATTTGCTTGAGTTTGTCACACTAACCATCTTTACAGTGTCCATTGCTTGGATAACACTGGAGCAAACCATTTTCACCAAAGTAGGAGGCATAGGAAACTTTGTTTTGATTTCATTTGAGCTTTCACTGCCTCAAAGCTCATACTTTGTCATCAGTGCCATTCTTCATAATACATTAGAGTAATATCTTGCATTCAGAGTTTTTAAAGTATATTTGAAATCAATAGATATTTAATTCGCTCCCCCTCCACAAATGTAGAATTTGGTTTGTTCCAGATTTTCTTCAGCATTACTGAGTCTGACCTTGGGGAAAACCATTTTCACCAAAGTAGGGGACCTATTAAACTTTGTTTTGAATTACATTGAGCTTCAATGTCTTCAAAGCTCATAGATTGTCATCAATGCCTTGCTACATAATTCATCAGTGTCATCTCTTTCATTCAGATTTCTTAAAGAATATTTTAAATGAGTAGATATCTAATTTGCTCCCCCTCCACAATTGTAGAATTTGGTATCTTCTAGAATTGCTGGAGATCTTCATACTAAACAGCTTTACATAGTGTGCATTGTAAAATATATCACTAACAGCATTTAGAAGTTTATTACAATTCACTCTACAAACTTCATTACTTTGCAGTTCTATTTTAAATGACAAACCAAATTGCAGTTTACCTTCTGGACATCATAAACATCTCTGGTACAGAAATGGTTAATTAAAGATGTCCATAGAGTATAGAATGTGGTATCAAAATAACACCATAAAACAATATAGAGAAAAATAACCAAAAAACTTTTCCTGAATACACATAGCACACATATTTTTTTACAAACTAATATCTTAGAGTAATAATACGCTTATGTAATCAGTGATTGAGTAAAAAACAAAAACAAAAACAAAAAAAAAACCCAAGTATTTAAGCTTCACAACATATTTTATTTTAAACTTAGAGATATGAAAATTACTTCATGGGATTATTGTCTCATGGCAAACATATAAGAGTTCACAATTGGTTCTCACTGTCTTCCACCTTAAAAAAGGGAAGGAAAGTTAATTTTTCTTGAACTAATTATTGGTTTAAAATATTGTTTACCAGTGCAAAGCATGATGGGATAGCATTGGGGCAAACCATTTTCAGCAAAGTAGGGGACAAATGAAACCTTGTTTTGTTTTAAAGTAAGCTTTCACTGCCTTCAAAGCTCATAGATTCTCATCATTGCCTTTCTATGTAATACATTATAGTCATCGCTTACATTCAGAGTTTTTAAAGTATAATTTAAATCATTTGATATTTAATTTGCTCCCCCTCCACAAATATAGAATTTGGTTTCTTCCAGATTTGCTTGAGTTTGTCACGCTAACCATCTTTACAGTGTCAATTGCTTGGATAACACTGGAGCAAACCATTTTCACCAAAGCAGGAGGCATAGGAAACTTTGTTTTGATTTCATTTGAGCTTTCACTGCCTCAAAGCTCATACTTTGTCATCAGTGCCTTTCTTCATAATACATTAGAGTATTATCTTGCATTCAGAGTTTTTAAAGCATATTTGAAATCAATAGATATTTAATTCGCTCCCCCTCCACAAATGTAGAATTTGGTTTGTTCCAGATTTTCTTCAGCATTACTGAGTCTGACCTTGGGAAAAACCATTTTCACCAAAGTAGGGGACCTATTAAACTTTGTTTTGAATTACATTGAGCTTCAATGCCTTCAAAGCTCATAGATTGTCATCAATGCCTTGCTACATAATTCATCAGTGTCATCTCTTTCATTCAGAGTTCTTAAAGAATATTTTAAATGAGTAGATATCTAATTTGCTCCCCCTCCACAATTGTAGAATTTGGTATCTTCCAGAATTGCTGGAGATCTTCATACTAAACAGCTTAACATAGTGTGCATTGTAATATATATCACTAACAGCATTTAGAAGTTTATTACAATTCAGTCTACATACTTCATTACTTTGCAGTTCTATTTTAAATGACAAACCAAATTGCAGTTTACCTTCTGGACATCATAAACATCTCTGGTCCAGAAATGGTTAATTAAAGATGTCCGTATAGAATGTGGTATCAAAATAACACCATAAAACAATATGGAGAAAAATAACCAAAAAACTTTTCCTGAATACATATAGCACAAATATTTTTTTACAAACTAATATCTTAGAGTAATAATACGCTTATGTAATCAGTGATTGAGTAAAAAACAAAAACAAAAAAAAAAAACAAGTATTTAAGCTTCACAAAATATTTTCTTTTAAACTTAGAGATATGAAATTACTTCATGGGATTATTGTCTCATGGCAAACATATAAGAGTTCACAATTGGTTCTCACTGTCTTCCACCTTAAAAAAGGGAAGGAAAGTTAATTTTTCTTGAACTAATTATTGGTTTAAAATATTGTTTACCAGTGCAAAGCATGATGGGATAGCATTGGGGTAAACCATTTTCACCAAAGTAGGGGACAAATGAAACCTTGTTTTGTTTTAAAGTAAGCTTTCACTGCCTTCAAAGCTCATAGATTTTCATCATTGCCTTTCTATGTAATACATTATAGTCATCGCTTACATTCAGAGTTTTTAAAGTATAATTTAAATCATTTGATATTTAATTTGCTCCCCCTCCACAAATATAGAATTTGGTTTCTTCCAGATTTGCTTGAGTTTGTCACACTAACCATCTTTACAGTGTCAATTGCTTGGATAACACTGGAGCAAACCATTTTCACCAAAGTAGGAGGCATAGGAAACTTTGTTTTGATTTCATTTGAGCTTTAACTGCCTCAAAGCTCATACTTTGTCATCAGTGCCTTTCTTCATAATACATTAGAGTAATATCTTGCATTCAGAGTTTTTAAAGCATATTTGAAATCAATAGATATTTAATTCGCTCCCCCTCCACAAATGTAGAATTTGGTTTGTTCCAGATTTTCTTCAGCATTACTCAGTCTGACCTTGGGGAAAACCATTTTCACCAAAGTAGGGGACCTATTAAACTTTGTTTTGAATTACATTGAGCTTCAATGCCTTCAAAGCTCATAGATTGTCATCAATGCCTTGCTACATAATTCATCAGTGTCATCTCTTTCATTCAGAGTTCTTAAAGAATATTTTAAATCAGTAGATATCTAATTTGCTCCCCCTCCACAATTGTAGAATTTGGTATCTTCCAGAATTGCTGGAGATCTTCATACTAAACAGCTTTACATAGTGTGCATTGTAAAATATATCACTAACAGCATTTAGAAGTTTATTACAATTCAGTCTACAAACTTCATTACTTTGCAGTTCTATTTTAAATGACAAACCAAATTGCTGTTTACCTTCTGAACATCATAAACATCTCTGGCACAGAAATGGTTAATTAAAGATGTCCATAGAGTATAGAATGTGGTATCAAAATAACACCATAAAACAATATGGAGAAAAATAACCAAAAAACTTTTCCTGAATACACATAGCACAAATATTTTTTTACAAACTAATATCTTAGAGTAATAATACGCTTATGTAATCAGTGATGAAGTAAAAAACAAAAACAAAAAAAAAAACCAAGTATTTAAGCTTCACAAAATATTTTATTTTAAACTTAGAGATATGAAATTACTTCATGGGATTATTGACTCATGGCAAACATATAAGAGTTCACAATTGTTTCTCACTGTCTTCCACCTTAAAATAGGGAAGGAAAGTTAATTTTTCTTGAACTAATTATTGGTTTAAAATATTGTTTACCAGTGCAAAGCATGATGGGATAACATTGGGGCAAACCATTTTCACCAAAGTAGGGGACAAATGAAACCTTGTTTTGTTTTAAAGTAAGCTTTCACTGCCTTCAAAGCTCATAGATTTTCATCATTGCCTTTCTATGTAATACATTATAGTCATCGCTTACATTCAGAGTTTTTAAAGTATAATTTAAATCATTTGATATTTAATTTGCTCCCCCTCCACAAATATAGAATTTGGTTTCTTCCAGATTTGCTTGAGTTTGTCACACTAACCATCTTTACAGTGTCAATTGCTTGGATAACACTGGAGCAAACCATTTTCACCAAAGTAGGAGGCATAGGAAACTTTGTTTTGATTTCATTTGAGCTTTCACTGCCTCAAAGCTCATACTTTGTCATCAGTGCCATTCTTCATAATACATTAGAGTAATATCTTGCATTCAGAGTTTTTAAAGCATATTTGAAATCAATAGATATTTAATTCGCTCCCCCTCCACAAATGTAGAATTTGGTTTGTTCCAGATTTTCTTCAGCATTACTGAGTCTGACCTTGGGGAAAACCATTTTCACCAAAGTAGGGGACCTATTAAACTTTGTTTTGAATTACATTGAGCTTCAATGCCTTCAAAGCTCATAGATTGTCATCAATGCCTTGCTACATAATTCATCAGTGTCATCTCTTTCATTCAGAGTTCTTAAAGAATATTTTAAATGAGTAGATATCTAATTTGCTCCCCCTCCACAATTGTAGAATTTGGTTTCTTGCAGAATTGCTGGAGATCTTCATACTAAACAGCTTTACATAGTGTGCATTGTAAAATATATCACTAACAGCATTTAGAAGTTTATTACAATTCACTCTACAAACTTCATTACTTTGCAGTTCTATTTTAAATGACAAACCAAATTGCAGTTTACCTTCTGGACATCATAAACATCTCTGGTACAGAAATGGTTAATTAAAGATGTCCATAGAGTATAGAATGTGGTATCAAAATAACACCATAAAACAATATAGAGAAAAATAACCAAAAAACTTTTCCTGAATACACATAGCACACATATTTTTTTACAAACTAATATCTTAGAGTAATAATACGCTTATGTAATCAGTGATTGAGTAAAAAACAAAAACAAAAAAAAAAACCAAGTATTTAAGCTTCACAAAATATTTTATTTTAAACTTAGAGATGTGAAATTACTTCATGGGATTATTGTCTCATGGCAAACATATAAGAGTTCACAATTGGTTCTCACTGTCTTCCACCTTAAAAAAGGCAAGGAAAGTTAATTTTTCTTGAACTAATTATTGGTTTAAAATATTGTTTACCAGTGCAATGCATGATGGGATATCATTGGGGCAAACCATTTTCACCAAAGTAGGGGACAAATAAAACCTTGTTTTGTTTTAAAGTAAGCTTTCACTGCCTTCAAAGCTCATAGATTTTCATCATTGCCTTCCTATGTAATACATTATAGTCATCGCTTACATTCAGAGTTTTTAAAGTATAATTTAAATCATTTGATATTTAATTTGCTCCCCCTCCACAAATATAGAATTTGGTTTCTTCCAGATTTCCTTGAGTTTGTCACGCTAACCATCTTTACAGTGTGCATTGCTTGGATGACACTGGAGCAAACCATTTTCACCAAAGTAGGAGGCATAGGAAACTTTGTTTTGATTTCATTTGAGCTTTCACAGCCTCAAAGCTCATAGTTTGTCATCAGTGCCTTTCTTCATAATACATTAGAGTAATATCTTGCATTCAGAGTTTTTAAAGCATATTTGAAATCAATAGATATTTAATTCGCTCCCCCTCCACAAATGTAGAATTTGGTTTGTTCCAGATTTTCATCAGCATTACTCAGTCTGACCTTGGGGAAAACCATTTTCACCAAAGTAGGGGACATATTAAACTTTGTTTTGAATTACATTGAGCTTCAATGCCTTCAAAGCTCATAGATTGTCATCAATGCCTTGCTACATAATTCATCAGTGTCATCTCTTTCATTCAGAGTTCTTAAAGAATATTTTAAATCAGTAGATATCTAATTTGCTGCCCCTCCACAATTGTAGAATTTGGTTTCTTCCAGAATTGCTGGAGGTCTTCACACTAAACAGCTTTACATAGTGTGCATTGCAAAATTTATCACTAACAGCATTTAGAAGTTTATTACAATTCAATCTACAAACTTCATTACTTTGCAGTTCTATTTTAAATGACAAACCAAATTGCTGTTTACCTTCTGAACATCATAAACATCTCTGGCACAGAAATGGTTAATTAAAGATGTCCATAGAGTATAGAATGTGGTATCAAAATAACACCATAAAACAATATGGAGAAAAATAACCAAAAAACTTTTCCTGAATACATATAGCACAAATATTTTTTTACAAACTAATATCTTAGAGTAATAATACGCTTATGTAATCAGTGATTGAGTAAAAAACAAAAACAAAAAAAAAAACCAAGTATTTAAGCTTCACAAAATATTTTATTTTAAACTTAGAGATATGAAATTACTTCATGGGATTATTGTCTCATGGCAAACGTATAAGAGTTCACAATTGGTTCTCACTGTCTTCCACCTTAAAAAAGGGAAGGAAAGTTAATTTTTCTTGAACTAATTATTGGTTTAAAATATTGTTTACCAGTGCAAAGCATGATGGGATAGCATTGGGGCAAACCATTTTCACCAAAGTAGGGGACAAATGAAACCTTGTTTTGTTTTAAAGTAAGCTTTCACTGCCTTCAAAGCTCATAGATTTTCATCATTGCCTTTCTATGTAATACATTATAGTCATCGCTTACATTCAGAGTTTTTAAAGTATAATTTAAATCATTTGATATTTAATTTGCTCCCCCTCCACAAATATAGAATTTGGTTTCTTCCAGATTTGCTTGAGTTTGTCACACTAACCATCTTTACAGTGTCCATTGCTTGGATAACACTGGAGCAAACCATTTTCACCAAAGTAGGAGGCATAGGAAACTTTGTTTTGATTTCATTTGAGCTTTCACTGCCTCAAAGCTCATACTTTGTCATCAGTGCCTTTCTTCATAATACATTAGAGTAATATCTTGCATTCAGAGTTTTTAAAGCATATTTGAAATCAATAGATATTTAATTCGCTCCCCCTCCACAAATGTAGAATTTGGTTTGTTCCAGATTTTCTTCAGCATTACTGAGTCTGACCTTGGGGAAAACCATTTTCACCAAAGTTGGGGACCTATTAAACTTTGTTTTGAATTACATTGAGCTTCAATGCCTTCAAAGCTCATAGATTGTCATCAATGCCTTGCTACATAATTCATCAGTGTCATCTCTTTCATTCAGAGTTCTTAAAGAATATTTTAAATGAGTAGATATCTAATTTGCTCCCCCTCCACAATTGTAGAATTTGGTATCTTCCAGAATTGCTGGAGATCTTCATACTAAACAGCTTTACATAGTGTGCATTGTAAAATATATCACTAACAGCATTTAGAAGTTTACTACAATTCAGTCTACAAACTTCATTACTTTGCAGTTCTATTTTAAATGACAAACCAAATTGCAGATTACCTTCTGGACATCATAAACATCTCTGGTCCAGAAATGGTTAATTAAAGATGTCCATAGAGTATAGAATGTGGTATCAAAATGACACCATAAAACAATATAGAGAAAAATAACCAAAAAACTTTTCCTGAATACACATAGCACACATATTTTTTTACAAACTAATATCTTAGAGTAATAATACGCTTATGTAATCAGTGATTGAGTAAAAAACAAAAACAAAAAACAAAAAAAAAACCAAGTATTTAAGCTTCACAACATATTTTATTTTAAATTTAGAGATATGAAAATTACTTCATGGGATTATTGTCTCATGGCAAACATATAAGAGTTCACAATTGGTTCTCACTGTCTTCCACCTTAAAAAAGGGAAGGAAAGTTAATTTTTCTTGAACTAATTATTGGTTTAAAATATTGTTTACCAGTGCAATGCATGATGGGATATCATTGGGGCAAACCATTTTCACCAAAGTAGGGGACAAATGAAACCTTGTTTTGTTTTAAAGTAAGCTTTCACTGCCTTCAAAGCTCATAGATTTTCATCATTGCCTTCCTATGTAATACATTATAGTCATCGCTTACATTCAGAGTTTTTAAAGTATAATTTAAATCATTTGATATTTAATTTGCTCCCCCTCCACAAATATAGAATTTGGTTTCTTCCAGATTTCCTTGAGTTTGTCACGCTAACCATCTTTACAGTGTGCATTGCTTGGATGACACTGGAGCAAACCATTTTCATCCAAAGTAGGAGGCATAGGAAACTTTGTTTTGATTTCATTTGAGCTTTCACAACCTCAAAGCTCATAGTTTGTCATCAGTGCCTTTCTTCATAATACATTAGAGTAATATCTTGCATTCAGAGTTTTTAAAGCATATTTGAAATCAATAGATATTTAATTTGCTCCCCCTCCACAAATGTAGAATTTGGTTTGTTCCAGATTTTCTTCAGCATTACTCAGTCTGACCTTGGGGAAAACCATTTTCACCAAAGTAGGGGACATATTAAACTTTGTTTTGAATTACATTGAGCTTCAATGCCTTCAAAGCTCATAGATTGTCATCAATGCCTTGCTACATAATTCATCAGTATCATCTCTTTCATTCAGAGTTCTTAAAGAATATTTTAAATCAGTAGATATCTAATTTGCTCCCCCTCCACAATTGTAGAATTTGGTTTCTTCCAGAATTGCTGGAGGTCTTCACACTAAACAGCTTTACATAGTGTGCATTGTAAAATTTATCACTAACAGCATTTAGAAGTTTATTACAATTCAATCTACAAACTTCATTACTTTGCAGTTCTATTTTAAATGACAAACCAAATTGCTGTTTACCGTCTGAACATCATAAACATCTCTGGCACAGAAATGGTTAATTAAAGATGTCCATAGAGTATAGAATGTGGTATCAAAATAACACCATAAAACAATATGGAGAAAAATAACCAAAAAACTTTTCCTGAATACACATAGCACAAATATTTTTTTACAAACTAATATCTTAGAGTAATAATACGCTTATGTAATCAGTGATTGAGTAAAAAAAAAAACAAAAAAAAAAACCAAGTATTTAAGCTTCACAAAATATTTTCTTTTAAACTTAGAGATATGAAATTACTTCATGGGATTATTGTCTCATGGCAAACATATAAGAGTTCACAATTGGTTCTCACTGTCTTCCACCTTAAAAAAGGGAAGGAAAGTTAATTTTTCTTGAACTAATTATTAGTTTAAAATATTGTTTACCAGTGCAAAGCATGATGGGATAGCATTGGGGCAAACCATTTTCACCAAAGTAGGGGACAAATGAAACCTTTTTTGTTTTAAAGTAAGCTTTCACTGCCTTCAAAGCTCATAGATTTTCATCATTGCCTCTCTATGTAATACATTATAGTCATCGCTTACATTCAGAGTTTTTAAAGTATAATTTAAATCATTTGATATTTAATTTGCTCCCCCTCCACAAATATAGAATTTGGTTTCTTCCAGATTTGCTTGAGTTTGTCACACTAACCATCTTTACAGTGTCCATTGCTTGGATAACACTGGAGCAAACCATTTTCACCAAAGTAGGAGGCATAGGAAACTTTGTTTTGATTTCATTTGAGCTTTCACTGCCTCAAAGCTCATACTTTGTCATCAGTGCCTTTCTTCATAATACATTAGAGTAATATCTTGCATTCAGAGTTTTTAAAGCATATTTGAAATCAATAGATATTTAATTCGCTCCCCCTCCACAAATGTAGAATTTGGTTTGTTCCAGATTTTCTTCAGCATTACTCAGTCTGACCTTGGGGAAAACCATTTTCACCAAAGTAGGGGACATATTAAACTTTGTTTTGAATTACATTGAGCTTCAATGCCTTCAAAGCTCATAGATTGTCATCAATGCCTTGCTACATAATTCATCAGTATCATCTCTTTCATTCAGAGTTCTTAAAGAATATTTTAAATCAGTAGATATCTAATTTGCTCCCCCTCCACAATTGTAGAATTTGGTTTCTTCCAGAATTGCTGGAGGTCTTCACACTAAACAGCTTTACATAGTGTGCATTGTAAAATTTATCACTAACAGCATTTAGAAGTTTATTACAATTCAATCTACAAACTTCATTACTTTGCAGTTCTATTTTAAATGACAAACCAAATTGCTGTTTACCTTCTGAACATCATAAACATCTCTGGCACAGAAATGGTTAATTAAAGATGTCCATAGAGTATAGAATGTGGTATCAAAATAACACCATAAAACAATATGGAGAAAAATAACCAAAAAACTTTTCCTGAATACACATAGCACAAATATTTTTTTACAAACTAATATCTTAGAGTAATAATACGCTTATGTAATCAGTGATTGAGTAAAAAACAAAAACAAAAAAAAAACCAAGTATTTAAGCTTCACAAAATATTTTATTTTAAACTTAGAGATATGAAATTACTTCATGGGATTATTGTCTCATGGCAAACATATAAGAGTTCACAATTGGTTCTCACTGTCTTCCACCTTAAAAAAGGGAAGGAAAGTTAATTTTTCTTGAACTAATTATTGGTTTAAAATATTGTTTAACAGTGCAAAGCATGATGGGATAGCATTGGGGCAAACCATTTTCACCAAAGTAGGGGACAAATGAAACCTTGTTTTGTTTTAAAGTAAGCTTTCACTGCCTTCAAAGCTCATAGATTTTCATCATTGCCTTTCTATGTAATACATTATAGTCATCGCTTACATTCAGAGTTTTTAAAGTATAATTTAAATCATTTGATATTTAATTTGCTCCCCCTCCACAAATATAGAATTTGGTTTCTTCCAGATTTGCTTGAGTTTGTCACACTAACCATCTTTACAGTGTCAATTGCTTGGATAACACTGGAGCAAACCATTTTCACCAAAGTAGGAGGCATAGGAAACTTTGTTTTGATTTCATTTGAGCTTTCACTGCCTCAAAGCTCATACTTTGTCATCAGTGCCTTTCTTCATAATACATTAGAGTAATATCTTGCATTCAGAGTTTTTAAAGCATATTTGAAATCAATAGATATTTAATTCGCTCCCCCTCCACAAATGTAGAATTTGGTTTGTTCCAGATTTTCTTCAGCATTACTGAGTCTGACCTTGGGGAAAACCATTTTCACCAAAGTAGGGGACCTATTAAACTTTGTTTTGAATTACATTGAGCTTCAATGCCTTCAAAGCTCATATATTGTCATCAATGCCTTGCTACATAATTCATCAGTGTCATCTCTTTCATTCAGAGTTCTTAAAGAATATTTTAAATGAGTAGATATCTAATTTGCTCCCCCTCCACAATTGTAGAATTTGGTATCTTCCAGAATTGCTGGAGATCTTCATACTAAACAGCTTTACATAGTGTGCATTGCAAAATATATCACTAACAGCATTTAGAAGTTTATTACAATTCAGTCTACAAACTTCATTACTTTGCAGTTCTATTTTAAATGACAAACCAAATTGCAGTTTACCTTCTGGACATCATAAACATCTCTGGTACAGAAATGGTTAATTAAAGATGTCCATAGAGTATAGAATGTGGTATCAAAATAACACCATAAAACAATATAGAGAAAAATAACCAAAAAACTTTTCCTGAATACACATAGCACACATATTTTTTTACAAACTAATATCTTAGAGTAATAATACGCTTATGTAATCAGTGATTGAGTAAAAAACAAAAACAAAAACAAAAAAAAAAAACAAGTATTTAAGCTTCACAAAATATTTTATTTTAAACTTAGAGATATGAAATTACTTCATGGGATTATTGTCTCATGGCAAACATATAAGAGTTCACAATTGGTTCTCACTGTCTTCCACCTTAAAAAAGGGAAGGAAAGTTAATTTTTCTTGAACTAATTATTGGTTTAAAATATTGTTTACCAGTGCAAAGCATGATGGGATAGCATTGGGGCAAACCATTTTCACCAAAGTAGGGTACAAATGAAACCTTGTTTTGTTTTAAAGTAAGCTTTCACTGCCTTCAAAGCTCATAGATTCTCATCATTGCCTTTCTATGTAATACATTATAGTCATCGCTTACATTCAGAGTTTTTAAAGTATAATTTAAATCATTTGATATTTAATTTGCTCCCCCTCCATAAATATAGAATTTGGTTTCTTCCAGATTTGCTTGAGTTTGTCACACTAACCATCTTTACAGTGTCAATTGTTTGGATAACACTGGAGCAAACCATTTTCACCAAAGTAGGAGGCATAGGAAACTTTGTTTTGATTTCATTTGAGCTTTCACTGCCTCAAAGCTCATACTTTGTCATCAGTGCCTTTCTTCATAATACATTAGAGTATTATCTTGCATTCAGAGTTTTTAAAGCATATTTGAAATCAATAGATATTTAATTCGCTCCCCCTCCACAAATGTAGAATTTGGTTTGTTCCAGATTTTCTTCAGCATTACTGAGTCTGACCTTGGGGAAAACCATTTTCACCAAAGTTGGGGACATATTAAACTTTGTTTTGAATTACATTGAGCTTCAATGCCTTCAAAGCTCATAGATTGTCATCAATGCCTTGCTACATAATTCATCAGTGTCATCTCTTTCATTCAGAGTTCTTAAAGAATATTTTAAATGAGTAGATATCTAATTTGCTCCCCCTCGACAATTGTAGAATTTGGTATCTTCCAGAATTGCTGGAGATCTTCATACTAAACAGCTTTACATAGTGTGCATTGTAAAATATATCACTAACAGCATTTAGAAGTTTATTACAATTCAGTCTACAAACTTCATTACTTTGCAGTTCTATTTTAAATGACAAACCAAATTGCAGTTTACCTTCTGCACATCATAAACATCTCTGGTACAGAAATGGTTAATTAAAGATGTCCATAGAGTATAGAATGTGGTATCAAAATAACACCATAAAACAATATAGAGAAAAATAACCAAAAAACTTTTCCTGAATACACATAGCACACATATTTTTTTACAAACTAATATCTTAGAGTAATAATACGCTTATGTAATCAGTTATTGAGTAAAAAACAAAAACAAAAAAAAAACCAAGTATTTAAGCTTCACAAAATATTATATTTTAAACTTAGAGATATGAAATTACTTCATGGGATTATTGTCTCATGGCAAACATATAAGAGTTCACAATTGGTTCTCACTGTCTTCCACCTTAAAAAAGGGAAGGAAAGTTAATTTTTCTTGAACTAATTATTGGTTTAAAATATTGTTTACCAGTGCAAAGCATGATGGGATAGCATTGGGGCAAACCATTTTCACCAAAGTAGGGGACAAATGAAACCTTGTTTTGTTTTAAAGTAAGCTTTCACTGCCTTCAAAGCTCATAGATTTTCATCATTGCCTTTCTATGTAATACATTATAGTCATCGCTTACATTCAGAGTTTTTAAAGTATAATTTAAATCATTTGATATTTAATTTGCTCCCCCTCCACAAATATAGAATTTGGTTTCTTCCAGATTTGCTTGAGTTTGTCACACTAACCATCTTTACAGTGTCAATTGCTTGGATAACACTGGAGCAAACCATTTTCACCAAAGTAGGAGGCATAGGAAACTTTGTTTTGATTTCATTTGAGCTTTCACTGCCTCAAAGCTCATACTTTGTCATCAGTGCCTTTCTTCATAATACATTAGAGTAATATCTTGCATTCAGAGTTTTTAAAGCATATTTGAAATCAATAGATATTTAATTCGCTCCCCCTCCACAAATGTAGAATTTGGTTTGTTCCAGATTTTCTTCAGCATTACTCAGTCTGACCTTGGGGAAAACCATTTTCACCAAAGTAGGGGACCTATTAAACTTTGTTTTGAATTACATTGAGCTTCAATGCCTTCAAAGCTCATAGATTGTCATCAATGCCTTGCTACATAATTCATCAGTGTCATCTCTTTCATTCAGAGTTCTTAAAGAATATTTTAAATGAGTAGATATCTAATTTGCTCCCCCTCCACAATTGTAGAATTTGGTATCTTCCAGAATTGCTGGAGATCTTCATACTAAACAGCTTTACATAGTGTGCATTGCAAAATATATCACTAACAGCATTTAGAAGTTTATTACAATTCAGTCTACAAACTTCATTACTTTGCAGTTCTATTTTAAATGACAAACCAAATTGCAGTTTACCTTCTGGACATCATAAACATCTCTGGTACAGAAATGGTTAATTAAAGATGTCCATAGAGTATAGAATGTGGTATCAAAATAACACCATAAAACAATATAGAGAAAAATAACCAAAAAACTTTTCCTGAATACACATAGCACACATATTTTTTTACAAACTAATATCTTAGAGTAATAATACGCTTATGTAATCAGTGATTGAGTAAAAAACAAAAACAAAAACAAAAAAAAAAACCAAGTATTTAAGCTTCACAAAATATTTTATTTTAAACTTAGAGATATGAAATTACTTCATGGGATTATTGTCTCATGGCAAACATATAAGAGTTCACAATTGGTTCTCACTGTCTTCCACCTTAAAAAAGGGAAGGAAAGTTAATTTTTCTTGAACTAATTATTGGTTTAAAATATTGTTTACCAGTGCAAAGCATGATGGGATAGCATTGGGGCAAACCATTTTCACCAAAGTAGGGGACAAATGAAACCTTGTTTTGTTTTAAAGTAAGCTTTCACTGCCTTCAAAGCTCATAGATTCTCATCATTGCCTTTCTATGTAATACATTATAGTCATCGCTTACATTCAGAGTTTTTAAAGTATAATTTAAATCATTTGATATTTAATTTGCTCCCCCTCCATAAATATAGAATTTGGTTTCTTCCAGATTTGCTTGAGTTTGTCACACTAACCATCTTTACAGTGTCAATTGCTTGGATAACACTGGAGCAAACCATTTTCACCAAAGTAGGAGGCATAGGAAACTTTGTTTTGATTTCATTTGAGCTTTCACTGCCTCAAAGCTCATACTTTGTCATCAGTGCCTTTCTTCATAATACATTAGAGTATTATCTTGCATTCAGAGTTTTTAAAGCATATTTGAAATCAATAGATATTTAATTCGCTCCCCCTCCACAAATGTAGAATTTGGTTTGTTCCAGATTTTCTTCAGCATTACTGAGTCTGACCTTGGGGAAAACCATTTTCACCAAAGTTGGGGACATATTAAACTTTGTTTTGAATTACATTGAGCTTCAATGCCTTCAAAGCTCATAGATTGTCATCAATGCCTTGCTACATAATTCATCAGTGTCATCTCTTTCATTCAGAGTTCTTAAAGAATATTTTAAATGAGTAGATATCTAATTTGCTCCCCCTCGACAATTGTAGAATTTGGTATCTTCCAGAATTGCTGGAGATCTTCATACTAAACAGCTTTACATAGTGTGCATTGTAAAATATATCACTAACAGCATTTAGAAGTTTATTACAATTCAGTCTACAAACTTCATTACTTTGCAGTTCTATTTTAAATGACAAACCAAATTGCAGTTTACCTTCTGGACATCATAAACATCTCTGGTACAGAAATGGTTAATTAAAGATGTCCATAGAGTATAGAATGTGGTATCAAAATAACACCATAAAACAATATAGAGAAAAATAACCAAAAAACTTTTCCTGAATACACATAGCACACATATTTTTTTACAAACTAATATCTTAGAGTAATAATACGCTTATGTAATCAGTGATTGAGTAAAAAACAAAAAACAAAAACAAAAAAAAACCAAGTATTTAAGCTTCACAACATATTTTATTTTAAACTTAGAGATATGAAAATTACTTCATGGGATTATTGTCTCATGGCAAACATATAAGAGTTCACAATTTGTTCTCACTGTCTTCCACCTTAAAAAAGGGAAGGAAAGTTAATTTTTCTTGAACTAATTATTGGTTTAAAATATTGTTTACCAGTGCAATGCATGATGGGATATCATTGGGGCAAACCATTTTCACCAAAGTAGGGGACAAATGCAACCTTGTTTTGTTTTAAAGTAAGCTTTCACTGCCTTCAAAGCTCATAGATTTTCATCATTGCCTTCCTATGTAATACATTATAGTCATCGCTTACATTCAGAGTTTTTAAAGTATAATTTAAATCATTTGATATTTAATTTGCTCCCCCTCCACAAATATAGAATTTGGTTTCTTCCAGATTTGCTTGAGTTTGTCACACTAACCATCTTTACAGTGTCCATTGCTTGGATAACACTGGAGCAAACCATTTTCACCAAAGTAGGAGGCATAGGAAACTTTGTTTTGTTTTCATTTGAGCTTTCACTGCCTCAAAGCTCATACTTTGTCATCAGTGCCTTTCTTCATAATACATTAGAGTAATATCTTGCATTCAGAGTTTTTAAAGCATATTTGAAATCAATAGATATTTAATTCGCTCCCCCTCCACAAATGTAGAATTTGGTTTGTTCCAGATTTTCTTCAGCATTACTGAGTCTGACCTTGGGGAAAACCATTTTCACCAAAGTAGAGGACCTATTAAACTTTGTTTTGAATTACATTGAGCTTCAATGCCTTCAAAGCTCATAGATTGTCATCAATGCCTTGCTACATAATTCATCAGTGTCATCTCTTTCATTCAGAGTTCTTAAAGAATATTTTAAATGAGTAGATATCTAATTTGCTCCCCCTCCACAATTGTAGAATTTGGTATCTTCCAGAATTGCTGGAGATCTTCATACTAAACAGCTTTACATAGTGTGCATTGTAAAATATATCACTAACAGCATTTAGAAGTTTATTACAATTCAGTCTACAAACTTCATTACTTTGCAGTTCTATTTTAAATGACAAACCAAATTGCAGTTTACCTTCTGGACATCATAAACATCTCTGGTACAGAAATGGTTAATTAAAGATGTCCATAGAGTATAGAATGTGGTATCAAAATAACACCATAAAACAATATAGAGAAAAATAACCAAAAAACTTTTCCTGAATACACATAGCACACATATTTTTTTACAAACTAATATCTTAGAGTAATAATACGCTTATGTAATCAGTGATTGAGTAAAAAACAAAAACCAAAAACAAAAAAAAACCAAGTATTTAAGCTTCACAACATATTTTATTTTAAACTTAGAGATATGAAAATTACTTCATGGGATTATTGTCTCATGGCAAACATATAAGAGTTCACAATTGGTTCTCACTGTCTTCCACCTTAAAAAAGGGAAGGAAAGTTAATTTTTCTTGAACTAATTATTGGTTTAAAATATTGTTTACCAGTGCAATGCATGATGGGATATCATTGGGGCAAACCATTTTCACCAAAGTAGGGGACAAATGAAACCTTGTTTTGTTTTAAAGTAAGCTTTCACTGCCTTCAAAGCTCATAGATTTTCATCATTGCCTTCCTATGTAATACATTATAGTCATCGCTTACATTCAGAGTTTTTAAAGTATAATTTAAATCATTTGATATTTAATTTGCTCCCTCTCCACAAATATAGAATTTGGTTTCTTCCAGATTTCCTTGAGTTTGTCACGCTAACCATCTTTACAGTGTGCATTGCTTGGATGACACTGGAGCAAACCATTTTCATCCAAAGTAGGAGGCATAGGAAACTTTGTTTTGATTTCATTTGAGCTTTCACAACCTCAAAGCTCATAGTTTGTCATCAGTGCCTTTCTTCATAATACATTAGAGTAATATCTTGCATTCAGAGTTTTTAAAGCATATTTGAAATCAATAGATATTTACTTTGCTCCCCCTCCACAAATGTAGAATTTGGTTTGTTCCAGATTTTCTTCAGCATTACTCAGTCTGACCTTGGGGAAAACCATTTTCACCAAAGTAGGGGACATATTAAACTTTGTTTTGAATTACATTGAGCTTCAATGCCTTCAAAGCTCATAGATTGTCATCAATGCCTTGCTACATAATTCATCAGTATCATCTCTTTCATTCAGAGTTCTTAAAGAATATTTTAAATCAGTAGATATCTAATTTGCTCCCCCTCCACAATTGTAGAATTTGGTTTCTTCCAGAATTGCTGGAGGTCTTCACACTAAACAGCTTTACATAGTGTGCATTGTAAAATTTATCAGTAACAGCATTTAGAAGTTTATTACAATTCAATCTACAAACTTCATTACTTTGCAGTTCTATTTTAAATGACAAACCAAATTGCTGTTTACCTTCTGAACATCATAAACATCTCTGGCACAGAAATGGTTAATTAAAGATGTCCATAGAGTATAGAATGTGGTATCAAAATAACACCATAAAACAATATGGAGAAAAATAACCAAAAAACTTTTCCTGAATACACATAGCACAAATATTTTTTTACAAACTAATATCTTAGAGTAATAATACGCTTATGTAATCAGTGATTGAGTAAAAAACAAAAACAAAAAAAAAAACCAAGTATTTAAGCTTCACAAAATATTTTATTTTAAACTTAGAGATATGAAATTACTTCATGGGATTATTGTCTCATGGCAAACATATAAGAGTTCACAATTGGTTCTCACTGTCTTCCACCTTAAAAAAGGGAAAGAAAGTTAATTTTTCTTGAACTAATTATTGGTTTAAAATATTGTTTACCAGTGCAAAGCATGATGGGATAGCATTGGGGCAAACCATTTTCACCAAAGTAGGGGACAAATGAAACCTTGTTTTGTTTTAAAGTAAGCTTTCACTGCCTTCAAAGCTCATAGATTTTCATCATTGCCTTTCTATGTAATACATTATAGTCATCGCTTACATTCAGAGTTTTAAAAGTATAATTTAAATCATTTGATATTTAATTTGCTCCCCCTCCACAAATATAGAATTTGGTTTCTTCCAGATTTGCTTGAGTTTGTCACACTAACCATCTTTACAGTGTCAATTGCTTGGATAACACTGGAGCAAACCATTTTCACCAAAGTAGGAGGCATAGGAAACTTTGTTTTGATTTCATTTGAGCTTTCACTGCCTCAAAGCTCATACTTTGTCATCAGTGCCTTTCTTCATAATACATTAGAGTAATATCTTGCATTCAGAGTTTTTAAAGCATATTTGAAATCAATAGATATTTAATTCGCTCCCCCTCCACAAATGTAGAATTTGGTTTGTTCCAGATTTTCTTCAGCATTACTGAGTCTGACCTTGGGGAAAACCATTTTCACCAAAGTAGGGGACCTATTAAACTTTGTTTTGAATTACATTGAGCTTCAATGCCTTCAAAGCTCATAGATTGTCATCAATGCCTTGCTACATAATTCATCAGTGTCATCTCTTTCATTCAGAGTTCTTAAAGAATATTTTAAATGAGTAGATATCTAATTTGCTCCCCCTCCACAATTGTAGAATTTGGTATCTTCCAGAATTGCTGGAGATCTTCATACTAAACAGCTTTACATAGTGTGCATTGTAAAATATATCACTAACAGCATTTAGAAGTTTATTACAATTCAGTCTACAAACTTCATTACTTTGCAGTTCTATTTTAAATGACAAACCAAATTGCAGTTTACCTTCTGGACATCATAAACATCTCTGGTACAGAAATGGTTAATTAAAGATGTCCATAGAGTATAGAATGTGGTAACAAAATAACACCATAAAACAATATAGAGAAAAATAACCAAAAAACTTTTCCTGAATACACATAGCACACATATTTTTTTACAAACTAATATCTTAGAGTAATAATACGCTTATGTAATCAGTGATTGAGTAAAAAACAAAAACCTAAAACAAAAAAAAACCAAGTATTTAAGCTTCACAACATATTTTATTTTAAACTTAGAGATATGAAAATTACTTCATGGGATTATTGTCTCATGGTAAACATATAAGAGTTCACAACTGGTTCTCACTGTGTTCCACCTTAAAAAAGGGAAGGAAAGTTAATTTTTCTTGAACTAATTTTTGGTTTAAAATATTGTTTACCAGTGCAATGCATGATGGGATATCATTGAGGCAAACCATTTTCACCAAAGTAGGGGACAAATGAAACCTTGTTTTGTTTTAAAGTAAGCTTTCACTGCCTTCAGAGCTCATAGATTTTCATCATTGCCTTTCTATGTAATACATTATAGTCATCGCTTACATTCAGAGTTTTTAAAGTATAATTTAAATCATTTGATATTTAATTTGCTCCCCCTCCACAAATATAGAATTTGGTTTCTTCCAGATTTCCTTGAGTTTGTCACGCTAACCATCTTTACAGTGTGCATTGCTTGGATGACACTGGAGCAAACCATTTTCACCAAAGTAGGAGGCATAGGAAACTTTGTTTTGATTTCATTTGAGCTTTCACAGCCTCAAAGCTCATAGTTTGTCATCAGTGCCTTTCTTCATAATACATTACAGTAATATCTTGCATTCAGAGTTTTTAAAGCATATTTGAAATCAATAGATATTTAATTCGCTCCCCCTCCACAAATGTAGAATTTGGTTTGTTCCAGATTTTCTTCAGCATTACTCAGTCTGACCTTGGGGAAAACCATTTTCACCAAAGTAGGGGACATATTAAACTTTGTTTTGAATTACATTGAGCTTCAATGCCTTCAAAGCTCATAGATTGTCATCAATGCCTTGCTACATAATTCATCAGTGTCATCTCTTTCATTCAGAGTTCTTAAAGAATATTTTAAATCAGTAGATATCTAATTTGCTCCCCCTCCACAATTGTAGAATTTGGTTTCTTCCAGAATTGCTGGAGGTCTTCACACTAAACAGCTTTACATAGTGTGCATTGTAAAATTTATCAGTAACAGCATTTAGAAGTTTATTACAATTCAGTCTACAAACTTCATTACTTTGCAGTTCTATTTTAAATGACAAACCAAATTGCAGTTTACCTTCTGGACATCATAAACATCTCTAGCACAGAAATGGTTAATTAAAGATGTCCATAGAGTATAGAATATGGTATCAAAATAACACCATAAAACAATATGGAGAAAAATAACCAAAAAACTTTTCCTGAATACACATAGCACAAATATTTTTTTACAAACTAATATCTTAGAGTAATAATACGCTTATGTAATCAGTGATTGAGTAAAAAGCAAAAACAAAAAAAAACCAAGTATTTAAGCTTCACAAAATATTTTATTTTAAACTTAGAGATATGAAAATTACTTCATGGGATTATTGTCTCATGGCAAACATATAAGAGTTCACAATTGGTTCTCACTGTCTTTCACCTTAAAAAAGGGAAGGAAAGTTAATTTTTCTTGAACTAATTATTGGTTTAAAATATTGTTTACCAGTGCAATGCATGATGGGATATCATTGGGGCAAACCATTTTCACCAAAGTAGGGGACAAATGAAACCTTGTTTTGTTTTAAAGTAAGCTTTCACTGCCTTCAAAGCTCATAGATTTTCATAATTGCCTTCCTATGTAATACATTATAGTCATCGCTTACATTCATAGTTTTTAAAGTATAATTTAAATCATTTGATATTTAATTTTCTCCCCCTCCACAAATATAGAATTTGGTTTCTTCCAGATTTGCTTGAGTTTGTCACACTAACCATCTTTACAGTGTGCATTGCTTGGATAACACTGGAGCAAACCATTTTCAACAAAGTAGGAGGCATAGGAAACTTTGTTTTGATTTCATTTGAGCTTTCACTGCCTCAAAGCTCATAGTTTGTCATCAGTGCCTTTCTTCATAATACATTAGAGTAATATCTTGCATTCAGAATTTTTAAAGCATATTTGAAATCAATAGATATTTAATTCGCTCCCCCTCCACAAATGTAGAATTTGGTTTGTTCCAGATTTTCTTCAGCATTACTGAGTCTAACCTTGGGGAAAACCATTTTCACCAAAGTAGGGGACATATTAAACTTTGTTTTAAATTACATTGAGCTTCAATGCCTTCAAAGCTCATAGATTGTCATCAATGCCTTGCTACATAATTCATCAGTGTCATCTCTTTCATTCAGAGTTCTTAAAGAATATTTTAAATCAGTAGATATCTAATTTGCTCCCCCTCCACAATTGTAGAATTTGGTTTCTTCCAGAATTGCTGGAGATCTTCACACTAAATAGCTTTACATAGTGTGCATTGTAAAATATATCACTAACAGCATTTAGAAGTTTATTGCAATTCAGTCTACAAACTTCATTACTTTGCAGTTCTATTTTAAATGACAAACCAAATTGCAGTTTACCTTCTGGACATCATAAACATCTGTGGCACAGAAATGGTTAATTAAAGATGTCCATAGAGTATAGAATGTGGTATCAAAATAACACCATAAAACAATATAGAGAAAAATAACCAAAAAACTTTTCCTGAATACACATAGCACACATATTTTTTTACAAACTAATATCTTAGAGTAATAATACGCTTATGTAATCAGTGATTGAGTAAAAAACAAAAACCTAAAACAAAAAAAAACCAACTATTTAAGCTTCACAACATATTTTATTTTAAACTTAGAGATATGAAAATTACTTCATGGGATTATTGTCTCATGGTAAACATATAAGAGTTCACAACTGGTTCTCACTGTGTTCCACCTTAAAAAAGGGAAGGAAAGTTAATTTTTCTTGAACTAATTTTTGGTTTAAAATATTGTTTACCAGTGCAATGCATGATGGGATATCATTGGGGCAAACCATTTTCACCAAAGTAGGGGACAAATGAAACCTTGTTTTGTTTTAAAGTAAGCTTTCACTGCCTTCAGAGCTCATAGATTTTCATCATTGCCTTTCTATGTAATACATTATAGTCATCGCTTACATTCAGAGTTTTTAAAGTATAATTTAAATCATTTGATATTTAATTTGCTCCCCCTCCACAAATATAGAATTTGGTTTCTTCCAGATTTCCTTGAGTTTGTCACGCTAACCATCTTTACAGTGTGCATTGCTTGGATGACAATGGAGCAAACCATTTTCACCAAAGTAGGAGGCATAGGAAACTTTGTTTTGATTTCATTTGAGCTTTCACAGCCTCAAAGCTCATAGTTTGTCATCAGTGCCTTTCTTCATAATACATTACAGTAATATCTTGCATTCAGAGTTTTTAAAGCATATTTGAAATCAATAGATATTTAATTCGCTCCCCCTCCACAAATGTAGAATTTGGTTTGTTCCAGATTTTCTTCAGCATTACTCAGTCTGACCTTGGGGAAAACCATTTTCACCAAAGTAGGGGACATATTAAACTTTGTTTTGAATTACATTGAGCTTCAATGCCTTCAAAGCTCATAGATTGTCATCAATGCCTTGCTACATAATTCATCAGTGTCATCTCTTTCATTCAGAGTTCTTAAAGAATATTTTAAATCAGTAGATATCTAATTAGCTCCCCCTCCACATTTGTAGAATTTGGTTTCTTCCAGAATTGCTGGAGGTCTTCACACTAAACAGCTTTACATAGTGTGCATTGTAAAATTTATCAGTAACAGCATTTAGAAGTTTATTACAATTCAGTCTACAAACTTCATTACTTTGCAGTACTATTTTAAATGACAAACCAAATTGCAGTTTACCTTCTGGACATCATAAACATCTCTAGCACAGAAATGGTTAATTAAAGATGTCCATAGAGTATAGAATATGGTATCAAAATAACACCATAAAACAATATGGAGAAAAATAACCAAAAAACTTTTCCTGAATACACATAGCACAAATATTTTTTTACAAACTAATATCTTAGAGTAATAATACGCTTATGTAATCAGTGATTGAGTAAAAAGCAAAAGCAAAAACAAAAAAAAACCAAGTATTTAAGCTTCACAAAATATTTTATTTTAAACTTAGAGATATGAAAATTACTTCATGGGATTATTGTCTCATGGCAAACATATAAGAGTTCACAATTGGTTCTCACTGTCTTCCACCTTAAAAAAGGGAAGGAAAGTTAATTTTTCTTGAACTAATTATTGGTTTAAAATATTGTTTACCAGTGCAATGCATGATGGGATATCATTGGGGCAAACCATTTTCACCAAAGTAGGGGACAAATGAAACCTTGTTTTGTTTTAAAGTAAGCTTTCACTGCCTTCAAAGCTCATAGATTTTCATCATTGCCTTCCTATGTAATACATTATAGTCATCGCTTACATTCATAGTTTTTAAAGTATAATTTAAATCATTTGATATTTAATTTTCTCCCCCTCCACAAATATAGAATTTGGTTTCTTCCAGATTTGCTTGAGTTTGTCACACTAACCATCTTTACAGTGTGCATTGCTTGGATAACACTGGAGCAAACAATTTTCAACAAAGTAGGAGGCATAGGAAACTTTGTTTTGATTTCATTTGAGCTTTCACTGCCTCAAAGCTCATACTTTGTCATCAGTGCCTTTCTTCATAATACATTAGAGTAATATCTTGCATTCAGAATTTTTAAAGCATATTTGAAATCAATAGATATTTAATTCGCTCCCCCTCCACAAATGTAGAATTTGGTTTGTTCCAGATTTTCTTCAGCATTACTGAGTCTAACCTTGGGGAAAACCATTTTCACCAAAGTAGGGGACATATTAAACTTTGTTTTAAATTACATTGAGCTTCAATGCCTTCAAAGCTCATAGATTGTCATCAATGCCTTGCTTCATAATTCATCAGTGTCATCTCTTTCATTCAGAGTTCTTAAAGAATATTTTAAATCAGTAGATATCTAATTTGCTCCCCCTCCACAATTGTAGAATTTGGTTTCTTCCAGAATTGCTGGAGATCTTCACACTAAATAGCTTTACATAGTGTGCATTGTAAAATATATCACTAACAGCATTTAGAAGTTTATTGCAATTCAGTCTACAAACTTCATTACTTTGCAGTTCTATTTTAAATGACAAACCAAATTGCAGTTTACCTTCTGGACATCATAAACATCTGTGGCACAGAAATGGTTAATTAAAGATGTCCATATAGTATAGAATGTGGTATCAAAATAACATCATAAAACAATATAGAGAAATATAACCAAAAAACTTTTCCTGAATACACATAGCACACATATTTTTTTACAAACTAATATCTTAGAGTAATAATACGCTTATGTAATCAGTGATTGAGTAAAAAGCAAAAAAAAAAACAAGTATTTAAGCTTCACAAAATATTTTATTTTAAACTTAGAGATATGAAAATTACTTTATGGGATTATTGTCTCATGGCAAACATATAAGAGTTCACGATTGGTTCTCACTGTCTTCCACCTTAAAAAAGGGAAGGAAAGTTAATTTTTCTTGAACTAATTTTTGGTTTAAAATATTGTTTACCAGTGCAAGGCATGATGGGATATCATTGGGGCAAACCATTTTCACCAAAGTAGGGGACAAATGAAACCTTGTTTTGTTTTAAAGTAAGCTTTCACTGCCTTCAAAGCTCATAGATTTTCATCTTTGCCTTTCTATGTAATACATTATAGTCATCGCTTACATTCAGAGTTTTTAAAGTATAATTTAAATCATTTGATATTTAATTTGCTCCCCCTCCACAAATATAGAATTTGGTTTCTTCCAGATTTCCTTGAGTTTGTCACGCTAACCATCTTTACAGTGTGCATTGCTTGGATGACACTGGAGCAAACCATTTTCACCAAAGTAGAAGGCATAGGAAACTTTGTTTTGATTTCATTTGAGCTTTCACAGCCTCAAAGCTCATAGTTTGTCATCAGTGCCTTTCTTCATAATACATTAGAGTAATATCTTGCATTCAGAGTTTTTAAAGCATATTTGAAATCAATAGATATTTAATTCGCTCCCCCTCCACAAATGTAGAATTTGGTTTGTTCCAGATTTTCTTCAGCATTACTCAGTCTGACCTTGGGGAAAACCATTTTCACCAAAGTAGGGGACATATTAAACTTTGTTTTGAATTACATTGAGCTTCAATGCCTTCAAAGCTCATAGATTGTCATCAATGCCTTGCTACATAATTCATCAGTGTCATCTCTTTCATTCAGAGTTCTTAAAGAATATTTTAAATCAGTAGATATCTAATTTGCTGCCCCTCCACAATTGTAGAATTTGGTTTCTTCCAGAATTGCTGGAGGTCTTCACACTAAACAGCTTTACATAGTGTGCATTGTAAAATTTATCACTAACAGCATTTAGAAGTTTATTACAATTCAATCTACAAACTTCATTACTTTGCAGTTCTATTTTAAATGACAAACCAAATTGCTGTTTACCTTCTGAACATCATAAACATCTCTGGCACAGAAATGGTTAATTAAAGATGTCCATAGAGTATAGAATGTGGTATCAAAATAACACCATAAAACAATATGGAGAAAAATAACCAAAAAACTTTTCCTGAATACATATAGCACAAATATTTTTTTACAAACTAATATCTTAGAGTAATAATACGCTTATGTAATCAGTGATTGAGTAAAAAACAAAAACAAAAAAAAAAACCAAGTATTTAAGCTTCACAAAATATTTTATTTTAAACTTAGAGATATGAAATTACTTCATGGGATTATTGTCTCATGGCAAACATATAAGAGTTCACAATTGGTTCTCACTGTCTTCCACCTTAAAAAAGGGAAGGAAAGTTAATTTTTCTTGAACTAATTATTGGTTTAAAATATTGTTTACCAGTGCAAAGCATGATGGGATAGCATTGGGGCAAACCATTTTCACCAAAGTAGGGGACAAATGAAACCTTGTTTTGTTTTAAAGTAAGCTTTCACTGCCTTCAAAGCTCATAGATTTTCATCATTGCCTTTCTATGTAATACATTATAGTCATCGCTTACATTCAGAGTTTTTAAAGTATAATTTAAATCATTTGATATTTAATTTGCTCCCCCTCCACAAATATAGAATTTGGTTTCTTCCAGATTTGCTTGAGTTTGTCACACTAACCATCTTTACAGTGTTCATTGCTTGGATAACACTGGAGCAAACCATTTTCACCAAAGTAGGAGGCATAGGAAACTTTGTTTTGATTTCATTTGAGCTTTCACTGCCTCAAAGCTCATACTTTGTCATCAGTGCCTTTCTTCATAATACATTAGAGTAATATCTTGCATTCAGAGTTTTTAAAGCATATTTGAAATCAATAGATATTTAATTCGCTCCCCCTCCACAAATGTAGAATTTGGTTTGTTCCAGATTTTCTTCAGCATTACTGAGTCTGACCTTGGGGAAAACCATTTTCACCAAAGTAGGGGACCTATTAAACTTTGTTTTGAATTACATTGAGCTTCAATGCCTTCAAAGCTCATAGATTGTCATCAATGCCTTGCTACATAATTCATCAGTGTCATCTCTTTCATTCAGAGTTCTTAAAGAATATTTTAGATGAGTAGATATCTAATTTGCTCCCCCTCCACAATTGTAGAATTTGGTATCTTCCAGAATTGCTGGAGATCTTCATACTAAACAGCTTTACATAGTGTGCATTGTAAAATATATCACTAACAGCATTTAGAAGTTTATTACAATTCAGTCTACAAACTTCATTACTTTGCAGTTCTATTTTAAATGACAAACCAAATTGCAGTTTACCTTCTGGACATCATAAACATCTCTGGTACAGAAATGGTTAATTAAAGATGTCCATAGAGTATAGAATGTGGTATCAAAATAACACCATAAAACAATATAGAGAAAAATAACCAAAAAACTTTTCCTGAATACACATAGCACACATATTTTTTTACAAACTAATATCTTAGAGTAATAATACGCTTATGTAATCAGTGATTGAGTAAAAAACAAAAACCAAAAACAAAAAAAAACCAAGTATTTAAGCTTCACAACATATTTTATTTTAAACTTAGAGATATGAAAATTACTTCATGGGATTATTGTCTCATGGCAAACATATAAGAGTTCACAATTGGTTCTCACTGTCTTCCACCTTAAAAAAGGGAAGGAAAGTTAATTTTTCTTGAACTAATTATTGGTTTAAAATATTGTTTACCAGTGCAATGCATGATGGGATATCATTGGGGCAAACCATTTTCACCAAAGTAGGGGACAAATGAAACCTTGTTTTGTTTTAAAGTAAGCTTTCACTGCCTTCAAAGCTCATAGATTTTCATCATTGCCTTCCTATGTAATACATTATAGTCATCGCTTACATTCAGAGTTTTTAAAGTATAATTTAAATCATTTGATATTTAATTTGCTCCCCCTCCACAAATATAGAATTTGGTTTCTTCCAGATTTCCTTGAGTTTGTCACGCTAACCATCTTTACAGTGTGCATTGCTTGGATGACACTGGAGCAAACCATTTTCATCCAAAGTAGGAGGCATAGGAAACTTTGTTTTGATTTCATTTGAGCTTTCACAACCTCAAAGCTCATAGTTTGTCATCAGTGCCTTTCTTCATAATACATTAGAGTAATATCTTGCATTCAGAGTTTTTAAAGCATATTTGAAATCAATAGATATTTAATTTGCTCCCCCTCCACAAATGTAGAATTTGGTTTGTTCCAGATTTTCTTCAGCATTACTCAGTCTGACCTTGGGGAAAACCATTTTCACCAAAGTAGGGGACATATTAAACTTTGTTTTGAATTACATTGAGCTTCAATGCCTTCAAAGCTCATAGATTGTCATCAATGCCTTGCTACATAATTCATCAGTATCATCTCTTTCATTCAGAGTTCTTAAAGAATATTTTAAATCAGTAGATATCTAATTTGCTCCCCCTCCACAATTGTAGAATTTGGTTTCTTCCAGAATTGCTGGAGGTCTTCACACTAAACAGCTTTACATAGTGTGCATTGAAAAATTTATCACTAACAGCATTTAGAAGTTTATTACAATTCAATCTCAAACTTCATTACTTTGCAGTTCTATTTTAAATGACAAACCAAATTGCTGTTTACCTTCTGAACATCATAAACATCTCTGGCACAGAAATGGTTAATTAAAGATGTCCATAGAGTATAGAATGTGGTATCAAAATAACACCATAAAACAATATGGAGAAAAATAACCAAAAAACTTTTCCTGAATACACATAGCACAAATATTTTTTTACAAACTAATATCTTAGAGTAATAATACGCTTATGTAATCAGTGATTGAGTAAAAAAAAAAAACAAAAAAAAAAACCAAGTATTTAAGCTTCACAAAATATTTTCTTTTAAACTTAGAGATATGAAATTACTTCATGGGATTATTGTCTCATGGCAAACATATAAGAGTTCACAATTGGTTCTCACTGTCTTCCACCTTAAAAAAGGGAAGGAAAGTTAATTTTTCTTGAACTAATTATTAGTTTAAAATATTGTTTACCAGTGCAAAGCATGATGGGATAGCATTGGGGCAAACCATTTTCACCAAAGTAGGGGACAAATGAAACCTTGTTTTGTTTTAAAGTAAGCTTTCACTGCCTTCAAAGCTCATAGATTTTCATCATTGCCTTTCTATGTAATACATTATAGTCATCGCTTACATTCAGAGTTTTTAAAGTATAATTTAAATCATTTGATATTTAATTTGCTCCCCCTCCACAAATATAGAATTTGGTTTCTTCCAGATTTGCTTGAGTTTGTCACACTAACCATCTTTACAGTGTCCATTGCTTGGATAACACTGGAGCAAACCATTTTCACCAAAGTAGGAGGCATAGGAAACTTTGTTTTGATTTCATTTGAGCTTTCACTGCCTCAAAGCTCATACTTTGTCATCAGTGCCTTTCTTCATAATACATTAGAGTAATATCTTGCATTCAGAGTTTTTAAAGCATATTTGAAATCAATAGATATTTAATTCGCTCCCCCTCCACAAATGTAGAATTTGGTTTGTTCCAGATTTTCTTCAGCATTACTCAGTCTGACCTTGGGGAAAACCATTTTCACCAAAGTAGGGGACATATTAAACTTTGTTTTGAATTACATTGAGCTTCAATGCCTTCAAAGCTCATAGATTGTCATCAATGCCTTGCTACATAATTCATCAGTATCATCTCTTTCATTCAGAGTTCTTAAAGAATATTTTAAATCAGTAGATATCTAATTTGCTCCCCCTCCACAATTGTAGAATTTGGTTTCTTCCAGAATTGCTGGAGGTCTTCACACTAAACAGCTTTACATAGTGTGCATTGTAAAATTTATCACTAACAGCATTTAGAAGTTTATTACAATTCAATCTACAAACTTCATTACTTTGCAGTTCTATTTTAAATGACAAACCAAATTGCTGTTTACCTTCTGAACATCATAAACATCTCTGGCACAGAAATGGTTAATTAAAGATGTCCATAGAGTATAGAATGTGGTATCAAAATAACACCATAAAACAATATGGAGAAAAATAACCAAAAAACTTTTCCTGAATACACATAGCACAAATATTTTTTTACAAACTAATATCTTAGAGTAATAATACGCTTATGTAATCAGTGATTGAGTAAAAAACAAAAACAAAAAAAAAAACCAAGTATTTAAGCTTCACAAAATATTTTATTTTAAACTTAGAGATATGAAATTACTTCATGGGATTATTGTCTCATGGCAAACATATAAGAGTTCACAATTGGTTCTCACTGTCTTCCACCTTAAAAAAGGGAAGGAAAGTTAATTTTTCTTGAACTAATTATTGGTTTAAAATATTGTTTACCAGTGCAATGCATGATGGGATATCATTGGGGCAAACCATTTTCACCAAAGTAGGGGACAAATGAAACCTTGTTTTGTTTTAAAGTAAGCTTTCACTGCCTTCAAAGCTCATAGATTTTCATCATTGCCTTCCTATGTAATACATTATAGTCATCGCTTACATTCAGAGTTTTTAAAGTATAATTTAAATCATTTGATATTTAATTTGCTCCCCCTCCACAAATATAGAATTTGGTTTCTTCCAGATTTCCTTGAGTTTGTCACGCTAACCATCTTTACAGTGTGCATTGCTTGGATGACACTGGAGCAAACCATTTTCATCCAAAGTAGGAGGCATAGGAAACTTTGTTTTGATTTCATTTGAGCTTTCACAACCTCAAAGCTCATAGTTTGTCATCAGTGCCTTTCTTCATAATACATTAGAGTAATATCTTGCATTCAGAGTTTTTAAAGCATATTTGAAATCAATAGATATTTAATTTGCTCCCCCTCCACAAATGTAGAATTTGGTTTGTTCCAGATTTTCTTCAGCATTACTCAGTCTGACCTTGGGGAAAACCATTTTCACCAAAGTAGGGGACATATTAAACTTTGTTTTGAATTACATTGAGCTTCAATGCCTTCAAAGCTCATAGATTGTCATCAATGCCTTGCTACATAATTCATCAGTATCATCTCTTTCATTCAGAGTTCTTAAAGAATATTTTAAATCAGTAGATATCTAATTTGCTCCCCCTCCACAATTGTAGAATTTGGTTTCTTCCAGAATTGCTGGAGGTCTTCACACTAAACAGCTTTACATAGTGTGCATTGTAAAATTTATCACTAACAGCATTTAGAAGTTTATTACAATTCAATCTACAAACTTCATTACTTTGCAGTTCTATTTTAAATGACAAACCAAATTGCTGTTTACCTTCTGAACATCATAAACATCTCTGGCACAGAAATGGTTAATTAAAGATGTCCATAGAGTATAGAATGTGGTATCAAAATAACACCATAAAACAATATGGAGAAAAATAACCAAAAAACTTTTCCTGAATACACATAGCACAAATATTTTTTTACAAACTAATATCTTAGAGTAATAATACGCTTATGTAATCAGTGATTGAGTAAAAAACAAAAACAAAAAAAAAACCAAGTATTTAAGCTTCACAAAATATTTTATTTTAAACTTAGAGATATGAAATTACTTCATGGGATTATTGTCTCATGGCAAACATATAAGAGTTCACAATTGGTTCTCACTGTCTTCCACCTTAAAAAAGGGAAAGAAAGTTAATTTTTCTTGAACTAATTATTGGTTTAAAATATTGTTTACCAGTGCAAAGCATGATGGGATAGCATTGGGGCAAACCATTTTCACCAAAGTAGGGGACAAATGAAACCTTGTTTTGTTTTAAAGTAAGCTTTCACTGCCTTCAAAGCTCATAGATTTTCATCATTGCCTTTCTATGTAATATATTATAGTCATCGCTTACATTCAGAGTTTTAAAAGTATAATTTAAATAATTTGATATTTAATTTGCTCCCCCTCCACAAATATAGAATTTGGTTTCTTCCAGATTTGCTTGAGTTTGTCACACTAACCATCTTTACAGTGTCAATTGCTTGGATAACACTGGAGCAAACCATTTTCACCAAAGTAGGAGGCATAGGAAACTTTGTTTTGATTTCATTTGAGCTTTCACTGCCTCAAAGCTCATACTTTGTCATCAGTGCCTTTCTTCATAATACATTAGAGTAATATCTTGCATTCAGAGTTTTTAAAGCATATTTGAAATCAATAGATATTTAATTCGCTCCCCCTCCACAAATGTAGAATTTGGTTTGTTCCAGATTTTCTTCAGCATTACTGAGTCTGACCTTGGGGAAAACCATTTTCACCAAAGTAGGGGACCTATTAAACTTTGTTTTGAATTACATTGAGCTTCAATGCCTTCAAAGCTCATAGATTGTCATCAATGCCTTGCTACATAATTCATCAGTGTCATCTCTTTCATTCAGAGTTCTTAAAGAATATTTTAAATGAGTAGATATCTAATTTGCTCCCCCTCCACAATTGTAGAATTTGGTATCTTCCAGAATTGCTGGAGATCTTCATACTAAACAGCTTTACATAGTGTGCATTGTAAAATATATCACTAACAGCATTTAGAAGTTTATTACAATTCAGTCTACAAACTTCATTACTTTGCAGTTCTATTTTAAATGACAAACCAAATTGCAGTTTACCTTCTGGACATCATAAACATCTCTGGTACAGAAATGGTTAATTAAAGATGTCCATAGAGTATAGAATGTGGTATCAAAATAACACCATAAAACAATATAGAGAAAAATAACCAAAAAACTTTTCCTGAATACACATAGCACACATATTTTTTTACAAACTAATATCTTAGAGTAATAATACGCTTATGTAATCAGTGATTGAGTAAAAAACAAAAACCAAAAACAAAAAAAAACCAAGTATTTAAGCTTCACAACATATTTTATTTTAAACTTAGAGATATGAAAATTACTTCATGGGATTATTGTCTCATGGCAAACATATAAGAGTTCACAATTGGTTCTCACTGTCTTCCACCTTAAAAAAGGGAAGGAAAGTTAATTTTTCTTGAACTAATTATTGGTTTAAAATATTGTTTACCAGTGCAATGCATGATGGGATATCATTGGGGCAAACCATTTTCACCAAAGTAGGGGACAAATGAAACCTTGTTTTGTTTTAAAGTAAGCTTTCACTGCCTTCAAAGCTCATAGATTTTCATCATTGCCTTCCTATGTAATACATTATAGTCATCGCTTACATTCAGAGTTTTTAAAGTATAATTTAAATCATTTGATATTTAATTTGCTCCCCCTCCACAAATATAGAATTTGGTTTCTTCCAGATTTCCTTGAGTTTGTCACGCTAACCATCTTTACAGTGTGCATTGCTTGGATGACACTGGAGCAAACCATTTTCATCCAAAGTAGGAGGCATAGGAAACTTTGTTTTGATTTCATTTGAGCTTTCACAACCTCAAAGCTCATAGTTTGTCATCAGTGCCTTTCTTCATAATACATTAGAGTAATATCTTGCATTCAGAGTTTTTAAAGCATATTTGAAATCAATAGATATTTAATTTGCTCCCCCTCCACAAATGTAGAATTTGGTTTGTTCCAGATTTTCTTCAGCATTACTCAGTCTGACCTTGGGGAAAACCATTTTCACCAAAGTAGGGGACATATTAAACTTTGTTTTGAATTACATTGAGCTTCAATGCCTTCAAAGCTCATAGATTGTCATCAATGCCTTGCTACATAATTCATCAGTATCATCTCTTTCATTCAGAGTTCTTAAAGAATATTTTAAATCAGTAGATATCTAATTTGCTCCCCCTCCACAATTGTAGAATTTGGTTTCTTCCAGAATTGCTGGAGGTCTTCACACTAAACAGCTTTACATAGTGTGCATTGTAAAATTTATCACTAACAGCATTTAGAAGTTTATTACAATTCAATCTACAAACTTCATTACTTTGCAGTTCTATTTTAAATGACAAACCAAATTGCTGTTTACCTTCTGAACATCATAAACATCTCTGGCACAGAAATGGTTAATTAAAGATGTCCATAGAGTATAGAATGTGGTATCAAAATAACACCATAAAACAATATGGAGAAAAATAACCAAAAAACTTTTCCTGAATACACATAGCACAAATATTTTTTTACAAACTAATATCTTAGAGTAATAATACGCTTATGTAATCAGTGATTGAGTAAAAAACAAAAACAAAAAAAAAACCAAGTATTTAAGCTTCACAAAATATTTTATTTTAAACTTAGAGATATGAAATTACTTCATGGGATTATTGTCTCATGGCAAACATATAAGAGTTCACAATTGGTTCTCACTGTCTTCCACCTTAAAAAAGGGAAAGAAAGTTAATTTTTCTTGAACTAATTATTGGTTTAAAATATTGTTTACCAGTGCAAAGCATGATGGGATAGCATTGGGGCAAACCATTTTCACCAAAGTAGGGGACAAATGAAACCTTGTTTTGTTTTAAAGTAAGCTTTCACTGCCTTCAAAGCTCATAGATTTTCATCATTGCCTTTCTATGTAATATATTATAGTCATCGCTTACATTCAGAGTTTTAAAAGTATAATTTAAATAATTTGATATTTAATTTGCTCCCCCTCCACAAATATAGAATTTGGTTTCTTCCAGATTTGCTTGAGTTTGTCACACTAACCATCTTTACAGTGTCAATTGCTTGGATAACACTGGAGCAAACCATTTTCACCAAAGTAGGAGGCATAGGAAACTTTGTTTTGATTTCATTTGAGCTTTCACTGCCTCAAAGCTCATACTTTGTCATCAGTGCCTTTCTTCATAATACATTAGAGTAATATCTTGCATTCAGAGTTTTTAAAGCATATTTGAAATCAATAGATATTTAATTCGCTCCCCCTCCACAAATGTAGAATTTGGTTTGTTCCAGATTTTCTTCAGCATTACTGAGTCTGACCTTGGGGAAAACCATTTTCACCAAAGTAGGGGACCTATTAAACTTTGTTTTGAATTACATTGAGCTTCAATGCCTTCAAAGCTCATAGATTGTCATCAATGCCTTGCTACATAATTCATCAGTGTCATCTCTTTCATTCAGAGTTCTTAAAGAATATTTTAAATGAGTAGATATCTAATTTGCTCCCCCTCCACAATTGTAGAATTTGGTATCTTCCAGAATTGCTGGAGATCTTCATACTAAACAGCTTTACATAGTGTGCATTGTAAAATATATCACTAACAGCATTTAGAAGTTTATTACAATTCAGTCTACAAACTTCATTACTTTGCAGTTCTATTTTAAATGACAAACCAAATTGCAGTTTACCTTCTGGACATCATAAACATCTCTGGTACAGAAATGGTTAATTAAAGATGTCCATAGAGTATAGAATGTGGTATCAAAATAACACCATAAAACAATATAGAGAAAAATAACCAAAAAACTTTTCCTGAATACACATAGCACACATATTTTTTTACAAACTAATATCTTAGAGTAATAATACGCTTATGTAATCAGTGATTGAGTAAAAAACAAAAACCAAAAACAAAAAAAAACCAAGTATTTAAGCTTCACAACATATTTTATTTTAAACTTAGAGATATGAAAATTACTTCATGGGATTATTGTCTCATGGCAAACATATAAGAGTTCACAATTGGTTCTCACTGTCTTCCACCTTAAAAAAGGGAAGGAAAGTTAATTTTTCTTGAACTAATTATTGGTTTAAAATATTGTTTACCAGTGCAATGCATGATGGGATATCATTGGGGCAAACCATTTTCACCAAAGTAGGGGACAAATGAAACCTTGTTTTGTTTTAAAGTAAGCTTTCACTGCCTTCAAAGCTCATAGATTTTCATCATTGCCTTCCTATGTAATACATTATAGTCATCGCTTACATTCAGAGTTTTTAAAGTATAATTTAAATCATTTGATATTTAATTTGCTCCCCCTCCACAAATATAGAATTTGGTTTCTTCCAGATTTCCTTGAGTTTGTCACGCTAACCATCTTTACAGTGTGCATTGCTTGGATGACACTGGAGCAAACCATTTTCATCCAAAGTAGGAGGCATAGGAAACTTTGTTTTGATTTCATTTGAGCTTTCACAACCTCAAAGCTCATAGTTTGTCATCAGTGCCTTTCTTCATAATACATTAGAGTAATATCTTGCATTCAGAGTTTTTAAAGCATATTTGAAATCAATAGATATTTAATTTGCTCCCCCTCCACAAATGTAGAATTTGGTTTGTTCCAGATTTTCTTCAGCATTACTCAGTCTGACCTTGGGGAAAACCATTTTCACCAAAGTAGGGGACATATTAAACTTTGTTTTGAATTACATTGAGCTTCAATGCCTTCAAAGCTCATAGATTGTCATCAATGCCTTGCTACATAATTCATCAGTATCATCTCTTTCATTCAGAGTTCTTAAAGAATATTTTAAATCAGTAGATATCTAATTTGCTCCCCCTCCACAATTGTAGAATTTGGTTTCTTCCAGAATTGCTGGAGGTCTTCACACTAAACAGCTTTACATAGTGTGCATTGTAAAATTTATCACTAACAGCATTTAGAAGTTTATTACAATTCAATCTACAAACTTCATTACTTTGCAGTTCTATTTTAAATGACAAACCAAATTGCTGTTTACCTTCTGAACATCATAAACATCTCTGGCACAGAAATGGTTAATTAAAGATGTCCATAGAGTATAGAATGTGGTATCAAAATAACACCATAAAACAATATGGAGAAAAATAACCAAAAAACTTTTCCTGAATACACATAGCACAAATATTTTTTTACAAACTAATATCTTAGAGTAATAATACGCTTATGTAATCAGTGATTGAGTAAAAAACAAAAACAAAAAAAAAAACCAAGTATTTAAGCTTCACAAAATATTTTATTTTAAACTTAGAGATATGAAATTACTTCATGGGATTATTGTCTCATGGCAAACATATAAGAGTTCACAATTGGTTCTCACTGTCTTCCACCTTAAAAAAGGGAAAGAAAGTTAATTTTTCTTGAACTAATTATTGGTTTAAAATATTGTTTACCAGTGCAAAGCATGATGGGATAGCATTGGGGCAAACCATTTTCACCAAAGTAGGGGACAAATGAAACCTTGTTTTGTTTTAAAGTAAGCTTTCACTGCCTTCAAAGCTCATAGATTTTCATCATTGCCTTTCTATGTAATACATTATAGTCATCGCTTACATTCAGAGTTTTAAAAGTATAATTTAAATCATTTGATATTTAATTTGCTCCCCCTCCACAAATATAGAATTTGGTTTCTTCCAGATTTGCTTGAGTTTGTCACACTAACCATCTTTACAGTGTCAATTGCTTGGATAACACTGGAGCAAACCATTTTCACCAAAGTAGGAGGCATAGGAAACTTTGTTTTGATTTCATTTGAGCTTTCACTGCCTCAAAGCTCATACTTTGTCATCAGTGCCTTTCTTCATAATACATTAGAGTAATATCTTGCATTCAGAGTTTTTAAAGCATATTTGAAATCAATAGATATTTAATTCGCTCCCCCTCCACAAATGTAGAATTTGGTTTGTTCCAGATTTTCTTCAGCATTACTGAGTCTGACCTTGGGGAAAACCATTTTCACCAAAGTAGGGGACCTATTAAACTTTGTTTTGAATTACATTGAGCTTCAATGCCTTCAAAGCTCATAGATTGTCATCAATGCCTTGCTACATAATTCATCAGTGTCATCTCTTTCATTCAGAGTTCTTAAAGAATATTTTAAATGAGTAGATATCTAATTTGCTCCCCCTCCACAATTGTAGAATTTGGTATCTTCCAGAATTGCTGGAGATCTTCATACTAAACAGCTTTACATAGTGTGCATTGTAAAATATATCACTAACAGCATTTAGAAGTTTATTACAATTCAGTCTACAAACTTCATTACTTTGCAGTTCTATTTTAAATGACAAACCAAATTGCAGTTTACCTTCTGGACATCATAAACATCTCTGGTACAGAAATGGTTAATTAAAGATGTCCATAGAGTATAGAATGTGGTAACAAAATAACACCATAAAACAATATAGAGAAAAATAACCAAAAAACTTTTCCTGAATACACATAGCACACATATTTTTTTACAAACTAATATCTTAGAGTAATAATACGCTTATGTAATCAGTGATTGAGTAAAAAACAAAAACCTAAAACAAAAAAAAACCAAGTATTTAAGCTTCACAACATATTTTATTTTAAACTTAGAGATATGAAAATTACTTCATGGGATTATTGTCTCATGGTAAACATATAAGAGTTCACAACTGGTTCTCACTGTGTTCCACCTTAAAAAAGGGAAGGAAAGTTAATTTTTCTTGAACTAATTTTTGGTTTAAAATATTGTTTACCAGTGCAATGCATGATGGGATATCATTGAGGCAAACCATTTTCACCAAAGTAGGGGACAAATGAAACCTTGTTTTGTTTTAAAGTAAGCTTTCACTGCCTTCAGAGCTCATAGATTTTCATCATTGCCTTTCTATGTAATACATTATAGTCATCGCTTACATTCAGAGTTTTTAAAGTATAATTTAAATCATTTGATATTTAATTTGCTCCCCCTCCACAAATATAGAATTTGGTTTCTTCCAGATTTCCTTGAGTTTGTCACGCTAACCATCTTTACAGTGTGCATTGCTTGGATGACACTGGAGCAAACCATTTTCACCAAAGTAGGAGGCATAGGAAACTTTGTTTTGATTTCATTTGAGCTTTCACAGCCTCAAAGCTCATAGTTTGTCATCAGTGCCTTTCTTCATAATACATTACAGTAATATCTTGCATTCAGAGTTTTTAAAGCATATTTGAAATCAATAGATATTTAATTCGCTCCCCCTCCACAAATGTAGAATTTGGTTTGTTCCAGATTTTCTTCAGCATTACTCAGTCTGACCTTGGGGAAAACCATTTTCACCAAAGTAGGGGACATATTAAACTTTGTTTTGAATTACATTGAGCTTCAATGCCTTCAAAGCTCATAGATTGTCATCAATGCCTTGCTACATAATTCATCAGTGTCATCTCTTTCATTCAGAGTTCTTAAAGAATATTTTAAATCAGTAGATATCTAATTTGCTCCCCCTCCACAATTGTAGAATTTGGTTTCTTCCAGAATTGCTGGAGGTCTTCACACTAAACAGCTTTACATAGTGTGCATTGTAAAATTTATCAGTAACAGCATTTAGAAGTTTATTACAATTCAGTCTACAAACTTCATTACTTTGCAGTTCTATTTTAAATGACAAACCAAATTGCAGTTTACCTTCTGGACATCATAAACATCTCTAGCACAGAAATGGTTAATTAAAGATGTCCATAGAGTATAGAATATGGTATCAAAATAACACCATAAAACAATATGGAGAAAAATAACCAAAAAACTTTTCCTGAATACACATAGCACAAATATTTTTTTACAAACTAATATCTTAGAGTAATAATACGCTTATGTAATCAGTGATTGAGTAAAAAGCAAAAACAAAAAAAAACCAAGTATTTAAGCTTCACAAAATATTTTATTTTAAACTTAGAGATATGAAAATTACTTCATGGGATTATTGTCTCATGGCAAACATATAAGAGTTCACAATTGGTTCTCACTGTCTTTCACCTTAAAAAAGGGAAGGAAAGTTAATTTTTCTTGAACTAATTATTGGTTTAAAATATTGTTTACCAGTGCAATGCATGATGGGATATCATTGGGGCAAACCATTTTCACCAAAGTAGGGGACAAATGAAACCTTGTTTTGTTTTAAAGTAAGCTTTCACTGCCTTCAAAGCTCATAGATTTTCATCATTGCCTTCCTATGTAATACATTATAGTCATCGCTTACATTCATAGTTTTTAAAGTATAATTTAAATCATTTGATATTTAATTTTCTCCCCCTTCACAAATATAGAATTTGGTTTCTTCCAGATTTGCTTGAGTTTGTCACACTAACCATCTTTACAGTGTGCATTGCTTGGATAACACTGGAGCAAACCATTTTCAACAAAGTAGGAGGCATAGGAAACTTTGTTTTGATTTCATTTGAGCTTTCACTGCCTCAAAGCTCATAGTTTGTCATCAGTGCCTTTCTTCATAATACATTAGAGTAATATCTTGCATTCAGAATTTTTAAAGCATATTTGAAATCAATAGATATTTAATTCGCTCCCCCTCCACAAATGTAGAATTTGGTTTGTTCCAGATTTTCTTCAGCATTACTGAGTCTAACCTTGGGGAAAACCATTTTCACCAAAGTAGGGGACATATTAAACTTTGTTTTAAATTACATTGAGCTTCAATGCCTTCAAAGCTCATAGATTGTCATCAATGCCTTGCTACATAATTCATCAGTGTCATCTCTTTCATTCAGAGTTCTTAAAGAATATTTTAAATCAGTAGATATCTAATTTGCTCCCCCTCCACAATTGTAGAATTTGGTTTCTTCCAGAATTGCTGGAGATCTTCACACTAAATAGCTTTACATAGTGTGCATTGTAAAATATATCACTAACAGCATTTAGAAGTTTATTGCAATTCAGTCTACAAACTTCATTACTTTGCAGTTCTATTTTAAATGACAAACCAAATTGCAGTTTACCTTCTGGACATCATAAACATCTGTGGCACAGAAATGGTTAATTAAAGATGTCCATAGAGTATAGAATGTGGTATCAAAATAACACCATAAAACAATATAGAGAAAAATAACCAAAAAACTTTTCCTGAATACACATAGCACACATATTTTTTTACAAACTAATATCTTAGAGTAATAATACGCTTATGTAATCAGTGATTGAGTAAAAAACAAAAACCTAAAACAAAAAAAAACCAACTATTTAAGCTTCACAACATATTTTATTTTAAACTTAGAGATATGAAAATTACTTCATGGGATTATTGTCTCATGGTAAACATATAAGAGTTCACAACTGGTTCTCACTGTGTTCCACCTTAAAAAAGGGAAGGAAAGTTAATTTTTCTTGAACTAATTTTTGGTTTAAAATATTGTTTACCAGTGCAATGCATGATGGGATATCATTGGGGCAAACCATTTTCACCAAAGTAGGGGACAAATGAAACCTTGTTTTGTTTTAAAGTAAGCTTTCACTGCCTTCAGAGCTCATAGATTTTCATCATTGCCTTTCTATGTAATACATTATAGTCATCGCTTACATTCAGAGTTTTTAAAGTATAATTTAAATCATTTGATATTTAATTTGCTCCCCCTCCACAAATATAGAATTTGGTTTCTTCCAGATTTCCTTGAGTTTGTCACGCTAACCATCTTTACAGTGTGCATTGCTTGGATGACAATGGAGCAAACCATTTTCACCAAAGTAGGAGGCATAGGAAACTTTGTTTTGATTTCATTTGAGCTTTCACAGCCTCAAAGCTCATAGTTTGTCATCAGTGCCTTTCTTCATAATACATTACAGTAATATCTTGCATTCAGAGTTTTTAAAGCATATTTGAAATCAATAGATATTTAATTCGCTCCCGCTCCACAAATGTAGAATTTGGTTTGTTCCAGATTTTCTTCAGCATTACTCAGTCTGACCTTGGGGAAAACCATTTTCACCAAAGTAGGGGACATATTAAACTTTGTTTTGAATTACATTGAGCTTCAATGCCTTCAAAGCTCATAGATTGTCATCAATGCCTTGCTACATAATTCATCAGTGTCATCTCTTTCATTCAGAGTTCTTAAAGAATATTTTAAATCAGTAGATATCTAATTAGCTCCCCCTCCACATTTGTAGAATTTGGTTTCTTCCAGAATTGCTGGAGGTCTTCACACTAAACAGCTTTACATAGTGTGCATTGTAAAATTTATCAGTAACAGCATTTAGAAGTTTATTACAATTCAGTCTACAAACTTCATTACTTTGCAGTACTATTTTAAATGACAAACCAAATTGCAGTTTACCTTCTGGACATCATAAACATCTCTAGCACAGAAATGGTTAATTAAAGATGTCCATAGAGTATAGAATATGGTATCAAAATAACACCATAAAACAATATGGAGAAAAATAACCAAAAAACTTTTCCTGAATACACATAGCACAAATATTTTTTTACAAACTAATATCTTAGAGTAATAATACGCTTATGTAATCAGTGATTGAGTAAAAAGCAAAAACAAAAAAAAACCAAGTATTTAAGCTTCACAAAATATTTTATTTTAAACTTAGAGATATGAAAATTACTTCATGGGATTATTGTCTCATGGCAAACATATAAGAGTTCACAATTGGTTCTCACTGTCTTCCACCTTAAAAAAGGGAAGGAAAGTTAATTTTTCTTGAACTAATTATTGGTTTAAAATATTGTTTACCAGTGCAATGCATGATGGGATATCATTGGGGCAAACCATTTTCACCAAAGAAGGGGACAAATGAAACCTTGTTTTGTTTTAAAGTAAGCTTTCACTGCCTTCAAAGCTCATAGATTTTCATCATTGCCTTCCTATGTAATACATTATAGTCATCGCTTACATTCATAGTTTTTAAAGTATAATTTAAATCATTTGATATTTAATTTTCTCCCCCTCCACAAATATAGAATTTGGTTTCTTCCAGATTTGCTTGAGTTTGTCACACTAACCATCTTTACAGTGTGCATTGCTTGGATAACACTGGAGCAAACCATTTTCAACAAAGTAGGAGGCATAGGAAACTTTGTTTTGATTTCATTTGAGCTTTCACTGCCTCAAAGCTCATACTTTGTCATCAGTGCCTTTCTTCATAATACATTAGAGTACTATCTTGCATTCAGAATTTTTAAAGCATATTTGAAATCAATAGATATTTAATTCGCTCCCCCTCCACAAATGTAGAATTTGGTTTGTTCCAGATTTTCTTCAGCATTACTGAGTCTAACCTTGGGGAAAACCATTTTCACCAAAGTAGGGGACATATTAAACTTTGTTTTAAATTACATTGAGCTTCAATGCCTTCAAAGCTCATAGATTGTCATCAATGCCTTGCTTCATAATTCATCAGTGTCATCTCTTTCATTCAGAGTTCTTAAAGAATATTTTAAATCAGTAGATATCTAATTTGCTCCCCCTCCACAATTGTAGAATTTGGTTTCTTCCAGAATTGCTGGAGATCTTCACACTAAATAGCTTTACATAGTGTGCATTGTAAAATATATCACTAACAGCATTTAGAAGTTTATTGCAATTCAGTCTACAAACTTCATTACTTTGCAGTTCTATTTTAAATGACAAACCAAATTGCAGTTTACCTTCTGGACATCATAAACATCTGTGGCACAGAAATGGTTAATTAAAGATGTCCATATAGTATAGAATGTGGTATCAAAATAACATCATAAAACAATATAGAGAAATATAACCAAAAAACTTTTCCTGAATACACATAGCACACATATTTTTTTACAAACTAATATCTTAGAGTAATAATACGCTTATGTAATCAGTGATTGAGTAAAAAGCAAAAAAAAAAACAAGTATTTAAGCTTCACAAAATATTTTATTTTAAACTTAGAGATATGAAAATTACTTTATGGGATTATTGTCTCATGGCAAACATATAAGAGTTCACGATTGGTTCTCACTGTCTTCCACCTTAAAAAAGGGAAGGAAAGTTAATTTTTCTTGAACTAATTTTTGGTTTAAAATATTGTTTACCAGTGCAAGGCATGATGGGATATCATTGGGGCAAACCATTTTCACCAAAGTAGGGGACAAATGAAACCTTGTTTTGTTTTAAAGTAAGCTTTCACTGCCTTCAAAGCTCATAGATTTTCATCTTTGCCTTTCTATGTAATACATTATAGTCATCGCTTACATTCAGAGTTTTTAAAGTATAATTTAAATCATTTGATATTTAATTTGCTCCCCCTCCACAAATATAGAATTTGGTTTCTTCCAGATTTCCTTGAGTTTGTCACGCTAACCATCTTTACAGTGTGCATTGCTTGGATGACACTGGAGCAAACCATTTTCACCAAAGTAGGAGGCATAGGAAACTTTGTTTTGATTTCATTTGAGCTTTCACAGCCTCAAAGCTGATAGTTTGTCATCAGTGCCTTTCTTCATAATACATTAGAGTAATATCTTGCATTCAGAGTTTTTAAAGCATATTTGAAATCAATAGATATTTAATTCGCTCCCCCTCCACCAATGTAGAATTTGGTTTGTTCCAGATTTTCTTCAGCATTACTCAGTCTGACCTTGGGGAAAACCATTTTCACCAAAGTAGGGGACATATTAAACTTTGTTTTGAATTACATTGAGCTTCAATGCCTTCAAAGCTCATAGATTGTCATCAATGCCTTGCTACATAATTCATCAGTGTCATCTCTTTCATTCAGAGTTCTTAAAGAATATTTTAAATCAGTAGATATCTAATTTGCTGCCCCTCCACAATTGTAGAATTTGGTTTCTTCCAGAATTGCTGGAGGTCTTCACACTAAACAGCTTTACATAGTGTGCATTGTAAAATTTATCACTAACAGCATTTAGAAGTTTATTACAATTCAATCTACAAACTTCATTACTTTGCAGTTCTATTTTAAATGACAAACCAAATTGCTGTTTACCTTCTGAACATCATAAACATCTCTGGCACAGAAATAGTTAATTAAAGATGTCCATAGAGTATAGAATGTGGTATCAAAATAACACCATAAAACAATATGGAGAAAAATAACCAAAAAACTTTTCCTGAATACATATAGCACAAATATTTTTTTACAAACTAATATCTTAGAGTAATAATACGCTTATGTAATCAGTGATTGAGTAAAAAACAAAAACAAAAAAAAAAACCAAGTATTTAAGCTTCACAAAATATTTTATTTTAAACTTAGAGATATGAAATTACTTCATGGGATTATTGTCTCATGGCAAACATATAAGAGTTCACAATTGGTTCTCACTGTCTTCCACCTTAAAAAAGGGAAGGAAAGTTAATTTTTCTTGAACTAATTATTGGTTTAAAATATTGTTTACCAGTGCAAAGCATGATGGGATAGCATTGGGGCAAACCATTTTCACCAAAGTAGGGGACAAATGAAACCTTGTTTTGTTTTAAAGTAAGCTTTCACTGCCTTCAAAGCTCATAGATTTTCATCATTGCCTTTCTATGTAATACATTATAGTCATCGCTTACATTCAGAGTTTTTAAAGTATAATTTAAATCATTTGATATTTAATTTGCTCCCCCTCCACAAATATAGAATTTGGTTTCTTCCAGATTTGCTTGAGTTTGTCACACTAACCATCTTTACAGTGTTCATTGCTTGGATAACACTGGAGCAAACCATTTTCACCAAAGTAGGAGGCATAGGAAACTTTGTTTTGATTTCATTTGAGCTTTCACTGCCTCAAAGCTCATACTTTGTCATCAGTGCCTTTCTTCATAATACATTAGAGTAATATCTTGCATTCAGAGTTTTTAAAGCATATTTGAAATCAATAGATATTTAATTCGCTCCCCCTCCACAAATGTAGAATTTGGTTTGTTCCAGATTTTCTTCAGCATTACTGAGTCTGACCTTGGGGAAAACCATTTTCACCAAAGTAGGGGACCTATTAAACTTTGTTTTGAATTACATTGAGCTTCAATGCCTTCAAAGCTCATAGATTGTCATCAATGCCTTGCTACATAATTCATCAGTGTCATCTCTTTCATTCAGAGTTCTTAAAGAATATTTTAAATGAGTAGATATCTAATTTGCTCCCCCTCCACAATTGTAGAATTTGGTATCTTCCAGAATTGCTGGAGATCTTCATACTAAACAGCTTTACATAGTGTGCATTGTAAAATATATCACTAACAGCATTTAGAAGTTTATTACAATTCAGTCTACAAACTTCATTACGTTGCAGTTCTATTTTAAATGACAAACCAAATTGCAGTTTACCTTCTGGACATCATAAACATCTCTGGTCCAGAAATGGTTAATTAAAGATGTCCATAGAGTATAGAACGAGGTATCAAAATAACACCATAAAACAATATAGAGAAAAATAACCAAAAAACTTTTCCTGAATACACATAGCACACATATTTTTTTACAAACTAATATCTTAGAGTAATAATACGCTTATGTAATCAGTGATTGAGTAAAAAACAAAAACCAAAAACAAAAAAAAACCAAGTATTTAAGCTTCACAACATATTTTATTTTAAACTTAGAGATATGAAAATTACTTCATGGGATTATTGTCTCATGGCAAACATATAAGAGTTCACAATTGGTTCTCACTGTCTTCCACCTTAAAAAAGGGAAGGAAAGTTAATTTTTCTTGAACTAATTATTGGTTTAAAATATTGTTTACCAGTGCAATGCATGATGGGATATCATTGGGGCAAACCATTTTCACCAAAGTAGGGGACAAATGAAACCTTGTTTTGTTTTAAAGTAAGCTTTCACTGCCTTCAAAGCTCATAGATTTTCATCATTGCCTTCCTATGTAATACATTATAGTCATCGCTTACATTCAGAGTTTTTAAAGTATAATTTAAATCATTTGATATTTAATTTGCTCCCCCTCCACAAATATAGAATTTGGTTTCTTCCAGATTTCCTTGAGTTTGTCACGCTAACCATCTTTACAGTGTGCATTGCTTGGATGACACTGGAGCAAACCATTTTCATCCAAAGTAGGAGGCATAGGAAACTTTGTTTTGATTTCATTTGAGCTTTCACAACCTCAAAGCTCATAGTTTGTCATCAGTGCCTTTCTTCATAATACATTAGAGTAATATCTTGCATTCAGAGTTTTTAAAGCATATTTGAAATCAATAGATATTTAATTTGCTCCCCCTCCACAAATGTAGAATTTGGTTTGTTCCAGATTTTCTTCAGCATTACTCAGTCTGACCTTGGGGAAAACCATTTTCACCAAAGTAGGGGACATATTAAACTTTGTTTTGAATTACATTGAGCTTCAATGCCTTCAAAGCTCATAGATTGTCATCAATGTCTTGCTACATAATTCATCAGTATCATCTCTTTCATTCAGAGTTCTTAAAGAATATTTTAAATCAGTAGATATCTAATTTGCTCCCCCTCCACAATTGTAGAATTTGGTTTCTTCCAGAATTGCTGGAGATCTTCATACTAAACAGCTTTACATAGTGTGCATTGTAAAATATATCACTAACAGCATTTAGAAGTTTATTACAATTCAGTCTACAAACTTCATTACTTTGTAGTTCTATTTTAAATGACAAACCAAATTGCAGATTACCTTCTGGACATCATAAACATCTCTGGTACAGAAATGGTTAATTAAAGATGTCCATAGAGTATAGAATGTGGTATCAAAATAACACCATAAAACAATATAGAGAAAAATAACCAAAAAACTTTTCCTGAATACACATAGCACACATATTTTTTACAAACTAATATCTTAGAGTAATAATACGCTTATGTAATCAGTGATTGAGTAAAAAACAAAAACAAAAAAAAAAACAAGTATTTAAGCTTCACAAAATATTTTATTTTAAACTTAGAGATATGAAATTACTTCATGGGATTATTGTCTCATGGCAAACATATAAGAGTTCACAATTGGTTCTCACTGTCTTCCACCTTAAAAAAGGGAAGGAAAGTTAATTTTTCTTGAACTAATTATTGGTTTAAAATATTGTTTACCAGTGCAAAGCATGATGGGATAGCATTGGGGCAAACCATTTTCACCAAAGTAGGGGACAAATGAAACCTTGTTTTGTTTTAAAGTAAGCTTTCACTGCCTTCAAAGCTCATAGATTTTCATCATTGCCTTTCTATGTAATACATTATAGTCATCGCTTACATTCAGAGTTTTTAAAGTATAATTTAAATCATTTGATATTTTATTTGCTCCCCCTCCACAAATATAGAATTTGGTTTCTTCCAGATTTGCTTGAGTTTGTCACACTAACCATCTTTACAGTGTCCATTGCTTGGATAACACTGGAGCAAACCATTTTCACCAAAGTAGGAGGCATAGGAAACTTTGTTTTGTTTTCATTTGAGCTTTCACTGCCTCAAAGCTCATACTTTGTCATCAGTGCCTTTCTTCATAATACATTAGAGTAATATCTTGCATTCAGAGTTTTTAAAGCATATTTGAAATCAATAGATATTTAATTCGCTCCCCCTCCACAAATGTAGAATTTGGTTTGTTCCAGATTTTCTTCAGCATTACTGAGTCTGACCTTGGGGAAAACCATTTTCACCAAAGTAGGGGACCTATTAAACTTTGTTTTGAATTACATTGAGCTTCAATGCCTTCAAAGCTCATAGATTGTCATCAATGCCTTGCTACATAATTCATCAGTATCATCTCTTTCATTCAGAGTTCTTAAAGAATATTTTAAATCAGTAGATATCTAATTTGCTCCCCCTCCACAATTGTAGAATTTGGTATCTTCCAGAATTGCTGGAGATCTTCATACTAAACAGCTTTACATAGTGTGCATTGTAAAATATATCACTAACAGCATTTAGAAGTTTATTACAATTCAGTCTACAAACTTCATTACTTTGCAGTTCTATTTTAAATGACAAACCAAATTGCAGTTTACCTTCTGGACATCATAAACATCTCTGGTACAGAAATGGTTAATTAAAGATGTCCATAGAGTATAGAACGTGGTATCAAAATAACACCATAAAACAATATAGAGAAAAATAACCAAAAAACTTTTCCTGAGTACACATAGCACACATATTTTTTTACAAACTAATATCTTAGAGTAATAATACGCTTATGTAATCAGTGATTGAGTAAAAAACAAAAACCAAAAACAAAAAAAAAACAAAAAAAAAACAAAAACAAGTATTTAAGCTTCACAACATATTTTATTTTAAACTTAGAGATATGAAAATTACTTCATGGGATTATTGTCTCATGGCAAACATATAAGAGTTCACAATTGGTTCTCACTGTCTTCCACCTTAAAAAAGGGAAGGAAAGTTAATTTTTCTTGAACTAATTATTGGTTTAAAATATTGTTTACCAGTGCAATGCATGATGGGATATCATTGGGGCAAACCATTTTCACCAAAGTAGGGGACAAATGAAACCTTGTTTTGTTTTAAAGTAAGCTTTCACTGCCTTCAAAGCTCATAGATTTTCATCATTGCCTTCCTATGTAATACATTATAGTCATCGCTTACATTCAGAGTTTTTAAAGTATAATTTAAATCATTTGATATTTAATTTGCTCCCCCTCCACAAATATAGAATTTGGTTTCTTCCAGATTTGCTTGAGTTTGTCACACTAACCATCTTTACAGTGTCCATTGCTTGGATAACACTGGAGCAAACCATTTTCACCAAAGTAGGAGGCATAGGAAACTTTGTTTTGTTTTCATTTGAGCTTTCACTGCCTCAAAGCTCATACTTTGTCATCAGTGCCTTTCTTCATAATACATTACAGTAATATCTTGCATTCAGAGTTTTTAAAGCATATTTGAAATCAATAGATATTTAATTCGCTCCCCCTCCACAAATGTAGAATTTGGTTTGTTCCAGATTTTCTTCAGCATTACTCAGTCTGACCTTGGGGAAAACCATTTTCACCAAAGTAGGGGACATATTAAACTTTGTTTTGAATTACATTGAGCTTCAATGCCTTCAAAGCTCATAGATTGTCATCAATGCCTTGCTACATAATTCATCAGTATCATCTCTTTCATTCAGAGTTCTTAAAGAATATTTTAAATCAGTAGATATCTAATTTGCTCCCCCTCCACAATTGTAGAATTTGGTTTCTTCCAGAATTGCTGGAGGTCTTCACACTAAACAGCTTTACATAGTGTGCATTGTAAAATTTATCACTAACAGCATTTAGAAGTTTATTACAATTCAATCTACAAACTTCATTACTTTGCAGTTCTATTTTAAATGACAAACCAAATTGCTGTTTACCTTCTGAACATCATAAACATCTCTGGCACAGAAATGGTTAATTAAAGATGTCCATAGTGTATAGAATGTGGTATCAAAATAACACCATTAAACAATATGGAGAAAAATAACCAAAAAACTTTTCCTGAATACACATAGCACAAATATTTTTTTACAAACTAATATCTTAGAGTAATAATACGCTTATGTAATCAGTGATTGAGTAAAAAACAAAAACAAAAAAAAAAACAAGTATTTAAGCTTCACAAAATATTTTATTTTAAACTTAGAGATATGAAATTACTTCATGGGATTATTGTCTCATGGCAAACATATAAGAGTTCACAATTGGTTCTCACTGTCTTCCACCTTAAAAAAGGGAAAGAAAGTTAATTTTTCTTAAACTAATTATTGGTTTAAAATATTGTTTACCAGTGCAAAGCATGATGGGATAGCATTGGGGCAAACCATTTTCACCAAAGTAGGGGACAAATGAAACCTTGTTTTGTTTTAAAGTAAGCTTTCACTGCCTTCAAAGGTCATAGATTTTCATCATTGCCTTTCTATGTAATACATTATAGTCATCGCTTACATTCAGAGTTTTTAAAGTATAATTTAAATCATTTGATATATAATTTGCTCCCCCTCCACAAATATAGAATTTGGTTTCTTCCAGATTTGCTTGAGTTTGTCACACTAACCATCTTTACAGTGTCAATTGCTTGGATAACACTGGAGCAAACCATTTTCACCAAAGTAGGAGGCATAGGAAACTTTGTTTTGATTTCATTTGAGCTTTCACTGCCTCAAAGCTCATACTTTGTCATCAGTGCCTTTCTTCATAATACATTACAGTAATATCTTGCATTCAGAGTTTTTAAAGCATATTTGAAATCAATAGATATTTAATTCGCTCCCCCTCCACAAATGTAGAATTTGGTTTGTTCCAGATTTTCTTCAGCATTACTGAGTCTGACCTTGGGGAAAACCATTTTCACCAAAGTAGGGGACCTATTAAACTTTGTTTTGAATTACATTGAGCTTCAATGCCTTCAAAGCTCATAGATTGTCATCAATGCCTTGCTACATAATTCATCAGTGTCATCTCTTTCATTCAGAGTTCTTAAAGAATATTTTAAATCAGTAGATATCTAATTTGCTCCCCCTCCACAATTGTAGAATTTGGTATCTTCCAGAATTGCTGGAGATCTTCATACTAAACAGCTTTACATAGTGTGCATTGTAAAATATATCACTAACAGCATTTAGAAGTTTATTACAATTCAGTCTACAAACTTCATTACTTTGCAGTTCTATTTTAAATGACAAACCAAATTGCAGTTTACCTTCTGGACATCATAAACATCTCTGGTACAGAAATGGTTAATTAAAGATGTCCATAGAGTATAGAATGTGGTATCAAAATAACACCATAAAACAATATAGAGAAAAATAACCAAAAAACTTTTCCTGAATACACATAGCACACATATTTTTTTACAAACTAATATCTTAGAGTAATAATACTCTTATGTAATCAGTGATTGAGTAAAAAACAAAAACCTAAAACAAAAAAAAACCAAGTATTTAAGCTTCACAACATATTTTATTTTAAACTTAGAGATATGAAAATTACTTCATGGGATTATTGTCTCATGGTAAACATATAAGAGTTCACAACTGGTTCTCACTGTGTTCCACCTTAAAAAAGGGAAGGAAAGTTAATTTTTCTTGAACTAATTTTTGGTTTAAAATATTGTTTACTAGTGCAATGTATGATGGGATATCATTGGGGCAAACCATTTTCACCAAAGTAGGGGACAAATGAAACCTTGTTTTGTTTTAAAGTAAGCTTTCACTGCCTTCAGAGCTCATAGATTTTCATCATTGCCTTTCTATGTAATACATTATAGTCATCGCTTACATTCAGAGTTTTTAAAGTATAATTTAAATCATTTGATATTTAATTTGCTCCCCCTCCACAAATATAGAATTTGGTTTCTTCCAGATTTCCTTGAGTTTGTCACGCTAACCATCTTTACAGTGTGCATTGCTTGGATGACACTGGAGCAAACCATTTTCACCAAAGTAGGAGGCATAGGAAACTTTGTTTTGATTTCATTTGAGCTTTCACAGCCTCAAAGCTCATAGTTTGTCATCAGTGCCTTTCTTCATAATACATTACAGTAATATCTTGCATTCAGAGTTTTTAAAGCATATTTGAAATCAATAGATATTTAATTCGCTCCCCCTCCACAAATGTAGAATTTGGTTTGTTCCAGATTTTCTTCAGCATTACTCAGTCTGACCTTGGGGAAAACCATTTTCACCAAAGTAGGGGACATATTAAACTTTGTTTTGAATTACATTGAGCTTCAATGCCTTCAAAGCTCATAGATTGTCATCAATGCCTTGCTACATAATTCATCAGTGTCATCTCTTTCATTCAGAGTTCTTAAAGAATATTTTAAATCAGTAGATATCTAATTTGCTCCCCCTCCACAATTGTAGAATTTGGTTTCTTCCAGAATTGCTGGAGGTCTTCACACTAAACAGCTTTACATAGTGTGCATTGTAAAATTTATCAGTAACAGCATTTAGAAGTTTATTACAATTCAGTCTACAAACTTCATTACTTTGCAGTTCTATTTTAAATGACAAACCAAATTGCAGTTTACCTTCTGGACATCATAAACATCTCTAGCACAGAAATGGTTAATTAAAGATGTCCATAGAGTATAGAATATGGTATCAAAATAACACCATAAAACAATATGGAGAAAAATAACCAAAAAACTTTTCCTGAACACACATAGCACAAATATTTTTTTACAAACTAATATCTTAGAGTAATAATACGCTTATGTAATCAGTGATTGAGTAAAAAGCAAAAACAAAAAAAAACCAAGTATTTAAGCTTCACAAAATATTTTATTTTAAACTTAGAGATATGAAAATTACTTCATGGGATTATTGTCTCATGGCAAACATATAAGAGTTCAAAATTGGTTCTCACTGTCTTCCACCTTAAAAAAGGGAAGGAAAGTTAATTTTTCTTGAACTAATTATTGGTTTAAAATATTGTTTACCAGTGCAATGCATGATGGGATATCATTGGGGCAAACCATTTTCACCAAACTAGGGGACAAATGAAACCTTGTTTTGTTTTAAAGTAAGCTTTCACTGCCTTCAAAGCTCATAGATTTTCATCATTGCCTTCCTATGTAATACATTATAGTCATCGCTTACATTCATAGTTTTTAAAGTATAATTTAAATCATTTGATATTTAATTTTCTCCCCCTCCACAAATATAGAATTTGGTTTCTTCCAGATTTGCTTGAGTTTGTCACACTAACCATCTTTACAGTGTGCATTGCTTGGATAACACTGGAGCAAACCATTTTCAACAAAGTAGGAGGCATAGGAAACTTTGTTTTGATTTCATTTGAGCTTTCACTGCCTCAAAGCTCATAGTTTGTCATCAGTGCCTTTCTTCATAATACATTAGAGTAATATCTTGCATTCAGAATTTTTAAAGCATATTTGAAATCAATAGATATTTAATTCGCTCCCCCTCCACAAATGTAGAATTTGGTTTGTTCCAGATTTTCTTCAGCATTACTGAGTCTAACCTTGGGGAAAACCATTTTCACCAAAGTAGGGGACATAGTAAACTTTGTTTTAAATTACATTGAGCTTCAATGCCTTCAAAGCTCATAGATTGTCATCAATGCCTTGCTACATAATTCATCAGTGTCATCTCTTTCATTCAGAGTTCTTAAAGAATATTTTAAATCAGTAGATATCTAATTTGCTCCCCCTCCACAATTGTAGAATTTGGTTTCTTCCAGAATTGCTGGAGATCTTCACACTAAATAGCTTTACATAGTGTGCATTGTAAAATATATCACTAACAGCATTTAGAAGTTTATTGCAATTCAGTCTACAAACTTCATTACTTTGCAGTTCTATTTTAAATGACAAACCAAATTGCAGTTTACCTTCTGGACATCATAAACATCTCTGGTACAGAAATGGTTAATTAAAGATGTCCATAGAGTATAGAATGTGGTATCAAAATAACACCATAAAACAATATAGAGAAAAATAACCAAAAAACTTTTCCTGAATACACATAGCACAAATATTTTTTTACAAACTAATATCTTAGAGTAATAATACGCTTATGTAATCAGTGATTGAGTAAAAAAAAAAAACCCAAAAACAAAAAAAAACCAAGTATTTAAGCTTCACAAAATATTTTATTTTAAACTTAGAGATATGAAAATTACTTCATGGGATTATTGTCTCATGGCAAACATATAAGAGTTCACAATTGGTTCTCACTGTCTTCCACCTTAAAAAAGGGAAGGAAAGTTAATTTTTCTTGAACTAATTATTGGTTTAAAATATTGTTTACCAGTGCAATGCATGATGGGATATCATTGGGGCAAACCATTTTCACCAAAGTAGGGGACAAATTAAACCTTGTTTTGTTTTAAAGTAAGCTTTCACTGCCTTCAAAGCTCATAGATTTTCATCATTGCCTTTCTATGTAATACATTATAGTCATCGCTTACATTCAGAGTTTTTAAAGTACAATTTAAATCATTTGATATTTAATTTGCTCCCCCTCCACAAATATAGAATTTGGTTTCTTCCAGATTTCCTTGAGTTTGTCACACTAACCATCTTTTTTTTTTTTTTTTTTTTTTAAATAAACATTAACCCCCTGAGTGCCAGAGGAGAAAGCAGCGTGCCATTACTTAACACGCCGCTCACCCCCAGCACCCAAAGGGACATAGAAGAAATCCAGAAAAAACTAACTGTAACAAAAAATAACTTAAAGATGAAATATGAGGTGAAATGAATCCTGATGGGGGGACACCGAGCAGAGCACACCATTTAAGGCCCACTGGGATGTAAAAGCTGATATACCTCCAGTGGCAAGGGCTTGGGCGTACTCTGCTCGGATACGGGAGCGCACGAATGCCCGGAATAAAGCTTCAGGCGTCATTGGAACCTCCCCTGACAGTACCTGCTTCCTGGACACATAGATGGCCATCTTAGCCTGTGCCAGGAGCAGGTTTATGAGGAGGTCCTCAGCCCTACTTGTCCGAGACACCGTGCGCCCAAAGATGAAAAGATGTGGAGAGAAGTGCAGCCAGAACTGCAGAAGGAGTCCCCTCAGGAATGACAAGAGGGGCTGCAGTCGGCTGCATGAAAAGTAAACATGAAAAACAGACTCGCCCCTGCCACAGAAAGGACAGGTGGCAGGGGAGTCCGTGAAACGGGCCAGGTACTCCCCAGTGCTCAGTGCACCATGGAGCACTATCCAACTCAAATCCCCGATGGGTCTGGGCACCAAGGTGGAATAGAGTGCCCTCCACCGGGGTCTCTCGCCCACGTCAAGCACTCGCCTCCAGATGGTGTCTGGGCGACCGACGAGGGCGAGGAAGTGCACTGTGTGGAGCACGAGGGAATACAGCCTCTTCCTCGGCATGCCACGGAAAAATGCCGAGGGTATCACCCCCAATCGGCTTAAGTTGGGGGCTGGAGAAGCCAAGGGGGACTGACGAGGCTTTGGTTGTATGCTTACAGCCGGAGGCGAGGGTTCCACAGGTAGATGTGGCTCTCCGGCCTGTAAGGCCCCGTCAATGAAGGTGCGCGAGTCGGGATGGATGGCAAGCTTGATCTCCCGGAGCAAACAGCACGGAACTCTGGGACTATGGAAACCCATACGGTGCATAAGCACATCGGGCTCCACCCAGTCCGCCCGTTCATAGTCCAGGAGATCCCCGACTCGGGTCATCCGTGCTTGGCGAAGGCGACGACATATGCTAGGGGCTTCCAACATCTGAGCCCCCACAGCTGGATTATATAGCAGGGGCTCCGCTAGAATGTCTGCCCCCCGCGCTGTGCCCTGCCTTGACACGGAGACCATGCTCCAGGCCTTGAGGGTTTCCCGGTAGTATGCCGGCAGCACTGAGAGGTCGCTCCCAAACCCCTCAGGCTTGATGATGAATAGTTGCCGGTCATACCCCATATTGCGCAACTGGCGATAGAAGCTGGAGGCCAGCGCGCACCACTGCGGTGAAGGGTCTGCGTACAGGTATCTCTGCAGGTACTGGAGGCGGAAGGTGTGCACTTGAGTGCGTATGCACACCATTCCTTGACCGCCCTCTCCCAGTGGGAGGCTTGCCACACCCGCAGAGACCCAGTGCTTCCCCATCCAGAGAAAGTCCAGCAGCATTCTCTGGATTTTGCTGATGAACTCGGGGGTCGGGCTAAGGCAGATCAGCCGGTGCCACAGCTGTGAGGCCACCAGCTGGTTGATCACCAAAGCCCTCCCCCTTAGGGAAAGCACTTTCGCAAGACCCCTCCACAGTCCCATCCAAGAGAGGACTCGTTCCTCTAGTTCTTTCCAGTTTGCAGGGACTGTGGGATTCGCAGCGGACAGGTAGACTCCAAGGTATTTCAAAGCTGTAGCCTCCCACTTGATGTTACGGAAGGTGGGAGGCAGGGAGTCTACCTGTATGGGACCCTCTAAAAGGCCTGTGCATTTGGACCAGTTGATCTGAGCAGAAGAGGCAGCTGTATAAACCTCTTGGCATTCTTTAGCCCGCTCCAGATCAACTAGGTCTTGGGCCACGAGGAGTACATCGTCGGCATATGCCGAAAGGACCACCCTCATGTCTGGCTCCTTCAGCACCAGCCCTGTGAGCCTCTTCCTTAACAGACATAGGAAGGGCTCGATGGCTAGTGCATATAGGTGTCCAGACAAGGGGCATCCCTGCCGTACTCCTCGTCCAAATACCAGGGGTGCCGTTAGGGACCAGTTGATCTTAATTAAACACTCTGCAGAGGCATACAGCATCTTAAGGTAGCCCACAAAGCGTGGGCCAAAGTCGTATGCTTGCAGAGTAGCTATGAGATATCTGTGATCCACTCTATCAAACGCCTTCTCCTGGTCTAGTGAAAGAAGGGCGAGTGACAGACCAGTCCTGCGGGCATAGCAGAGCAGATCCCGGACCAGAAAGATATTATCAAAGATGGTCCGGCCCGGGACTGTATAGGACTGGTCTGAGTGGACCACCTCTGCCAGCAAGGACCTGAGCCTTAAGGTGACAGCTTTGGCTACGATCTTATAATCCGTGCTGAGCAGCGAGACTGGTCGCCAGTTCTCGATAAGGCGGAGATCCCCCTTCTTGGGCAGCAAGGCCATTACTGCCCGTCACAGGAAAGGGGCATCTCACCAGTCTCGAGGGCCTCCGTTAGGACCAGTTGGAAATCAGGTCCTAGAGTCTCCCAAAAGAATTGGAAGAACTCTACGGTCAGTCCGTCCAGTCCCGGATATTTGCCATGGGGCATTAGACTGAGGGCTTCAGAGAGTTCAGCTAGAGAGATGGGCTGATCCAGCCTCTCTCTTCCACCCTCGCTGACCGTTGGAAGCCCATCCCATAGCACCTCGCAGGCGTCTGGAGAGATGGGATCCGGAGAGTACAGGTTGGTATAGAATCTCCGGGCCCTGTCCCGGATGCTATCCGGATCCAAAAGAGGGGCACCGTCCTCCGCGAGGAGGCAGGTGATATGTCTGCGGTTACCCCCCCTCTTCTCCAGTCCGTAGAAGAGGCGCGAGCCGCGATCCATCTCCCAAAGGAATCGCAAGCGGCTTCGCACGAAGGCTCCCTTAGCCTGGTGCCGTTCCAGGTGACAGAGAACCACCTTCCTCTCTACGTATTCGCGCTGCAAGGCTTGATCCCTAGATTCAGCAGCCAGCCTTTGCTCGAGGCCAAGCACCTCCCCCCGGAGTGCCTCAATCTCGGCATTGCGCTGACTGCTCACACCCCTAGTATACTCCTTATTTTTTTACAAACTAATATCTTAGAGTAATAATACGCTTATGTAATGAGTGATTGAGTAAAAAACAAAAACAGAAAAAAAACAAGTATTTAAGCTTCACAACATATATTATTTTAAACTTAGAGATATGAAAATTACTTCATGGGATTATTGTCTCATGGCAAACATATAAGAGTTTGCAACTGGTTCTCAATGTCTTCCACCTTAAAAAAGGGAAGGAAAGTTAATTTTTCTTGAACTAATTATTGGTTTAAAATATTGTTTACCAGTGCAATACATGATGGGATATCATTGGGGCAAACCATTTTCACCAAACTAGGGGACAAATGAAACCTTCTTTTGTTTTAAAGTAAGCTTTCACTGCCTTCAAAGCTCATAGATTTTCATCATTGCCTTTCTATGTAATACATTATAGTCATCGCTTACATTCAGAGTTTTTAAAGTATAATTTAAATCATTTGATACTTAATTTGCTCCCCCTCCACAAATATAGAATTTTGTGTCTTCCAGATTTGCTTGAGTTTGTCACACTAACCATCTTTACAGTGTCCATTGCTTGGATAACACTGGAGCAAACCATTTTCACCAAAGTAGGAGGCACAGGAAACTTTGTTTTGATTTCATTTGAGCTTTCACTGCCTCAAAGCTCATACTTTGTCATCAGTGCCTTTCTTCATAATACATTAGAGTAATATCTTGCATTCAGAGATTTTAAAGCATATTTGAAATCAATAGATATTTAATTCGCTCCCCCTCCACAAATGTAGAATTTCGTTTGTTCCAGATTTTCTTCAGCATTACTGAGTCTGACCTTGGGGAAAACCATTTTCACCAAAGTAGGGGACCTATTAAACTTTGTTTTGAATTACATTGAGCTTCAATGCCTTCAAAGCTCATAGATTGTCATCAATGCCTTGCTACATAATTCATCAGTGTCATCTCTTTCATTCAGAGTTCTTAAAGAATATTTTAAATGAGTAGATATCTAATTTGCTCCCCCTCCACAATTGTAGAATTTGGTATCTTCCAGAATTGCTTGAGATCTTCATACTAAACAGCTTTACATAGTGTGCATTGTAAAATATATCACTAACAGCATTTAGAAGTTTATTACAATTCAGTCAACAAACTTCATTACTTTGCAGTTCTATTTTAAATGACAAACCAAATTGCAGTTTACCTTCTGGATATCATAAACATCTCTGGCACAGAAATGGTTAATTAAAGATATCCATAGAGTATAGAACGAGGTATCAAAATAACACCATAAAACAATATAGAGAAAAATAACTAAAAAACTTTTCCTGAATACACATAGCACACATATTTTTTTACAAACTAATATCTTAGAGTAATAATACGCTTATGTAATCAGTGATTGAGTAAAAACCAAAAACCAAAAACAAAAAAAAAAAACAAGTATTTAAGCTTCACAACATATTTTATTTTAAACTTAGAGATATGAAAATTACTTCATGGGATTATTCTCTCATGGCAAACATATAAGAGTTTGCAACTGGTTCTCAATGTCTTCCACCTTAAAAAAGGGAAGGAAAGTTAATTTTTCTTGAACTAATTTTTGGTTTAAAATATTGTTTACCAGTGCAATGCATGATGGGATATCATTGGGGCAAACCATTTTCACCAAAGTAGGGGACAAATGAAATCTTGTTTTGTTTTAAAGTAAGCTTTCACTGCCTTCAAAGCTCATAGATTTTCATCTTTGCCTTTCTATATAATACATTATAGTCATCGCTTACATTCAGAGTTTTTAAAGTATAATTTAAATCATTTGATATTTCATTTGCTCCCCCTCCACAAATATAGAATTTGGTTTCTTCCAGATTGGCTTGAGTTTGTCACACTAACCATCTTTACATTGTGCATTGCTTGGATAACACTGGAGCAAACCATTTTCACCAAAGTAGGAGGCATAGGAAACTTTGTTTTGATTTCATTTGAGCTTTCACTGCCTCAAAGCTCATAGTTTGTCATCAGTGCCTTTCTTCATAATACATTACTGAGTCTGACCTTGGGGAAAACCATTTTCACCAAAGTAGGGGACCTATTAAACTTTGTTTTGAATTACATTGAGCTTCAATGCCTTCAAAGCTCATAGATTGTCATCAATGCCTTGCTACATAATTCATCAGTGTCATCTCTTTCATTCAGAGTTCTTAAAGAATATTTTAAATGAGTAGATATCTAATTTGCTCCCCCTCCACAATTGTAGAATTTGGTATCTTCCAGAATTGCTTGAGATCTTCATACTAAACAGCTTTACATAGTGTGCATTGTAAAATATATCACTAACAGCATTTAGAAGTTTATTACAATTCAGTCTACAAACTTCATTACTTTGCAGTTCTATTTTAAATGACAAACCAAATTGCAGTTTACCTTCTGGATATCATAAACATCTCTGGCACAGAAATGGTTAATTAAAGATATCCATAGAGTATAGAATGTGGTATCAAAATAACACCATAAAACAATATAGAGAAAAATAACCAAAAAACTATTCCTGAATACACATAGCACACATATTTTTTTACAAACTAATATCTTAGAGTAATAATACGCTTATGTAATCAGTGATTGAGTAAAAAAAACAACCCAAAAACAAAAAAAAACCAAGTATTTAAGCTTCACAAAATATTTTATTTTAAACTTAGAGATATGAAAATTACTTCATGGGATTATTGTCTCATGGCAAATATATAAGAGTTCACAATTGGTTCTCACTGTCTTCCACCTTAAAAAAGGGAAGGAAAGTTAATTTTTCTTGAACTAATTATTGGTTTAAAATATTGTTTACCAGTGCAATGCATGATGGGATATCATTGGGGCAAACCATTTTCACCAAAGTAGGGGACAAATTAAACCTTGTTTTGTTTTAAAGTAAGCTTTCACTGCCTTCAAAGCTCATAGATTTTCATCATTGCCTTTCTATGTAATACATTATAGTCATCGCTTACATTCAGAGTTTTTAAAGTATAATTTAAATCATTTGATATTTAATTTGCTCCCCCTCCACAAATATAGAATTTGGTGTCTTCCAGATTTGCTTGAGTTTGTCACACTAACCATCTTTACAGTGTGCATTGCTTGGATAACACTGGAGCAAACAATTTTCACCAAAATAGGAGGCACAGGAAACTTTGTTTTGATTTCATTTGAGCTTTCACTGCCTCAAAGCTCATACTTTGTCATCAGTGCCTTTCTTCATAATACATTAGAGTAATATCTTGCATTCAGAGTTTTTAAAGCATATTTGAAATCAATAGATATTTAATTCGCTCCCCCTCCACAAATGTAGAATTTGGTTTGTTCCAGATTTTCTTCAGCATTACTGAGTCTGACCTTGGGGAAAACCATTTTCACCAAAGTAGGGGACCTATTAAACTTTGTTTTGAATTACATTGAGCTTCAATGCCTTCAAAGCTCATAGATTGTCATCAATGCCTTGCTACATAATTCATCAGTGTCATCTCTTTCATTCAGAGTTCTTAAAGAATATTTTAAATGAGTAGATATCTAATTTGCTCCCCCTCCACAATTGTAGAATTTGGTATCTTCCAGAATTGCTGGAGATCTTCATACTAAACAGCTTTACATAGTGTGCATTGTAAAATATATCACTAACAGCATTTAGAAGTTTATTACAATTCAGTCTACAAACTTCATTACTTTGCAGTTCTATTTTAAATGACAAACCAAATTGCAGTTTACCTTCTGGACATCATAAACATCTCTGGTACAGAAATGGTTAATTAAAGATGTCCATAGAGTATAGAACGTGGTATCAAAATAACACCATAAAACAATATAGAGAAAAATAACCAAAAAACTTTTCCTGAATACACATAGCACACATATTTTTTTACAAACTAATATCTTAGAGTAATAATACGCTTATGTAATCAGTGATTGAGTAAAAAACAAAAACCAAAAACAAAAAAAAACAAGTATTTAAGCTTCACAACATATTTTATTTTAAACTTAGAGATATGAAAATTAGTTCATGGGATTATTCTCTCATGGTAAACATATAAGAGTTCACAACTGGTTCTCACTGTCTTCCACCTTAAAAAAGGGAAGGAAAGTTCATTTTTCTTGAACTAATTTTTGGTTTAAAATATTGTTTACCAGTGCAATGCATGATGGGATATCATTGGGGCAAACCATTTTCACCAAAGTAGGGGACAAATGAAACCTTGTTTTGTTTTAAAGTAACCTTTCACTGCCTTCAAAGCTCATAGATTTTCATCATTGCCTTTCTATGTAATACATTATAGTCATCGCTTACATTCAGAGTTTTTGAAGTATAATTTAAATCATTTGATATTTAATTTGCTCCCCCTCCACAAATATAGAATTTGGTTTCTTCCAGATTTCCTTGAGTTTGTCACGATAACCATCTTTACAGTGTGCATTGCTTGGATGACACTGGAGCAAACCATTTTCACCAAAGTAGGAGGCATAGGAAACTTTGTTTTGATTTCATTTGAGCTTTCACAGCCTCAAAGCTCATAGTTTGTCATCAGTGCCTTTCTTCATAATACATTAGAGTAATATCTTGCATTCAGAGTTTTTAAAGCATATTTGAAATCAATAGATATTTAATTCGCTCCCCCTCCACAAATGTAGAATTTGGTTTGTTCCAGATTTTCATCAGCATTACTGAGTCTGACCTTGGGGAAAACCATTTTCACCAAAGTAGGGGACAAATGATACCTTGTTTTGTTTTAAAGTAAGCTTTCACTGCCTTCAAAGCTCATAGACTTTCATAATTGCCTTTCTATGTAATACATTATAGTCATCGCTTACATTCAGAGTTTTTAAAGTATAATTTAAATCATTTGATATTTAATTTGCTCCCCCTCCACAAATATAGAATTTGATTTCTTCCAGGATTTCCTTGAGTTTGTCACGCTAACCATCTTTACAGTGTGCATTGCTTGGATGACACTGGAGCAAACCATTTTCACCAAAGTAGGAGGCATAGGAAACTTTGTTTTGATTTCAATTGAGCTTTCACAGCCTCAAAGCTCATAGTTTGTCATCAGTGCCTTTCTTCATAATACATTAGAGTAATATCTTGCATTCAGAGTTTTTAAAGCATATTTGAAATCAATAGATATTTAATTCGCTCCCCCTCCACAAATGTAGAATTTGGTTTGTTTCAGATTTTCTTCAGCATTACTGAGTCTGACCTTGGGGAAAACCATTTTCACCAAAGTAGGGGACATATTAAACTTTGTTTTGAATTACATTGAGCTTCAATGCCTTCAAAGCTCATAGATTGTCATCAATGCCTTGCTACATAATTCATCAGTGTCATCTCTTTCATTCAGAGTTCTTAAAGAATATTTTAAATCAGTAGATATCTAATTTGCTCCCCCTCCACAATTGTAGAATTTGGTTTCTTCCAGAATTGCTGGAGGTCTTCACACTAAACAGCTTTACATAGTGTGCATTGTAAAATTTATCACTAACAGCATTTAGAAGTTTACTACAATTCAGTCTACAAACTTCATTACTTTGCAGTTCTATTTTAAATGACAAACCAAATTGCAGTTTACCTTCTGAACATCATAAACATCTCTGGCACAGAAATGGTTAATTAAAGATGTCCATAGAGTATAGAATGTGGTATCAAAATAACACCATAAAACAATATGGAGAAAAATAACCAAAAAACTTTTCCTGAATACACATAGCACAAATATTTTTTTACAAACTAATATCTTAGAGTAATAATACGCTTATGTAATCAGTGATTGAGTAAAAAACAAAAACAAAAAAAAACCAAGTATTTAAGCTTCACAACATATTTTATTTTAAACTTAGAGATATGAAAATTACTTCATGGGATTATTGTCTCATGGCAAACATATAAGAGTTCACAATTGGTTCTCACTGTCTTCCACCTTAAAAAAGGGAAGGAAAGTTAATTTTTCTTGAACTAATTATTGGTTTAAAATATTGTTTACCAGTGCAATGCATGATGGGATAGCATTGGGGCAAACCATTTTCACCAAAGTAGGGGACAAATGAAACCTTGTTTTGTTTTAAAGTAAGCTTTCACTGCCTTCAAAGCTCATAGATTTTCATCATTGCCTTTCTATGTAATACATTATAGTCATCGCTTACATTCAGAGTTTTTAAAGTATAATTTAAATCATTTGATATTTAATTTGCTCCCCCTCCACAAATATAGAATTTGGTTTCTTCCAGATTTGCTTGAGTTTGTCACACTAACCATCTTTTCAGTGTGCATTGCTTGGATAACACTGGAGCAAACCATTTTCAACAAAGTAGGAGGCATAGGAAACTTTGTTTTGATTTCATTTGAGCTTTCACTGCCTCAAAGCTCATAGTTTGTCATCAGTGCCTTTCTTCATAATACATTAGAGTAATATCTTGCATTCAGAATTTTTAAAGCATATTTGAAATCAATAGATATTTAATTCGCTCCCCCTCCACAAATGTAGAATTTGGTTTGTTCCAGATTTTCTTCAGCATTTCTGAGTCTAACCTTGGGGAAAACCATTTTCACCAAAGTAGGGGACATATTAAACTTTGTTTTGAATTACATTGAGCTTCAATGCCTTCAAAGCTCATAGATTGTCATCAATGCCTTGCTACATAATTCATCAGTGTCATCTCTTTCATTCAGAGTTCTTAAAGAATATTTTAAATCAGTAGATATCTAATTTGCTTCCCCTCAACAATTGTAGAATTTGGTTTCTTCCAGAATTGCTGGAGATCTTCACACTAAATAGCTTTACATAGTGTGCATTGTAAAATATATCACTAACAGCATTTAGAAGTTTATTAGAATTCAGTCTACAAACTTCATTACTTTGCAGTTCTATTTTAAATGACAAACCAAATTGCAGTTTACCTTCTGGACATCATAAACATCTCTGGCACAGAAATGGTTAATTAAAGATGTCCATAGAGTATAGAATGTGGTATCAAAATAACACCATAAAACAATATAGAGAAAAATAACCAAAAAACTTTTCCTGAATACACATATCACACATATTTTTTTACAAACTAATATCTTAGAGTAATAATACGCTTATGTAATCAGTGATTGAGTAAAAGACAAAAACAGAAAAAAACCAAGTATTTAAGCTTCACAACATATATTATTTTAAACTTAGAGATATGAAAATTACTTCATGGGATTATTGTCTCATGGCAAACATATAAGAGTTCACAACTGGTTCTCACTGTCTTCCACCTTAAAAAAGGGAAGGAAAGTTAATTTTTCTTGAACTAATTTTTGGTTTTAAATATTGTTTACCAGTGCAATGCATGATGGGATATCATTGGGGCAAACCATTTTCACCAAAGTAGGGGACAAATGAAACCTTGTTTTGTTTTAAAGTAACCTTTCACTGCCTTCAAATCTCATAGATTTTCATCATTGCCTTTCTATGTAATACATTATAGTCATCGGTTACATTCAGAGTTTTTAAAGTATAATTTAAATAATTTGATATTTAATTTGCTCCCCCTCCACAAATATAGAATTTGGTTTCTTCCAGATTTGCTTGAGTTTGTCACACTAACCATCTTTACAGTGTGCATTGCTTGGATAACACTGGAGCAAACCATTTTCACCAAAGTATGAGGCATAGGAAACTTTGTTTTGATTTCATTTGAGCTTTCACTGCCTCAAAGCTCATAGTTTGTCATCAGTGCCTTTCTTCGTAATACATTAGAGTAATATCTTGCATTCAGAGTTTTTAAAGCATATTTGAAATGAATAGATATTTAATTCGCTCCCCCTTCACAAATGTAGAATTTGGTTTGTTCCAGATTTTCTTCAGCATTACTGAGTCTGACACTGGAGAAAACCATTTTCACCAAAGTAGGGGACATATTAAACTTTGTTTTGAATTACATTGAGCTTCAATGCCTTCAAAGCTCATAGATTGTCATCAATGCCTTGCTACATAATTCATCAGTGTCATCTCTTTCATTCAGAGTTCTTAAAGAATATTTTAAATCAGTAGATATCTAATTTGCTCCCCCTCCACAATTGTAGAATTTGGTTTCTTCTAGAATTGCTGGAGGTCTTCACACTAAACAGCTTTACATAGTGTGCATTGTAAAATGTATCACTAACAGCATTTAGAAGTTTATTACAATTCAGTCTACAAACTTCATTACTTTGCAGTTCTATTTTAAATGACAAACCAAATTGCAGTTTACCTTCTGGACATCATAAACATCTCTGGCACAGAAATGGTTAATTAAAGATGTCCATAGAGTATAGAATGTGGTATCAAAATAACACTATAAACCAATATAGAGAAAAATAACCAAAAAACTTTTACTGAATACACATAGCACACATATTTTTTTACAAACTAATATCTTAGAGTAATAATTCGCTTATGTAATCAGTGACTGAGTAAAAAACAAAAACAAAAAAAAAACAAGTATTTAAGCTTCACAAAATATTTTATTTTAAACTTAGAGATATGAAAATTACTTCATGGGATTATTGTCTCATGGCAAACATATAAGAGTTCACAACTGGTTCTCACTGTCTTCCACCTTAAAAAAGGGAAGGAAAGTTAATTTTTCTTGAACTAATTTTTGGTTTAAAATATTTTTTACCAGTGCAATTCATGATGGGATATCATTGGGGCAAACCATTTTCACCAAAGTAGGGGACAAATGAAACCTTGTTTTGTTTTAAAGTAAGCTTTCACTGCCTTCAAAGCTCATAGATTTTCATCATTGCCTTTCTACGTAATACATTATAGTCAACGCTTACATTCAAAGTTTTTAAAGTATAATTTAAATCATTTGATATTTTATTTGCTCCCCCTCCACAAATATAGAATTTGGTTTCTTCCAGATTTGCTTGAGTTTGTCACACTAACCATCTTTACAGTGTGCATTGCTTGGATAACACTGGAGCAAACCATTTTCACCAAAGTAGGAGGCATAGGAAACTTTGTTTTGATTTCATTTGAGCTTTCACTGCCTCAAAGCTCATAGTTTGTCATAAGTGCCTTCCTTCATAATACATTAGAGTAATATCTTGCATTCAGAGTTTTTAAAAAATATTTGAAATCAATAGATATTTAATTCGCTCCCCCTCCACAAATGTAGAATTTGGTTTGTTCCAGACTTCCTTCAGCATTTGAAAGGAAAAATATTTGCTTCTGCAAGGCCTACAGATGCGCATTGGCTATATATATGTAATATTTCTAGCTATGGTGTGCTCTAACAGTTATAGTTTGATAAGAACTAATTAAGTAAATGATATCAACTTGTGACATTTGAATTTGTGAACAACATGTCCAGAACAATTCTTTTCATAACTTGTTTTGTCTTATTGCGGTAAGGGGCATTCTGCCAAATGATGAAGTAATTTGCAGATGTGAATGTGTCCGAAACCTTTTAACTCTTAACCTCCCTCTGTATTCCCATTGGTTAAATGACCAACAATGTCCATATCTGTTCATGTATCCTGGGAGGGGAAATCTCTCCCCTTAATTAACATGCCTACCACCCACTGATTTTGCATTATATAAACTGGTGAATTTCGCTTAATAAATTGGATAAGAAGTTATAGCACAAGATTCGTGTCTGCGTGTATTTATTTCTTATCCCCAGGCCTGTAACTTAGGATATCTCGGAGGAACAGTGTGGGAGTCCAAGGTCCCCGGGGAAAATATTAAACAGAGTATACAGAAGATATAGACAGTTATCTACAACAATTTTGACTGTAGTCGGCAGCATCTTCACAGACCGTGAGTTCACTATATTTTTTTATATATATATATGTGTTTTCATATATGTGCTGTTATACATATGGTCTGCTCACTTGTCTCTGAAGATATTATTATTATTTGTGGATGACTGGTCTGTATTGAAGTTGGGTAACCAGGCCCAACTTAATCAGGTGACACATGATTTTAGGATTTTTTTAGTGTTTTAAAGTGTCATGTGTGGGTTGATAGGGTAGTTTTAGGCACCTGATTGGTCTGTATTGGAGTTGGGTAACCAGGCCCAAAGTAACCAGGTGATTTAGGCACCTGGTTGGGAGGCAGGTTCGAGTCCTGGCCTCAGTAAATATTGGAGTTGGGTAACCAGGCCGAACATAACCAGGTGGTTTAGGCACCTGGTTGGGAGGCAGGTTCGAGTCCTGACCTCAGTATAGTGAAATATTGATTACAGGGTAACCAGGCTACTGTAAAGTATGGACACACACCCTTCCTTGAGATTGAATAAGTCATATTGTTATACTAACAGAATTATATGTATTTCAGTTCTTGTTTGTTATATGACTGTTACTAACCATTTTTCATGTTATGTATATGGCAATACATTTCCCTGTATTTTCATATAACACTTATTAATGTAACTTGAATGCATGTGTTTAAGTAATAATGTTCGGATACTATGCCGTTATAATAATTGTTATTCACCAATAATTCTTCTGTACAGAATGTACCTGATAATTTGTCCATAAGTAAATTGTTTGTTTTACAAAAAAAAAAAAAAATAATAACAATAACTTTGTCTCCAGATAATTTTATGGGGTTAGACCACATTGTTCATTCTAACTTGTCCCCTTGATATATGTACGGGACAGAGTAGATAATATGTCCGGGTCTATCCCTGATATATATATATATATATATATATATATATATATATATATATATATATATATATATATATATATATATATATACGGGTAGTAGTAGATAATCTGCCCTATGGAGACAAGAATTGAATATTTTTCCTCGTGATTTTTTAGGGGCAGCGTACATGAGCACCCTATTGACCGGAAGGAAAATTAGTTAATCTAAAAGGAAAACGCAAACACACAAACAAGGGACTTGTAATGCCTGAATATGTGATATTGTTCTGTTGTCTGTCCTTGTATTTTTGTCTGTTACGACTAAAACATTTGCATGATATTATTTTTATTGCTCTGTTGACCTTGGTAAGTGGTCTCGCTGTATATTTATATACGGATACCATTTAAACTTAAATTATAATTGTGTTGTTCATGTGTATATGTATGTGTATGTATATGTATGTATGTATTTGTATATCACTCTATACTGACCTGACGGACATTGTTTATTTTGGACTGAGACTTTGATATTATTACTTTGGGAATTAATCAATCTAAGCCTAGAAATTCTATAATAACCATTAAGAAGTGTAATACTGGTAAGACAATAAAGAGTTAAATACTGCTTGCAATATAATATGTATATAACATTACTAGAGTCCAAATAGGTAAGCGAGTAAGAAATAGGTTTACTTTTAAAAGGAGTTAGAAGAGAAATTGTTGAATTTGAGACAGAAGTTAAGACTGAGAAAAAAAAATAATTTTGACCTGGTCCTAGAAATGCTGCTCATGACTGTGGGAGACCAGGTTGTTAATAAGTCCCCAGATATGTTAGTAATGACTGTATGGACTAAATATTGTCTTAATCCCATTTAAATCCCCTAACATCACAATATTGATTACAAAATATATATATTAAGAGACAGCAATTGTCTACTTCTGATTACAGATTTTTGTTAGTATAATTACAAAACACATGGGTGCTAGATGACCTGTTAATTGTGATAATTTGAGTAAGAAAGATGATTTCCGTTTTTGACTGGCGTAGGAGGTGATATATATTACGAGAAAAAAAAAAAAAGAAAAAAAAAAGAGAGAGACAGCATTCAGATAGAAGGAACTGGAAAGTGAATGATTGTGGAAAAGTTTTGATAATGGTTGGGAAAATGCATGTGGACTTATTAAGGTAGACGATTTGTGACCACTTTGTTATGAAGTGGCTCAAGTAGTGAGAATGTGTATTGATAATTTGCATAGCTGAGAAAGTGAAGCTTTGGAAATGGCAATAAGAATGATGGGTGTGACGGGTTGTTTTAAGAAAGATACGGAGAATGTGGAAATATAATTTCAGTGTGCGGCAGAGGGAAATGCAGAGGTAGATGGAATCAGGGTGCTAGAGAACCAGAAATAGGTTTCCAGTGATATTGATATACTTTATTCACATGATGATGGCAGAGAAGAGGTTAAGGACGCCATACTTGTAAAATTTTAGCTCTATGAGAAGTCAGTGTTTCTGTCTCCGCAGCTGCTACCCCTCCCTCACTCCTTTCCCTATCTCTGTTCATAGTGTACTGCTGTGTTAAATATTTATTGTTTTGTGAACTGAGAAATTGGATGAAAGGTGACTGGATGTGGTTGAGGGATATGTAGATAGGCTCAGATGGCGAGGGGTGTAAATGTAATAAAGTTGTTTTGTTTTTGGACTTCAAATGAATCATGCTTATAGTTTTAGATTGTGTTACAGACTGTAATTTTTTTTCTAAATTAATCACACTTGTCCAGTTAACCTGCTGCTTATCAACACATAACTACCTAAATGACTAACCCTACAATACTTGTATGTTCTTTATAATTAAACTTGGATGTTAACATATTATTGATGAGAATATTTTCTTGTAATGTGCCCTCACTGCTAGGGTTAGTGGTTTGTTTTAGATCTCAGTGTATATGCATTGTATCAGCATTGTATGGAATAATGTTTTAAGTTAAGGTATATGGTTGACCCCTACTCATTGTCCCATTGTTGCAAATGCTGGAATGTTTTTATGGATTTGTGGGGAAAATCTGGTTCAGGCATCAGTGTTCATATCCTTAGACTCAATTTACACTATGGTATCTATAACACATTTTACCTGACACATTGCACACACTTCCCAATTATTTGCTGGCTGAAAGTTCTACATACAAGTATCTTAGAGTAATAATACTCTTATGTAATCAGTGATTGAGTAAAAAAAACAAACAAAAAAACAAAAAAAAAAAAAAAAAAAAAACAAAACAAAAAAAAAACCAAGTATTTAACCTTCACAAAATATTTTATTTTAAACTTAGAGATATGAAAATTACTTCCTGGGATTATTGTCTCATGGCAAACATATAAGAGTTCACAACTGGTTCTCAATGTCTTCCACTTTAAAAAACGGAAGGAAAGTTAATTTTTCTTCAACTAATTTTTGGTTTAAAATATTTTTACCAGTGCAATGCATGATGGGATATCATTGGGGCAAACCATTTTCACCAAAGTAGGGGACAAATTAAACCTTGTTTTGTTTTAAAGTAAGCTTTCACTGCCTTCAAAGCTCATAGATTTTCATCATTGCCTTTCTATGTAATACATTATAGTCATCGCTTACATTCAGAGTTTTTAAAGCATACTTGAAATCAATAGATATTTAATTCGCTCCCCCTCCACAAATGTAGAATTTGGTTTGTTCCAGTTTTCCTTCAGCTTTACTGAGTCTGACACTGGGGAAAACCATTTTCACCAAAGTAGGGGACATATTAAACTTTGTTTTGAATTACATTGAGCTTCAATGCCTTCAAAGCTCATAGATTGTCATCAATGCCTGGCTACATAATTCATTAGCGTCATCTCTTTCATTCAGAGTTCTTAAAGAATATTTTAAATCAGTAGATATCTAATTTGCACCCCCTCCACAATTGTAGAATTTGGTTTCTTCCAGATTTGCTTCAGGTCTTCACACTAAACAGCTTTACATAGTGTGCATTGTAAAATATATCACTAACAGCATATAGAAGTTTATTACAATTCAGTCTACAAATTTCATTACTTTGCAGTTCTATTTTAAATGACAAACCAAATTGCAGTTTACCTTCTGGACATCATAAACATCTCTGGCACAGAAATGGTTAATTAAAGATGTCCATAGAGTATAGATTGTGGCATCAAAATAACACCATAAAACAATATAGAGAAAAATAACCAAAAAACTTTTCCTGAATACACATAGCACACATATTTTTTTACAAACTAGTATCTTAGAGTAATAATACTCTTATGTAATCAGTGATTGAGTAAAAAAAACAAAAAAAAACAAAAAACAAAAAACAAAAAAAAAACAAGTATTTAAACTTCACCAAATATTTTATTTTAAACTTAGAGATATGAAAATTACTTCAGAGGATTATTGTCTCATGGCAAACATATAAGAGTTCACAACTGGTTCTCACTGTCTTCCACCTTAAAAAAGGGAAGGAAAGTTAATTTTTGGTTTGAAATATTTTTTACCAGTGCAATGCATGATGGGATATCATTGGGGCAAACCATTTTCACCAAAGTAGGGGACAAATTAAACCTTGTTTTGTTTTAAAGTAAGCTTTCACTGCCTTCAAAGCTCATAGATTTTCATCATTGCCTTTCTATGTAATACATTATAGTCATTGCTTACATTCAGAGTTTTTAAAGCATATTTTAAATCATTTGATATTTAATTTGCTCCCCTTCCACAAATATAGAATTTGGTTTCTTCCACATTTGCTTGAGTTTGTCACACTAACCATCTTTACAGTGTGCATTGCTTGGATAACACTGGAGCAAACCATTTTTACCAAAGTTGGAGGCATATGAAACTTTGTTTTGATTTTATTTGAGCTTTCACTGCCTCAAAGCTCATACTTTGTCATCAGTGCCTTTCTTCATAATACATTAGAGTAATATCTTGCATTCAGAGTTTTTAAAGCATATTTGAAATCAATAGATATTTAATTCGCTCCCCCTCCACAAATGTAAAATTTGGTTTGTTCCAGATTTCCTTCAGCTTTACTGAGTCTGACACTGGGTAAAACCATTTTCACCAAAGTAGGGGACATATTCAACTTTGTTTTGAATTACATTGAGCTTCAATGCCTTCAAAGCTCATAGATTTTCATCAATGCCTGGCTACATAATTCATCAGTGTCATCTCTTTCATTCAGAGTTCTTAAAGCATATTTTAAATCAGTAGATATTTAATTTGCACCCCCTCCACAATTGTAGAATTTGGTTTCTTCCAGATTTGCTTGAGGTCTTCACACTAAACAGCTTTACATAGTGTGCATTGTAAAATATATTACTAACAGCATATAGAAGTTTATTACAATTCAGTCTACAAATTTCCTAACTTTGCAGTTCTATTTTAAATGACAAACCAAATTGCAGTTTACCTTCTGGACATCATAAACATCTCTGGCACAGAAATGGTTAATTAAAGATGTCCATAGAGTATAGAATATGGTATCAAAATAACACCATAAAACAATATAGAGAAAAATAACCAAAAAACTTTTCCTGAATACACATAACACACATATTTTTTTACAAACTAGTATCTTAGAGTAATAATACTCTTATGTAATCAGTGATTGAGTAAAAAAAAACAACAAGTATTTAAGCTTCACAAAATATTTTATTTTAAACTTAGAGATATGAAAATTACTTCATGGGATTATTATCTCATGGAAAACATATAAGAGTTTGCAACTGGTTCTCAATGTCTTCCACTTTAAAAAACGGAAGGAAAGTTAATTTTTCTTGAACGAAATTTTTGGTTTAAAATATTTTTACCAGTGCAATGCATGATGGGATATCATTGGGGCAAACCATTTTCACCAAAGTAGGGAACAAATTAAACCTTGTTTTGTTTTAAAGTAAGCTTTCACTGCCTTCAAAGCTCATAGATTTTCATCATTGCCTTTCTATGTAATACATTATAGTCATCGCTTACATTCAGAGTTTTCAAAGCATACTTGAAATCAATAGATATTTAATTCGCTCCCCCTCCACAAATGTAGAATTTGGTTTGTTCCAGTTTTCCTTCATCTTTACTGAGTCTGACACTGGAGAAAACCATTTTCACCAAAGTAGGGGACATATTAAACTTTGTTTTGAATTACATTGAGCTTCAATGCCTTCAAAGCTCATAGATTGTCATCAATGCCTGGCTACATAATTCATCAGTGTCATCTCTTTCATTCACAGTTCTAAAAGCATATTTTAAATCAGTAGTTATTTAATTTGCACCCCCTCCACAATTGTAGAATTTGGTTTCTTCCAGATTTGCTTCAGGTCTTCACACTAAACAGCTTTACATAGTGTGCATTGTAAAATATATCACTAACAGCATATAGAAGTTTATTACAATTCAGTCTACAAATTTCATTACTTTGCAGTTCTATTTTAAATGACAAACCAAATTGCAGTTTACCTTCTGGACATCATAAACATCTCTGGCACAGAAATGGTTAATTAAAGATGTCCATAGAGTATAGAATGAGGTATCAAAATACCACCATAAAACAATATAGAGAAAAATAACCAAAAAACTTTTCCTGAATACACATAGCACACATATTTTTTTTACAAACTAGTATCTTAGAGTAATAATACTCTTATGTAATCAGTGATTGAGTAAAAAAAAACAAAAACAAAAACAAAAACAAAAAAAAAAACAAAAAAAAAAACAAGTATTTAAGCTTCACAAAATATTTTATTATAAATTTAGAGATATGAAAATTACTTCAGAGGATTATTGTCTCATGGCAAACATATAAGAGTTGACAACTGGTTCTCACTGTCTTCCACCTTAAAAAAGGGAAGGAAAGTTAATTTTTGGTTTGAAATATTTTTTACCACTGCAATACATGATGGGATATCATTGGGGCAAACCATTTTCACCAAAGTAGGGGACAAATTAAACCTTGTTTTGTTTTAAAGTAAGCTTTCACTGCCTTCAAAGCTCATAGATTTTCATCATTGCCTTTCTATGTAATACATTATAGTCATCGCTTACATTCAGAGTTTTTAAAGCATACTTGAAATCAATAGATATTTAATTCGCTCCCCCTCCACAAATGTAGAATTTGGTTTGTTCCAGTTTTCCTTCAGCTTTACTGAGTCTGACACTGGGGAAAACCATTTTCACCAAAGTAGGGGACATATTAAACTTTGTTTTGAATTACATTGAGCTTCAATGCCTTCAAAGCTCATAGATTGTCATCAATGCCTGGCTACATAATTCATTAGCGTCATCTCTTTCATTCAGAGTTCTTAAAGAATATTTTAAATCAGTAGATATCTAATTTGCACCCCCTCCACAATTGTAGAATTTGGTTTCTTCCAGATTTGCTTCAGGTCTTCACACTAAACAGCTTTACATAGTGTGCATTGTAAAATATATCACTAACAGCATATAGAAGTTTATTACAATTCAGTCTACAAATTTCATTACTTTGCAGTTCTATTTTAAATGACAAACCAAATTGCAGTTTACCTTCTGGACATCATAAACATCTCTGGCACAGAAATGGTTAATTAAAGATGTCCATAGAGTATAGATTGTGGCATCAAAATAACACCATAAAACAATATAGAGAAAAATAACCAAAAAACTTTTCCTGAATACACATAGCACACATATTTTTTTACAAACTAGTATCTTAGAGTAATAATACTCTTATGTAATCAGTGATTGAGTAAAAAAAACAAAAAAAAACAAAAAACAAAAAACAAAAAAAAAACAAGTATTTAAACTTCACCAAATATTTTATTTTAAACTTAGAGATATGAAAATTACTTCAGAGGATTATTGTCTCATGGCAAACATATAAGAGTTCACAACTGGTTCTCACTGTCTTCCACCTTAAAAAAGGGAAGGAAAGTTAATTTTTGGTTTGAAATATTTTTTACCAGTGCAATGCATGATGGGATATCATTGGGGCAAACCATTTTCACCAAAGTAGGGGACAAATTAAACCTTGTTTTGTTTTAAAGTAAGCTTTCACTGCCTTCAAAGCTCATAGATTTTCATCATTGCCTTTCTATGTAATACATTATAGTCATTGCTTACATTCAGAGTTTTTAAAGCATATTTTAAATCATTTGATATTTAATTTGCTCCCCTTCCACAAATATAGAATTTGGTTTCTTCCACATTTGCTTGAGTTTGTCACACTAACCATCTTTACAGTGTGCATTGCTTGGATAACACTGGAGCAAACCATTTTTACCAAAGTTGGAGGCATATGAAACTTTGTTTTGATTTCATTTGAGCTTTCACTGCCTCAAAGCTCATACTTTGTCATCAGTGCCTTTCTTCATAATACATTAGAGTAATATCTTGCATTCAGAGTTTTTAAAGCATATTTGAAATCAATAGATATTTAATTCGCTCCCCCTCCACAAATGTAAAATTTGGTTTGTTCCAGATTTCCTTCAGCTTTACTGAGTCTGACACTGGGTAAAACCATTTTCACCAAAGTAGGGGACATATTCAACTTTGTTTTGAATTACATTGAGCTTCAATGCCTTCAAAGCTCATAGATTGTCATCAATGCTTGGCTACATAATTCATCAGTGTCATCTCTTTCATTCAGAGTTCTTAAAGCATATTTTAAATCAGTAGATATTTAATTTGCACCCCCTCCACAATTGTAGAATTTGGTTTCTTCCAGATTTGCTTGAGGTCTTCACACTAAACAGCTTTACATAGTGTGCATTGTAAAATATATTACTAACAGCATATAGAAGTTTATTACAATTCAGTCTACAAATTTCCTAACTTTGCAGTTCTATTTTAAATGACAAACCAAATTGCAGTTTACCTTCTGGACATCATAAACATCTCTGGCACAGAAATGGTTAATTAAAGATGTCCATAGAGTATAGAATATGGTATCAAAATAACACCATAAAACAATATAGAGAAAAATAACCAAAAAACTTTTCCTGAATACACATAACACACACATTTTTTTACAAACTAGTATCTTAGAGTAATAATACTCTTATGTAATCAGTGATTGAGTAAAAAAAACAACAAGTATTTAAGCTTCACAAAATATTTTATTTTAAACTTAGAGATATGAAAATTACTTCATGGGATTATTATCTCATGGAAAACATATAAGAGTTTGCAACTGGTTTTCAATGTCTTCCACTTTAAAAAACGGAAGGAAAGTTAATTTTTCTTGAACGAAATTTTTGGTTTAAAATATTTTTACCAGTGCAATGCATGATGGGATATCATTGGGGCAAACCATTTTCACCAAAGTAGGGAACAAATTAAACCTTGTTTTGTTTTAAAGTAAGCTTTCACTGCCTTCAAAGCTCATAGATTTTCATCATTGCCTTTCTATGTAATACATTATAGTCATCGCTTACATTCAGAGTTTTCAAAGCATACTTGAAATCAATAGATATTTAATTCGCTCCCCCTCCACAAATGTAGAATTTGGTTTGTTCCAGTTTTCCTTCATCTTTACTGAGTCTGACACTGGAGAAAACCATTTTCACCAAAGTAGGGGACATATTAAACTTTGTTTTGAATTACATTGAGCTTCAATGCCTTCAAAGCTCATAGATTGTCATCAATGCCTGGCTACATAATTCATCAGTGTCATCTCTTTCATTCACAGTTCTAAAAGCATATTTTAAATCAGTAGTTATTTAATTTGCACCCCCTCCACAATTGTAGAATTTGGTTTCTTCCAGATTTGCTTCAGGTCTTCACACTAAACAGCTTTACATAGTGTGCATTGTAAAATATATCACTAACAGCATATAGAAGTTTATTACAATTCAGTCTACAAATTTCATTACTTTGCAGTTCTATTTTAAATGACAAACCAAATTGCAGTTTACCTTCTGGACATCATAAACATCTCTGGCACAGAAATGGTTAATTAAAGATGTCCATAGAGTATAGAATGAGGTATCAAAATACCACCATAAAACAATATAGAGAAAAATAACCAAAAAACTTTTCCTGAATACACATAGCACACATATTTTTTTTACAAACTAGTATCTTAGAGTTATAATACTCTTATGTAATCAGTGATTGAGTAAAAAAAACAAAAACAAAAACAAAAAAAAAAACAAGTATTTAAGCTTCACAAAATATTTTATTTTAAATTTAGAGATATGAAAATTACTTCAGAGGATTATTGTCTCATGGCAAACATATAAGAGTTGACAACTGGTTCTCACTGTCTTCCACCTTAAAAAAGGGAAGGAAAGTTAATTTTTCTTGAACTAATTTTTGGTTTGAAATATTTTTTACCAGTGCAATGCATGATGGGATATCATTAGGGCAAACCATTTTCACCAAAGTAGGGGACATATTAAACTTTGTTTTGAATTACATTGAGCTTCAGTGCCTTCAAAGCTCATAGATTGTCATCAATGCCTGGCTACATAATTCGTCAGTGTCATCTCTTTCATTCAGAGTTCTTAAGGCATATTTTAAATCAGTAGATATTTTTATTTGCTCCGCCTCCACAATTGTAGAATTTGGTATCTTCCAGAATTGCTGGAGATCTTCATACTAAACAGCTTTACATAGTGTGCATTGTAAAATATATCACTAACAGCATATAGAAGTTTATTACAATTCAGTCTACAAACTTCATTACTTTTCAGTTCTATTTTAAATGACAAACCAAATTGCAGTTTACCTTCTGGACATCATAAACATCTCTGGCACAGAAATGGTTAATTAAAGATGTCCATAGAGTATAGAATGTAGTATCAAAATAACACCATAAAACAATATAGAGAAAAATAACCAAAAAACTTTTCCTGAATACACATAGCACACATATTTTTTTACAAACTAATATCTTAGAGTAATAATACTCTTATGTAATCAGTGATTGAGTAAAAAAAACAAAAAAAACAAGTATTTAAGCTTCACAAAATATTTTATTTTAAACTTAGAGATATGAAAATTACTTCAGAGGATTATTGTCTCATGGCAAACATATAAGAGTTCACAACTGGTTCTCACTGTCTTCCAGCTTAAAAAAGGGAAGGAAAGTTAATTTTTGGTTTGAAATATTTTTTACCAGTGCTATGCATGATGGGATATCATTGGGGCAAACCATTTTCACCAACGTAGGGGGCAAATTAAACCTTGTTTTGTTTTAAAGTAAGCTTTCACTGCCTTCAAAGCTCATAGATTTTCATCATTGCCTTTCTATGTAATACATTATAGTCATCGCTTACATTCAGAGTTTTTAAAGCATACTTGAAATCAATAGATATTTAATTCACTCCCCCTCCACAAATGTATAATTTGGTTTGTTCCAGTTTTCCTTCAGCTTTACTGAGTCTGACACTGGGGAAAACCATTTTCACCAAAGTAGGGGACATATTAAACTTTGTTTTGAATTACATTGAGCTTCAATGCCTTCAAAGCTCATAGATTGTCATCAGTGCCTTGCTACATAATTCATCAGTGTCATCTCTTTCATTCAGAGTTCTTAAAGAATATTTTAAATCAGTAGATATCTAATTTGCTCCCCCTCCACAATTGTAGAATTTGGTTTCTTCCAGAATTGCTGGAGGTCTTCACACTAAACAGCTTTACATAGTGTGCATTGTAAAATTTATCACTAACAGCATTTAGAAGTTTATTACAATTCAGTCTACAAACTTCATTACTTTGCAGTTCTATTTTAAATGACAAAC